>JAOWBW010000493.1:0-655622 GCA_026119855.1 Campanula takesimana | reverse complement strand
CCTTGAGCATCCACTGTCGAGATACCATAAACTAGTAGTTTCATTGGAGTGGCCGGCCATTAGGCAGAGGACCTCCAAAATAAACATTTAAGATCGAGGTCCCCTTATTATTTTGGGTCCTAAAGATTAGCAGCTTTTGACAACCCACACTTGCCTCACAGAAGGTGGTTTAAACTTCTAGGATTGGGTGTGAATCTTAAAAGACATTCAGCAGCCTTATGACCATAATCATCACACACAGAACAATGGTGGAAGCCACCCAACTGAGGGTTAACAAATTTCGTTGAAGTTTTCAGCACAACATCATTTACTGGTATGGACGAGGTCGCCTTTACAAAATTCATCCACTTGAACTTTGCCGTCTTACCACTGCCCGCGTCGTTGGTTTTCTTGCGGTAGCCAACTTCTTAGATGCGGTCGACAGACCGTGCGGTAAGTGACTGCGGTAGATGATTCAGCGACCTTGCTGGTGCTTGCTGCAGCAGCAGTTTCATCCATGGCAATACCTTTCAACTTTGCCTTGCCAGTTTGCTTCTTAGGATAGACATAATTGAACACTAGTTTCTTCTTTGGTTCTTGTCCTACACCCTTTGAAACATGATGTTTAGCCTTCAACTCATCCAAAGTTTGCTGGGTAAATTTCTCATCTCTTTCACAACAAGATGCACATTTAAAGTTGTCACTAGTTTGGAATCCCAGCCTTCTTTATCACCACTAGACTTTTGGGATTCTAATATTTGTTCCATAGTGACACGAGAATTGGGTCCCTCATTAGTGATCCGTTTGAGGTCATTTATCTCAGCAACCAATTCATCGTCGTTTTTTAACTTTAAATATGACATTTTGTTCTCTAAGAAAACGGTTTCGATCAGTAAGAGGAGTCATGCTCTTGATCTGCTCCTTAAGGAGGGTGAGTTTCAGATCTTAGTAGAGTTTTTCTCCGTCTTAAGCTGGGAAATCTCTTCAGTTGAAAGTGCTAAAGCTTCCTTCATGCCGGCAAACTTACTATTACCTGTTCAGCTTTCATAAACATCTTTCATGTTTTCTTGGGAGAAATATCAAACTTGACTTCTGGGAGTGGTAAGCAGAACTTCCTTCACTTTGGGATTGTATTGAGCCTTCTTTGCTGCACTTACATACATCTAGAAAATAGAAGATCGCCATTCCTTTGAACTGGAGTTAGGAATCCCTTTTCAGCAAGTTCATCAGCTGTATAGCTTATCCGTTTAGGTTTTTGCATTTGGTGGCGACGATTTTTATTTTCATCCTCATCATCGAATGAACGACCAAACAAATGTGACCTTCTTCAGAATCCTCGTCGCTTTCATCAGAGTCTGACTCTATCCAGGTAGCTAACTCTTTTGTGGCAGAGTCCTCTTCAGCGACCATTCCCTTTTGCTTTGAGTATCTAGGAGTGAAGTTGCTTTTCTCTTCATATGTACTCGAATTTGGGGATTGGACATTCTGATGCGAAATGACCGGGTTTCCTGCAATTAAAACAAACGAGATCCTCTTTCTTCTTGGAGAAGTTAGAGTACTCTTTCTTACTTGTTGAGCTGCTCCTTGAAAACCTTGCAGGAGCTTTGCTTGATGATCCGGGCTTGCTGACTTTCTGAATTTTTGAAATCTTTTCACGAACATAGCAAAGTCGTCGTCGTCCATATCTAGTAACTCAGATGTGGAGATTTTTGGGATCTTCTTTCTTCGATCACTTCTTCCTTTTGAGCGACCAACGACAAACTCTTAGTTTTTCCTTCCATCTCTCAATGTTGTGGAGCTTGATATCAAAAACTTTGAGATTGGCGTAGAGGCTTCTGAGAGACATATCATCTAGAAGCTTGGTATCTCTTCAAGAGTATTTCCTTTGTGAAGATATTGAGAACCAAGAGCAGCAAGAAAAATTGACATTGATTTCTTTCTTGGTTAAGCTTCTTTCAAGTGCTGTATATGTACTTACAATCTCACAATAACGATCGTAAGTGGCTCTTAGTGATTCACCGGGGATCTTAGCGAAGTTGTTGAAACGTCTTTGAATTGCAAATCTTTTGCTTTCCTTGCACGCTTGATCTCCTTCGATGTAATCTTCAATTGCATCCCAAAGATCTTTTGCTGTAGCACATTCCATGATTTGTCGACGCTGAGACGTATTTAAAGTACTTGTGAGTATAACTTTTTGCTTTCACATCCATTCCAACTAGTCTTTTCTCTTCATCGGTCCATTCAGCTTTTGGTTTCTTGATTGTCGTTATGGTACGTTTGTTTCTGATCCGGATTAGCTTTCATGGGAAATATGGTCAATGGTAAGACAATCACCAAGTTGCTCATCCATGGAGTAGAATTGAGTTAGAATGCTGTGCTTCCATACGTCAAAGTTGTCTTCGTCGAACGCTGGAACGTGAGTGAAGTTAACCTTGCCTAGTTTTCTGACTTGCCATTTTGAATCGGCACCCAAGCTGTTAAGCTTGAAAAACAGAAGTTTTATAAAAGTTTGTGCTCTGATACCACTTGTTGGTCCCAAAGACACACAAGGGTATGAAAAGAGGCTAGAGGGGGGGGGGTGAATAGCCTATTTAAAATTATCAACCCTTTTTTCAAATTCAACCTTGTACTTACTATTGAGTTTTGTGTCGCAAGTAAAAACCACTAGTTCAACAAGCAAATGCACAGCGGAAGTTTGAGATAAAACGAAGTAGAGTTGTTTTTGAAACTTAAAAATGCTAGGTAAGCAAACCGTGCGGTCAGCAATATTGCGGTCGGCAATATTGCGGTCGGAAAAGATAGAGGTTTGAAAGATTCAATTTTGCGGTAAGCAAAATGCGGCAGCAAGTTCGGCAAGGTAACCTTGCGGTCGGCTATATGCGGTCGGCAAAGGTTACAGACGAGGTAGGTTGAAAATGAAGTTTGTGTCGGTGAGTTTTGGCAAAAGATAAGTAGTCAGAAGTAGTAACTTAGGCAATAGGTAAGCAACAAACACAATTCACTCGTTTGAGTATCTGGAAAGATCAAAACACTAAACGACAAACAAAGTCAATATGAACAATAAGAACAATTGCAGAAAGTAAATTTGCAGAATGTAAATGACACAATGATTTGGAAAGGTTCGATCTGTTAAAAGATCTATCCTTTACCAAGATGGTCAGTCTTGGATTTTGAATGGAGATATATTAATTCTCTTGAGTACAATTACAAAGATGAAGATTTGAATTAATTCCTACTTTCTATGAAGAGACAAATCCTAGACTTAGACCTGGTGTATCCCTAATGATGCAATCTATGTGATTGATCAATCGGGGTGTGTGTGTGTAACGAATCAAGAGCTCTATATAATCTAAATGATTGAGAGCCTAATGAATCTTTAAGTGTTGCTGGGCTTGAGATTTGATGTTCTTGAAGGCTTGCTGGGGATCTTTGAAGATTTGAGGGCGAAAGCTTGAAGATTCAAATGATTCTGGAAATCTTGAGTTGATCTTCATCACCAAGTATTTCGACAGCAATTTCTCTCTTTGAATCTCAGCACTCTTCAATGAAGAGTTCAAGGTCTATTTATAGCCTTGGGTTGAGAAATAGCTGTGTGGAAGATGATGAGCTGTCATATTCTGATTGGAGCTCATATCTTTGTCTTGTAGTTGCAGAAGTTAGTGGGCAAGATGTACTATCTTGTACCAGACATAACGACCAAATTCAAATTTGAATTTTGCAACGATTAAATCAAACTTGTCGTTTCTTGGACTTCACTTGGTTTTGTGATAGCTGGTCTGCGTCAGACAAGATTGAGGTAACCTTGTAATCAGCAAGGATTTTGGTCGTCAAAATCATGCGGTCGTCAAACCATGCGGTCGCCAAAAACCATGCGGTCGACAAAAACCTTGCGGTAGGCAGACTTAGCCATTTTCACCATATCAGCAGCAGCAGCATTTCTTCAAAATTTGAGGGGCTGATCTTCTAAGCCTAGCTAAACTAAAAATGGACTTAACTAATGAAGTTGTAAAACTTCTTACAATAAAACCTAAAGTCCTAAAAAGTAAATAAGGTTATGGGATCAATCAAATCTAGGTAATAGGAGTGGTTTATAATGTGCATACCCAACAATTCCCCACCCACTTTCTCTCTCCTTCATACTCACAACACTTAATTTTCAAACAACTTTTTATAATAAAAGATTATTATTCCGTAATTCCCGTGTCGGGACCAAGAATCCTATTTCGGATGGGACGGAGGGAGTATATATAAAAACATGCCAAATTGACAACATACTCTCACTATCGTATTAAATGGAATTTACAAACATTCTAATAATAAGTCTACTCCCTCCTATAACTATAACTATGTGAACAAAATTTTCTTTTGGGCTTCTAATTGATAAATCACTATTTCTTAAAATGGTAAAAAAAATCTTTACTACAACACGAATTAACTTACTATTCTCTACACCACTTTCTTTCTCCTACTTCACTTTTCACACTCACAACAACTACCCGCTATTATTCATCTCTTAATTCCCGTGCACAACTCATTTTGTGCATATATACATATAGGACGAAGGGAGGGAGTATTCATCATCAAAAACCAACCTCAAACCAGAAAAAAAAAAACTGATTTCAGTTCATTCCCATACATGTCTGGAAAAACCTGAAATATACAAAGAGTTAAAAAGAGAGCACATGGGATGCATGTGTAATCTGGCTCATTTTTTTGTGCTCATCAAAGCATGGGAGTGGGAGCTAATGTTGTTGTCACAATTGCTGACTTTTTATCTTGCCTATATGGGCTAACTATAAGTGATAAAATATGGTCTCATTTCATTTCTTGTGGTCCTTCATTTAATCATCATGTGTTGGCTCTACTCAAGTGAGAATCATCCTAGTACATAAAACTATTTTGTTGTAGCAAAAATACTGCATTAGAAACTTGTACCTTGTGTTGAAAAACTTGTACTATTATTTATACATAATTGCAAATGATATTCAAGTGAGACCACATCGTAATAGGAAAATTTTATCTTATGGGTGATGAGAGAGGTTATATCTTGTGCAAGATCAATCCATTTTAAGACATGCCATATTAAGGGTCGTCTAGTTTTCTGTAGTCACGATTTTTTTTCCTTTCTAATTTGTAATTTTATCAATTCGTGCTTCTGTGTTTGAAATTCACCGCTTGTAACATTTTCAATGTCATGCTTATGCGTTTATAATTCACCGCTTGTTTCTTTTCTAATGTCATACATATGTTAAATGACAAGTTCAAGAAATCCGAAAGGGATGAATGAGTTAGGGATGAATGAGTTAGTTAATATACAATCAACGTAAATATTTGTCAAAATTAGATACATAAGTATACATTAAAAAAGTTTTTTTTTTTTTTTTTTTTTTTTTTTTTTTTTTTTTTATATCTAACCCTTGATGATGAAAACTGTGAAAATCACCCTTAACCTAGGAATGAATCCCTCCAAGAAAAATGACATGTCACACACATACAAATAAACCAAAGAGGTCTTAGGTTTTGAGAAGGGTAATGAGAGTGACATTTTGATTAAGAATGGGGTGGGTTGTCCTCTTGGATGGGGAGTAATAGCCTTCCCCAATTTAGGGCAAAAGAAGCTATGCACAGTATTATTTTTGGGGTGCAGAATTGTTCACATGATTCTCACATTGAAATGAGGGTGTTTTTATTGAACTATAAATGTGGGGTACACCAAACCACATGATATTCAACTGTTGCACCTAAAATGCTTCTTTAGGGTATTGCCAATTTTAGATTTTTATTTCATTTTATTTTTATCAAAATATATACTTCTTCCGTCCCCGTTTAAAATTTTTAGTTTAACTTAACACGTTTAATATTATTAAGGAATCAAGGTAAACTTGAGTCAAGAATAGTAGTGGGTGGAAAATATAATTATCCATTCATAAAGCAAGTGGATGGAAAAGTAAATAGGTAAGTAGTGAGTTTTTTGTAATATATGAACTTTATGAAGAAAAGATTGTCCAAAATGCTATTCATCATTTGTCATTTAAGGAATAAAACAATTAAAACCTTAAACTGAGACATATAAAAAACGAAAGTAAAAACTTTGAAATGGGACGGAGGGAGTAATAGTAAAAACATTTTAGAACATTAGTAAAAGCTTGGGGTACTACAATCCATAGCATGAATGATTGTAAAAACTAGCTAGTATAAGAAAAATTTCTCTCATAAAATTAAAGATCTCGTACTCCATTAATTTCATAATAAATGTCACACACATTTCTGATCAATCAAAAAATATCGCGTTTTTAAATTAAGTAACTACTTACCTTAGTATAAACAATGTATTAGCAGGTGAAAACAAATTCCTTACAAAAAATAAAGTCAACAAGTCAACTTCAACAATTATTATAAGACAAAAACCTTTAATTTTTATCTAAAAAACAAAGTGAAAACTGATTTTATTTAATATTTTTAATACTGGTAGGTGCATTTCAAGTACTGCAAAATTTACAGACATGTAGTGGTAGTACATATTTGTGATTGCACCTTATCTACAAGGAAGGAAGTGATCTCACTTGACTTTTACCTGATACCCTCCCACATGCAACACAACCCTCAACTGAGATTTACATACACAGTCACACACACACACTCATCAGCATTACATTCATATATCCATCAATATTTACTTCTCTTTGGATCTACAGAATCATACTAAAATGCCTCACAGATCCCCACCCCTACCCCCTACCCTCCCCCACCCAACTACCTCCAACACAGATGCCAAATGAATCCCAACACCCATATTGAATTCACTTACCTCATTTGTTATTTTTGAGAAAATATCCACTTTTTCCTTGTCTTGGCTGATCTCACCTTCATTTAGTTCTAGTTCATCAAGGTACTACTTAGTTGTTAATTGTCTTACTAGTACAAACTAACTTTGATATTAAGTACAGTTATGATATAGGCACACAAAAAAAATTACTATTTTAAAAAATTAATTTTTGTTGTAAAATATATTTTGACGTCTTACTATTATCAAAAATATTTGTCATTTATTTATGATTGTGAATTATCTCTTTCATAATCATTTAATTGCTTAATTAAGTTTATTATTCACCCGTTTAGAACTTCGACACTGATTAGCAACCTCACATCTCAACTTGACCTTGTTCCTCGGTTATTTTGGACCCATCAATGAAGATAAATATAGTTGATTTAAACTACATCAATATACTTTCCCTTGGTGAACATGTTCGACAAGTTCAGTTAGATGAATAATATTAGGGGCACAAAAAAGTTTAAAAAAATTGTTCACAAAATTTTAGGTGTAATGATGTTATTGGTCTTTTAATCCATTATCAATTCAACCAATAAAATATCGCTCAATTCAACCAATAAAATATCGCTACCTCATTAAGATTTTGTAACCTTATTTTGTGCTCCTGGCATCACTCGGATTACAAATATCACTTAAATGAAAACATAATTCACTTAAAGATATGAGAAAAGATTATTTGCACTAAAAGGCACATTTACTTCTGTGTTATTCTCTACAATGTAGAAGAAATTATAACAACTACAATGAAAAATAAAATGACACGGAAGAGAATATTAATGTTTTTTAAACAAGGAATTACTACCAAAGAGAGGAGAGAGAAAAGAAAATAAAAAATTAAAATGAAAGATAGAAAGAGAGAATAGAGGAGATGAGGCTTATTGGTTTAGCGCCGGCCGGCTAGAGATGGAGCCAGCGTTATTAGAACTTGAGCCAGATAGCAACTCGGCTAAGGCAGCCATGGCTCTAACTTGCATCTCAAGAGCAGCAATATAATCAGTTGCTTCTTCTAGAACCACCGGCAACGGTTGTTTCCGGCAACCGGGAACTAACCGGCCGAGAACACGAGCTTTCCTTTGTACCGCCGGCAAATTCTTCGTTTTCAACCTTAGAATACTCACTTTCGGTTTCTTCGGCCGGTTCGTCCCTCCGGCCACCGCAACTCTTTGCCTCTTACTGTTCTTCATGAACTTGCTAATCTTCAACCGATTCGTCAAAATCGCGCGGCTCCACCTCGTCCTTCCTTTGGCCGTGGTGGCGAGGACACGATCGGCGGCTTCCCGAACCGCGCGTCCGCGTTTCGGCGCCGACGGAGATGAGCTGACTCGGACTTGACGGAGAGCTTGTAACAGCTTCGATGAATATACTTGTTGTTGGACTTCGGACTTCCATGGAACCGTCGCCGGAGCTGCGTTTTGGCTCGAGTTTTGAGCTTGATCTCTGGCGGCGGCGGATAGGCTGCTCCGCTTCTTCTTTTTCTTCCTCAATGAATCGCGAGCTCTTTCTGTATTCGTCACGGCGTTCGATATCAACGTCGACGCCATATCTTCGCCGCCGTTGGAATTCTCACAATCCGATCGGATCAAATTCCGCACATGTACAAATATCGTTTGAGATGCTGACGCAACCTGTAGATTCAATCACGTGCAAAATTAATTCGGATCTTAAGCAGATACAGATTCAAAAACAGATTCAGTAAATTAAAACGTAATTAGATCAATTAACACATAATTAAACCGAAATTGATCACAAATTCAATAAAATCAGGCGAAATTAAGCCGAAAATGAGTATAATATCTCATAATCATAAGAAATTCAACCGAACAAAGTGTGTTTTAGCAAAAAATTACTATGCAATAGAAATCAAAACGGAGTGATTATTGCAATTAAGTAGCAGCAAACAAATTATTGCAATGAACCCATTACCTTCAGGAAAGCAAAAACGTCCTTCTGAAACTTGCAACTGGTAATAATGATCTGTGTTGTTCGATTAGCGTTAATCGACCAGAATTAATAGATATGCATGTGTGTATGTAGATGGAGAGAAATGAAGTTGGGATGGAGGAGAGAGAGAGAGAGAGAGAGAGAGAGAGTGGTTAGGAAATAAAGGGAAGGAGAGTGGGGGGGTAGGCTTTAAAGGGAATCACAGGATAGCACGCCTCTCGCTTTCTTTTTAAATACCTTCAATTCCAAATAATGCTCTAATTTACCCTCCAAAAATAAGTGTTTGGAATTTTTTTATGAAAAACCCTCTATTATTCCCGTAAGGCCCTTAAGAATTACAGTACCCAATTTAAAAAGAGTAGAGTCTATTTTAATTATTCCCGTCGTGTCCACGCATGTAAACGTATAATTCCCAAACACCCCTCACTTGTTGATAAAATAAACGAATCTCCAAATTACACTTCCTCATTCAGAAATAGAGAACGGATCTCCCCCCTCTCTTTTTCTGAACTCTTCATTTTTTGAGCTCTTTTCATTCGGCCGCCGACAATATCAAATAAAGCAGAGTGAGTACTAGTTGTCACCATTTACCTCATCGAAATAGAGGAAAACTCGTTCGCACTGAACGATGAGTTCATCTAACACCGCCTCAGTCTTATTCTGCTCGCCAGCTTCTCATGTGAACAAGACACTGTGACTGTGACGGCCAGTGTAAATTTTGTTCCATTTATTTCCATTTGAGATGTTACCAACAAGGACTTGTATAGCTCGGATCACACTATTATTCCAATCTCTCTGATTTTGGCTCTGCGTTTGGTAATCCCAAAAAGGCGAGGGTTTCTCTCTTGCTGTGATAAATTTGTCAAATCTTCTTCTTGTGTAATTTTCTTCTTCAAACATTGTTCAATATGGTAATTGCACTTGAAGTGTGAAATTTTTAAAATTTTGTCTCTTATTTTTCTCTAGACGAAAGAATGTGTTCGATAGTTATTTCCCACACCTAAAATTCGGTCTGATAGAGATAACTCTCAATGATATTTTGGTTTATGTTTTTGTGTTCTCTCATATTTTAACTCTAAGAGCCAACTTTCAGAGTTTTTTTTTTTTCCCTATGTTTGTTATCTATCAAGGTCTTTTTCGTCTTATAGTTGGCTATAAGAGTTTTATTTTTTTACTCAGATGGTCGCCTGTTATTTACTCCCTCTGTCCCGCTTTAAGGTTCTTACTTTCCTTTTTAGTCTGTCCCAATTTAAAGTTCTTACTTTGCTTTATTACCTAAAATGGAAAGTGGGACCCACTTGTCATTCTCACAACAAAAACTCCCTACCCACTTTCTCTCTCACTTTAGTTTTCACACTCACAACATTTACTTTTTCTTAATCTCCGTGCAAAGTCAAACTAGGAACTTTAAATTGGTACGGAGGGTTTAACTCTAATAGTTTGCTTTCAGAGCAGCTAAAATTTATAATCCGAAGCATATGAACAATCGGAAGCGTGCGCGTAAATGAGCCTACCTGGTGTATTATTGTTCTGGGTGTCTTAGAGAAATTATAACAATATTTATCCTTCTTTAAACATTAATGTTAGGCCAGGGAGCCGAAGAAGAGTTGTCGCATATCAATTGTGTTCACCAATTACCTAAAAACTTCGTGTAATAATAATAATGTGTATCATCTTAATCGTTAAGGATAATTTAGGGGCTTGGGACTCTAGAGCCCCTCACTACCAACTTATATTCTAAATAAGGACTCAACAGATTACTAATACCAGAGACACCCCTCACTTGCAAAAAGATGCAACATGACTAAAATGCCCTCATATCTCCTCCCACCGTTATTTTTTTGGTCAAATCATTGTCAAACTCTTATAAATGACATATAAGACCAATAATTAACATATAAGAGTCGATTTTTTCAACTTTTAAGAAAAAATAATAATATTATTCGGTCAAATCTCGGTCAAACTCTTATAAATGACATATAAGACCAATAATTAACATATAAGAGTCGATTTTTTCAAATTTTAAGAAAAAATAATAATATTATTCGGTCAAATCCCGGTCAAACTCTTATAAATGACACATAAGACCAATAATTAACATATAAGAGTCGATTTTTTCAATTTTTGAGAAAAATATATAATTTTATTGGGTCAAATCACGGTCAAACTCTTATAAATGACATATAAGACCAATAATTAACATATAAGAGTCGATTTTTTCAACTTTTAAGAAAAAAATAATAATATTATTCGGTCAAATCTCGGTCAAACTCTAATAAATGACATATAAGACCAACAATTAACATATAAGAGTCGATTTTTTCAACTTTTAAGAAAAAATAATAATATTATTCGGTCAAATCCCGGTCAAACTCTTATAAATGACATATAAGACCAATAATTAACATATAAGAGTTGATTTTTTCAACTTTTAAGAAAATAATAATAATATTATTCGGTCAAATCTCGGTCAAACTCTTATAAATGACATATAAGAGTCAATATTTTCAACTTTTAAGAAAAAAAATTAATATTATTCGGTCAAATCTCGGTCAAACTCTTATAAATGACATATAAGACCAATAATTAACATATAAGAGTCGATTTTTTCAATTTTGAGAAAAATATATAATTTTATTCTGTCAAATCTCGGTCAAACTCTTATAAATGACATATAAGAGCAATAATTAATATATAAGAGTCGATTTTTTCAACTTTTAAGAAAAAAATAATATTATTCGATCAAATCACGGTCAAACTCTTATAAATGACATATAAGAGTCGATTTTTTCAACTTTTAAGAAAAAAAAATAATATTTTTCGGTCAAATCTCGGTCAAACTCTTATAAATGACATATAAGACCAATAATTAACATATAAGAGTCGATTTTTTCAATTTTTGAGAAAATATATAATTTTATTCGGTCAAATCCCGGTCAAACTCTTATAAATGATATATAAGACCAATAATTAACATATAAGAGTCGATTTTTTCAACTTTTAAGAAAAAACATAATATTATTCGGTCAAATTAATATTATTCGGTCAAATCTCGGCCAATCTCATTTTTTGCCAAATATTGAAATCCCTAAAAACTGAAATAAAAACTCTTTTGTTTCAAAACAGAAAGAGGAACAGGAACTCAATTTCCCTACAGAAGCCAAAATGGCAACTCTATCCCATTCAAATTTCCTACTTCCTCTGTATCAAATACTTGTAAACTTTTTTAGAGCTTTGAAGGAAAATTCAGGGGAAAATGCAATGATTACTCCAAATGACTTTTGCAAGGAAGGAATTCAGGAAAGGAACAACTCTCCGGTAGGTGGAAAATGACCAAAGTTGCTCAATTTTAAATCAAAATCAGAGAGGTTTGAGATGGCGCCGGAAAAATCAACAGATCTGAACGGAGAAGACAAACGAACAGAGATGATTCAAGCAAGATCTGAGATTGGCCGGAGGATATTGACCAGATCTGAGGCGATGCTGCGGTAGCTTTCCGGCCAGATCTGACGGGGTGATGTAGGGGTGGGGAGGCAAGAGAGAGAGAGTGAGAGAAAGAAAGGGAGTTCGCCGATAAACCTCGAGCCTGAGACCACAAAATTCGCCTGGAAGTGTAGAGAGAGAAAGTCTCTGGTCAAAGCTCGCCGGCGAGAAGCGACTGGGCATATGGACGTCCGGAGAGGGAGGGGAGGGTATGGAGAGTGTGTATGTGTGTTTTAGAGAGAAAGAAGAAATGATTTTGGGCCATTGCCGGAGCCGGAGAAAGGACGCCGGCGGCTGCAGCGAGAGAGAGAGTGTGACAGTTAGAGAGAGGAAGGGTTGAGTGTGTGTGTCGTGAATGAATGAGAGCATGGGAGAGGTAGAGAGATAACGAGTTTTATTTGAGGGGTGCTTGAGGAATTAAGATCTGTTAAGAACTCCTTTTCTGTATTTTAGAAAAGATCTCTCCTTAAAACGGAATAACACTTATATGTGGAGGGCCCTTGGGGAAAAACCCCATAATTTAGTTAGATACGTTAAGAAAATTGATAACTACATACTTCAATCGACCATGGTATATTTTTGTAATTAATATACCTTCAGTTCTAAATGAATGTTTAAATAATTATATTTTACTTTTAATTAAAAATAATTTTGGAAAAAAAAAATGGACATGTATTTTTCAGAGAATAGTATGACATATGAAGAAGATCATCCACACAATTTAAAAGGCACATAAGGCTGTTCCACAAAATTCCCATAAGTGTTTTTTTTTTTTTTTAAAACTTAAAACTATTAATTTCATAGAGTTGTATTTGCCATTTGGCAAAATGTCAAGGTGGCTGATTTTTGTGTATAAACCACACCAACAAAATGACTTGTTTTAATAGTTTCACCAAATAATTTATCTACATTGAAACCTCCTTATACTAAAATATTCCCCCCCCCCCATTGCGTTAATTTTTTCCATAAAATAAAATAAATTTCAATACCTGTGTCCATAAATAAATGTTATTTTAACTAATATTTCTTTTGTCTTTAAGTAAATGATTATCTTAAAGAATTTTTTACTTACCTATTTTTTTTTTACCAATTTTTTTCACAGTTAATTTTTTATTTGTAAAAGTAAATATTTCAAACTTTAATAACAAGAATACTAATAAATATTTGCCTCTAATTTGTATATTTAAAAAAAAAAAATGAGAATAATTTTGATTTAAGTATTTGAAATAATCATTCATGTGATATCTATGCATTTTTCAAATGTACAAGCAACGGTATACTATATGTACAAAATATTGATTTAAAGTATTTCTTTCGTTTCAAAATACATGACGTTTTAAAATTAAATTTTGTTTTAAAATATTTGACGTTTTACTATTTTCAAAACATCTTCGCTCTTATTTTTCAATTACTCTCTCATTCATTAATTTTGAACTATCTCTTGTTTAATTATTTAATTATCTAAGTAGTTGGAATTTTTAAGGGTATATAAGTATTTTTTATATGTATTAATTGCATTTCTTAATATGTGTCAAAAAGTTTAAAACAATATTTTTCTTAAACAGATGGAGTATAAAGAATAGAACCAAGTACACTTGTATGTCGATCCACCAAACTCATTTAAGGTGTGAAGAGCTTGATAAAATCCAATGGGCAACTATCATCATCATCCTCCTCAATTTAAGGGTAGAACCCTAGAAACTTTACCTTAGAGCCATAGTGTAGACCTTATTTATAGGCACATCTAGGCTTCTAACTACAGTAGATCTAGTAGTAGACAATTAATGGATATCACGGGAAGGAAATGGAGTGGATTAATTAATGAGTGTGTTTTGGGGAAACTAGTTCGTTCATAAGTTATAAAAAGTCCTGTTTTTTACCTTTAAACCCTAAACCTGAAACCCCAAACCCTAAACCTTAAACCCTATAAAAACAAGATTTTTTATAATTTATGGAGGAACTAGTTTCCCCCAAAATTTTCTCTTAATTAATTTTTCATACTGTATAGCAATTTTTTTTGTTAGTCCATTTAGCTCATATTTCCAATTTTTTTTTGAAAACAAATAAAATGTTGATAAATTTAGGAAATTACATTAAATCACCCTTTTCTTTTTCAATACTGGTTTTTTGTTTCGTTATCAAGAAGAACGTGAATTTAATCTTGGAACTCAAAATATTTAATCTCCAAAGTCAAAAACATCTGACCAAACCTAAGATGAATAAACAAATAACCAAAATGAGAACACATACTAATCCGATATAATCCATCAACATTGTGTAATACTCCCTTCGCCCTTAATTATAAAATAACGATTTTACACAACTTAACAAAGTTAGTTAGTATTAGTTTAACTATCTTGAATTTCATAACGAAAATGGTTATAATTATTGAAATATTATCACATTAAATATTAGGAAATGTTCACTTATTTAGAAAGGTGGCCACATGGATTTAGCTCAAGCGACATTGATGTAAACGCAGCGGAATAGTAACAAGAATTGATCTACGAACAACTCTTCTGCAAGGATTAAGGAATCCCAAATAAGAAATCAAAAAGAAATCTTGAAAAAAACCCAAAGGCTTGACTAATATTGCAATTGCAATTGAGAGGAAATAATAATAATAAACTTGTCCAACATAAAAGACTACCAAGAATACTTATACTAGAATAATAATAAAATCCTATTCTAAGAAGGAAATCAAAAACAAAATTAAATAAGGAATTGTTTTTAAAACCAAAAACTGGAACAAATCGGAAAACTGGGCTGACTAACATGGCGGGCACGGTCGTGCTCGAAAAGAGGCACGATCGCGCGAACAATGTCGCAAGACTCCATCCTTCAGCCGAAAATATGCACGGTCGTGATCCCATCTACGCACGGTCGTGCGTTTTCTGTCGAGATCCTCCCCCTTTCATCCGCATTTCCTGCACGGCCGAGCTACCATCCCTGCGCGGCCGAGCTGATGCTGGGTCGACTGAACTGCTCTTGAGGTCCTCTACATCATGCACCCCCACTTTAAATGGATTCGCCCCCGAATCCACATCAACATAAAGAGGATCATCCGGGTGAAAATCAAACAAATCTGAGACATTAAAAGTAGGAGAGATATTCCACCCATCCGGCAAGTCAACCACATAAGCATTGTCATTGATATTCTTCAGAACCTTGCACGGACCAATTTTCTTGGGATGAAGCTTGTGATACGTACCTTGAGGGACCCGTTCTTTGCGCAAATGCACCATCACCAAGTCACCAACAGAAAACACTTTCACACGACTGTAAGTACCCCAATCTGAAATTGACCTACCTTAGAGGAATTCTTGGTATCATTTAGGGATAAACCAATGGGCCAGGACCTCACTAGGATAAACCTGATATTCCAGGACTGAACTGGAATTGAACTTGGAAAAATCCAGAAGCTCGCCAGGTCGAGTCGTACGGATGGTTTGGGCACATGAGGTCCCTAGCCGTACGGCTATATTGGGCACCCTCAGCCTCTATAAATTGAACCTCATGCTGATCATTTCAAGGGGGAAAAATGTTTTGTGAGCTGATACTCTGCCAGTTTGAGAGTAGAAAGTGAGTGATACATACATTTGAGTGAAAAGAGAGGAAGATAGGCCATAACCATCATAGGTGAAGCCTCCTTCTCCCCATCTTCTTCTTCACCTCAAACTCTTTTATTATTGTTCATATTATTGCTAATTCTTGTGTTATTTCTTATTATTCTTGCAAGCCTTGTCCATTCAAGCACTTTACATTCCATTGAAAGTCTTGTCCATTTCAAGCACTATATATACATATATTATACAAGTCTTGTCCTCTCAAGCTATATATTATGATTATATATGTATATTGAAACCAAATCATGAGGTGATTCAAGATTCCCTTCATGCCTAGTGTGTGATTATGGGATAAAACCTAAGGATGATCATGATTTGTTAAATTTCATATTGATTTTGTTCTTGTTTGGCCTTGAGAGTCATGATTGGGTGATAAAGTTTCAATCTTTATCATCCCAACCATGACCTAGCCATAAATCACCAAGCATGGGACATAAAGATTCAATCTTTATGTTATATTTTTGTCCCTAAAGGTTTAATCTTGCATCATAAGTCCATCTTGATGGTAAAGTTTCAATCTTTACTCATCAAATAGTCATTTTAGCCCAAAGGGCATGTTCATCACCTTTTTCTTAAATTTCCCCAATGATTGTCTTGATCACACCCAAAACCTTTGTTTTTGGTGTCCAACTAGTGATCAATGACATAGGGATGATTTAATCCATGTTTTTGTTAAAAAAAAAACTGAAAATGATCATCTCAGTCCAGTTTCAGCAAAAACACTCTGTTTTGCCTGAAACTGGACAGTTTTCTGATAAACTGTCAAAAATCCCTGGAATCCCCTCCCCATCCGTACGGCTACTTTGGCCGGGGAGTGCGTTTTTCAGTTTCTTCCCTTTCTTGTCAGAATGTTTGCAAAATAACCCTTTTCTGTTAAATAATTAACCGGTTTTACTAAAAGTCAGTTTCTCCCATTTTTGAAATACACACACACACATGCACTTTGTTAACTAACGTTAGGGAGACTCGGTCCTATCCGAGGCGACTTGGGTGACGTAAAACTCTTCCCAAGACGTAACCTGACCTCCGAACTAATAGAATCTCTAACCTTTCCATTTGTTGGGTTAAATAATTAACAAATGTGGTGACTCCGTTATGTTTTGCGTGATAACCGTGTTTGGCGTTTCGCCCCCATACTCGTCGCGTTTTCGCGCGGGGTAGGATCCTTACAGTTGAGACTCCCCTGGGGAGTAAAGTGTTTCCAAACTTATTTTTAGAAAATTTGAGGACACTTTTGTGTGGGTCAAACTCCCGTCCCCCGTTTTCGTTAACTTTTGTGTTTGTTTTGTGTGTGATGAGTTTCTGTTTGAATTTTCTGGAGTGGAAACTGTTCTGGATGTGCAATAAAGTGGGGCTTGATGATCAGAAGTTGAAAAAGTGCAAAAAATAATAGCCAGGATGCTATAGCCGTACGGCTATGTTGGGCAGGGAATAGAATGTTTCAAAATTTGACAATTTGTGCAGGGCAGAAACATTCTATGTCCCTTTTGCTTCTGCTTATCCAGGTTCCAAATTTACAGATTTGTTTGTGCACATTACCTTCTTCTTTTCTAGCCAAAACTTGGTTTTTAAAGCTTGGTTATGCACAAGTCTTTTTGGACATAAAATTGGGTTTTTAAGGCCTCCTTATGCATAACCCCTTTTGTAAAGATTTTGAATCCTTTTATTGTGCACAACTTGTTTTGCAAATGGTTTTCAAAAGGATTGTTGCTTGTGAAGTTTTGATTTCAAAGAATTTTTTTTGTTGTGCACAATTTATTATATGTACAAGTTTTGGCTTTGTTTGTTCATATGATTCTTGCTTGATTGCTTGTGTAAATAGCTTATTCATGCTTGTTCATTTTTGTTGATTATGCTTATTCATGCTTGTTCATGTGTTGATTGTACATTGCTCATAATGCTAAAACGAATCGAAAATTTCTATTTTAACTCAAAAGATAACATAGAATGGCTTCACACTACGCGCACTCGACCTTGCAAGTTTCAAATACCCTTTAAACCCGGGATGGATGCCAGATGCATCTTGATTGGTGCTCTTGTGCCCTTCTAGCGCGCACGGGTCCTTTCCACCTCCCCTTCCTAGCCGAGTCAACCACACTTGTCTGTGACACACAAATACCGTGACTCCGGTTGGTTTTTGGTCTAGCTCACGTTACCACATCCCTAATGCGCGTCTAAGGTTAATCGTGGCCAAGTTGATGCCTGAGTCACGACTCCTTGTGAAAGCAAGTGTGACCAAGGTCGTCCTCAACCCGGTCCTTGACTTGTGCGTTAATGATAGCCATAATTAACCTAAGTCATGTATTAAGGATAGGGTGACACTGTGTTGTCAAGCCCTAATGAATGGTTCTGACACGCCCCCAAGTCCCCGGATTCCCTAATAGAACCTCGAACCTGGTGGGTGTGACTAACAAGAATCAAGAAACTAACAAGAAACGGGATGACATCTGCTTATAACAAACTGACATGATATATATACTCAAGAGTAAGGAGCTAAGATAGCTCACAACACGAGTTCTAGACAAGAAAATTAAAGCCAAACATGATTATACACAGCGAAAAACATGCCTAGCACATAAGCTGGTATTACAAGATGTCTAGAGACAACAAGTACTATACAAGACTGTCTACCCCAAAATACTGAGTTACATAGCCCATAATACATCGTCCTCACCAAAATGTAAAAGGACCACGATCCCCAAAAGAATAACCACCTGCGTAGTAAGCTCCCAGCTAAGTCGAGCCTCAGTGCGCACTATCACTAGCCTTCCTTTGATCTAAGGAAAACAAATAAACAAGGAACGGGGTGAGATAAATCTCAGTAAGCTATTAGATGCAACTACATGACATGTTATCATGCAATTCAAGTAGATACTCAAGTAATCATGTATCAAGTATCATCAAGTAACAAGTATATGAGAGGCTAATCCAACTCATCAAGTAGCACATAAGGCTAATCTAGCACGTTACAAAGGATATTGCTTCCTTCCTTATCCCCCCCAAGAATACCATTGTTGTCGTAGCTTGTATTACTTTGACAAATCACGATCAATATCAAGAAACTGCTTATACAGTATATATAAGAAGACCCGGTAACCAGTGTCATTCCCAAGATCAAGATTCACGAGGTGTTCACGAGTTTATCATTCACTTTTATCAGGCGTATTGCTCTAATAAAGGAAGCTATGCCCTTACTATGGCCTGTAGTAAGGGGTCAAGCGCAGATACATAGATCCCCAATTATCACTTTAGCCCGAGCCTCATGATAAGCGTGAACCTATATACCTCCGAACAAGCAAGGACCAGCTGGACTCACACAAGAATGCACAAGTAGGTATTTACTTGAACTACGAGAGTAGAACTAATCTATGAGTATTGGACTAGCTCATCAAGAAACATGCTTCAAGTAATCAAGAAGTCACATTGTTACCAAGCAACTATATGCAATGTTTGCACATACACATCAAGAACATGTCTCATACACGTTAGTGCTTCTTCATAGCACTTTCTAATTCATTACCATACACATGTATTGGTTTCAAGGCATGTACAAGATTTAATCATCTTATATTCAAGTTCTTAATCCAATTCTATGGATGTTCAAGTCATATATAAGAATTAATTGTCTTATACTCGAGTTATCATTCCAATCTCTGGACATTCAAGTCATATATAAGAGTTAGACATCTTATACTTCAAGTTCATCATCCTATACTTTAGATGTTTAAACTCACGACATTGTTCTAATGCCCCTAAGGTGCACAAACATTGGTTTCAAGACAAGCATAACACATTAGTGCTTGTTTATAGCACTTTAAAGACATATAAAAGAGTTGTTACTCTTATACTTAAGTTCTCATTTGAGTTCTATAAGTGTTCATGTTCAAGACTAAGTTCTAATGCCCCAAAAGGTACATAAAAATTTGATGGGACATCTTATACTAAGGCTCTATGCCTTAGGAGGGGTAAGGTTTCATTTCATTTGAGTTTAAACCACTTTTGTGAAACATGGGACTTGGGTGGTCGCCCACTCCCCACCTGGGCGGTCGCCCAGACTAGACTTTTGGAACCAAAAACCCTGGTAACATGGGCGGTCGCCCATGACCCCTCTGGGCGGTCGCCCAGAAGCATGGAGCTCAAATTTCCCATTTTTCCTGCAAGTCAAATTTCACCCGTCCCACAAGTAGGAGTAAATTTCTACTAACAAACTAATAACTATGCAATGCTAAGGAGTACTAAACAAGCTTTAAACCATTACTTTCAAGTTCTTTCAACATTTTACACAGAAGGTTAATACTCCCTTTGTCCCAAAATTACAAGTATCACAAAAATCGCCCAAACACGAAATTGACAAGCAAAAGTATCAAGAATAACATATATGCATGTTATTACAAGCAAATGGGAGCTAATAACCTACCTAGTCCAAAATTAAAGTTACCCAAATAAATTTCTGTTTGGCAGGAAATGCTCTATTCAACGCCACGAATATTTATCCGGGATCAGAATCGAGAACAAATGGATAATTAAACTCGAGGAGTCGAGAATAGGGTAAACCCTAAACCTAACTTTTCTTCACAGAGAACGTACAGAGAATTTTAGGGAAGAAATGATTCAGTAACAACAAGATATACTTACAAGTTTCACGAAATGACACTTAGGCCCCTCAAGTTTCACTTTTAACAAAAAGGCCCCTAAAGTCATATTTTCGCAAATGACCCAAAAGTCAAAACTAGACATTTAACCACCTTAATATTCTAAAGCAGTTAAGAAATTAATTCAAGTAAAACTAGCACATAATATGCAAGTTCAAGAATTTAACAAGCAAGTCAAGAATTTAACAAGAATAAGGATGGGCGTTACAGGTTCATACTGATCATCCTTAAGCCCAAGGATAAGATTCGAGAGCCCTCATCAAAGATGAGGTTATACCGGAAGTCCCTTAAGTCCCTAAGACGAATATCGATCTTAACCGGGGCTTAATCATGATTGGAATGGCCCACGTATTGGGAACCTTGCGATGCACTAGACCCTAGGTTCATTTCTTTCGGTCGGTGGAAGCCGCTTGCCCTATAGGACCCTTGCCCGGGATAGTCCATCCTTGGGAGTGTGCAAGACAGGTGAAAAACGAGGGGTCTATAGGCGTAGTGATGGCCTCCACTGATCCAGGATTTAGATTAGTTGCGAAAAAGAAGAGAAATCTTTTCCAACCATGTAGGAATAAAAATGCTTTTTAAGTAAACTTGAATGAATGAATAATCACACATTACATGAGTTTGCTTCTTTCTTTCTTCTTGTCTTTGACGCATCGCATTCGTGTGTTACCAAACAGCATTTCGTTAAGTCTTTGGACGGACCCCCGTTATCCTCCAAGACCTACGTTAAGGCATTTCGTTAAGTCTTTGGACGGATCCCCGTTATCCTCCAAGACCTATGTTATGGAATTTCGTTAAGTCTTTGGATGGATCCCTGTTATCCTCCAAGACCTCCGTTAAGGCATTTCGTTAAGTCTTTGGACGGATCCCCGTTATCCTCCAAGACCTCCGTTAAGGCATTTCGTCAAGTCTTTGGACGGATCCCTGTTATCCCCCAAGACCTATGTTAAGGCATTTCGTTAAGTCTTTGGACGGACCCCCGTTATCCTCCAAGACCTATGTTAAGGCATTTCGTTAAGTCTTTGGACGGACCCCCGTTATCCTCCAAGACCTACGTTAAGGCATTTCATTAAGTCTTCGGATGGATCTCCGTTATCCTCCAAGACCTCCGTTAAGGCACTTCGTTAAGTCTTTTGACGGATCCCCGTTATCCTCCAAGACCTACGTTAAGGCATTTCGTTAAGTCTTTGAACGGATCCCCCTTATCCTCCAAGACCTCCGTTAAGGCATTTTGTTAAGTCTTTGGACGGATCCCCGTTATCGTCTAAGACCTACGTTAAGGCATTTCGTTAAGTCTTCAGACAGATCTCCGTTATCCTCCAAGACATACGTTAAGGCATTTCGTTAAGTCTTCGGACGGATCCCCGTTATCCTCCAAGACCTACGTTAAGGCATTTCGTTAAGTCTTCGGACGGATCCCCGTTATCCTTCAAGACCTACGTTAAGGCATTTCGTTAAGTCTTTGGACGGATCCCCGTTATCCTCCAAGACCTACGTTAAGGCATTTCGTTAAGTCTTTGGACGGATCCCCGTTATCCTCCAAGACATCTGTTAAGGCATTTCGTTAAGTCTTTGGACGGATCCCCGTTATCCTCCAAGACCTCCGTTAAGGCATTTCGTTAAGTCTTTGGACGGATCCCCGTTATCCCCCAAGACCTCCGTTAAGGCATTTGGTTAAGTCTTTGAACAGATCCCCGTTATCCTCCAAGACCTCCGTTAAGGCATTTCGTTAAGTCTTTGGACGGATCCCCGTTATCCTCAAAGACCTACGTTAAGGCATTTCGTTAAGTCTTTGGACGGATCCCCGTTATCTTCCAAGACCTTCGTTAAGGCATTTTGTTAAGTCTTTGGACGGATCCCCGTCATCCTCCAAGACCTACGTTAAGGCATTTCGTTAAGTCTTTGGACGGATCCCAGTTATCCTCCAAGAAGCCGGTGAAATCTTTGGATAGATCCCCGTTATCCTCCAAGGCACCCGTTAAATCTTTGGTAGGATCCCAGTTATCCTCCAAGAAGCCAGTGAAATCTTCGGACGGATCCCCGTTATCCTCTAAGACCCCCGTCAATCTTTGGATAGATCCCCGTTATCCACCAAGATGTTCTTTAAACCCTTAGGCGTTGTCCCCTAGGTCCCTGTTGAGATTTCCGTTAAACCCCTAGGCGTCATCCCCTAGGTCTCCCTTTTGAGATTCTCGTCAAATCCCTAGGAGTAGTCCCCTAGGAAGTCAAGTCCTTGGGAGGATCCCCGTTATCTTCTAAGGAGTCGGTCAAGTCTTTGAATGAATCCCCCGTTGCCCTCCAAGAAGTCGGCTACAACCATGGATTCGAGATCCCATTTGATCCCGTCCACCTTTCACCCATGGGTCTAAGCGTAGCGGTCGTGTCCCATTTGTAGCATGAGCATCCACCCAATGATTACCTGAGCCTAAGTTGCATTCTGTCTCTGATGCAGCGAGAATGAAGTGGAAAAGAGCACCGTGTCACCGCCTGTTCCGCGTTGAGTCCGAGGGTTCCTCAGCCGCTACAATCCCTCCACGCCGGAACCTTGGAATGACCGGCTCAGAGGAAAATAGTTGGGAAAGCAATGCCGCAAATGGTCAGACCAGCCCAACCAAAGAAGAGTTGCTCCAAGCTTTGGAAGCCTCCAGGGCTCTGGAAGAGATTACCAGGAAACACTACGAGGAAGCACGAGACCGGTTTGTCGGGTCAATGAGACGAAAAGGCGTTAAGGTTTTGTTTCAGACGGACGGGTCCTTCGTTGAGGTTTCTGACCATGAGGAAGGGGTCGAAACCACCCAACCTCCAAGTCACAACCAAACTCCACCCCCTCAACCTTGCGAAAATACCAAATCCCCTCACTCTCCGTTTCAACACGTCACCACTCAAAGCTTGCCTCCCACTCAAGCTCCATACACTTCGCCTTACCCTGGATCTAACATTCCCTTTTGGTAAGGATGATCTTGTTTGAGTTAATTAAACTCTGGGCTTGTATTGGGGTAGTATTTGTTGTCCCTAGACAGTTCTTGATGCCAGCTTAATTACTAGGCATGTCTTCCGCTGTATGTAACCTTGTTTGGTTTTAATTTTCTTGGTCTAGAACTCGTGTGAGCTATCTTAGCTCCCTACTCTTGAGTATATACGTCATGTCAGTTTTGTTTTTAACAGGTATTGTTCCTGTTTCCCGTTAGTTTCTTGTTTCTTGTTAGTTACGCGCACCAGGTTCGAGGCTCTATTAGGGAATCCCGGGACTTGGGGCGTGTCAGGGTGGTATCAGAGCTATGGTTTAGCTCTAAGCCTGGATAGGGTCTATGGCCTAGGTTGGGTTAGTCTTGGGTGTGATTTCGACGCCGAGTGCTTCGTTACTTGTTGTCATACCAGGCATAGGACTGGTATTAATAGTGTTAATCCAATTGGATTAGATGGTTTGAGAATCGAGAGCGCGAGTCTTTAAAGACTTAGGCGTATTTATCTTGTCTTGTGGACATTGTTTCGTGCTATATATGCATGCTTGTCCTTATCTCGTGAATTACGTGGAAGTGTATTCTCTAGTAAGAGACTACATGCTTGATATTGTTATGTGTAAGAGCTTGATAGAAGTGTGGGTGATAACACCCTATACGTTCTATGTTAACTTGGTCATGTTACCTAGATGGGACATTGATGTGATACGTGTTATGGCTTGGCTCTTACGTGTTATGACTTGACTTTCTATGTGTTGGGTCATTCTTGTTTACCACAATAGATGGTAATTATTTCTATATGCTAGTATGCTTGACTATATATGTGAGCATGATAGATTTATGCATAACCTTTATGTTCTGCATGGAAAGTCTAGAAAGGGTTCTTGAGATTGTACTGGGTATTTAACCTATGTGATTGACAGTGGAATTTCTACACCAAACCAGATGGATGTATCCATTCTTGATGAGAAACTTGGATTATCTTGAGTTGTTACAGTGCGAATACAGTGCTGACATCTGGATTAATGTTCTTGACCTCGATTGAGTTAAACGAGTTGAAGATTCAACTTGAGAATTTCTTGATAGAGGATATATCTACCTTGTAGTGGATGTCTGAAGTGAGTATCTGTGTTGACCTATAAGTGGAAACAACCAAGGTATGTGTGTTCTTGAGATTTCTTGGTCTTGTTAGAGATTCATGAATGAATTTCGAAGGCAGCTCCATTGTTAACTATTTGACACCGAGAGCTACATCTTTTGATGGATTGTCTTGATGGATTGATATACGTAAAGTCAGTTCTGAATATTGAAACGATGGATAACCACGACTTCAGTATCTGAGATTGCCTAGTGGATTTGACTAGTATTATAGTGATCTGGAGGATATGACCAGTTCTATTATTTTAGTGGATATGTCAAGTTTCACCAATATAGTGGATTGACTAATCGAGTCTGTTTGACTTTATGTGTTTTGATGTTATAATTGATACATCTAAATTGCATAGAATATTTGTGAGTATCTGTGCATAGTCGTGCTGTTCTTGAGTTCTACTTGTTGATTATATATGTTATAATCTTGATCTAGTAAAAATTCGAGGACGAATTTTCTTTAAGGTGGGGAGGATGTAACGCCCATCCTTATTATCGTTAAATATTTGATTTATTTGTTAAATTCTTGACTTGCTTGTTAAATTCTTGACTAGCATATTTATATGCTATTTTATTTGAGTTAATTTATTTAACTACTTTAGAAAGTTAATGTGGTTAAATGTCAAAGTTGAAAGCTTAGGGGCCTTTTTGTCAAAGTTAGAACTTGAGGGGCCTAGGCGTCATTCTTTGAAACTTGTAAGTATATCTTCTTATGGTTGCTTTTTCCCAGAGGAGGTTTATCCCAAAAGTTGCATCTCTCTCGTACGTTCCTCTGTAAAGAAAAGAAAAGTTCAGTTTTACCCTATTCTCGACTCCTCGAGCTTAATTATCTCTCTGTTCGTGATTCTGGTCCCGGATAAATATTCGTGGCGTTGAATAGAGCGTTTCCTGCCGAACAGAAATTAATTTGGGTCAACTTGATTTTTGACTAGGTAAGTTATTGACTCCCCCTTACTTGTAATAACATGCATATATGTTATTCCCGCTACTTGTTCTTGTTAAAATTGTGTTTTGGGCAATTTTTGTGATACTTGTAATTTTGGGACGAAGGGAGTATAAATATTATGCGTACAAAAGAAAATTGGAAAAATTGGTTCAAATTGGTTAACCTTCTGGGTTTGCAAATTGTTAAATTACACTCCTATCCGTGAGACGGTAAAATAGTAACTTGATTTAAATATTATTAGAAAAATTGTACCATTATTTGTGGTACGGGGAAATGAATGGAAGTATCCCTAAATGGATATAGTAGTATAAAATAAAATTGTACTTATACTTTTGGGGACGGTGAAATATTAAATATGAATAAAAGGAAAGTGTCCTATTATTTATGGGACGGTAAAAGAAATGAATTGAGCCTGAAATAATGTTTTGGGTATTGCCTAAGAGTTAATAAAAGTTACTCCTACGCTCGGGACGGAAAATTATTTAACCTGGGAAAGAATTCGGATTTTGACATTTTTGGGCCTTGGGCGACCGCCCATTTTGGGCTGGGCGACCGCCCATCTATCTGAAGTATTTTGTTCTTGGGAAGCCTGATTTTGGGCGACCGCCCACACCATTTTGTGCGGCCGCCCATATGTCCTGAAAAATTGTAAAACTTGTTTAATGATTGTATAAGTTGGAAATAACCCTTGTTAAGGCATATAGCCTTAGGATAAGATGTCCTAGTAAGTATTGTGATACCTTAGGGGTATCAGAAGTGAGTCCTAAACATGATTACTCATTAAATTAAAATGAGAACTTAGTCTTGTACATGGACACTTATAGAACTTAAATGAGAACTTAAGTATAAGAGTAACAACTCTTGTATATGTCTTGAAAGTGCTATGAACAAGCACTTATGTGTTATGCTTGTCTTGAAGACAATGATTGTGCACCTTAGGGGCATTAAAACAATGACTTGAGATTGAATATCTTATGTAGGGGATTATGAACTTGTAAGTATGAGTAGTATAGCTCATTTACTTAATTTGAACTCGAATTATTCTTGGTCTAGGTTTAGGGTACTACCCTAGATGACCTAGATGAGTGTTGTAGAACACTCTAGTACTGAAAATAGTCCCTTTGTGAACAAATGAAATGTGGACTTGAATCATAATTAAATGATAACTTGAGTATAAGAGTAGTAACTCTTTTATGTGTCTTGAAGTTAATGTTTGTGTACTTTAGGGGCACCAACTAATGTCTAGAGCTTGAATGTTCTAAGAAAAGGATTGGAAAATAATTCGTGAAAGATGTATAATTCATCTTCCTAGCTTGAACTTGAAGTATAAGATAATTAACTCTTGTACATGTTTAATCATCCAAAGAAATGGATTGAGAACTTGGATATAAGATGATAAAATCTTGTATATGTATTGAATGTCCTGAATGTCTTGAATGTCTTGAATGTCGTAAGTTGAGACAGTAACTTGAAGTATAAGACAATAAAATCTCGTACATGACTTGAACATCCAAATAATTGGATTAAGACTTGAATATAAGATTATAAAATCTTGTACGTGCCTTGACACCAATATAGGTGTATGGCAACAAACTTGAAAGAGTCTTGATGTGTATATGCAAATCTTGCATATATTTACTTGATAGAATGTGGCTTCTTGATTGATTGGTACATGGTATGAATAACCAAAGAATTGGGTTATGGAACTAGATAGAGAATGATTAACTCTTCTGCATACTTGAACTTGATACGTGTATATTGGAAGTGCTATAAATAAGCACTAAAGTGTAAGTGATTTAGTTTAATCATGTATATACTTAATGAAGTATATAAAGAATGAAGAAGATATCTTGTCTTGAAATGGTTCCTAAAGAAAATAGGGACTAGTGTAATATGAAGATAATTCATATAATCGTGAATACTACGATTTAAATTAATAAGAATGATTACAGAACACAATATGTGTTAGAAAATGTATTCGATTACTAACGATAAATATATGTGAAGTATGACTGTGTCTAGGTACAATGTGACCTATTCTACTACGTGTTTAGAGTCTAAGGTATTGGGCTCTATTTGATAGTAAGGGTATCGTGATAGACACTTTAATGTGTTAAACGTGATATAAATATGTACGTGCAAACTTGGCATGTGACAAAGTGAAATACCCTACTACTTAACTGAAGTCTGTTATAAATGGACTCTTACTTGGATTGATCGTGTTACATGGACACCTTATGTGCCAGTGTTATCTTGGTTTGTATTCGCAATAATTGCGTACGTGTACTTATATTGAGCACATGATACATAATTACATGGTGCATATTCTTGTGAGCACATGATACATTACATGGTGCATATTCTTGTGAGCACATGATACATAATTACATGGTGCATAAAGAATAGTCCACTAATAAGGGACTGAGTTCTGTTCTCGTAGTTCAAGTAAATATCTACTTGTGCATTCTTGGTGAGTCCAGCTGGTTCTCCTTGCTTGTTCGAAAATATATAGGTTCACGCTTGTCGCGAGAGCTGGGGTTTAAGTGACAATCGGGTCCCTATGTATTTCCGCCCGACCCCTTACTACTGACCATAGTAAGGGCATAGCTTCCTTGGTTGGAGCAATAAGCCTGACCTAAGTGAATGCTAACTCCCGTCCCGAACACCATGTGGATCTTGTTATTGTGGATGGCACTGAATACCAGGTCTCCTTATATACTGTTCTCCCGTCCCGAACACCACGTGGATCTTGTTATTGTGGATGACACTGGTTACCAGGTCTTCTTATATACTGCACAGCAGTCTCTTGTTCCTGTTCTTGGTTGTCCTCAGCTAGAAAAGCATCGACAACAAATGGTATTCTTGGGAGAAATAAGGAAGGATTCAGGTACAATGCGTGATAGGCCTATGTGCATCTTGTGAGCTGGTTTAGCCTCTCACTCTACTTGACTACTTGTTACCTGAACCTTTCTTGAGCTTGATTACTTGTGGAGTGGGCTTAGCCTCTCCTATACTTGTTACTTGATGATACTTGATATATGTTTAGTTGAGTATCTACTTGTATTGCATGATAACATGACATATAGTTGCATGTTAATAGCTTACTGAGATTTATCTCACCCTTTATTTGTTTAATTGTTTCCCCCCCCCAGGAAAGCAGGGGATAGTACGCAGTGAGGCTCGACTTAGCTGGGAATTTACTCAGCAGGATATTCTTGTTCGAAGTTAGTGTCCTTTTATATTTTGGTAAGGACGATCTTGTATGAGTTAATTAAACTCTGGGCTTGTATTGGGGTAGTATTTGTTGTCCCTAGACAGTTCTTGATGCCAGCTTAATTACTAGGCATGTCTTCCGCTGTATGTAACCTTGTTTGGTTTTAATTTTCTTGGTCTAGAACTCGTGTGAGCTATCTTAGCTCCCTACTCTTGAGTATATACGTCATGTCAGTTTTGTTTTTAACAGGTATTGTTCCTGTTTCCCGTTAGTTTCTTGTTTCTTGTTAGTTACGCGCACCAGGTTCGAGGCTCTATTAGGGAATCCCGGGACTTGGGGCGTGTCACACAGTCACCATGGACACAATACCGACGAGTGCCCTGCTGTGAAACGTATCATTCTGGGTTTGATTGGGGAAGGAAAGCTTGAAACCCCTCATGCCTCCGCCACAGCCAACAGCCCGAGTGTCAACGTGCTTGGGATCGAGAGATCTAATCTTGTGACTTCTCCAAGGATCAACGAATGGAGTGGTGTCCGCCCCAAGAGAAAGGAGACCGTGGTTGACGGAGTCACCAACCCCAAAGTAGGAGAGCCAGTTTCGGGAAGGTTGACAAATTCAGCAAAGCCAAAGGGTCAATGGCACGGAAAATGTCTGCAGGGCTAAATGCCCCGGGTTGGGAAATTGATGGTGTTGTGGTCACCGTAACAGAGAGCAAAATCTCAAAACCCCTTCCACCGACCTCCCCTTAGGAAAGGTCAAAGTCCACTGTTAGAATGTGTAATAAGCCTTTAGGGAAAGTCAGTTAAGATGTCTGTTAGGTCTAGTTAGAATCTTGACTCCCCGGTTAGTGCTATGTGGTGACCCTTTTGAATCCATTGTCAATGTTCTTAATGAAATTATTATTATCATTACTACATTGTCAAAAGTTTACATAAAAAATGTGTGTGAGTCTTTTACTCAAATAAAAAAAAATGTGTGTGTCAATACTTATAAAAAGATAAAAAAAAAAATGTGTGAGTCTCTTGCTCAAATAAAAAATGTGTGTGTCAATCCTCATTAAAAAAAATGGAGATCGAGTTTTCTTAAAATAAAAGGTCAACTCTTTTCTAAAAGGCTAATCCGCTAATGAGGCGTTCCTCTCAAATCGTGGTTATAATTTCACCTTGAGGTTTAAAATGCTAAAGTCCTTTGTGGTCTTGTCCACCGGAAACATAGACCAAGGAGCCCACATCCGAATTGGCGCCCACATGAACAAGAAGATCAAAACAAGTTGGGATACCGCCCACAAGGAGAGGCCCATGCTTCGAAATCCCAAGGGTGGGTACATCAAATGGAGAACCATACCCTCGCCGAATGCCATGCATGAGGTTACGCACCTCGAAAGGAAGTCGCCAAAAGGAGATGGCCAAAGACGAACTCGGTAACTGCAATGCCAAGCCAATTGGAAGCCTCGCGACATCTTTCCCGATGACATGGAGCCCGAGTTCCCCGTGGAAGACATGGAATGTGCCGCCGACAACCCCTCCAACAATTGAGGAAGAAAATGGACCATCGGACTTTATAGGAACCCATTCCAAAAAAAAAAAAAAAAAAAAAGAAGTGTGATGAGTCTTCCAGCCTCATAGGATCTAGACTTTCATCAAAGTCCGTCCCGGACTGTGTCTTTTTATTTTTGCAAAGGTCCGCACTTGGACATGTACGTACAAAGTTATCTCAATAAAAGAGTCATTTTCATTCTCTTCTCTCTAGACTTGAGACATTATTTGAAATATACATTTACTCTTGAAATTGCCTTGCTTGTTATGATCAATTGATTGCTACGTCCCTAAAATGATGAATTGACTTCTAAGCATACTAGTCAATGATGACTCATTAAGGACGAATGGACCTAACACGAATGAAAAATGCTAAATGCAAACAATTAATCTTGATGTGAATAAATGGTGTGATCAATTGGCATGAAGAAACCATTAATGGAAAGTCTTCCCTCATAGACTTCCCCGATACACCTTTCTGAGACAAATTCCTGATGCATATCAAAGGCATCCCGAGACAGTGAAAAGGTGAGGACGTTGTTGCTCAACCACCAAGATTCAACCGTGATCGCACGTGCGCAACCAAGCAAAGGGCTTCCCGGATCGTCAAAATCAAAGCTAGAATCGATAAAGGGCTGCAGGAAAGCCAATGCCCAAGATAGCAAGCTGGGGCTAATGTTTACCTCCTCCCTCAAAAAAAAAAAAAAGAGAGAAGAGGGAAAGGAAATGAATGTATGGAAAGAAGGGAAGGAAATGGTGAAAACAAAGTTTGCCTCAAAAGGAGTTCACACCAAAGAGGGTTCACCCCAAGAGGTCCATCTCAAGGAGTTCACCCAAAGCAAAGTGAGAAACAACGTCCTCTGAGACAACAGCAAAAGAAAGCCAAATTCAGCAAAAGACGGCCTCATGGCCGAACTACAGCGACCTGAGCTCCTCATATTGAGGGGAACGTAGGCAACCTTCGGGTCTGGTCATAGCATGAAATGAATCCATCAAACCTCGGTCCTCCTAAAATGACCCGGTTCTCTTCCCTTGGTCCCATCAATGACCAATTTCCCAGATAATGACCAATTCTCCTGAACACATTTTGATCTTACCATTGATCGAATCTTAATCTCAATTGATCACAGCATTTGCACATGTTAAGACTAATTGCTTGTTATAATCTTGACTTAATAATGAATATGGTCCATTCCAGCAATCATTTTGATGATATTAACTGAGGCCAATTTCAAATGTCTCAACGAGTCTTCTTCTCTACATCTTAGGAAAGAGCTAAACACTTGTATTCTGTCAAGCAAGGGCTTCCTCCCGTTTCATGATGCATTGTTCATCAACATAAAGGGACTATCTCCCGCCTAAATAAAGGCCCTTGCATGTTTCCTCCAAAAAGATATATTGAGTCTTTGTCCCGTCGAGTCGGCTGGATCACTCATGAAAAAAAAAGAGAGAGAAAACTAGAAAGAAAGGCACCAGAAATGTATTCCGCTAGGGGCGGCCTAGGCAAAAAACAGGGTGTGCCATGAAAAACGCAAAAAAGTAGCCCGCTAGATTGAAAACCCGCAAGGGCGGCCTAGGCAAAATAAAGGGTGCGTCATGAAAAATGGATGGGTTCCTAACCTCATTCCAAAGGTCAGAAGATGATATTGGGGCTACACCGCCATCGACACCGACAAAGACATGGGGCTATGCCACCATCGACGCCAACAAGGACATGGGGCTACCCCAACATTGATGACTACAAGGACATGGGGCTACCCCAACATCGACGACAAAAGGGTTCTCTACTCCCGACCGCTCCTAAAAAATAGACAAAGCTCCAAAGGACTTTATGTATAACAAACCTCATGGTTAAGTTAAACTCAAAATTTGACTGACATGCTTCATTAAAAGATTCACTTTGAGGAATGAGCACATTGGAAATTTGCCCTTTTGGCATCATGCTTTTGATAAAAGATGTGTTTTTCCCCTTTCAAGTCGCTTCGGGCACTTGAGGGTGTGTTTTGTGAAAAAAATGTGTTTTTTCCCTTTCAAATCACGTTGGGCATTTGAGGGTGTATTTTGAATGTTATGTCGTCTCCCTTTCAAGTCGCGTCGGGCACTTGAGGGTGTGTTTTGTAAAAAAATTGTGTTTTTTCCCTTTCAAATCGCGTTGGGCATTTGAGGGTGTATTTTGAATATTACGTTGTCCCCCTTTCAAATCGCGTCGGACATTTGAGGGTGTGTAAAAAGAATGATTTTCCAAAACCTTGGACTTTTGCGTCCAACAATGTACCTTAAGGGTCGCCCCTAGGCTTTTCCTGGTATCAAGAAAATGTGTCAACCGTGCCATAGAGTAGTGTTGATCAAATCCAAGCCTCGACACGAAGTGGTCACTTTTAGGCTAGTCCTTGTCCCAGTTTCTCCGTCAACCTCCCGTGAATTAAAGTTGACCGAAGCGTTTAGGATGACCAAGTAAGAGTCAAACCATTTGGTTGCGCGGACAGTCCGGCGTGACGTAAGCCCATTTGATTTGTAAGGAGTTGTCGGCAGTCCTTCGTAAGTCCAGATTAGGAGTTTGAAAATTGTGAAAATCCTGGTCGTGCGCCCAAGATGAAATGTGAAAATTGTGAAAGTCCTGGTCGTGCGCCCAGGATGAAATGTGGAAACTGTGAAAGTCCTGGTCGAGCGCCCAGGATGAAATATGGAAAATGTGAAAGTCCTGGTCGTGCGCCCAGGATAAAATGTGAAAATTGTGATAGTCCTGGTCGTGCGCCCAGGATGAAATGTGGAAATTGTGAAAGTCCTGGTCGTGCGCCCAGGTTGAAATGTGGAAATTGTGAAAGTCCTGGTCGTGCGCCCAGGACGAAATATGAAAATTGTGAAAAGCCTGGTCGTGCGCCCAGAACGAAATATGAAAATTGTGAAAGTCTTGTTCGTACGCCCAAGACGAAATATGGAAATTGTGAAAGTCTTGTTCGTGCGCCCAGGACGAAATATGGAAATTGTGAAAGTCTTGTTCGTGCGCCCAGGACGAAATATGGAAATTGTGAAAGTCCTGTTCGTGCGCCCAGGACGAAATATGAAAATTGTGAAAGTCCTGTTCGTGCGCCCAGGACGAAATGTGAAAATTGTGAAAGTCCTGGTCGTGCGCCCAGGACTAAATGTGAAAATTGTGAAAGTCCTGGTCGTGCGCCCAGGACGAAATGTGAAAGTTGTGAAAGTCCTGGTCGTGCGCCCAGGACGAAATGTGAAAGTTGTGAAGTCGTGCGCCTATGACGAAATGTGAAAGTTGTGAAAGTCCTGGTCGTGCGCCCATGACGAAATGTGAAAGTTGTGAAAGTCCTGGTCGTGCGCCCATGACGAAATGTGAAAGTTGTGAAAGTCCTGGTTGTGCGCTCATGACGAAATGTGAAAATTGTGAAAGTTCTGGCGTGCGCCCAGGATGAAAATTAAGGATTAAGTTCCATAGGTTTGAGTAGCCTTAAACTCTCTCACCCGAACTACGTTAGGCTTAATTCCCTTAGGGATACGTAGGAATCCTATGCTTCTAGGTCCAACCATAAAACAAATCGGCCAAGCCGTCCTCCCATCAGATTGGGATGCTTGTTTTGTCGACAACCCCGATTTCTTCAAAAGCGACGTTGCCGAGGGGCTCTGTAAGTACCCCAATCTGAAATTGACCTACCTTAGAGGAAGTCTTGGTACCATTTAGGGATAAACCAATGGGCCAGGACCTCACTAGGATAAACTTGATATTCCAGGACTGAACTGGAATTGAACTTGGAAAAATCTAGAAGCTCGCCAGGTCGAGTCGTACGGATGGTTTGGGCACATGAGGTCCCTAGCCATACGGCTATATTGGGCACCCTCAGCCTCTATAAATTGAACCCCATGATGATCATTTCAAGGGGGAAAAAACGTTTTGTGAGCTGATTCTCTGCCAGTTTGAGAGCAGAAAGTGATTGATACATACATTTGAGTGAAAAGAGAGGAAGATAGGCCATAACCATCATAGGTGAAGCCTCCTTCTCCCCATCATCTTCTTCACCTCAAACTCTTTTATTATTGTTCATATTATTGCTCATTCTTGTGTTATTTCTTATTATTCTTGCAAGCTTTATCCATTCAAGCACTTTACATTCCATTGAAAGTCTTGTCCATTTCAAGCACTATATATACATATATTATACAAGTCTTATCCTCTCAAGCTATATATTATGATTATATATGTATATTGGAACCAAATCATGAGGTGATTCAAGGTTCCCTTCATGCCTAGTGTGTGATTATGGGATAAAACCTAAGGATGATCATGATTTGTTAAATTTCATATTGATTTTGTTCTTGTTTGGCCATGAGAGTCATGGTTGGGCGATAAAGTTTCAATCTTTATCATCCCAACCATGACCTAGCCATAAATCACCAAGCATGGGACATAAAGATTCAATCTTTATGTTATATTTTTGTCCCTAAAGGTTTAATCTTGCATCATAAGTCCATCTTGATGGTAACGTTTTAATCTTTACTCATCAAATGGTCATTTTAGCCCAAAGGGCATGTTCATCACCTTTTTCTTAAATTTTCCCAATGATTGTCTTGATCACACCCAAAACCTTTGTTTTTGGTGTCCAACTAGTGATCAATGATATATGAATGATTTAATCCATGTTTTTGTTAAAGAAAATAATTGAAAATGATCATCTCAGTCCAGTTTCAGCAAAAACACTCTGTTTTACCTGAAACTGGACAGTTTTCTGATAAACTATCAAAAATCCCTGGAATGCCCTCCCCATCCGTACGGCTAATTTGGCCGGGGAGTACGTTTTTCAGTTTCTTCCCTTTCTGTTCAGAATGTTTGCAAAATAACCCTTTTCTGTTAAATAATTAACCAGTTTTGCTAAAAGTCAGTTTCTCCCATTTTTGAAATACACACACACACATGCACTTGTTAACTAACGTTACGGAGACTCGGTCCTATCCGAGGCGACTTGGGTGACGTAAAACTCTTTCCAAGGCGTAACCTGACCTCTGAACTAATAGAATCTCTAACCTTTCCATTTGTTGGGTTAAATAATTAACAAATGTGGCGACTCCGTTATGTTTTGCATGATAACCGTGTTTGGCGTTTCGCCCCCATACTCGTCGCGGTTCCGCGCGGGGTGGGATCCTTACAACGACGCCGCTTGTACGCATGTTCTTTATACTTAGCGTTTGACGTCTTGATGTTTTGCTTGACCTCCTTTTGAACTTCCTCCACCAAGTCCGCCAAATGTTCAGCCGCAATACTATAACCCAGAATTTTTGGTAAAGGAACCAAATCAAGAGTGTGCGTCGGAGGACGTTGATAAACCACCTAAAATGGAGACTTCTTTGTTGTCCGATTCGTCATATTATTAAAAGCAAATTCAGCGGTAGACAAAGCAAGGTCCCACTTCTTAGGAAACTTACCGCACAAACAACGAATCATAGAACCCAATGTCCTGTTAACCACCTCCGTTTTCCCATCTGTCTGAGGGTGAAAGGAACTACTAAAAATGTAGCTCAGTCTCAAAGATAAGCCAAAGAGTACGCCAAAAGTGACTGAGGAATTTAGTATCACGGTCAGAAGTAATAGTTTTGGGCACCCCATGAAGACGAACCACTTACTTGAAGAACAAACCTGCAATATGGCAAGCATCATGATTTTTACGACAAGGAATGAAGTGAGCCATTTTAGAAAAACAATCCACTACCACAAAAACGGAATCATTCGCCCTTTGAGTTCGAGGCAAACCAAGCACGAAATCCATAGAAATATCAACCCAAGGACCCTCGGGAATCGGTAAAGGAGTGTACAAACCCGTGTTCTGGGATGTACCCTTGTGTTCTTAACAAACCATACACTTTTGAACAAACTTATGAGCATCCCTACGAAGGCGCGGCCAATAATACTTACGGGCAACCAACTCGACCGTCTTGTACTGACCATAATGTCCCTTCGAATAAATCTCAGCAATAAGGCTTTCACGAACCGATCACATGGGATGCACAGCTTGTCCTCGTAAAACAAATAACCATCCTGCAAAAGAAAGAGACCAACAAGAGTGCCATGTTTACAGTTAGCCCATTCTTGCGCAAAATCCTCATCATGCTCATACAAATCCTTCAAACAATCAAACCCCACCACAATATTATGCATGGTAACCAATAAAGTTTCCCTTCGACTCAACGCATCCGCCACTTTATTATTCTGCCCGCTCTTGTGTTTAATGACAAAAGTAAATTGTTGCAAATATGCAACCCAACGAGCATGCATACGATTAAGGGGTTTTGTACCATTCATGTACTTTAAGGCCTCATGATCGGTATGAAGAATGAAATCACGATGTAATAAGTATTTCTCCCAATGTTTAATGGCTTGTACTACCGTATAAAATTCCAGCTCATACGTAGTCCACTTCTTCTTAGATTCTTCCAACTTTTGACTCATAAAAGCCACCGGTTTCTTCCCTTGAAGCAAAACAGCCCCAATACCAACCACACTAGCATCCGTCTCAAGTTCAAAAGGTTTAGAAAAATCGGGTAACACTAACAACGGCGCACTCGACAATTTTTCTTTAATTAAGGCAAAACTGGCGGTTGCTTCATCACCCCAAGCAAACTTGCCTTTCTTCATACATTCAGTGATAGGAGCCATAATAGTGCTAAAATTTCGAATGAAACGACGATAAAAAGTAGCAAGACCATGAAAACTACGTACCTCACTAACTGTCGTAGGTAAAGGCCAATCACGTATGGCACGCACTTTATCCTCATCCACTTGAATCCCGTTAGAAGAAACCACATATCCCAAGAATAACAATTTGTCAAACATGAAGCTACACTTCTTTAGATTCACATACAACTTATTCTCCTTTAAGGCTTGCAATACGTCCCGCACATGCCCAAGATGCTCCTCATTTGTCTTGCTATAAATCGAGATGTCATCAAAATACACGACCAGAAATTTACCCATGAAAGGTTTCAACACTTGAGTCATTAATCTCATAAAAGTACTCAGAACATTAGACAACCCAAAACGCATCACCAACCATTCATATAACCCTTTTTTAGTCTTGATCGCGGTCTTCCACTCATCCCCTTCACGGACACGAACTTGATGATAACCATTCTTCAAGTCAATCTTGGAGAATACCTTGGAACCACGAAGCATGTCCAACATATCATCCAAACGAGGAATAGGAAAGCGATACTTGACAGTGATTTTGTTGATGGCCCGACTATCAATGCACATACGCCATGTACCATCATTCTTAGAAACAAGCAATGCCGGCACCGCACAAGGACCCATACTCTCTTGGATGTACCCCTTTTAAGAAAATCCTCCACTTGTTCTTTCAAAATATCATGCTCTGCCGGACTCATCCGATAATGAGCGAGATTAGGCAACGAAGCACCCGATACTAAATCAATGTTGTGTTGAATATCACGCAAGGGAGGAAGTCCCGCGGGCAAATCATCGGGCATAATATCACGAAATTCCTCTAACAATGATTCCATAGCTTGATAAACCAAACTAACTGGACCACCGACTCATTGTCGAACCACCGCAAGTACAAAAGGTGCCTCTTTTAAATCTCTTGCAAATTCCTTAGAAGTACACAGAGAGATGATAGATGTCGCTTTCTTTTGAGTGTGAGGAGGAACATCCTTCAAAGCGCCCAAACGAAAACGAATTCCATCCTTTTTAAAACTTACAACATTTTCTTTCCCATCATACATAACCCCATGATCAAATTTCCAAGGTCTACCCAATAAAATATCACATGCATCCATATCAACGATATCACATAAAACTACATCTTTATATCCACCAATAGAGAAAGGAATTGAACATTGCTCATGTACCTTGAGGTTGCCGCCAGTAATCCACCCTACGGAGTAAGGGCTAGGATGTTTCCGGACGTCGAGCTTTAATCTATCAACAAGGCTACGAGACACCAATTTTCGCTACTACAACTGACACGCCCCCAGGTCCCGGGATCCCCTAATAGAACCTCGAACCTGGTGCGCGTAACTAACAAGGAACAAGAAACTAACGGGAAACAGGAACAATACCTGTTAGAAACAAACTGAAATGATATATATACTCAAGAGTAAGGAGCTAAGATAGCTCACAACGAGTTATAGACCAAGAAAATTAAAACCCAAATGGTTACATATAGCGGAAGACATGCCTAGCAAATAAGCTGGCATCAAGAACTGACTAGAGACAACAAGTACTACACGAGTCTACCCCAAAACAAGCCCAGAGTTTAATAACTCATACAACCTCGTCCTTACCAATGTATTAAAAGGACACTAGCTTCAAACAAGAACATCCTGCTGAGTAAGTTCCCAGCTATGTCGAGCCTCACTGTGTACTATCCCCTGCTTTCCTGGGGGGAAACAAATAAAGGGTGAGATGAATCTCAGTAAGCTATTAACATGCAACTACATGACATGTTATCACGCAATTCCAGTAGATACTCAAGTAATCATATATCAAGTATCATCAAGTAACAAGTATAGGAGAGGCTAAGCCAACTCAACAAGTAATCAAGCTCAAGATATGATCAGGTAACAAGTAGTCAAGTAGTGTGAGAGGCTAGACTAACTCATCAAGATGCACATAGGACTATCACGTATCATTACCTGAATCCTTCCTTATTCCTCCCAAGAATACCATTGTTGTCGATGCTTGTATAGCTGAGGACAACCACGATCAAGATCAAGAGACTGCTATGCAGTATATAAGAAGACCCGGTAACCAGTGTCATTCACAAGAACAAGATTCACGAGGTGTTCACGAGTTTAGCATTCACTTATATCAGGCGTATTGCTCCAATATAGGATGCTAAGCCCTTACTATGGCCAGTAGTAAGGGAAAAACAGACCGAATGCATAGACCCACGATTATCACTTATGCCCCAGCCCTCGCAATAAGCGTGAACCTATACACCCCTCTGAACCAAATAAGCCAGCTGGACTCACACGAGAATGCACAAGTAGATGTTTACTTGAACTACGAGAATAGAACTAAGTCCCATATTAGTGGACCAATCTTTATGCACCATGTAATCATGTATCATATGCTCACGAGAATATGTAGCATGTAATAATGTATCATGTGCTCACGAGAATATGCACCATGTAATCATGTGCTCACGAGAATACAAGTACACGTACGCAATCATTGCAAAGACAAATCAATCTAACAATGGCACGTAGAGTGTCCATATAACACGGTCAATCCAAGTTAGAGTCTATTAATAACATACCTCAAACAAGTAGTAGGGTATATCATTATATATCACTTTGTCACATGCCAAGTTTGCACGTACATATTCATATCACGTTTAACACATTAAAGTGTCTATCACGATACCCTTATTATCAAATAGAGCCCAATACCTTAGACTCTAAATACGTAGAATAGGTCACATCATAACTAGTCACAGTCATATCTCACGTATATGTATCGTTAGTAATCGAATACATTTTCTAACACATATTGTGTTCTGTAGTTATTCTTATTAACTTAAATCATATTATTCACGATTATATGAATTATCTTCATATTACACTAGTCCCTATTTTCTTTAAGAACCCATTTCAAGACAAGATATCTTCTTTATTCTTTATATACTTCATTGAGTATATACATGATTAAAACCAATCACTAGAACTTTAGTGTTTGTTCATAGCACTTTCAATACACACGTATCAAATTCAAATGTATATTAGAGTTAATTATTCTCTATCTAATCCCATATCCCAATTCTTTCAGTTATTCATACCATGTATCAAGTAATCAAGAAGTAACATTCTATCAAGTAAATATATGCAAGATTTGCATATACACATCAAGAATCTTTCAAGTTTATTTCCATACACATATATTGGTGTCAAGGCACGTACAAGATTTTATAATCTTATATTCAAGTCTTAATCCAATTATTTGGATTTTAAAGTCATGTACAAGATTTTATAGTCTTATACTTCAAGTTACTGTCTCAACTTAAGACATTCAAGACCTTCAAGACATTCAAGACATTCAAGACATATACAAGATTTTATCATCTTATATCCAAATTCTCAATCCATTTCTTTGGATGGTTCAACATGTACAAGAGTTAATTATCTTATACTTCAAGTTCAAGCTAGGAAGATGAACTATACATCTTTCACGTATTATTTTCCAATCCTTTTCTTAGGACATTCAAGCTCAAGACATCAGTTGGTGCCCCTAAGGTACACAAACATTAACTTCAAGACACATAAAAGAGTTACTACTCTTATACTCAAGTTATCATTTAATTATGATTCAAGTCTACATTTCATTTGTTCACAAAGGGACTATTTTTCAGTACTAGAGTGTTCCACAACACTCATCTAGGCCATCTAGGGTAGTACCCTAAACCTAGACCAAGAATACTTCAAGTTCAAATTAAGTAAATGAGCTATACAACTCATACTTACAAGTTCATAATCCCTACATAGGATATTCGAGCTCAAGACACTAATTTGGTGCTCTCAAGGTGCACAAACATAGGTTCCAAGACAAGCATAACACATAAGTGCTTGTTCATAGCACTTTCAGGATATAAAGAAGAGTTCTTCCTTTTATATTCAAGTTCCCATTTTAATTCAATGAGTAATCATATTCAAGACTCACTTCTGATGCCCCTAAGGTGTCACAACACTTGCTAGGACATCTTATCTTAAGGCTATATGCCTTAACAAGGGATAAGCTTTCAATTTAATTTAGATTTAAAACACTTTAGTTGAAACAGGGGACCGGGCGGGCGCCTATGATGGACCGGACGGGCGCTCATCCAAGGATTTTTGGAACTAAAACTTCTGGGCAAATGGGCGGCCGCTTGGTACCTAAGTGGGCGGGCGCTTAGTCCAAATTTCAGCAAACACCAATTTCTTTCCCAGGCTTAGAAATCCCCGTCCCAAGCGTAGGAGTATACTTTTACTCACAATTTAACATTCAAGAGTGCATTTTAACATGCTCAGAACACTTCTATAGAGACACTTTATTAATTTATCACCGTCCCACAAGTAATAGAATAATTCTCTTTTATTCCATTTAAATATTTCACCGTCCCAAAAGTATAAGCACAATTTTATAATATACTAATATACTTATTTAGGGATACTTCCATTCATTTCCCCGTACCACAAATAATGGTACAATTTTTCTAATAATATTTAAATCAAGTTACTATTTTACTGTCTCACGAATAGGAGTATAATTTTTTTCAATACTTTTCAAGTCATTCCCAAGTGCTATTCATGCTTGTTTATTATACGAATACTCCCTTTGTCTCAAATTCACAAGTATCACGAAAATTGCCCAAAACACAATTTTAATAAGAACAAGTAGCGGGAATAACATATATGCATGTTATTACAAGTAAGGGGGAGTCAATAGCTTACCTAGTCCGAAATCAAGTTGACCCAAATTAAATTCTGATCGGCCTGGAACGCTCTATTCAACGCCACGAATATTTATCCGGGACCGGAATCACGAACAGAGGAATAATTAAGCCCGAGGAGTCGAGAATAGGAAGAATCCTAACTTAGCTTTTGAAACAGAAGGAGTACGAGAATGTTTGAGAATAATTTGCCTTTCTCAGGCAAACAACATGAAGATATACTTCAACTATCCAAGAATTGCAACTAGGCCCCTTAAGTTCTAACTTTGACAAAAAGGCCCCTAAACTTTCAACTTTGACATTTAACCACCTTAATTTTTTAAAGTAGTTAAATAATTAACTCAAATAAAATAGCATATAAATATGCTAGTCAAAAATTTAACAAGCAAGTCAAGAATTTAACAAATACGTCAAATATTTAACGAGATTAAGGATGGGCGTTACAACAACTATCAACGACAAACACTGATGTACAGTTTTGTACCTTCCCTTTGGTGCGAAAAATATTATGCCATTGTGGATCATCATCTATCGTCGGGGTTGTTAACATGAGTTTGTGAATCATCATGGACGCGTGCTGCTCATCATCATCGTTGTCTTCAATGTTAGGATCCACATAAACCTCTTCACAATCTTCGTCCGTATCCTCCTCAAAATCAGCACGTGCCACCATAGTAACACATCTCCCATTAGGACAATTATTGGAGATATGTTCTGGTTTACCACATTTATAGCACTTATCTCCATAATTCTTAGCATAAGGGTTTGTGTTGGGTTGGCCACTAGTATTTTGATTTCGATGAGGTGGGTTAGTCCGAGGAGCTATCGGTTGCGATCCGCCATCATTCGTGGACCCCGCGAGTTGTGCTTTCCCAGTATCAGTATCGAAAACGGTTTTATCATTCGAAGAAGAGCCCTCTCCAAACTTCCTGAAAGTAGATGGGGCACGAGACGAAGAAGCCAATTGTTTCTCTACTTTACGAGCCCTTGTGATCACATCATTCACCGAGTAAGAAGTAAACAACTCCACTTGATTCTTGATATTAACCCAGAGGCCCTTTGTTGTAACGCCTGTCCTAATTCCTGTTAAATTCTTGACTTGCATATTTATATGCTATTTTAATTGAGTTAATTATTTAACTAATTGAGCAAGTTTAGGTCCTAATTGTTTAAGTTGAAACTTTAGGGTCATTTGTGAAAATTAAAGTTCAGAGGCTAAAATGCTCAAAGTGGAACTTGAGGGACCTAATTGCAATTCTTGAAAATATTATAAGCGATAAAGCTTGTTTGCCTGGAGAATGTTCTCCACTTTCCCAATTTCTGTACGTTCTCTCTGTCTTAGAAGATAGGTTAGGGTTTTACCCTATTCTTGATCCCTCTCGCTTGATTATGCATCTGTTCAAAAATCCGACTCCGCATAAATAATCAGGGCGGTGAATAAAGCGTTTCCTGCCGAACATAAATTAGTTTGGGTGAATTTAATTTCGGAGTAGGTAAGTCACTAGCTCCCCCTTGCTTGTAATAACATGCCTATATGTTATTTTTGATACTCGTGCTTGTTAATTTTGTGTTTGGGATGAGTTTTGTGATACTTGTAAATTTGGGACAAAGGGAGTATTCTCAGACTTTGTCAATAAAGGAATAGACTTGAACTAATGATCCTGAGTATGCCTATGGGGTATTAGTATAATTATACTTATACTTTTGGGACGGTGAAATATTTAATTGGAATAAAAGAAAATTATTCTACTATTTGTGGGACGGTAAAAAGAATGAAATAAACTTTAAAAGTAATGTTTTGAACTTGTTTGTATGTCCTGGGTATTGCCTAACTATTAGTAAAAGTATACCCCTAAAATTGGGACGGAGAATTATTAAGCCTGGGAAAGAATTGAACAATTGCTGGAAAAGGCACCAGGCGCACGCCTGCTTTCTACCAAGCGCCCGCTTGGTCTAGTGTGCGACCGCACATAAGGTCTTGAGCAGCCGCCCAAAAATACTAAAGGATTTCCATAGAAATCTGGCTGAAGTGAGCGCCCGCCCGGTCCCTAGTGAGCGGCCGCCCGCTTGCCCTGAAAATTAAAAAGGTTGTTCAAAGCTTGATTAAGCTAGAAGTAACACTAGTTAAGGTATATAGCCTTAGTATAAGATGTCCTAGAAAGTGTTATGACACCTTAGGGGCATCATAACTTGGTCTTTAACATGAATATTCAATGATTTGAATAGAGAATTTGAATCTAAGAGTAAGAACTCTTTTAATTGTCTTGAAAGTGCTATGAACAAGCACTAATGTGTTATATGTGTCTTGATTTCAATGTTTGTGTACCTTAGGGGAACTAGAACAATGTATTGAGCTTGAACATCCAAAGTATAGGATGATGAACTTGTAAGTATGAGATGTATAACTCATCTACTTAGCTTGAACTTGAAGTATAAGACAATTAAATCTTGTACATAACTTGAATATCCAAGAATTGAATTGCGAACTCGAATACAAGATGATAAAATCTTGTACATGCCTTGAAACCAATACATGTGTATAGTAGTAATCTTGTAAGTGTTATAGAACACTAGAAGTATCAGGACACGATCCTTAGCTTGAACATCCAAAGAATTAGAGTGTGAACTTGAATATAAAAGGAAGAACTCTTGTTCATGTCTTGAAACCAATATGTGTGTATGGTAATGAACTTGAAATTGCTATGAAAAAGCACTAACGTGTTAGAACTATCCTTGATGTGTATGTGCAAATCTTACACATAACTACTTGATAGAATGTGGCTTGTTGACTACTTGATACTTGTTATTAATAACCAAAGAGTTAGAATATGGAACTAGATAGAGAATGATCACCTCTATTACATACTCGAATCTAATACGTGTGTTTTGAAAGTGCTATGAACAAGCATTAATGTGCTAGTAATTGGTTTTAATCGTGCATACACTCAATGAAGTATATAAAGTATAAAGAAGATATCTTGTTCCTGAGATAGGTTCCTAGAGAAATAGGGACTAGTGTAATATGAAGATACTTCATTAAACAATGATTATAGAACACAATATGTGTTGGAAAATGTATTCGATTATTAACGATACATATACGCGAGATATGATTGTGACTAGGTACAATACGACCTATTCGACTATGTGCTTAGAGTCTAAGATGTTGGGCTCTACTTGAAAGTAAGGGTATCGTGATAGACACATTAATGTGTTAAAGATTATATGAATATGTACATGCAAATATGTCATATGACAAAGTGACATAGAATGATGTACCCTACTACTTGTTTGGGGTCTGTTACTAGTAGACTCTAACTTGGATTGATTTTGTTACGTGGACACATTACGTGCCATTGTTATACTGATTTGTATTCGCAAATATTGCATACGTGTACTGTTATTTGGTGAGCACATGATTACATGGTTCATGAAGGACTGGTCCACTACTTTTGGACTTAGTTCTATTCTCGTTAGTTTTGGTGAGCACATAATTATATGGTTCATGAAGGACCGGTCCACTACTTTTGGATTAGTTCTACTCTCGTAGTTCAAGTAAATACCTACTTGTGCATTCTTGTGTGAGTCCAGCTGGTTCTCCTTGCTTGTTCGGAGATATATATAGGTTCACGCTTATCGCGAGGCTGGGGCTAAGTGATAATCGGGGATCTATGTATCTGCGCTTGACCCCTTACTACAGGCCATAGTAAGGGCATACATAGCTTACTTTATTAGAGCAATACGCCTGATAAAATTGAATGCTAAACTCATGAACACCTCGTGAATCTTGTTCTTGTGAGTGAAACTGGTTACCGGGTCCTATTGTGTACTGCACAGCAGCAACTTGATTGATTGTGATTTGTCAACTGCAATAAGCAACGACAACAATGGTTTACTTGGGAGGAATAAGGTTGGAATATCCTTTGTAACGTGATAGTTTAGCTTTATGTGCTAGCTACTTGATGAGTTGGCTTAGCCTCTCATATACTTGTTACTTGATGACATCTTGAGCATGATTACTTGATAATCTTCTTGATTTGCATGATTACATGATAACATGCTATGTACTTGTATCTAGTAACTTACTGAGATTTATCTCACCCCGTTCCTTGTTTATTTGTTTCCCCCCCAGGAAAGCAAGTGGTAATATGTTATGAGGCTCGACTTAGCAGGGGCCTACTTGGTAGGTTGTTCTTGTTTGGGGATTGTTATCCTTTCCAGTTTTGGTGAGGACGATTTTGTATCAGTTGTTTAGACTCAGTATCTTGGGTAGACTTGTATAGTACTTGTATATAACCACATTTGGTTTAAATTTCTTGGTGTAGAACTTTTGGTGAGCTATTTTAGCTCGTTTCTCTTGAGTATATATGATACCAGTTGATTTATTCAGGTGTCATTCCCGTTTTTCCGCTTCTTGTTAGTTACGCGCACCAAGTTCAAGGTTCCATTATAGAACCCCAGGACTTGGGGGCGTGTCACTTTGTAAACCTTGCGACCCGTTGGAACTCTGTCTCATACAAATCCACCCTTGCGGATTGGGAATGAAAATCACGAACGTACTCATCAATCGTTCTATTGCCTTGTCGACAATCCAAAAATTTGTTATACATGTATTGCTCATAATCATCCGGTAGAAACTGAGTTCTCAATTCCCTCTTCATATCCCTCCATTAAACAATTTGGGGCTGATTAGAACGCGCCCTATGTCTATAAAATTGTTCCCACCAAGCGGAGGCACTACCACGCAACTTGTAAGCCATATAAGGGACTTTTCTATCATCTTCAACACGCATTAAGGTGAAAATTTTTTCAACCTCATTAAGCCAGTCTATAAAATCTTCAATTGATAACTCACCCGAGAAGAACGGAATATCCGCTCGAATTTTGGGTTGTTGTGTCACCGGAGGAGCTCCCATGTCCTCGCCACCACCATTATCTCGAAATCCCCTTCTAACCGGTTCTTCATGATGGAGGTTATCCCCACGAGGACCATGTTGATTATTAGGGTTGCCACCACCACCACCAACTCGCAATCCCGCCAAGGCCGCTAATAATTGGGTATGGTGTTCGCGTTGGAGAGCTAAAGCCGCTTCCCTAGCTTCTCTAGCTTCCTGTGCTTGACGCTCCGAACGTTCCCTAGATTCGCGATCTTGAGTTGCTATGCGCTCTAGGATAATTGCAAGAGTGGGTTGCATGGCTCCGTCATCTCCACCGAAATTGGTCATCGTCTAAGGATCGTTCCCTTTTCTGATACCAACTGATGTAAACGCATCGGAATAGTAACAAGAATTGATCTACGAACAACTCTTCTGCAAGGATTAAGGAATCCCAAACAAGAAATCAACAAGAAATCTTGAAAAAAAACCTAAAGGCTTAACTAATATTGCAATTACAATTGAGAGGAAATAATAATAATAAACTTGTCCAACATAAAAGACTACCAAGAATACTTATACTAGAATAATAATAAAATCATATTCTAAGAAGGAAATCAAAAACAAAATTAAATAAGGAATTGTTTTTAAAACCAAAAACTGGAACAAATCGGAAAACTAGGCTGACTAACATGGCGGGCACGGTCGTGCTTGAAAAGAGGCACGATCGTGCGAACAATGTCGCAAGACTCCATCCTTCAGCCGAAAATATGCACGGTCGTGCTCCCATCTACGCACGGTCGTGCATTTTCTGTCGAGATCCTCCCCCTTTCATCCGCATTTCCTGCACGGCCGAGCTACCATCCCTGCGCGGCCGAGCTGATGCTGGGTCGACTGAACTGCTCTTGAGGTCCTCTACATCAGACATCCGGTACCTCTTCCTACATGAAAGGTCAGAGGTTTAATTCCCACCAAATGCGCTTTCAAGTGCACTCTTGTAATAGCTCAAAGCAATAATTAATAAGAAAAACAATCACTTTCAAATAATCTTAGAAAAGTACAGTAAGAATAAAATTAGATATTGTTAGAGACAAGTATCCCACACCGGGAATTAACTAACAATACATTGACTATATAAAGATCATGGGCTACTCCTCCCATTGCCAATTGATTTTGGGATGAAACCTCAGTCTTTATCATGGTATCAGAGCTGACCCGTTACACGTGAGGAGGCGTGTTAGATTATGGGGCAATTTTTTTCACTGTGAGAACTTGGATACATTAGGTATTCAATGTATCCAAGTGAACCATTCGAACGACTATGTCCATAAGGAGTGGCTCAGTGGTAGAGCCAAACTTCACAATGTGTGATGTCTCGGGTTCGATCCCTTCTCATGCCTCTTAGGACATCATTATTATAAGGGGTAAGTGGGGAACCACTATCGACCCTCTTTAAAAGAAAAAGAAAAAAGAAAAAACGACTAAACTTAATAACAAAGTTTAGAATCTTAAGTTTGATCTACACATTTAATTAGCAAGTCATATCGAGCTAATTTAATAGGTTTCATGTACAGAAATACCACTGATATTTAGATTATTATGGAAGCTTTTTTATACTATTTTCTTTTGTATTTCTGAAGATTGTTTGTTACCTCAATTTGCTAACTTTAGAAGTGACACATTCATTTCGTTCACAATCGACCGATTGATAATCATATTTCAAATCAAGTTGAGTTCACCAAGTTTTATTTACCAACAAACCCAAATTATTGCACTCAACGAAACCAGTATCATTTACAAATCAAGATTTTTTTTGGGGGAAACTAGTTCCTCCATAAGCTATAAAAAGTCTTATTTTTATTGGGTTTTAATGTTTAGGGTGTAGGGTTTTAGTTTTAGGGTTTAAGGATAATACTAATATTAAAAAATTGACTTTTAATAATTTATGGAGAAACTAGTTTCCCCAAAACTTACTCTTTACAAATTGCGTGGTTAACTATCCATAGCATATTCTATTTCTTTATAGTCATAAATAAAAATAAATACTCATTTCAAAATAAAATACCAAGCACATGATATCTTTATCAGAATTTAGTGATGTCGAAACTGTGTAGCAGTCCAGATTTAATGATTTAATTAAGCCACTAATTAAATGGATTATCTTAAATTTTGGCATAGCGAAAATCACATACAAAGCCTTCTTCTCGAGAAATTTTTAAAACAAGTATAGGACAGCTTAAAGGTTTCAGAAATGTGAATAAATCTAAGAAATAATGATATCTTGATGAAAACTGTTATAATATATTATTATGTGGATCTCCTTTGAACCTGAAGTGTACAAGAGAAGCTTTGCAAGATTATCTTTCGCGAAGCTTACGAAGGAAACTTTGTAAATATCTTCAGTGAAGCTTACTAGGGAAGCTTGGTAAATATCTTCAGAGAAGCTTACAAAGGAAGCCTTACTAAAGGATAGTATTTATCCTTATGGAAGCTTATAGAGGAAGCCAATTTTCACCTATAAATAGTAGGCTCTGGTTTTCATTTCAATATACTTCAGAAGTTCTTAACTTCTATCTTTCTCTCTTGTACACTCTCTCTATAATAGTCTTGAAATAAAATATTATCTATTGAGATTATGCTCTTGGTTCTTTAGTTTTATAGCACGTTATCAGCACGACTTCGTTCTAGTTCCAGATCCTGAGCTATAGTCACCAAAGTAGGTACGGTATCGGTAAGATCTACCTAGTCTCTTTTCAAGTTATTTCAAAACTATATCTTATATATGTTTGCAGGATTTTAAAATAATAAGTGAATATAATTCTACGATGTTGAAAATTACATCACAGTTAAAACTATGTGGAGAAAGAATAACTGATAACGATATGCTAAAGAAAACTTTCTCCACATTCCTTCTTTGATTTGCTCCTGCAGTAGCAATATCGAGAAAAAGGGTTTAAATGATATTCTGAATTGATCTCATATGGCTGAGCAAAATAATGAGATCTTATTGAAAAACCACGAAGCCCGCCCCACTGGCTCTACTCTGTTCCCTGAAGTGAACGCGAGTATATATGATAATACTGAGCGAGGCCGAGAACGTGGTCGTGGACGTAATCGCGACCGTGGTCGGTGGAGATTTAATAATCGGTATCATAATGACAATCACCCTAATAATGATGAAAAAATTTCTCGCCACCAGAAGTGGAATAGAGAAGGTAATAATGAAATATCATCGACTAGACAAATTAAGCAACCGATAAAAATTGAGAATTTATGTTATCGGTGCAGAATGAAAAGCCATTGAGCCCGTACCTATCGTACGCCTAAACATCTTGTTAAGTTGTATCAAGCATCAATGCTGAATAAAGGGAAATATGTTGAAACAAATTTTGTCTATGAAAACGATGATGTAAAGCAAGATCCATCTACAAGTACACATCTGGATATATCAGATTTTCTCAATCCAGATGTAAATGATTACATACTTAATGGGGGAGAAGCCCAAACTAACTAAAGTATCTGACTCATTATAATTTACTTAAGTGTGTTCTATTATTTCAGTGTGTGTGTGTTCTAACATATTTAACTTTTACTTATAAGTATATTTGATTGTAAATGATGTTAATATTAGTACAATATGAGATAGTACAAAGATAATTGATGGCTCCAGAAGAGCTAACATAGTACTACTAAGAGGAACAAAAATAAGTATAAAAATGCATTGTTTTCATTTATGTCTCAAAGAAATTTACTATGCTTTAAAGATATTCGTGAAAATGGATGTCATATTAAGACAAGTAATGAAGGAGAAATGAAATATTTATGCATTACAAAGACTGAATCAGGTAACAAATATGTGGTAGAAAAGTTACTTGTATTTTCCTCTAAAGTATGCTATACAAAGATTAGCATAATTGAAGTACAAATGGTCTTACCAGTAAACCAGAAGTTTACTAATATAAATGATTTTAACAGTAAACCATAAGTTTACTAATATAAATAGTTTTACCAGTAAACCAGAAGTTTACTGATATAAATGGTTCTACTATATGGCATGACCGGTTGGGGCATCCCGGTTCTAATATGATGCGAAGAATTATGGAAAATTCACATGGGCATCCATTAAAAAACCAGAAGATTTTTCAATCTAATGAATTCTCATGTGCTGCTTGCTCTCAAGGCAAATTGATAATTAAGCCATCACCAGCAAAAGTTGGAATTGAATCTCCAAAATTTTTAGAGAGAATTCAAGGTAATATATGTGGACCGATTGATCCACCGTGTGGACCATTTAGATATTTTATGATTTTAGTAGATGCATCTACTAAATGGTCACACGTAAGTTTATTATTAACTCGCAACCTGCCGTTTGCGAGAAATTCGATTACGATCACAATTTCCAGATTATGTGATCAAGACAATTAGCCTTGATAATACTGGTGAATTTACATCAGAGGGTTTTAATAACTATTGTACATCTATTGGAATAGATGTTGAACATCCAGTTGCTTATGTTCATTCACATAAAATGGTTTAGCTGAAGCATTTATTAAAGGAATTTAGTTAATAGCTAGACCGTTGCTTATGAGAGCAAAGCTACCTGTCGTAGCTTGGGGACCTGCTATTTTTACATGCAGCAACACTTATACGCATCATGCCATCGAGTTATCGTAAGTTCTCCCCATTAGAATTGGCTTATGGTCAGGAGCCAAATATTTCCCATCTAAGAATTTTTGGGTGTGCGCTATATGTTCCAATGGCTCCACCACAACGCACCAAGATAGGACCCCAACGGAGATTGGGGATATATGTTGGGTATGATTCTTCTTCTATTATACGATATCTTGAACAATTAACAGGGGATCTATTTGCGGCACATTTTGCCGATTGTCATTTTGATGAAAAAAAAAAAATTCCCAACATTAGGGGGAGAAAGTAATAAGCTGGAAAAGGAAATCAAGTGTAATAGATTAAAATATTATCTTGATCCTCGTACGAAGCAATATGAACCAGAAGTTCAAAAGATAATCCACTTGCAAGAGATAGCGAATTAATTGCCAGACGCATTTACTGACCTAAAAAGAGTGACAAAGTCACATGTTCCAGCTGTAAATGCTCATATACGGATTGATGTCCCGATTGGACAATCCGCTAATGAATCTAAACCATGCCTGAAGCGTGGAAGGCCTATCGGTTCCAAATAAAAAAATCCTCGAAAAAGAAAATGAGCAAATTATGAGAAAAGCCCCGTCGAGGTAAATGAATCTCCTGAAGAGATACATGACAAATCTGATCAAATACTTCCAGAAGAAGTTTAGATACATGTAATCATTAATAATGATGATATCTCGATCAGTTATGTCAGTACAGGAAAAATATGGAACCGAGAGGAAAGAATTGTCGACAATATTTTTGCATATAATATAGCGCTTAATGTTATGGAAAATAACGAGGATCACAAACCTAGGTGTATCGACGAGTATCGATGTTGAAATGATTGGCCAAAGAGGAAAGACGCAATTCAAGCAGAATTCAACTCACTTGAGAAGCGTGAGTTTTTCGGACCTGTAGTCCATACACCTGAAAGTGTAAAACTAGTAGAGTACAAGTGCGAAAACAAAATATATAGCACAATTTTTTGCACAAGAATAAAGCACGTCTTGTTGCGCAAGAATAAAGCACGTCTTGTTGCACAAGAATAAAGCACGTCTTGTTGCACAAGGTTTTTCGCAAAGACCTGGAATTGATTATGAGGAGACATATTCTCCTGTGGTGGATGCAATTACATTTCGCTATCTCATTAGTCTGGCAATACATGAAAAGCTTGATATGCGTTTAATGGATGTTGTCACTGCATATTTGTATGGCAGACTTGACAATGATATTTATATAAGAATCCCAGAAGGATTTAAGAGAATCCCAGAAGGATTCAAGATGTATGATGCATGCAATTCAAATTCTCGAGAAGTTTGTTAAATTAAATTACAAAGATCTTTGTATGGTTTAAAACGATCTGGACGGATGTGGTATAACCGTCTCAGTGAATACTTGGCGAAAGAAGGATACAAGAATGATCCTATTTGCCCATGTATTTTTCATTAGAAAATCTGTTTCAGGATTTGTTATAACAGTCATTTATGTTAATCTAAATGTTATTGGAAGTCCAGAAGAACTTTCAATAGTTGTTAAGCTGCAAATGTGCCTACGAGGATAGAACTCCCAGACGGAGTACTATCAGGAAGGCCAGTGATCTCACCTAACGAAATACATACCCCTGCCCAGAAGAGAGGGAGGCTAATTGATTCCAAGGATTCGCATCCCCGTAAACGGGTGAGTGCACAAAAGTCGAATCCCGTTAGCGATAATAAAATTGGAATCTCATCCGATCTATCTCATGATATTGTTCCAGATTATGGATTCGTTTGGAAAACGAAGTCGGGGGACGCCTCGACATTGACATCCATTTCTGAGAATAAAGAAATATCAGTTAGTCATGCATGCATATATGAGATATGTAATCGGGATGGAACAATTATCAACGGTGTATTTACTTATACATTAGCAACTGAGATTATATGTGGTAATGATATTGAACCTCGCTCCGTAAATGAGTGTAAACAAAGAATTGATTGGCCTAAATGAGAGAAAGCAATCCAGTCAAAGTTCGATTCCTTAAAGAAAAGAGGAGTGTTTGGACCAGTAGTTCCTACACCTCTTAGGGTTATACCCATGAGATATAAATGGGTATTTACGAGAAAAAGGAATGAGATAAATGAGATTACGAGATATAAAGCTCGCCTTGTGGTATAAGGTTTCTCTCAACGGCTTGGGATTGACTTTGATAAAACATACTCTCACGTTATGGAAGTTATTAGATTCTGATATTTTGTCAGATAATGATCCAGCAGATCAGAAGTCAAGACAACTGCGGCGACTGATTCACGAAGTCACTACCTAAAGCCACTTTTGAGAAGTATATGAAAACAATTGGCTTACGCAGATTGTTAGAGCTTCCACCCTTGTAGTTTTTAGGAGGAGTATCCAGACGATACTCAGATTTCATTGTACTCTTTTTCCTTCGCGAGGGGTTATTTTTCCAACGGGGTTTGTTACCCGCCAAGGTTTTAACGAGGCAATGAGCGTTTATTGAAAAGATTGTGAGTTGTACTCTTTTCCTTCGAGATTATTTTTCCTAAAGGGTTTTTGCTCGGAAGGTTTTTAATGAGGCAACACGTGCGGCACAATTACCATTCAATAGGAATCTCCAAGGAAGAGTAGGCGACTAAGAGATCGCGAGTAATGTTTTGTTCAAGAGGAGCATCATGAAGCTAAGAAATCGTGTACTCTTTTTCCTTCACTAGAGTTTTTATCCCACATGGTTTTTCTCTGGTAAGGTTTTAATGAGGCATGCTACTTAGCTGCGGACATCCAAGGGGGAGTGTTATAATATATTATTATGTGGATGTCCTTTGAACCTGAAGTGTACAAGAGAAGCTTTGCAAGATTATCTTTCGCGAAGCTTACGAAGGAAACTTTGTAAATATCTTCAGTGAAGCTTACTAGGGAAGCTTGGTAAATATCTTCAGAGAAGCTTACAAAGGAAGCCTTACTAAAGGATAGTATTTATCCTTATGGAAGCTTATAGAGGAAGCCAATTTTCACCTATAAATAGTAGACTCTGGTTTTCATTTCAATATACTTCAGAAGTTCTTAACTTCTATCTTTCTCTCTTGTACACTCTCTCTATAATAGTCTTGAAATAAAATATTATCTATTGAGATTATGCTCTTGGTTCTTTAGTTTTATAACAAAAACGGTTTTTATTTTTTTATTTTTTTTTTAAATCCATAGTGTATACTACCTCCGTCCCAGTTTAAAGTTCTTAGTTTTTTTTTTGTTTATCTGAAGGATCTTTAAGCAATAATTAGAGGTTAATCTAATTATTTTAATAGAATAAAAATAATTAGGAAATTAAGAAACTGTCATTAAATTACGCTAAAAGCTTTCCAATTTCAAACGATGACATAACACATGAGCCTAATAAGTCTCGTATGCGGTCGTTTTGACTACTTGTGCAGTTGTGCGTTCCATAACTCACAAGCTAATTTGAAGATTTTCGAACCAGATTCCCTTTAGTAATTTAGTCTCACAACTGATAGTTTGCACCCTTCCACTTCGAGTTTTTTGCAAAACAGACATGTTTTTTTCCCAAACTTTCTCAAACATCTCATCTTGGTTAGAAACAAGTCCGCTTTTTATTTTACATCAAAGTATCAAATTTATTTGGAGGGGGAAGTCATCGAGAAACCATCCAACGGGGAGCCAAACAATCTTATTATGACAGTACCCCGGCCCGGATAATATCATAATTTCAAAACAATACTAAATTTCATAACAAAATCATCTCATACCATACTCGACATGGAAAGAAAAAAAATATATACTTCTAATAAACACAATAACCAGCAAAATGATGAACATGGATTTGTGACATGGAGGAAGGTGATTGGATGGACCCAAGGTGTTACCTTCCACTAATTGGAATGGTGGGGAGTGGGACCCACATAATTCCATTCTTGTATTTTACTTATTTTTTCCATTTATGTGCAATGATCATTGGCTTTGATCATTCATGACATGCAAACACACGCAAAAAAAAAAAAAAAAAAAAGTGATAAAAAAAATAAACAAAGGGGATGCATGTGCTTGTTCTTCTGGCACTTCTATCTTCTGCTCATTTGTTTTATTTCTCTAGTAGGGAAGGCCACAAAGGGCTAAGCTTTTGGGGACTTTTCTAGTGCCCTTTGTGTGGTTGTGGACAATTATGTTCCATATTTCCTGCAATATGTCCCCTTCCATCACCATATATATACCCCTAAGATATGCTCCTTTGGTAATGTCACTAGCTAGTTCTAGGTTATACTTACTGAAGCGTCTATTCCACATCTGAAATTAACGAGCTGTATTTTTTTATTTTTTTTTTGATGAAGCGCCGAACTTTGCCAAGTGTAAAACTTAAGATAAGTTATTAGGGTACTGAATTTTGATAACACTAGGTCATCACAACACGTAATTTGCAACATCCACACATATTTTTTGTATTTTCTGTTAAAGTTCCGTTAACTTTAGGGATGATGTTAATAATGGGATAATGAATGTGTATCTATAATACAGTGGTTAATGGTTTTGTTAAAATAATAGTGATATATAATACTTAAAAGGGTTAGGCCATCACAACAGAAACCCGATATGGGTCAAGGAATTTGCAACATCGACATGTAATTTTCGTATTTTTTGTTAACTTCTACTAACATTCGTTAACTTTAGGGATGAAGTTAATGGTAGGATAATGCATGTGTATTTATTGTACAGTGGTTAAATTTTTAATTTCTTTTTAAATACTCCCTCCGTTTCAAATTATCTGTCGCTTTAGGAGTAAAAAATTGTTTCAGAATATCTGTCGCTTTACTATTATCAATGCACTTTTACCCTTTTGTCTCAATTATACCTTTATTAATGATGGTGAAAGTGTCTCTCATGCAAGCATTTAATCACCTAAAAATTTGAATTATTTAGGGGCAAATGGGTCTTCTTAACCTGCATTAATTACATTTCTTAAAGCGACAGATATTTTGAAACTGAGGGAGTAGTGATTTATATCGAAGTTTGCAAATGAGAACAGTAAGGGGACACGCATTTTTAAACAATGCGCCTCCAATTTTCAATTATTCCGTTCACTTGATTCGTTAGACCCATGTGAAATAAGAAAAGAAAGATTAAAATAATTGATTACATGCTCAAATGATTGCTCACTTGTTATATTTAATGTAATGTTTCATGTAATCATGGACCTAATCCACTTTCAAAAATGGTTGTCCCATGTGAAATTTGTTAAAATGCCCACGAATTGAAACAAAACAAAGAAATTATATAAATAGATAAAAAAAAAAAAAAAAAAAAAAAACAACACTCTCTTCGTCCCTTAATAATTGTTTCCTACAATATAAAAGGTGTTGCATTTTTTTTTATCCATTTCAAAATAAATAGTGCATTTTTAAATAAATAAAAAATAATTTAAGTGTAATTTTATCTTGTACAAGCAATTAAAGCTTATTTCCTTTATAAAAAATTGATAAATCATTTGCAAGACTTGTCATGAAAATTTATAAACAATTAAAAAAAAAATCCTTATAAAAATTTGATAAATCATTTGCGAGACTTGTCAGAAAACAATGGATGAATATTACTCCACTCGTCACGTCTAATAATAATAAATGTCGCACTTTCCTTTTTTATATGTCTTGAAATTAATGTCGCATTTCTAACTAATAAAAATGTCACTGTGTAATTTACCATTGTGCAAGAATTATACAAGCAAGTAAAAGTGCAATTCTTAAAAAAATTGATAAATCAAAATATGACATTTACTCCCTCCGTCCCAAAATGATCTTCGCGTTTGACTATTCAAACTTTTTAAGGATATGAACAATTGCTTCACTAGCCATGCTTTGTTTAAGCTTAAAATGTAGAAATGTGAAAAACTTTTTGGGACAATGAAAAAAAGGCAAATGAGAAGATCATTTTGGGACGGAGAGAGTATTTTGGAACAGAGTAGTGAGTACAAAAAGAAGACCAGGCAGGATGAATTGCCAGAACATGTGCCTCCTAAGACCATGTCCAATAGTTTCAACTACCAAAAACATTCAACTACCTTAATATTACGACACCTCATCTTCTCTCTCCATCCACTTAATCATTCAACTACACTCTCAACTACCCCTCCCACAATAAGCTAGTTTAGTTTAAAATTCAACTCCTCACAACTCATCATTCTATACCCCACCACTTTTTATTTTATTTACAATATTATTTTTATAATTAAAAATAAATATTGATATTAATAATTTATTATTAAAAAATAAATTATTAATGTTTTTAATTATAAATTCGAGATTTTTTTTTATTTTTTTTAATTCAAACTTAATTAATTTTTTTCGAAGCAATTAAATAAATACGAGAATATTTTAATTTTAATAAAAATAAGAAAAATTACAATAAACTTAGCTCGTTCCACAAATGATGAAAAACCAAAAAAAAACATACGATACATAGACTCGACTCACAGTACAATAAAATTTAAAAATCACTGATTTCCGAACTTTGCCCATATGTGTTTGACTAGATCCTTCTGCAATTGTTTATGAGCCCTCTGATCACGCAAATCCGATCTAGTACGTACATGATTTTCAAACGCTGGTAATACCTCAGTTGAGAATGGTTGTTGTGTACTAGACCCACTTGCCCCGGGCTGATCCTGATAGTCAAGCCAATTTTGAGAATACGTACCACGTTCGTCCTCAACGATCATATTATGTAATATTATACATGCTCTCATGATCACAGCCAAGTCCTCTATCTGCCACATTCGAGCTGGTTCTCGAATTATTTTAAATCGAGCTTGGAGCACTCCAAATGCCCGTTCTATATCCTTCCGATAAGCCTCCTGGTATTTTGCAAATAACTTGTCTTCTTCACTTTGAGGAAGTTTAACGGATTTGACGAAGGTCGGATAAGAGGGGTAGATACCGTCAGCAAGATAATATGTCATATTATACTGACGTTCATTCACAAAGAAATTGACTCGTGGAGTATTTCCTGCTTCAAGATCATCGAAAACTGGTGATCGGTCCAGAACATTTATATCGTTTAATGTTCCCGGACATCCAAAAAAAGCATGCCATATCCATAAATCATGACTGGCAACGGCTTCAAGAATAACCGTAGTGGTTCCCTTATCACCTCTAGTAAATTGACCTTCCCAACCAGTAGGACAATTTTTCCACTCCCAGTGCATGCAATCAATACTCCCGATCATCCCTGGGAACCCCCGCTTCTCACTGACCTCAAGAATTCTTTGCAGGTCAGCTTCGTTTGGGGCTCTCAAGTACTGACCCTCGTACAATTGAATGACCCCCTTGCAGAATCTCCGTAATGCCTCAAACGCTGTAGTTTTCCCTATTTTAATGTATTCATCAATAGAATCAGCGGACATACCATATGCTAACAATCGCATGGCTGCGGTACATTTTGCTAATGGAGATAGGCCTTCTCTGCCGGAACAATCGGATCCTTGTGTGAAGTACGTGTCATGGCTTGAAAGATCCTCGACTATGCGGAGGAATACATGTTTCTGCATCCGATATCGGCGCCGAAAATAATCTTTATACATAGCATTTTCGGAAAAGTAGTCATCAATCAGGCTCTGATTGTGCAAAGCGTGATCTCTTTTCAAATTTTTTCGAGTTTTTTTTTTAGGAGGAATTCTGAAAAAGGAGAGAGTGTTTGATGTAGGGAGAAGGAAAGAAGAATGTGTTTGGTGTAGGAAGAATGAAAGAAGAGAGTGTTATTTATAAGAAAATGAGTGGCTGAGGTTGACGGATTTGAATCTTCTATTGAATTGAATTAGTTAAAGGATAACAAATGAGTGGTCGTGGTTGACGGATTTGAAGCTTCAATTCAATTGAGTTAATTGACGGACTCCAATAATAGAATTACATAGATTTAATTAAAAGGTAAAGTTACATACTGAGAATCTTGAAAGTAGTACATCAGTGCAGAAAATTGACATAAAGCTAGAAAACAAACATTAATTGCCAAACAGCTCTTCAGTCAACATTTCAAAAAGCTGTTGTTGATGATGATCGCGAGACTCCATTTGACTCAACTGCATCCACATTTTCCTATTTTTAGCCCGAGTCTTGTTAAGGGAAATATTGTTTGCCTTCTCTTGTTCTGAGACTAAGTTGTCCATTCGTTCCAATTCTTTCTCTTTGAATTGTTTGAATTCTGACCACTTTTGTTCCTTTACCGGTGACAACCCCACTTTTTTCTTCCCCGCCTTTTTCTTAGCTGCCTCTCTTCCCATAGGACGAGGAATCGATCCAACCGAGCTTGAATCACCTACATCACCTTCTCGTGCTCTCTTAGATCCACTGCTATCAGATCCAGTATTTCCTCCAACCTGACTTGCATAGCGTGGTTGATCTCGGGTAGCTATCCACTCGTCCATCAAATTAAAAGTGCTATTGTTAGCATTTTTATATAATTCGTGAGCTTTTTTCAAAACATCATTATCCGACCACCCGCTTTGTTGCATACGCTTAGCGTTATCGTATGCACCTACCCATTTGCCCAATTTGGCATTTATATAATTGAAACGATTTTTGCATGAAACTACGTCACGGGGAGGGTTAAATTCACAATGTTCGTTACAATATTCAACAATCTTACCCCAAAAATTTTCGCTCTTCTGATTTTTTCCGACTACACTGTCGGTTCCAAACTTAATCCACCCACTGATTAGCACTATATTGTCCTTCGTGTTCCATTTCACCATTTTTCTCCGACTAGTGGTTGAACCTCCTGCATCTGGAGTTAGAGTAGCTTCATCAGCACCGCTATTGCTACCCATAACCATTTGTGTTGAATATTCAGGATATTCTGATTCTTGAGAGGGTAGTGGTGGTGGTGGAGGTCGTTGAAATTGCATACCATAATATGGATTCCAGGTGGGTACAGCTGAAGGCATGGCATTTGGTTGATAATAAAATTGTGGGACATTTTGAGGACGTGGTTGGTTAGAAAATTGATTTGGCGATTGAAAATCATTAGGATTGTAGTAATTTGGTGGAAAATTACTTGAATTCTGAGTGTTGAAATAAGGATTATTCGGATTATTGGGATCCATTTCACTAAAAAGATGATGAATATTTTAAAAAATAAGGGGTTAAAGAAGGATAATGATTTTTTTGAGAGAAAAGAGAGGTTTTTTTTTTGGTGTACAAATAAAATGAAAGTTATATCAATAATTTATAGAGAAAAAAAAATCCAGAATTTTCGCGAAAAAAAAAAAAAAAAAAAAAAATTGCTGTAAAATAATTGAGCTCCAAAATTTGGGTTGAAAATGTTATCTAAAAATCTGGACGGACCAATCCTAGGCTGACACTTGGCAAAAGGAGAAAAAACAAAAAAAAAAACTGCCATACGCTGCGCCTCACGCGCCTCTGTCGGCGGTGAGGCGCACGCGCCATGTCGGCACCAACCAGGCGGCGACACGTGTCCATGGCGGGGCCCCTCATTTTACATTCAACCCGGTTGAGTTTTTTCAACCAACCAATTCAACCCCCTACCTCTCAACTACCTTATTGGAGCCCCTCAACTAGTTGAACCCACTTTCAACCCCCTCTCAACTACCTTATTGTACATGGCCTAACATGAGACACCATCTAACAGCTATGAGCAAAGAGCGGAGACCAGATCTCCTGTACCCATCCGGTGCCATCCATGTGCCCAAAGTGATCCGGCCGTTAATATGTTTGAATAATATTAATAAAATGTTAATCTTAAAAACTGTGAGCCGTTGGATCACTTTGGGCACATGGAATGGCACACCGAATGGGCATAGAAGATCTGAACTGCAAAGAGTGTTAGGTTGGGTAGGGAGGAGATCAATGATTTTGTTATGGGCAGCTAAGAAAAGAAAGAAAATAGTACTACTGTTTTCTCCATTACCCTATTCTGAGAATACAACTCAAGTTTCAACTGTTGTACTCCATGGTACAATATGTGTAGCATTTGGTGCAAGTAAAACAAAACATCGCTGGAGTGCTAAAAGCAAATTTCTAGGTAGAAAACTACAAAAAAGTGTACCAAAAGCTGCCAATGTTGTACTCTCTGTAGTGTTAGTAGCAGGGACGGAGCTGCATTAGGGTGAAGGGGGTCACTTGACCCCCTGAAATTTCAGCAATTGCTTCTCAAGCCCTTGTAGAAAATGTTGAATACATTGAACATTGACACCCTTCATTTTTTTGTAGAGTCACATATGAAACCCTCAAAATTTTGAAAATAATCTATTATAGTTTTCATCTGTTAGTTTTTTAAACAATCGAAATGTAAAAGTTAAACTCCCTTCCGTCCCACAATAAATTTCACATTTGAATTTTCAATGTTTTTAAGGAACGTGGGTTACTTGTTTACATGTTGTTTGTACAATGGTAAAATTGCACTAAGACACTTTCATTTTATTTTTTTTGAAAAGCAACATTTGTTTTGAGACGACTTAAAAAAGAAATTATGACATTTATAATGAGACGGAGGAAATATCACAAAGTATTTTTCAAAAAATGAAATTGTAGAGCTAGTTCATTACTAGTAACTTGACCCTCGCTTCGATTCCTAGCTACGTCCCTCGCTAGTAGTAGAAAAGTGAAGTGCTGTAAATTAATTGATCCCATATTGCATCTCAAATGACATGAATATGAATTGAACTTTGTTTTCTCTAACCCTATAATACTAGCAAATGGCAAATAACCTCCTTGGGATTAAAATTTAATCTACAATTTTCTCCAACTAATATAATTTGTATAAACAGCAAAGGTCAACGTGGTTGGAAAGCTCAGGGTCAACGGGTGAGATTCTCTATAGATGGTTGTCATGTAAGGCCAACTGCCCAACTCTTTAAACATAGAGATAAAATCCTCTAGAAGTTAAAACAGTGAAATTCTTGATTTTGATGGGGGTATTATACAATGGGGACAAGGACATAAAACTTTTTATAAAATGTTTGCAACTTGACCAAGCAAAACAATCCAACAAGGTCAAAGTTCTGTCAATCCTAGTCAATATCATCCCAATAAAAATTCAAAATTTGTAAATGACAAATCACTTAATCATTTATCAGACAATTTTTAAATTTCATCAGGATAATTAGTTTGACATTAATATGTAGTCAAACTTCACATGTGTTTGACCATATGCTAATTCAACACATTTAAACTTGGAAAACAAAATTACCGGGAAAGAAAACAATTTGATAAGTAGTTTTGACCCCTTTTATAATTTTTAAATATTTAGACACGCGCGCGCGCGCACACGTATATGCATCAAAACTTTGTCCCACACGGCCACGATGGATCTTCGCTTCGCCACTGCAAATGTTACGAATGTAGTCGAGATTAAAGACAGTTAAGTCAAAGTCTTACCAAGAATTTATCTCTAGAGGATAACTTGGAATGATAATTTCCTATGAATCCTTACAAGGCAAGCAATGTTACACTCAATAGTCAAAAAGCATGTTTTGCAACCAAATAGACTTAAATTAGCAGCAATCTTAGGATTATACTAGTAGTATTTTTCTTAAAGTTATACCACAAATGTCAAACTTTACCCACTTAAATATTTACAATTTTTAAGTGATCTTAAGTTATTATCAAGTAAGATATAAAGTGGAGCACTAGGTATACACTGTAATCATCAAATCAGTTGTGGTTTAGCATGCCTAAGCATTGTTTCATTTCAATTTCTAGCTATCAATGGAATGTATAAAAGTACTACCTCCGATCTCCGTCCCAAAATGAATTTCTCATTTTGCTCTTGACCAAGAACAAATCTGGACATTTATTTTGAGACGGATGAAGTGAAATATATGAATGTTTGTATGTCAAATAACATAAGTATCATTTAGAGCAAAATTCAAAGTCATTGTGATAACTAACTGACTGACTTACTGACATGCCTTATTGACATTGTGAAGCTATCTAGAGAAGGAAAGTAGCAAATAAAAGACGCGGTCATGGGCCGGGCCTAGGTTCACGAGCATTTGGGCTTTTACCATCATCATAGAAGCCCAAAAACATCGACAAAAAAAAAAAAAACTGGTATGCCTTCTAGACTCTGACCATTCATCAACAATAAAGATGATAGAACAGTACATTATTAACAGTTATCAGCAAATTTACTCCATTTTAACTGGTATCACGTACATAAATGCAAGTCGGCAAGAATATATATACTTCATTATACGAGCCAAATCCATATTACAGATTACTGGTTATCAAACAACGCAAAGCACAGTTCTTTCAGTACGCAATACGCAAGTGGAAGATTATGACCACTGATTATATTTGGGACGAGTTCTGAAAGATTACTAACCAGAAAAAAGGCCAATATTGACACTTAAAATGGTTAGCTTTCATCATTTCGTCTCAGCATTGAGGATTAGGAGCCTTGCGTGGAAAAGAATTGTCGCGCTGTACAAGCAAATTCAAACTATTATTGTGTCAGTGGATGCCAGGATGCATAATTAGATAAAGTTAAACAAAAACATATTAAATCAAGATCAATTTATTTAAATAATTAGATGCAAACTCATGTATGACAAATACCATAAATTTAAGTCCTAATTGCTACCTTGAATATGGTGAACAACTTTAACATCACAAAGAAACACAATAGTTATTTACAGTAATGACAACAAGCAGAACCTAACAAATACTAAATCATTTTGTTTATTATACTCCTTCTGTCCTGGAAAGATAGTCTCTCTTTTTTCGTTGTTATTACAAATGAACTTTAAGCAAAAATTTAAGCTACTTTTAATCATCCTAATACAAATTTATAACTTGTTATTGATACACCATTATAAGTACAATCAATACCAATTCTTAAATTCTCATTAGGACAATTAAAAGTAGTCTAAATTATTGCTCAAACCTCAAAGTTCATTCGTAATAACAACGAAAAAGAGAGACTATATTTCCGGGATGGAGGGAATATATAAAAACTGCATTATAAATCAACCCGAAACAAAAGTTGGTTAATAGACCCTCTTGTCATTTTCCATCAAACCACTTCTCTTATAACCTAAAGGCATAGCTTAAAGCCTATAAAGCCTTCCTCATAAACCGACAATTTAGCAACAACAAGAAAAAAAGAAAAAAAAATAATTTAGTGGATTACACCGCGTGATTACCTAAAGTACAGCTAGGTCAAGATCAGGAGCAGATCAAAGTAAACAAAACAAACAGAATGGATAATGGAAGCTCTACATGAAATCACTTTTACAGATAAAAAACAATCAAAAAATTAGTGTTTTCTTCTTCTTTTTTACCATCTCTATCAACTGTAACAAGTTCATCCCTTGCCAACCATTATGGTAAGAACATTATCGAGATTAAAATCCTACTAACGCGACGTAAATTGTCAAAATGTACTCATACCTGCTCGGCCCTTTTTAACCACTCCCCAAAGTAAAAGCCTCAAAGACTTTGTGATGGAAGATATTATCAAAGTTCACTGAGAATTAATTAATTAAAAGATACAAGTGTTAGTTCAATTATTTAAATGCAAGTGTATTAACAAACTGAGAAGACAGCTATAATATAAGTTCATCAAGGCTTATAATTACCTGTTTGGAAAGGTACAGCTACTGACTTGACATATTCAAGGCTCATTTACTTCCAAACATGCTTCCAGATTTGAGAAAGTCTTTTTCCCTAAAATTCTTTAATGTTAATACAGTGTTCTTCAATTGGTTTTAAGATTATAGAGAATATTATTAAGTACTCCCTCCGTCCCGAAATGATCTTCTCATTTGGCATTTTTCATTGTCCCAAAAAGTTCTTCTCATTTCTACAATTTGGGCTTAAATGTGCACAAACACAATATGGCTAGTGAAGCAAGTGCTCACATCCTTAAAAAGTTTGAATAGTCAAACGTGAAGATCATTTTGGGACGGAGGGAGTATATAGTTACTATACCCTGATGTTACCTAATTAAGGTTTTACTATGTGCAATTCAGGTTTAACGTTAAGATTAAAACACTATAGCATAGAATTTGGTTTGATGTTAGTATCAAAATCAGGTCCCTTGACTTTGATAAGTTCTTCATACTCCCTCCGTTCCACCTCACTTGAGACTTATTTTCATTTTGGTCCATCCCACTTCACTTGAGACTCCCCAAAATGGTAATCTTTTTATAAACCCACTCATTCTCTCTCTTCATTTTCCACCACACAATTCATTCAACCAACCTACTATTAACCCCACTCATTATCTCTCTTCATTTTCTACCACACATTTTCCTTATTTTATTATTTTTCCTTAGTTATTGTGCCCACCTCTTAGGTCTCAAGTGAGGTGGGACGGAGGGAGTATATTTAAATCAAGTAGGTCGGTCTTGTTAGGGACATATCAAATAGTCAGAATTTCCCATGAGCACATGAGTTTGGTATGGCATTTAAGCTATAATTGGCTTATCCACCAGCCACCTAATAATGAACCGATAACTATAAAAATAAGTGAATTGTTTCATTCTTCATGCACTTCATCTGCCAGATTAAATCAATCAATAATTGTTAGTCCAGCTTTAGGGATAATGACATGCAGTAATGCAGTACTCAAGAGCCAAGATATTGTGTGGGAATTTGTAACCTTTTATCTTTGGGATTAATATGGATCATGAAATAGTACCATTATGTTTTTCCATGCATTATATAATATTTATATATATGTGTGTGTGTGTACACATATATGCATCAAGAAATGTATCAAACTCACTAAACAGGAAAGCAGAAAAATGTTTAGAAATATAATAAGTCTCAGTTGATAGTTGACTAGAAAAGATATAAACATGCATGATGAATCATTCACTCTGCAAGAACCTGTTCTCCCTGATCGATATTTTATGAATTTTGACAAAATTTATGAAGTTTCAAGAAAATAAGTATAGCTCGGAAGGCATTCATCATCATATAGTTCCATATTCATATCTTAAGCTTATTTTTAGATTCCAACATTTTTTGTGTTTCTACGTGTTCGAATATCTCCGTGAATTACACGAACTCTATCCATCAGGTTTACCAAAGCTAGTGGCTACGCCAATGAACTTTTGACAGCAGAAATGAAGGGAACAAGAATTCAAAAGGACTATAAGCCAGAGAGAGAGAGAGAGAGAGAGAGAGAGAGAGAGAAGGCATTAATCTCCAAGTAGATACACACAAAAAGCTTACAGCTAAATCTCAAGTCACTAATCAACTCAACGTAACTTTGAGGGTAAATGGTTATGACTACATCTACTCACTCCTTCTCAAAACGTATGTCCAAAAAATGTTCAAATCTACTCTTGATCAAGAGCAAATTTGAAAAACTTTGGACATTCATTTTTGGACGGAGGTAGTATGTACTATTACTCTAGTGGGATACCATTGAAGAAATAACAAATACTCCTAACAAATGACATTAAGTACAAAATCTACGAAGGGCACATACATTGGACCAAAAAGACTTGATGGTACCCATTTGAGCTTTGGGCTTTATGGTGGGATCCACGGTTGTATAAGCGAGGATTCTTCCTTTCTTTTTTGGCATGTGGAAGAAAATAAGCCCAAAGAGTATACCTTTCCTAAATTTGCAGTGTTTCCAGCTCCACATCGACTTAGTTAATTGTCTAGGCCGAAATATTGCACATTATCCGTTCCCTTCTTAAGCACCAAATCAACTAACAACTCTATAGTGGTCAAACATATATCAGAGGAATTGTTTAGAGGATTAAATAAGGGAAATGTCATAGACAAGGATTATTCTAATCCTTTTGCTCAGTCAAGACTCAAGACCCAAGAATGCACGACAAGAAAATGTTGCCATCAATTGTTGGGACTAAGCAACTAGTAAAAGATGTTCCCATCTTCTGGGATTCTTGCGAGCTGCAACCACACAAGTGACAGTATCTCGCCTGGAAATGGGATTACGATTCGTGCCAAGCCCATTTACTTTCAAGTCCAAAAACATAAATACTCTCATGAACACAAAGATTAAAAAAAATGTAATGAGAATTAGTTCATTGAGTAAGGAGGTCAATAAAAAAATTACTCCCTCCGTCTTATAATGTTAGTCCCCTTTGACTATTCAAAGATATTAACAAAACAATTTCATATCCATCACTATCCTCCCCTCTTCTTCCTTTGCATTTCATCATTTACTAACCCTCTCTCTTTCTCACCTCCCATCGTTAGTTATCACAAGGGAAATTATGAATGTTCAACGAATTTAACCCACCCACCACCCCCACCCCCCCAATTATGGAAATGGGACATATTTTATGGGACAAACAAAAATGGTAAGTGACACTATCTTTCCAAGGACGGAGTGAGTATACTCCATTCAGGATTTCTTTCTTGTAGAAGATCATAGCTGATGAGAGAAGTTTCGGTTTTGAACAAGGCAGGGTAAGGCAAGGCTGACATCATACGGTGTGTAGAACCTTTCAACTTTGCACATGCTATGTGTCTGTGAGTCAAAAAAGAAAACCAACTTCCATGAAATTGAAGTCAGAAATGGATTGTATGTTTCAATCTAAGGAACATCTATTAGCAACATTAATTAACTTTAAATACAACAGACTACTAGACTTGGTAACCGAGGTTTTCCCAACTGTAAGACTTTGGCATTTAATTGACTTAATAAATACAACTAAGAGAACAATAACCCATACTTGTCAACCTTAAATTCAATGATAATCAAAACCTTGCTAACTCTGATCGATCATCCATGCAATGACACTTCTAACATATTAGTAACAATAAAAATGATGAAAAGTATTGGTATATGATATGCATGCATGAATGTTACTAAAGGATAAGAAGTCTTACCACTAACAACGGATCAGCTACTATATCCATCTTTAATCAAAGTTTCATGTCGGTGGAGGACCAGAATAAGTGCTTCGAGCAGATCTACTAATAAAGAGGAATAGGGTGGAAAGAACAAGGCCCCAGCAGATGAGATACAAACAATCTGTGAGATCTCCTTGAAATGATTTCAGTCAACCAATCTTTCTCTTCACGCAATCTACAGAACTCCTCAATAACTATTTTTACTAAGCCATCCAGAAGCTTCTTGTACCGGAGATCTGTATCAGCTGAATTCTGAGTGTGAAGCATTAGCTGTGTCAGATGCTTCACCACCAGTTCCACCTCTAAGGAACCTGCCACTTCAGAGTCTGATTGGAGGCTGTTGACATACAGATCAGACGGTTCAGCAGCTGCAAGTGAACTTGTGGATGACAGTAGAGTGATACCAGATGAAGGAGACTGCCCATGCACTGACAGAGGTGAATCCACTGGGCTCGAATATGTGGTGAATCTCTGGGTATAAGAACAAAACTATTTAGTACATAGTGATTCAACCTAGTCGATATAAAGCAAAGCCGAATCGTAAACTGTGGTTGCTGCAATAAAAGAGTGGCGGTTAAAACTTAAAAGTACCAGGTTTAAACAGGATTCACTGATGAAGATTTGAAACGCAACAAACTAAAGTTCACATTCAATGAGCAGGTGAGAACTACCAACTACAAGCATTAATAAATCAACCATCAATTAGAGAGTCTTTATTCAAGCACTCACGTTTGGTTCCTAAGAGTAAGTAAGAGTATCAACCAAAAAAGAATAGCTACTGAATATCAAATCATTGTACTTAATAACCAAAGCATAGGTTACAGATGTTTTGAACCACAAAAGGAACAAGGATTGAGGGGGAAGGGGGGAGAGATGTACCAAAACTTATTTAACAATTAATTTTTATCGAATAAGGTGATGCTGCTTCAACTAAGTACATGATTTAAGGAAGAATAAGTTTTAAGGAAAAAAATCAAACTTTAGGAAAAGAATAAGAACAAATTAAAAATTACACAGATATCTTATATAGGATATGTCTTCATTAATTTTCATATCTAATAGAAACATAAAGGATCAACAGGTATAACTCTGAAGAAGCAGAAGAAAACTTGCAATACACGAAGCAACGCACATGCTACTCAAAGTTAAAACGGAGTATGTAACAAGTAATTGAATCCAAGTGAAAGATCTGTCAAAATCACTTTTTCTTTAAAAAGCTAATCCAACAGTTGAATGTAGAATCAAGCAACAGGCTATGTGATTCCAGTGAGCAACAAAAAGTCAAAAAGTACTACCTCAGCCTATAAGTTTCTGGAGCATTAGACTCTCAAATGTAAAAAAATCAAACTAAGTGGAGTAGCGAATCTTCAAAATGCTTGCACAAATGAAATCAGAGATACACAATCATCTCATTGTACTTAAAAACCAAAGCATAGGTCAAAAAATGTTATGGATCACAAAAGGGACAAAGACCAAGGGGGAGGAAAGAGTGGAGAGAGAGAGAGAGAGAGAGATGTACTAAAACATACACTATAACAACTATTTTTTTATCCAACAATGTGATGTTGCTTCAACCAAATACGTGATTTAAGGGAGTACTACTTCTAAGGATAAATCAAACAGTAAGAAAAGAATAAGAACAAATAAAAATTCACACCGATTATTCTATAGGATTCATCTTCATCACTTTTCATACCTAAGAGACACAGAAAGAATCAATAGGTATAACTCTGGGAAAAACTGAAGAAAATTTGCAACACACATGTTACTCAAAGTCAAAACATAAAGACAAGTACACATTGAATTGATTTTGAATCCAAATGAAAGATATGTGAAAAGTACTTGCGAATGCTAATCCAACAATTGAACTTTATAGTCAAGCAACTGTACAGGCCATACGATCCCGAAGAGCAACAACAAGTACCACCTCAACCTACACGTTTCTCAAGCATTATACTGATAAATTGTAAAAATCCAACCTAAGTAAAGCAGTGAATCTTAAAAATACTCACAAAAGGCATTAGAGATATAGAAATGTGAACTGGTATCCCATATTTTTCAGGAAATATGGAGACGTTACAATTAAACAAAGATGTAAAATATCACCTTAGTGGACTCCGTCACATGATTGTCCTCAGAAACCGCTGAAAAAGTTGAAGTGTCGAATGAATCTTCTATGGTACTCTGCTACATCAAATAGGAACACATTCATTACCAACATGCAAATTTGTATGTGCATGTGATGAGAGAGGATGGCATCTGAATTAAAACATTTTTGTCTGCTCTAACATCAAAAATCTAAATGTGCATACAGTTTTAATCCAAACGGAAGATCAATGAAAATTACATGCAAAACACACTAGTCTAATAGCTGGAATGTGTAAACAAGCAACATCCTATGTGATTCCAATGACAACAAAAATTACAACCTAAATACGAATTCCTTAAGCAATGCACATAATTTGACCGCAATTCGAAATCTATAGAATATAACATATCGAGCATGTATGTCAAACATCTAAAGTGAATCAGTAAAGCTTCAAATTCCTCACACAAAAATGAAATCAGAGATATATAAATCTGAACTAGTATCACGAATTTTCTCAGGAGACATGTATACAGATTCATTACAATCAAACGAAGGTGCGAAAAATTACCTCAGTGGATTCCACAACATGATTCTCCTCCGAAACCTCCGACAGTGTAGAAATGTCGAGCGAATATTTTCTGCTACTACTCTAGTTTCATCAAATCAAATAGGGATAAATATTCATCGTCAAATGAATTGAAAATCAGACGCATCATATTAATCCTACTAGCATGGCAAAATCCGTGAGTTGTGTGCGTCGGCGAGAGGATGAAATTTGAATTTGAATCTGAATCAGTGCAGTTCTAACCTCAACAATGTGTGCGTTTTGTGTGAATACGGAGTCGTTCGAATACCTTTTGATTCTTCTGATTGCGTTCGGCAGGGGCAGCTTACATCTTCCTTAACATTTTACTAACTACACCCTCTCAACATTTTACTTTCACCCCGACCACTATCCCCTTAGGCTGTCCCTCACCACCTTCTCCAGTCAACAACTCCGGCGACCACCATTTCCGGCGACCACCAACTCCGGCGACCACTCCGGTGCAATTTTTTTTTTTTTTTTAGCTTCAGTGACCTTCCAGCAACCAAACAGTTGAGAACTTACGTTCTCAGTTGTCAACTAAACTACTAATAACACGAACAACTCCGGCGACCAAACAACTAAGAACTTTTCAGTAAGTTCTCAGTTATCAACTAAACTACCAAGAACATGAACAACTCCGGTGACCACCAACTCCGGCGACCAAACAGTTGAGAACTTTTCAGTAAGTTCTCAGTTGTCAACTAAACTACTAAGAATATGAATAACTCCGGCGACCACCAACTCCGGCGACCAAACAGTTGAGAACTTATCAATAAGTTCTCAGTTATCAATTAAACTACTAAGAACATGAACAACTTCGGCAACCAAAACAACTGAGAATTTATCAATAAGTTCTCAGTAGTCAACTTAACTACTAAGAATACGATCAATTCCGGCGACCAAACAGTTGAGAACCTATCAGTAAGTTATCAGTTGTAAAGCAACAATTATTTTAAAACATAGAGCATTATACTAAACATTTTTAATGCAAAAATAAAAATAAAAATATTGCACAACTACCGATACAAACAATAATCAAAACAAACAAATACTCACTAGTCACTACAAATGAATCCCATGTCTTTGCATTCACTGGACTAAATCTATTATGAAACCTCAAGTGAACCATAAAAAAAAAAAAAAAAAAAAATGATAGAATCCACAACAGCTTTTTCTTTGTTCAGTTTGTCTACTAATTCCATCTCACATTTATTTGGACAATAAACAATTTTTTCGCACCATTTTTCACACCCAAACATGTCGGGTAGTATGATATCGGGTTCGACTTCGTCGTCCTCGACTTCATCGGATTCTGAGCCGCCGGAGAGGAGGAAGAAGAGGAAGCAGAAGTGGAAGGACTTTTTTGGGAGGTTGATGAAGGAAGTGATTGATAAACAAGAGGAGTTGCAAATGAAGTTCTCAGATCTGGCCGGAAAGAAATGGCGAAAATGATGGAGTTTTGAAGCAGACAATAGCAGATCTGATCTATTTTCGTCCTTCAAAAAGTCATTGGAAATAAAAAAGTGACTAGATCTGTGAATATGTGAATACATGGAGTCAGAGATCTGGACGGAAAGTCAGGGATCTGGCATAGAAGGTGCGCAGCCGACGTCGCCGGAAAATATGGACAAATCTAGCCGCCGGAGAGGTTGTTGGAGGGAGAGAGGCGGGGTCGCCGGAGTTGGGAGGGGTCGCCGGAGTTAGAAGGGTCGCCGGAAAATATGGACAGATCTAGCCGCCGGAGAGGTTGTTGGAGGGAGAGGGGCGAGGTAGCCGAAGAAGGAGGGGTCGCCGGAGTTGGGAGGGGTCGCCGGAGAAGGAGGGGAGGGGTGGGGTCGCCGGTGAGTTAGAGAGAGAAGAGAGAGAGAGAGAAAAAAAATCTGGTGTGTGAATAAGAGAGAGTAGGTGAGGGAGGGGTGTAGTTAATACACTAAAGGACTGAATGGTTACATAAAATATTTTTTAGGACTAGGACGTAAATTAAAAATGTGCTTGTCCTAATACGTAGATTCAATATTACTCAGGGATTAGGAGGTAATTTTCTCTTGTAATATTGATTCTGCGATTAGCCTTCTGTGGAGAGAGAAGAGTACGATCGTCTCTCATGGCGCGCAAATGAAAAAGTTCGTCAAATTGATATATAGTTTTAATCGGCAAGGGCCAAAGCCCATTTAAGGAAAATGAGACGATCTGGGCCGTTAGATCCATTGTTAAAGTCGAAGATCCAATGGTTGGGGTTAAAATTTGACATTTGAAGTAAATTTGAATAATTTCCAATTGGAGATTAGATTTGTATTAGGCTCCGTTTGTTTCGCGAAAAATAACTTCCGGAAAACGATTTCTTGGAAAATGTTTTCCGGAAAATGATTTATTGGAAAATGTTTTCCGGAAAATGTAATTTCCACTGTTTGGTGAATTTTAAGAAAATGCTTTCCGGAAAACTTTTTTAGATACATTAATTTTGATCACCTAGAGTATATATTAAAAGAAATAATCAATAAATTAGTCATTATCTCCAATTTCAATTATAAAGTAAAATGGAAGTGTAGTTTTGTAATTTTAATGGACTAAAGTTAATAATTTAACATATTGCAAAATATTCATAAAAATAATTTTTTTTTAGACATTTTTTAATTAACTGGGTATATTTAAAAAATAATTTTCGTAAAACAAAAATTGGAGTTAAAACAACAATTGAAGTGTTAGCATTTTCCGAAAAACGTTTTCCTTAGGTGGAGGTAAGGAAAACGTTTTCCTTAGGAATGGAGGAAAACCACTTCCTTGGAAAACATTTTCCCCATTTTCCGGTGTTTTAAACACCGGAAAATGGGGAAAATGTTTTCCGGAAGTTGTTTTCCGCCAAACAAACGGAGCCTTACTTTACTTTTAGGGAAAATTATCCATCTACCCAGAAAATATATATTGGGAAAATTGCAATTTAGTTACCTGAGTTTGTTATCATGTTTCAATTGATTATCAAATTTGTGTTTTACTGAATGTGTTTTTTTATTGCAATTAGGTGTAATTTTGGATGAGCCGTTAAAAAACTAACGAAAATGAATGAAAAATGTAACAAACTTCTTTCAGAATTGCAGTATTCAACCCTACAATTTAAATTATCTCACTATACCCCCTATCTCTTAACGAATGTTATCAATAGGGAGTTTGAGTATATATCAGTAACAAACTTATCAAGAGACGGGCTAGGCTTGTGGACGAGCATGTAACATATCTGGAACAAGTAGACTTTCAATCCCATATAAGGGCACAGCATACACTCGATTGCAGAGATAATCCCTAACACTCATGCTTGTATAAACAACTAACATCAATCCACTCACAAAAGAAAGCATAATCGAAGAAACGAATCAACCAACCACTTTCACCTCCATTTTCACTCAGCGTAATATTCCTATGACAATATATTTATAAGGTTATAAATCATCTACCTGATAAAAATCTAATTTACCCGGAGTCCCAGAGACCGAAAGATTATAATTGGGAATATGAGAATTAATATCCTTAACTAACAAGGAGATAATTCCTTATTCACGAACACCTTGCCGTGCACACCAATTGCGCTTTAGGCCCTACGCCAACTACACCAACTTCAGATTCCGTCCCCGTCTTCCCGTCTAAGCAGGCGGTCGCCCATCCCCTCAACGGGCGGCCGCACACTCCTACAGTCCGGCCTACTCCTTTCTCCTCCATGGTTTTGATCCCTCATTGATTTTGACTTCATTCCCAACAAGACATTCTTTCAATTTTTCAGTTCTATATAAGAAAAAATCACAGAGGTCGTTCCAATGTAATTCTAAGAAGATATGAATAAATAGTTATGTATTTAATTATTTTTTTGAAAGCAAAATGTATTTAATTTTTGTAGGAAGTGTATTTTGAGGGAGAAGAGCTCTCTCTCTCTCTCTCTTTCTCTTGCATGTTTTAAGGTATAGTATGGGCTAATTTCCGTAAGGGTTGTACTTATCATTGGAAAATTAGGGTAGGAGAGAGATAGATTGGTGATCTTATTATAAAAACCATCTTTTTTCTTTTTAAAATTATTTCTACTTTCTTTGAAAAAAGAAAGATATTTGATAACTTTTCGTTGAATTCAAAAGAATAAATAACCATTCGTTTTAAGTTTCCAAAAAGTATCTTTTCATAAGAAATAAAAATTTTACTAAACAATTTGATTGCTTAGGGCATCTCCAATGGGCACCAAATGTTACACCAAAACACCAAAAAAGACACTATTCATTCCTCCAATGGACACTATAATTTACACCAAATTTGGTGTAAATGAATAGTGTTACACCAAATTTGGTGTAACACTATTCACTTGCACCAAATTTGGTGTAATAGTTTCATTTGTCAAATTTAGTCCCTCAAATTCTAAAAAGTTACATATTGTAAATTAGGCTAATTAGCTTATTTGTAAATAAATTACATAGCATATTTTACTCAAATTACAAAAGTACAATGCATTAAAAATAATTATAAAAATATAATATTACATAATAAAAAGTGTTTTTAAAGAATTGTATCATCTCTATTAAAAGAGAGGGGTTAATATGTAAAAGACTAGACTTCAAGTATTGTTTGTGAAATAATGAGAGTTAGTGGAAAATGAGGTGGAAGGGGAATATTCCTTTTTAGTGTGAAAAATAGTGTTATACATTGGAGTAAAATTTTTTTTAGTGTGACATTTGGTGCACAACTTACACCAAATTTGGTGTTCTCCATTGGAGATGCCCTAAGCATCTCCAATGAACACTATTTTTTCACACTAAAATAGTCACTATTCACTACTCCAATGGACACTATATTTGACACCAAATTTGGTGTAAATGAATAGCCTTATACCAAATTTTGTGTAATACTATTCATTGGCACCAAATTTGATGCGAGAGTTTCACTTGTCAAATTTAGTCCATAGAATTTTAAAATGTTACATATTGTAAATTATGTCAATTAACTTATATGTTAGCATATTTTACTTAAATTACGAAAGGTACTTATTCTAATATATAAATATTTATTAGTTTTCTAAATTATAAATATTATTTTTGGAGAATTGTATCATCTCAATTAAAAATGAGGGGTTAATATGTAATGAGAGTTAGTGGAAAATGAGGTGGATAAAGAATATTCCTTTTTAATGTGGAAAATAGTGTAATACATTGGAGATGCTCTTTAGAAACTACTCCCTCCATCCCATTTAAAATTGCAACATGCTCCCTCCATTTCATGTGAATTGAGACAAAAAAAATACAGTAGCACAATAATTAAGAGAAAGTAGTGAATGTGTGGTGGAAAATGAAGAGGGGGAATGAGTGGGGTAAATAGTAGTGTTGGTTGGATAAAATGAGTGGTGAAAAATGAAGAGAGAGAATTAGTGGGGTTAAATGGGTGGGGTTGGGTGAATATAAAATATTAAAAAGTTTGTCATTTTGGGCAGTCTCAATTGAGGTGAAACGGACGAAAATGGAAATAAGTCTCAATTCACATGAAACGGAGAGAGTATTGTTTTTGCACGAAAATTAAGGAAAAAGTGAAACATGTGATGTGTAGTGAGTGTAGATAGTTGGTAGGAGAGAGAAAGTGGAGTATGGAATAGTTATTGGGTTAGTATATGCGAGTATGCAAGTGGGTAAAAACTTTCCATTTGTGGATTTTGCAATTTCTATTGGACAACCAAAATGTCAAATTTTGTAATTTCAAATGAAACAGAGGGAGTATATATATTTCAAATGAAACGGAGGGAGTATTGTTTTTTTTTTTTTTTTTTTTCAAAAGTTACTTCTACATTTTTGTTAGTATGTAAAAGTGAATTTTTGTCGAATATAAAATGGATATGAACACTTGTTTCACTAAATATGTTGTGTTTATGCACATTTAAGCCTAAATTCTTGAAATGAGAAGAATATTTTGAGATAATAAAATATGGCAAATGAGAAAACATTTCAGGACGGAGGGAGTAAAAAACACTCATAGCCATAAGATTCTAGATAGACTTTTCCCGCTAATCGTTTTTCTACTTAAAAATATCTTTAAAAGTGAAGATGATTTCATAAAATCTTACATTAGGTTGGGGGTGGGAATTGAAATGACAGTGCATGTCAAAATGAAAAGTAGCTGATTTGAATTGCATGTTGCATGGTATGTGATAAATTATAATGTGAGTTACATATTGCATAGGATAACAATAAAAAAAAAAACCAATGTTTTAATCCTGAAAGTAATTTTGCTTTTTGGTACATACTTGTAAGAGACAATTGTCTCACATATTCTAAAGAGATAAAAATGGACCGGTATATAGACTTGAGGAGTTAAAAAAGACTTAATAATGCATCCATTTAATAAACGTACTACAACATAATTACTTGTTTGTAAATACACAAAACAATAACTAACCATCTTTTGACATAGAAATACTCCCTCTGTCCCAGAATGATAGTCTCCCTATTTTCGTGGTTATTACGAAGGAACTTTGAGCAATAATTAAGGCTACTTTTAATTATTCTAATGAAATTTTTGAAGTTGTTCTTGATACACCATTATAAATACTATTAATACCAATATTTAGATTCACATTAACATAATTATTAGTGTAGGATAAAATCTTGTAAATATTGAAAGTAATACGATTACAATATAATTTAAATTACAATTACAAATTGAAAGAATGAAAACATGAAAAGAAACGATAAAACCGTATTTGATCTCTTTTTTTGGGTTTGTCCGTTTTTGATCTCTTGTATCCGAGTCGTGTGAGAACACATTCTCCTTAAGACTAATTCGTCCTCCTCTCTACAAGTGCTTGAGGTTTCCACGGGCGTTAGTCTCCCAGGATAAAACGGATTAACCGGAACCACTTCGCACTTAAGCCTTCCGGTGAAATTAACTAATATGCTTGGACGATATCACAATTGAAATATGTAAGGAGGCCAATGAAAGAAGCACAAGATCAAGAATGAAAGTGAGATTTGCTAGAACAAGTGTTTCATTTTGTGTGTTTTCTCTCATCTCCTTTCTCTTCTTTTTCAAAGAGTTGTGGGTGTTTTTTTTTTTTTTTTTTTTTTTTTTTTTGTTTCATTTAATCTTCAAATTGAACCAATAAATATATCATTTTCATGTTCTCGCGGAGTGAACATGAACCCACGATAATCTTTGTCCAATGACAAACGATTCTTACATGGAAATGTGCACAATTTTCTTCACACACAACTTACTTTTCCAACAATTAGTAGCCTTTATAATTGCTCAAAGTTCCCTCGTAGTAACAAAAAAAAAAGTGACTATCTTTCTGAGATGGATGGAGTATAAGTAACTTTATTAAATAAAAAAAAAAAAAAAAGAGTTTTTTTTTTTTTTCAGATACAAAAGAAAACAAGGATTAAACTCAACTCCTCCATATAGGCATATACCATAATTTCCTGAGATTGCTGGTAATTCTCCAACAATTTACTTAATAAAGCATCACTGACAACACAAGTAAAATATTAAATCCATATATATATATTTAAAGTTGGTGAGGAGGGTTAAGGTGTTGACATGTGGATAAGTCATGAAAAAATTTGAATTTAATGATGCCGCATCAACACTATTCTCATAAATAAGTGACTTTTCAATTTTTTTTCTATTAGCTAATAGTATAAGCTAATAATATTAGTTACTATATAGGGTAATATAGTAGTTAACTATTAAAGTTAATTATTACTATTATTAGTAATAGGTAACTATGATAGTTAACTATCATAGTAACTATTACTATTATTAGTAATAGTTACTATAATAGTTACCTTATATAGTAATTAATATTATTAGCTAATAATGTTAAACAAATAATAGTTGACTATTAATATTTAACTATTATTATAATTAACATTTATAATTAACTTTTATAATTAACTATTGAATAAATTAAAAATTTCTATTAATAGTATTAGTAATCGTAATAGTTGCTATATATAAAAACTATTACTATTAATAGTATAATTAGTTAATCATAATAATTACTATATGGATTAACTATCATTATTAATAGTATTAGTTAATCATTACACAATATATATTACTAATATTTACTATTAATAGTACTCACTTCGTCCGAGAGTAAGTGTCGCGCCCCAGACCCGTGGTCCTACTTGGCCCCACGCTCGGGACACGATTGGAAGACGTCATAAAACACTTTTAGAAAAAATTTCAAAATATACTTTCATAAAGTTTAACAAAATCCACACTCGAAGTTCAAAGACTTCCATTTAACTTTCACACAAACTGTACAAACAACTTTCACAAACGAAAGTACTTAGCCCGAAGGCTTACAAACTCTTATACAAATGTACGATTACCACACTTTAACAAACAAGTGATACACGGATACAGTCTCGGGTACACTATCCCAAAGGTTATACATTTATATAATGTAACCTTTAAACCATACTTACTTTCCAAAATGGATTATCAACCCGACGTCCTCCCTTGTGAAGTGACCTATCCCTTGGACTCGCCTTTATCTAAAACAGTAAACAAATAAGGGGTGAGAATGAATCTCAGTAAGCTACTAAAATGCAACTAGGTTACATGTTGAAATAATACTCGTAATTGAACAATGTCAATAAACATTCATTTAGCACATAACATGAGAGGCAAAGCCAACTCATCACACCACACATAAGGCGGAAATAAACACTCATAAGTAGATACTGATCCAAGGTTCTCGAATCAAACATATAACCATCTGAGAGGTATCAACTGAGCAGCATCAAAGAGCTGAAGCCAGGATCCCGAAAACCAAACCATAACCATAAGAACCAAAGTAACAACGGGGAGAATATGACACAAAGTCATAACCCAAATGTTCACGCAAGGGAGCGATTCATCCCATCCAAGGCCAATCTGGACCGGGGAAAACAAAAAAGGCAACAGTGAAAAACCTTATAGTGAACTTGGCTCGTGTGCCACTATAATTCTCCCACTACCTGACTCAAGGTACCAATGGAAAACCTTATAGTGAACTTAACTTGTGCCACTATAATTCTCCCACTGATTGACTCAACAACAAGTACCAGCTGGACTTTAAACACGAGCATAGTAATGAATACTTGCTTAAACAACAACCGGGGGCAATGATTCAAAAGAAGGGAACCAAGCCAAACACATCACAAAGATGAACCAATCCAAACCACATCAAACGATGTTCAACAATATTCAATTAACATTCAGTCAAATTCCACAACACTTATGTTCACAAAGGAACCGATTTCAAACACTAGGGTGTTCCACAACAACCCTCTAGTACTCTAGGATATCACCTAAGACCTAGACCAAAATTGAACTCTAAATCACTTGGATTGAAACAACTCAAACTTAAACAACTCAAACTTTTCAGCAGCCCTGGGCGGTCACCCACACCAGACTGTGCGGCCGCCCAAAATGCTCTGTCCCACGACCAAAACCTTCCAATAAGAGTGCGGCCGCACGCCCTTTTTGGGCGGTCGCCCACTCCACTCGACAGACCCAATTGCACTAAATTATACTCCCTTAGTTTCACCGTCCCAAAAGTACTTAAACATTAACACCTATAACTTTCCCATACTTTTTCTGAGCACAAATTCCACCCAGAACATACTCTTTGAACACAACCAAACAACTTAGACAATTACTCCCTTTGTTCCAAAATTACAAGTATCCCAAAACTTATTCAAAACATAATTTCACAACATATATAGCACATATAACATATATATGACTATTTTAACATTTAAAGGGGAATTAGTAACTTACATATTCTGTATAAATGAAATATATTTTGATAGGGTAGAAATGGCCTACTCAACGCCCTGATCATTTTTATATAATTAGTTTTTAAAACGGATAACTAATTAAAAAGATAGAAATTAAAATAGGATGAAACTTACCTTTTTGTTTCTTCTTCTTCTTTAACAAATGGGGAAAGTAGCAATTTGGTTATGTTGTATGTATGAATACGCAGAGAGAGGAAGGAAGAGATAAGTATGAGGTGATTTTTTAAAAGTTCCATTTTAACCCCTCTACTAATTCTTTAAACACTTAAACCCATTTACTTATAATTTCACAAAGGACCCTATAGTTTCAACTTAATCAATTAACTCCCTTAACCATTATTACTACTAACCAAATAAATAGCATATTTAATCATACAATAGGTTCAAGTCATAAAATATGATGCAATATATAAAATGCACACATAAGTTCAAATTAAAATTCCCAAAAATATAAAATAAATAGGGACGGGTTTTGAGGTCGTTACAGTAAGAGTCCTACTTTCTATTTTTATACGTCCCAGAGTAAGAGTCTCTTTCCTAAAATGACAAATAATGAAAAAGAATGAATAGTATTTTAGACAATTATACCCTCAACCCACTTGCAATGTTTACCAATTTTTTATTGTTTTTTTAATAAGTGTGCGCAAACAATGTATGACTCTTACGATAGAACAAAGAGAGTATTAATTAATCATAATAGTTACTATATAGGTTAATTATTATTATTAATATTATTAGTGAATAATAATAGTTATTATATATAATAGTAAATATAATTAATAATATTAGGTAATTATAATAGTTATTTAAATTATTATTTAATAATAGTATTAGTTAAGATGATGGATACGCTATTAGTTACTATAACTAGAAAAATTATTTATTTAAGACATAATAAAATTATTATACTAACACATTAGATGTACATTATAAACTTTTATATTTACTAATCATAATGTGTATATATATAATTATTCTTGAACAATAGCTAATATTATCAAGTCAATTATCTATAAAATTAAAAATTAATTCATAATGATAATAATTTATCTTTATATTAAAATTTCAATTATCATAATTATTACAACAAAATTAGAAAATAAACACAATTTTCCTAAATTTGAAAGCAAACGTTTTAATTCATATACAATATAATTATATTACAAAAAGTTATTATGTTACTTTATTAAGTAAAAACATAAAAAAATAACATACAAAAAAAATAGTAAATTAGTTTTCCGTGCAAAGCACGGGTTACCCACTAGTTATAAAAATGACGAATTATTACAAGAAAGACCTAATTAATCCCTAACAGTTTTTTTGGATCACAGCCAAGTGCTCATTTAAAATTTGGCACCAAAGTCAGCCGTTAAACCAATTAAGAAACAAATACATGAAATCAAATGCCACCTTCTATGGCCCCCCACCTCCACGACCCCGACCCCGACCACCACCTCGACCAGCAGCCAGAGCAGCCTGAGCATGATGAATTTCTTCTTGGATGGCAAACTCCTGCAAGTGTTGTGCATGATGAGCTACAAGTTCTACAACAAACTCCAAGAACACTCCACAATGAATGAAGAAATTTTCCAGCATCTGCAAACAAAAAACATATTTTAGATAAAAATCAAGAATATAAACGTAACACAATTTGGGGAAAAAGAAAAACAAATTAAGCACCTTAATACCTCGAGCATCTGAATCCATATTCATGGCCTGAATCACCAAGCGGGCAAATGAAGCTGGATCAGTAGAATTACGAAACACATGAACAAGGACCTGGCCACATGAATAAAACAATTACAAAAATGGCATTTCATTCTTTATGCACTTCATCCAAAAAGTTGTGGATAACATATCACAATCAACAAATAACTTAAGAAATGACATTGTATAGTGAAATATGTTTTCAGGACAAATGCCTAATGCACAAAACATGTAGCTAAAAATTAACTCAATTTGTTCACAACGAAAACGAAAAAAGAGCTCAAACTAAGTTAAGATGATTTACTCATAGAACTTAATTTAGTTAATTCAGATGGTTTTTTTGAGATAATGACGTGCTTTCAATCAATTTTAACCAGCTTGCTTTCTACCGGCAGAAATACAAAGATCCATGTATAGTAATATTATAAAGTGAAGCCACAATTTTTAATGTATCAGTACAATGGACACAAAACACTAAATTTCTTCATGCACTTCATCGGCCAATTATCCAAAACATAAGAACTCAAATGTAACTAATTATCCAAGTTCACAACGAATTAATTATATGAAATATCTCATTGTTCATGCACTTCTTGTAGACAAGCTTTAGGGGTGATTATGTCACTCTGATCTACTAACATTGTCCCAAAATGAATGTCCATAGTCGTTCATGATTAGGAGCAATTCAAGACATGTACGTTTTATAAATTTTGACAAATGACTTATGCATAAAACATGTAGCTAACATGATTTGTTCATAATGGAAGCGAAAAAAGGGCTCAAACTAAGTTAAGATGATTTACTCATAGAAATTAATATAGACAATTCAAGAACTAGATTAATGCATGTGTAATGCACGTTTTTTATTAAATTATTATTATTATTATGGGTAACCCGTGCTCTACACGAAAAACTAATATGCCAAATTTTTTTCTTCATATATTGCTTCTTTTATGTTTGTATTTAATAAAGTAGCATAACATTTTTTAGTAATATAAGTATATTATATATGAATTAAAACATTTAAACTTATAAATTTTAGAGAATTATGGTATTATTATTTTTTTTTTTTTTTTTTTACCTTTTTTGTATATAAATTATATTTATTATGAGAATTCAAATTTGAATAATAAAAATGAATTATTATTATTATTATTAGTATGATGTAAATTTTAATTTTATAGATAATTGAATTAATAATATTAGCTATTGTCTCTCAAAATGAATGTTTTTATATTATATACACATATTATAATTAGTAAATATAAAAGTCTATAATTTACATCTAATGTGTTAGTAGAATAATAATTTTACTACATCTTGAAAAAATAATTTTATAATTATAGTAAATTCAAAGCATCATTCTAACTAATACTATTAATATTAATAATTAATTTATATATAAATTAATATAATCAACTAATACTACTAATAGTAATTATTAACATCTATAATAACTATTATGATTAACTAATAATATCAATAATAATATTTAATCTGTATAAAAACTATTATGACTAACAAATACTACTAATAATAAAAGTTAACATCTATTGTAACTACTATGATTAACTAATACTATTGGTAGTAATAATTAACTTCTACAGTAACTATTATGTTTAACTAATACTGTTAGTAATAATAATTAACATATATAGTAATTATTATTATTAACAAATATTATTAATAGCTATTTTTAATTTATATAACTATTAAATATAATTATTAACTATTAATAGTAAATTAATAATAGTTAACAATTATATTAACTATTTTAACGTTACCCTATATAATAACTAATATGATTAGCTAAGAAAAATAAGATGAAAAGTCACCTATTTATCAAGATAGTGTTGATGATGAGGAGAAATAGAAGAAGAATGATTTGGAGGTAGAGGAGAGGGAACTGAAATAGAAGAATGTGTGGTGGGAGTAGAAGGAGAATTATGAGTAGGAGTGGGCTGAGTGATAGATGTAGGAAGTATAGTGGGATGGACAGTGGAGGTTCAGGTTCAAAAGGAAGATGGTTGATGGAAGAAGGAGTAAAAGATGGAGGAGATTGGGAAAAAGGGAAAATGGACTCATGAAAGATAACATGTCTACTTACAAACACCTCTTTAGTGTCAAGGTTGTATAATTTTTACTCTTTCTGAGCAATAGGATAGCCTAGAAAAACTGACTTAATGGCTCTTGGTGAAACTTTATTTGGTGGATGAGATGAGGCATAACACAAGCAGCCAAAAGATTTTAGATGATCATATGAAGGAGATTTGTTATATAACAATTGATAAGGAATTTTGAATTGGATGGCACTAGATGGTAAAAGATTGATGAGGTGAGTGGCAGTGAGAAGACAATGACCCCAAAATGATATAGGAAGGAAAACTTGAAATCTTAAAGCTCTAGAAATATTAAGGAGTTGTTGGTGTTTTCTCTCTACAACTCCATTTTGTTGTGGAGTTTTGACACAAGAGCTTTGATGAAGAACTCCTAAAGAAGCAAGAAAGGGAGTGATTTCCTTATTGAAAAATTCTGTACCATTATATGTCCTAAAAGATTTGATGGATGAATCAAACTGATTTTGAGCATAGGCTAAGAAATGTTTGAGGGTGGTGAAAACTTGAAGTTTAGTGGATAGAAAGAAAGTCCATAGTGGATAGAAAGAAAGTCCAGGTAAACCTTGAGTAGTCATCAACTATAGTTAAGAAGTATCTACAACCATGTAGAGTGGTGTGTCTGTAAGCCCCCCCCCCCCCAAGATCACAATGTATCAACTGAAAAGGTGCAGTGGTAAATGAAGTACTGGAAGGAAAAGGTAACATATGTTGCTTGGAAAAAGGACATACATCAGAAAAATCAGTACATAACTTTCTACCATTGGAAATAGAAAGATCAGAAGTAATATGATCAATCTTTTGAATTATAGAAAAAGATACATGCCAAAGTCTTACATGCCATAGTTTGGCCTTATTACAAACAACTGAATTTGATGATACAGGAGTAGAGGAAGTAAAAGAAGGTGTAAACTGAGAATGATCACCAAAGAAATCAAGCCTAAGAATGTAGAGTCCATCACATAGCCTTCCAGTTCCCACAATTCTCATCAAATGAGGGTCCTGGAAAGTACAAGAGGTATGATCAATGTGGACAAAATAAGATAAGTGAGCTAAGAGATTTGAGATAGAAAGTAAGTTGTAGTGAAAACTAGGAACATATAAGACATGTTGCAAAGTAAGAAGAGGATTGATATAGACATCTCCTTACTGTGTAACCTTGAATTTGTTACTAGTGGGAAGTGAGAGAAAAATTGGAGTAGGAAGAGAAGATGCATTATGCAAGATATCAAAGGAATTAAAGATATGATCTGTGGCACCAGAGTCTCTTACCCAGCTATTGAAATGAGAAAGGGTAACAGCCATGGAAATATGATTAGAAGAAACCATACCTGTAAGATTGTGCTGTATTCCACTGGTTACCTGAGCAGCAACATGATCTTTAGGAGAGTTGATCACTTGATCTTTCTCCCTTTGCAACATCATCATGACTTGATTAAGGTGAGATTGAATATGCTCAAGACTCAGATTCTGCATGTTTGATTTGTCTTCAGTGAGATTGTTATCAACCACATTCATAGCTTTATGATTGCCTGAGCTAGGACCTGTGGTATAGTTTACAGTGCCTCCTGCAGCTTTGTTATAGGAACTGGAAGAGGGAGCCCTTGCCTTAGAAACAATATTTTTGTTGTAGAAGGGGTGGCCTTGTGGAAAACTATGGAGCTTGAAACACTCATCCTTAGTGTGTCCTTCTTTGTGACAATAATTACAGACAATTCCTTTCTTAAAAGGAGGCTTGACATAGGAATTCTTGGCATAAGAATGATTATTTGATGAATAAAACTGGGAAGGATTAAGGCGATTGGTACTTAGAGCAAGTGTTTCAGTCGAACCAGGTATATAACCATTACTTATTGTTTCTTCCAATTTGATCATGTTGAATGCTTGATCTAGGTTAGGAAGAGGAACCATACGCAAGATCTGTCCCCTAACATGAATGTAACAGTCATTGAGCCCCATTAAAAATTGCATTAACTGCTTCCTTTCATTCCTTTGAATGTTCTCCTTGGCAATTCCACAAACACATGGACATTTTCATACATTCAAGATATCCAAAGCAGCATTTTCATCCCAATAACCTTTCAATTTATGATAATAAATTTCAACTGATGTATTACCTTGTTCCAATATGTGCAGATTTTTCTCAAGCTGAAATATGTGATGGCCATCAATAGTAGAGAATCTGTGATGAAGTTGAGTCCACATGACATTAGAAGTCTGAACATATCCAAGGCTATTAGCAATTTCTTCAGTAACAGAGTTTAGTATCCAAGAGATCAACATGTCATTAGCTCTTCTCCATAGCGAAAATAGTTGAGTACCAGCAATCGGTTCAACATAAGAACCATCGATCAAACACAACTTGTTCTTAGATGATAAAGCGATTTCCATTGATCTACGCCAAGTGCTGTAATTATCTGATCCATAAAAATCTAAAAATAGTTATTAAATCACCAATAGAAACATTATCAGTAACTATTTTATTTTTATTTTTATGGAGATAAATAATATAGCATAATATCTTAGTCAAAGTTTAAGTAGGTTTGACCAAAAGTAACCATTAATATGAGAAGGGGGGAGTATTATGTATGTAAACGGAGTTAAGTTAAGTTGTTAAATGGGAATTTGACTCATGAAAACAGGGTACCTTGCTCCAGAGTATGCATCAAGCGGAAATCTGTCTGACAAGTCTGATGTTTTCTCATTTGGGTTATGCTTTAATAACTTATCCTGCTGCTGATCCTACAATTAAAGTCATGGAGGACAGATTAGTAGACTGGGGAGAACGTGATTTACACTTGCACTTTCAACAATTCTAATCTTCTGTTCCAAAATAAATAAATAAATAAATAAATAAATAAATAAATAAATGTGCAAGATGTTTGCATCACAATTTGTATACTCCCTCCGTCCCCTCTTTGTTATATGTAGTAGTATTCACATGTAACACTCTTCTCCCACATTGAGTTTGTAAGCAACCTTTATTGATCATCCTTTATACAAAAGTCTTTTTGTCTTCTTTGTCTTCTTTCATTGCATCTCTTTTATCCCACATGGGATGCCTATCTAAAGCTTGGAGCTAAACTTACTATATCATAGCTAAGTTGAAGAGTTCTAAGTAGCTTGCTTGGGCTTCCCATTAATATGGGAGAATACCAAGTATGGCTTTGAGTATTATATATATTATATATATTATATTATATATATATATATATATATAAATATATATAAATATATATAAGAAAGAAAGAAAGAAATTAATTAATTATACGATTGATTAGTTAGTTAAATGTTTTTAGACAATCCGACTGATTTGAGGTCAGAAGGGGTGTACGCAAACAACCCGTTTTGTTTGAGGCAAGGGGGATGTGTTCAGTTTGATTTGTTCGGGTGTGATTCTCCGAATGGGCACCGTTGTGACTATTCTGAGAGACACACTTATCCGAACAAACCAGTTCAGTCAGGCATTACCACTATAAATAGGATTGCCTCTACTGAATTGTTTTACTGAAAAAAATATAGAGTTCTTTCTTCTTATTAAATTTCCTCCCTTCTTCTATACAGTTTAAAAGCTTCGAGTTCTTGTTCCATATTTATTCAAAGTAGTATAACTTTGAATTGAGTTGAGTATGTTTTGTATCCTGGAGGTGAAATTCGTTGAGAACCATTACACCAGTGTGGGACGAATTAAATACCTTAAAGATAACATCTTTTTTCGGTGTGCCTAACCTACTGATTCCTTATCCACAAATCGAGTCATATATACAACAATTTTAAGGTACTTAAATTCTGAGTGATGGAGTCAATTCTGTTGAAGGCACAACTTCCTGAAGCAGATAAGTTGGAGAGGCTGAATGGGCTTAATTATAAGCGTTGGAGTTTGAGAATGGAATACCTTTTAACCATTGCAAAGGTATTCTATGTGCTATGTGATCCTTGTCCAAAGGAGAATGAAGATCCAAAAGCAACCGAGGCACAGAAAACGGAGGCTTCGGAGAAAGTGAAAAAGTGGAAGGCGGATGACTTTATTTGCCGTTTCACTATTCTGCAAGCATTGAATAACACGTTGTTCAATGTATTCCATATCCACAAGACTGTGTTCAAAGTTTGGTTTGCAATCAAACGAAGGTATATCAATGAAGATGCTGGTAATAAGTCATTTTTGGTTAATAAATTTGTTGAATACAAGATGGTAGATTCGAGGCCTGTCATTGATCAATTAACAAACTCAATGACATAGCCACCGAATGTTCCGATGTGGGTGAACCCATTTCTGAGACTTTCCAAGTTTCGACCATCATTGGTAAACTTCCACCTTCATGGAAAGATTACCAAAAGAAATTGAAGCATAAGAAGAAGGCCATCTCTTTAGATGAACTTCTTCAAGGCATCCAAATTGAGTCTGAAAGTCTCAAACGTGATGGTTCAATTTCTGAGAAGATTGATGGTGTAAACTATGTGGAAAATAAAAATGTTGCCGGAACTTCCAAGGGAAACCAAGGAAAATTCAAAAGGAAGAACAACAATAAAAATGATGGAAATGGTAAAGCTAAGAAGAAGCCAAAGGGTGCTTGTTATGTTTGTGGCAAAACAAACCATGTGGCTAAAGACTGTTATCACTGCAAAGGGCAACAGAAAAATGAACAAGCAAATATAGTTGAGAGCAATTTCATCAGCGTGCTTTTCGAAATCTGTCTAGTCAGCAATGTCGATTCAGATTGGTGGATTGATTTAGGGGCTACATGTCATGTAACTCCAAATCGAAGCTTGTTCAAAACATATAAAGAAGTAAAAGAACCGAAGGCTGTTTATATGGGAAATGCTTCTACAAGCGAGGTCTTGGGCATAGGGACTATTATTATCCCCCTTACTTCGGGAAAAACTCTTACTTTGCAAAATGTATATCATATTCCCTCTATGAGGAAAAATCTTGTATCAGTCCAAAAAATGGACGAAAATGGCTTTAAAGTAACCTTTCGCGCCTAACAAGTGAATATCACTAAAAATGGGACGTTTGTTGGAAAGGGCTACATTAAAGACAATATGTATTTATTAAGCGTTGATAATAAAATTACCAGTTCTGCTTACTTTGTTGATTCTAATTTTAATGTTGAAAAGCATGATTTTTGGCATTCTAGATTAGGGCATATTGGTATGAATGCAATGAGTCGCATGATTAAATATGAATATATTCCAAAATCTTCGACTATTTATTCTATGAATAATTATGAATGTTGCGCTCAATCTAAGTTGACTAAAACATCTTTTAAAAGTGTAGTAAGATCAACTAGGTTACTTGAGTTAATTCATACCGATATATGTGACAACAAAGAGCACTTGACAAGAGGTGGAAAACGTTATTTTATAACATTTATTGATGATTTTTCTAAGTTTACTTATGTGTATTTACTTAGAACAAAAGATGAAGTTTTTGACAAGTTTAAAATTTTCAAAGCCGAAGTTGAAAATAAAACCAATTTAAGGATAAAAGAATTGAGATCGGATAGAGGTGGTGAATATTTTCCAAATGATTTTATTTCATTTTGTCAACAAAATGGAATTGTTAGAAAATCTTCAGCACCTAATACTCCACCTCAAAATGGAGTAGCCGAGAGGAAAAATCGATCCTTAATGGAGATGGTTAGTGCCATGATAATACATTCAAAGTTACCAATGAGTTTTTGGGGAGAGGCACTATTAAGTTCTGTTTACGTTAGTAACAGAATTGTGAATAAACATATGAAAACTCCATACGAATTATTTATTGGGCGTAAGCCTAACATTTCACATTTTAAAGTATGGGGTTGTATTGCATATGTTTTAGATGCAACTTTGAAAAGAAATAAACTTGGGAGCAAAGCTGTGAAATCTATATTTATTGGTTATTCTTCAATAAGCAAAGCATATAGATTTATGAGAATGAATGACAATCGTGTGTTTGAAGCTACTCATGCTATTTTTTATGAACATTTAAACATAAAAAATGTACACAAGGTATATATAAACCGTGAATTGTCAAATGAACTTGAAGTAGAAAATGCATCAAGTTCACATGATAATGGTAACACCATTCCAAATCATGAAAATCCAGACAACAATGAAAATGATGAAATAGTTGAATTAAGGAGGAGCAAAAGACAAAGAATTGAAAAGAATCTTGGTCCTGACATGTTTACATATATGTTAGAAGAGGATCCTAAGACTTTTCAAAAAGCTATGTCTATGTCTGATTCAGACAAGTGGAAAAGAGTCATGGATGATGAAATTAAGTCTATACTTGATAATCAAACATGGACTTTAGTAAATCCTCCTCCTAATACTAAACCTATTGGCTGTAAGTGGGTTTTGAAAAAGAAACTCAAAATAGATGGTACTATTGATAAGTACAAAGCAAGATTAGTAGCCAAAGGTTATAGTCAAAAGGAAGAAATTGACTATTTCAAAACATTTTCACCAGTTACTAAATTTACATCAATTAGAACAATGTTTGCTATAGCTTCCGTTTATGGACTAGAGGTTCATCAAATGGATGTTAAAACCGCATTCTTAAATGGAGATTTAGATGAAGAAATTTACATACAACAACCCGAGGGGTATATCTCTAAAGGAGAAGAACATAAAGTATGTAAATTAAAGAAATCTCTATATGGACTTAAACAAGCACCATTACAATGGTACAAGAAGTTTAAGCAAGAGATTCGAAAGTTTGGCTTTAAGAGTAGTAAAGTAGAAAGTTGTGTTTTTACTAAAGTTACTCTTAATTATAAAGTTGTTATAACTTTATATGTTGATGACTTGCTAATATTTGGTTTTGATATAAATTGTATAAATGAAACAAAGAACTATTTAAAGGAAGTGTTTGACATAAAGGACTTAGGTCCAGTAGATGTCATTTTAAGGGTTAAGGTGATTAAAAAGGACAAAACATACATATTAACTCAATCTCACTACATTGAGGAAATATTAAAGAAGTTTAATTATTTTGATTGCAAAATAAGTAAAAGTCCTATTGACCCCCAAATGAAGTTAGTTCAAATAAAGGTGAGGCTGTAAATAAAGGAGAATATGCCAAGATAATCGGTAGCATAATGTATGTGGTTAATCATACAAGACCTGATCTTGCATGTGCAATTGGCATACTTAGTAGATTTACAAGCAATCCAAGTGAAGAACATTGGACGGAACTAAAAAGAGTACTAAGGTACTTAAAATTCACAATAAACTATGGCTTGCATTACAAGTGTAATTCACCTGTACTTGAATGCTATAGTGATGCAAATTGGGCATCAGATGTAACCAACTCCAAATCAACAAGTGGTTGGTTATTTACCATTGGAGGAGCCATAGTTGCTTGGTCTTCAAAAAGACAAACATGTGTTGCTCTGTCTTCTATGGAATCTGAGTACATAGCCATGTCAATGGCTAGTAAAGATTTAATATGGTTTAGAAGATTTCTAAGAACAATACCTTTTATTGATTCTAAGAAAGGAGCCACAACTTTGTATTGTGATAATCAGGCTGCCATATACTATACAAACAATGAGAGAATATCAAATCATAGCAAACACATTGCTATGAGATATAATCATATTAGAGATATGGTCAAAAAGGGAAAGATAGCGCTTGAGTATCTTCCTACAAATCAAATGTTAGCTGATCCACTAACAAAATCTTTATCAGGGGATAAAATTACAAAGGTCATGAGAGATATGGGACTATTACCGGTCTAAACAATATCTTAATTGAAACCAACTTTATCTTAAGATACAAGTCATAGATTTGTCATCTTATGTTTAAAGTTAAAAGGAAATTCAATATTAGATATTGGTGAAATGGAAACTTGGACACATTTCAAGTGCATAACTTAAAAATAGTGGGGGTGTCACTATTTGAAAGTTTCATATCTGACCTATGCACTTTTCATTACCGCAACAAGATTAGGTTGGATTAAACATCCTTAATAGACTTATAGCTTTCATAGAATGCGTTTGTGGACATTCTTGATAAGTCTACCTATACAAGTAAAGAAGTGAGAGGCCGCTTCTTATGGATTACTCCGGTAAAATTCCTAGAGTACTTGTGAAACCAGGATTAAAGCACAAGGCCCAACTACAAGGTGCTGCCAAGATTGAAGGAACAAGAAATCATACATGACGAGGATATGTTTCCCTAAAGGTTTCACATTCAACCATAAAGTTTAAGGCTCGTTCACTTAATGGATATTCGTTATGTAAAGAAGCTGTAAACTGTTATTGTCTGTCTAGTGTTATATGTAAATAAGTGGGGGATTGTTATATATAGTAGTATTCACAAGTAACACTCTTCTCCCACATTGAGTTTGTAAGCAACCTTTATTGATCATCCTTTATACAAAAGTCTTTTTGTCTTCTTTGTCTTCTTTCATTGCATCTCTTTTATCCCACATGGGATTCCTATCTAAAGCTTGGAGCTAAATTTACTATATCATAGCTAAGTTGAAGAGTTCTAAGTAGCTTGCTTGGGCTTCCCATTAATATGGGTAAATACCAAGTATGGCTTTGAGTATTATATATATATATATATATATATATATATATATATATATTATATATATATATATATATATATAAAAATATATATATAAGAAATAAAGAAATAAATTAATTAATTATACGATTGATTAGTTAGTTAAATGTTTTTAGACAATCCGACTGATTTGAGGTCAGAAGGGGTGTACGCAAACAACCCGTTTTGTTTGAGGCAAGGGGGATGTGTTCAGTTTGATTTGTTCGGGTGTGATTCTCCGAATGGGCACCTTTGTGACTATTCTGAGAGACACACTTATCCGAACAAATTAGTTCAGTCAGGCATTACCACTATAAATAGGATTGCCTCTACTGAATTGTTTTACTGAAAAAAATATAGAGTTCTTTCTTATTAAATTTCCTCCCTTCTTCTATACAGTTTAAAAGCTTCGAGTTCTTGTTCCATATTTATTCAAAGTAGTGTAACTTTGAATAGAGTTGAGTAGATTTTGTATCCTGGAGGTGAAATTCGTTGAGAACCATTACACCAGTGTGGGACGAATTAAATACCTTAAAGATAACATCTTTTTTCGGTGTGCCTAACCTACTGATTCCTTACCCACAAATCGAGTCATATATACAACACTCTTAAACTTAAAAAAAAAAAAAGTAGGCACAAGAATTAAGATGAGAATCTTTATATTATAAATTATAGAAAGTAGGGTAGAGTGTTGTGAGTATAGAAAGTGGGTAGGAGAGAGAAAGTGGGGTAGGGAATAGTTAGTGGATAATTGTTGTGTGTATGACATGTAGGTCCCACTAAATAAAAAAGTATAAATAACTTTCTTTTTTTGGATTTTGAAGTTTAAAATGGGACACCCAAAAAGGAAAATTTTGAAGTTTAAAATGGGACGGGGGGAGTATTGCTCTATATAAAAATGGAGTAGCAATTGCTCTTGGCCATATTTTTGGTGAATTATTTTGTTTTCGATTTGTTTTGTTTTGTTTTGTTTTGCTTTGCGTTTTACTCTGTATCACTTAAACACACATTGCAATTCATCATTCATGCTTATTAAGATTAGAAATTATGACAAGTTTGTTAAATGATTGCTCGCACACGTATGGGGCTACTGCTTTTTTCGACAGAGTTTTTTTATAACCGATGCAAAGCTGTTGTTCAAGAGGAAGAAGACTCTTCCACATTTATCCCAATTACTTAAACCTTTGGATTTTATAATTCATTCGCTTTGATTATACTCTCAATTAGGGTCATATCTGTTATTTTATTTTGTTTTTGTTGAAACGTAGCAGAGGGTGCATGTGTGTTGGCCGGCTGGGGGGGGGGGAGGAGAAGATGAGCAACCACTTGAATTATATGTATTCGACTAGGAATGTCAAAAACTGAGCTACGCAACAAATGGCAACAAACTGGTGCCTGCCATATGAAGAACATCTGTTTTGATAATGCAAAATCTTATTCAGCTGTATTTATTTTTTCAGCAACTTTTATCTTATAAGTACCAACATAGTCCATGTACCTAAATCTGCACAACATTCATCTCTGCGTGATTTTCGGCCCATAGCTCTTTGTAACGCTGTGTACAAGATCCTTTCCAAGGTTTTGTGCAATAGACGTAAGAGTACCCTCTCTCGGGGTTGGTTGGTGTGGCTCAGTTGGCTTTTATCTCAGGTAGATCCATTCAAGACAATGTCCTAATTGCTTTTGAGACGTTTCATGCTATGCGTAAGAAGACACATGGGGTTTTTGTAAATGTCGCGCATAAAATTGACATTAGTAAGGCTTATGATCGGGTGGATTGGAACTTTTTGGAAACAATTCTCCGTAGGCTTGGATTTTGCGATGTGTGGATACATTGAAACAACTCTTCATTTTATGTGCTGAAGGGTTACTTCACATCTCTTATTTGCCGACGACTGCCAATTATTTTGTCGTGCTACGGTTGATGTGTGGTCTACCCTCAAACTAGTCTTATCCACTTATGAAGCTTTGTCCGATCAAGGAATAAACTATGCCAAGTCTACAATTCTATTCAGTCGGAATGTTAGTGAGGAGGACAAATCTGATCTTTCGGCTATCTTAAGAGTCACACACTCTTTGAACACTGGCCGGTACCTCGGGCTACCTTATCTTATTGCTCGTTCAAAGAAGGAAATTTTTGGCTATCTTTATAATCGATTGTGGTTCGAGACATGATGAATTATGTAATGGTTCTATATGAATCCCTTTTTTTTTTTTTTTTTTTTACTCCCTCTATCCCTAATGAATGTCCAAAAAAGCAAGAGCAAATTTGAAAAATTTCCGGACATTCATATAAGAACGGAGGTAGTAATTTTATTTTTATTTTCTTTCATCTATTTTTGTTGTAGTTGGAGAGGCTTCCAATCCATGTTACCACATCGTCTGATCTACAATAAACATGAGGTTCAGACCAGTGTTCTAAAAGACGTCCGTCTAGCCGCTAGGCGTTCATAAAACGCCTAAGTTCCGCCTAAGATATTATAACTATTTCTGAATTTTCGACCCGCCTAAGTCCCGTTAGGCGCTAGGCCCTGCTGCGGCGCCTAGCGACCGTATAGCCCTTTTTAAACCTTGGTTCATACACACATAATATACTCACCGTCTCATAAAATGTGAGATACTTTTTTCCTTTTTTCCACTTTGGCGTTTTCCAGAACAGAATTTGTAGTCTCAAAATTGAAGTTTGATAATATTTACGTGTATAAGACTAGTTTACCTCTTTAAATTGAAATATAAGAGTAACTTATCTTTTTTACATCTTTTCACCATTTCGCTTCTTATAGTTGAAGCATAAGAGACATTTACTTTCATTTTTTCTTCACATTTTCTTAGAAAACCCATAAATTGTCTCATATTTTGTTAATATTGACTCTCATATTCGGTCGAACAACAGTCCGCCTTATAGATTTACTTCTAAGACTACTCTGCCTCTTTTACATGAAGTGTAAGAGTTAGTTTTTTCACATTGAAAAATCCATTGTTTTTTCACATTGAAAAATCCATTCCCCCCCCCCACCAAAAATTAAATAAATAAAAAAATTGTTAATATTGACTCTATATTGGGTCAAACACAAGTTCACCCTTATAGCTGATGTATATGACTACTTTACCTCTTATACATGAAGTATAAGAGTTATTTTTCACATTTGAACACACCCATAAAAAAGAAATTCTTATATTTTATTAATATTGACTCTCATAGTTTGTCAAATGCATGTCAGTTATTGCCGTTGATGTATAAGACTACTTTTCCTCTTATACACGATTTATAAGAGTTTTTTTTTGTTGTAATTAAAAAAACTATGATATTTTATTAAAACTGACTCTCATAGATGAAGTATAAGACTAGTTTTCCTCTTATTGTTTAACTACAAGAGTTAGTCTTTTTACATACTTTTTCAAAATTTATGTAAAATAACTAAAAAAACACATTTTATTTTAAATGACTCCTATAGTTGAAGTATAAGACTGGTTCACCTTTCATGATTGAAGTATAAGAGTAAAAAAAATAACTTTTTCATTTTGAATAAGATTACAAAAAAGCTCTGATATTATTTGGTCGAATCCAAGTCAACTTTTATGGTTGATGTATACGATCAATTCGCCTCTTATAGTTGAAGTATAAGAGTCATTTTTTCATTTTTTTAATTTTAAGAAATAAAAATCTGATACTCCATTTGTCCTGGAAAGTTTGTCCCATTTTGATTTTTTATTTGGTCAAAATAAATGTACTTTGAACCTACATTCGTGTCAATTTAATTATCGAAACTGTAAAATTATTATCGATAAATCACTAAATGATTTATCAATTGCAATATTAAGAATTCCACTAGAATTAGATCGACACCAATATTTTGTCAAAGTTCATTTATGTTGACTATAAAAAATCAAAATGAGACAAATTTTTTGAGACATAATGAGTATTATTTGATCAAAATATTTACTTTCACTTTTTTTTCCTTCACATTTTGTTTGAAAAACCATAAAAAGCCACATATTTTGTTAACATAGTGATGTAGGAGGCGAATCGACCAGTCCGGAGCAGCACAAGCAGCATTCCAGGCGCCCGCTTGAATAAGACCGAGCGCCCGCTTACTTGGTGATTTTCCGGAGGAGAGCTTCTGTTCCAAGCCAAGCGCCCGCCTGGGTTGTACCGGGCGCCCGCCTGGAATTACGCACATAAGTACCAGTTCGCGTTTTTTATTGTTTTGCGCAGACTTTTAGGTTAATTTCGGGATTATTTGTTAATTAAGTTTATGTTATTTTATTAAGAGTATAAATACTCTTTTCCTTCATTGTTCTACGGTTACAACTTTTATTATCAATTGAACTTTGTTCTTAGAGAATTTCTTCTCTTTTCTTGGTGGATTCCAAGGTTTCGTGTTTAAGGATTCATCGCTTGTGAATTATTGTGTTTAGTGCGCTAATCATGAATATCTATCGCCTCCGTGCTGCGTCAGTTGGCATCAGAGCAGGCCATATCCTGTCTTTTGCATCACTGATTCGTTATGGGGGATCAAGGAGCAACAAAAGGTGATATTGAGGGAATGACCACCGCTATCACCAACGCTATCGCTGCATTAACAACACAGATCGATGCGTTGGCAACTGCTCAACAGGGTCAGAATGTTAATCACAACCATAGGGGTGAGAGAGACATGGTTGATCAAGTTCGACGTCCTCAACGGGCAGAGAATCGGGATGATGAAGAGTCCAGTTCTGAAGAAGAGATTGTTTAAGATGAAGAACCAAATCAAGGTAATAATCGAAACCGCCATGATTACAGGATTAAGGCTGATATTCCTTATTTCTATGAAACTATGGGGATTAAAGATTTCCTAGATTGGCAGAATGATGTAGATCGTTTTTTCGATGTTATGGAAGTACCTGCAAATAAACAGGTAAAGATGGTGGCGATCCGATTAAAGAGTACTGCTGCAGTTTGGTGGGACAAACTAGCAGGACAGAGACGACGGCAAGGAAAGGGGCCAGTTAAAACTTGAAGGCGTATGAAGCAGTTGATTTCTAAGAGGTTTTTACCAGCTGATTATGAGCAGATCTTGTACAAACTGTATCTTAATTGTGTGCAGGGCAAGAGAATAGTTGATGAGAATACTACTGAGTTTCAGAGGTATACAGCGCGGGTTGAGATTGAAGAAACTAGAGATCAAAAAGTTGCTCGTTATATCAATGGTCTGAAAATTTCTATACAAGAGAAGATGGGGTTACATCAGGTGTGGACTTTGACAGACGCTTCCACTCTGGCTTTGAAAGCAGAAATCATGGAGAAATTGGGTTCAAAAAACTTTAACCCTCCTTTTCGCAAATGGGTTCCACAGGGTAGTTCTGAAGCAGGGACGGATAAGGAGAAAGGGACAACGAGTAAAGACCCAACCTCGCAGACTAAGGTTACTAGCAATACTGGCAGTTCTGCAGGAAACAAGGCTCCAGCACAGAAAACAACTAATCCTTATGCTAAACCAATAGGGGATAAGTGTTTTCGTTACCATGGATAGGGTCACAGATCCAACGTTTGCCCCTCTAGGCGAACTGCTGCGATTCTGGAGAAGGAAGATGAGGAGGAGGAAAATGAGAATAATGAGTATGAAGGAGTTGAATTCGCTGAAGAGGAATCTGAGGAGCGAGTCGGATTGGTGCTTCAACAGATGCTACTCACTTCCAAGGATGAGGGACAACAGAAGAATCTATTCTGATCACACTGTTATGTAAAGAACAAGGTATGTAATTTGATTGTTGATAATGGTTGCACTGAAAATCTAGTTTCGTAGAAATTGGTTGATTTTCTAGGGCTAAAAACTGAACCTCGTGAGAAACCTTATGGCTTGGGATGGGTGAATAAAGGTTCAGAACTTAAAGTAATACGGTCTTGCAGAGTCCCTATTTCCATTGGCAGACACTATAAGGAGGAGGTTTTGTGTGATGTGTTGTCTATGGATGTCTGTCATATTTTGCTTGGTCGCCCATGGCAATATGACCACGACATTACTTATCGGGGTAAGGATAATGTGATTATGTTTAAATGGGATAATCATAAAATTGCTATAGCTCATGTCCTGCGTTTTGAGAAGCAGGTTGAGAAAAATGAACCGGTCGTGATGCTTATACAGAATGAGAAAGATCTTACCACAGCTATTGAAGAGGCAGAGTATTTTTGTCCGATAATTATTAAGGGGCTGTTGGGTTATGTTAGTGTGGAGATCGGGTTGCCAAGGGATATCGAAGAGCTTCTTGCGGGTTCTCAGGAGTTGATTTCTGATGAGTTACCCAATGACCTCCCTCCTATGAGGAACATTCAGTATCAGATTGATTTAATTTCGGGAGCTAGTTTGCCAAACCTCCCTCATTATTGCATGAGACCTAGGAGAATGAGATAATTAGAGAGCAGATTGAAGACTTGCTGCGGAAGGGGTTTATCAGAGAGAGTGTAAGCCCATGTGCAGTACCAGTCCTGCTTGTGCCGAAGAAGGGTAATCAGTGGCGTATGTGTGATGATAACAGGGCCATCAACAAGATCACCATCAAGTATAGATTTCCTATCCCTCGTTTAGAAGACATGCTTGATGAGTTATCCAGTTCTAGGGTGTTCACAAAACTGGATTTACACAGCGGGCACCATCAGATTCGGATCAGACCTGGGGATGAGTGGAAGACAGTTTTCAAGAGCAAGGATGGACTTTATGAGTGGCTTGTCATGCCATTCGGGCTATCTAATGACCCTAGCACTTTCATGAGATTGATGAACCAGGTATTCTGACCTTTTATTGGCTCATTTGTTGTAGTCTATTTTGATGATATCCTGATTTATAGTAAAGATAGAACTGTACATTTGGAACACCTTAGACAAGTGTTACAGGTTCTAAAAGAAAATCAGTTGTATATCAATCTTAAGAAGTGCACGTTTTGCACCAACAAATTGCTTTTCCTGGGCTTTGTTGTTGGTGAGGATGGGATACAGGTTGATGAGGAGAAAGTGAGGGCAATCAGGGATTGGCCGGCCCCAACATCGGTCACAGAGGTGCGTAGTTTTCATGGTTTAGCTACATTTTACCGGAGGTTTGTACGTAATTTCAGCACTATTACTGTACCTATCACCGAGTGTCTGAAGAAGGGTAAGTTTTAGTGGGGTTCTGAGCAAGAGCAGAGTTTTGCCCTCATCAAAGAAAAACTTTGTACTGCACCAGTTCTTGTACTACCAAATTTCGATAAAATATTTCAGGTGGAGTGTGATGCTAGTGCTGTCGGGATTGGGGCTGTTCTCTCACAAGAAAAGCGTCCTATGGATTTCTTTAGTGAGAAGTTGAGTGAGGCTCGACAGAAGTGGAGTACGTATGATCAGGAATTCTATGCAGTTTTTCGGGCCTTGCGACAGTGGGAGCATTATCTTGTTCAGAGGGAGTTTATTCTATTTTCTGACCATCTTGCTTTAAAATTCTTGCATAGTCAGAAAATGATAAATAAGATGCATGCTCGTTGGGTTAGTTATCTGCAGAAATTTCCTTTTATTATTCAGCATAAGTCGGGTGTTCAAAACAAGGTTGCGGATGCTTTGAGTAGAAGGGCTTCTTTGTTACTCACACTGTCTCAGGAAATTGTGGGGTTTGACTTGCTGAAGGAACTTTATGAGGAGGATGAAAATTTCAAGAAGTTGTAGTATAAGTGTGTGGGTAAACATCCTAGTGCAAATTTTCATATTCGGGATGGTTTTCTCTTTAAGGGGGATCGGTCGTGTGTTCCTGTTTCATCTCTACGAGAGAAGCTGATTCGAGATTTACACGGTTGAGGTCTTAGTGGACATTTGGGACGCTATAAGACTACTTCTAGCTTGGAGGAGCGTTATTTCTGGCCTCAACTGAGGAAGGATGCTGGTTCTATTGTCAGGCGTTGTTATGTCTGTCAGGTTTCTAAAGGTCAGTCTCAAAATACTGGTCTTTATTTGCCTTTACCTATTCCTGATGATATATGGCTAGATTTGTCTATGGATTTTGTGTTGGTTTACCTCATACACAACGGGGTGTGGATTTTGTGTTTGTTGTGGTGGATCGATTTTCCAAAATGTCCCATTTTATTGCTTGCAAGAAGACTGTGGATGCAACAAATATTACAGAGTTGTTCTTTTGAGAGATTGTACGACTTCATGGGGTTCCTAAATCCATTACTTCGGACAGGGACACCAAATTTTTGAGTCACTTCTGGATTACTTTGTGGCGTATATTTGGTACCGCGCTTAATCGGAGTTCTACAGCTCATCCGTAGACGGACGGACAAACAGAGGTTACTATCAGGACATTGGGAAATATGATCAGAAGCGTGTGTGGAGACAAGCCAAAACAGTGGGATTTACCTTTAACGCATGTGGAGTTTGCTTATAACAGTGCTGTACATTCCGCTACGGGTAAATCACCATTTTCTTTGGTTTATACTTCTACTCCGAGGCATGTGGTAGATTTGGTACCATTACCTAAGGGTCGCGGTGTCAGTCAAGCAGCAGAAACTATGGCTAAGGATGTGCAAGCTGTCAAGGAGGCTGTCAAGGCTAGGTTGGAAGCAGCGGGATTGAAAAATAAAGCGGCTGCTGACAAGAAGAAGCGGGTCAAGGTTTTCAAGGTTGGTGATGAGGTGATGGTGTTTCTTCGCAAAGAGCGTTTTCCTATTGGTACTTACAAGAAGCTACAACCGCGTAAGTATGGACCTTTCAAAGTGACTCGAAAGATTAATGACAATGCTTATGTGGTGGCTCTTCCTGATAATTTGAACATCTCCAACACGTTCAATGTTGTGGATATTTATGAGTTCCATGCGGATGGGGTTCTTTATCCTGGTGAGAACTCGGGGTCAACTTCTTTAGAGGTGGAGGAGACTGATGTAGGAGGTGAATCGATCAGTCCGGAGCAGCACAAGCAGCATTCCAGGCTCCCCCTTGAATAAGTCCGAGCACCCGCTTACTTGGTGATTTTTCGGAGGAGAGCTTTTGTTCCAAGCCAAGCGCCCGCCTGGGTTGTACCGGGCGCCCGCCTGGAATTACGCACAGAAGTACCAGTTCGCATTTTTTATTGTTTTGAGCAGACTTTTAGGTTAATTTCAGGATTATTTGTTAATTAGGTTTATGTTATTTTGTTAGGAGTATAAATACTCTTTTCCTTCATTGTTCTAGGGTTACAACTTTTATTATCAATTGAACTTTGTTCTTAGAGATTTTCTTCTCTTTTCTTGGTGGATTCTAAGGTTTCGTGTTTAAGGATTTATCGCTTGTGAATTCTTGTGTTTAGTGCGCTAATCACGAATATCTATCGCTTCCGTGCTGCGTCACATAGCCTCTCATAGTTTAACTACAAGAGTAATTCTTTTTCTCTCTTCACATATTTTTTTATAGAAAACTATAAGACACATTTTCAAACTTAAAATGACAATTTTTTTTCATAATATTAATATCAATACAAAAGCACAATCTTACCACATCATAACTATGAAAGTCTCACAAAACTTTCAGAATCATTATAACACAAATTTACACTATTTTCCAACCCAAACATAAATTTCCAGCAAACAAACTCAACATAACATTTGCGGCAAATTCTCGCCCTAACAACAGGTAACCAAAGAGCAAATATTACTTGAAAAGCGTAATAGAAGACAAAATGATTGCACCCAAAATCTCAGTAACTTCATATTCTCTTTCAACTATTGTGAAAGCAGAATAGGTCAACTATTGTGAAAGAAGAATATGTGATGTTTTCCGTGTGATTCCCATTGAAAAATGAGATGTTGTAACTTGGAGGAGAGAGAAGTGGAGTTATTGGGATGGAGATATAGAGGGAGGCTTTGCCTAAGAAGGTTCTGGTCGACCTGGCTGGATCTAGTTGTACATTAGGGTTAACAGCCAGATCTAGTGAGACGAGGTGTAGCGAAAGAAGTAAACCGACTAACCTCAAGGAAGAAAAAGCTAACATCAAAGATGTGGTGTGGCGATGGTAAATGATGCAGAGATGGTCGGACATGGAGCGTTTAAAGATAGTGGTTATGTCTTAGGGATGAGAAGCTTTAGCCGGCCGGCTAAAGGCAATAGAGATCGGCAGAGTTGGATTCATATTGCCAAAGCTAGGTAAAGTACAAATTGCCAGAGAGAGTACAAAGAGGTCCGTAAGTGTTAGAAAAAGTCCAGAGAGAGAGAGAGAGAGTGGAGGGGATGTTAGGTTTTTGTTTAAGGGCGGGGTTAATTTCAGTATTAAGATTTTTATTTGACTGGTCAATGAAGGTGAGGCGTGTGTATGGAATTATAATCTCACCCTATTTGAAATTTACAAAAGATCTAGCTTAAAAAAGGGATAACATCTGAACAGGAGGGCCCTTGGGGAATTTTTGTTCCAGATATTCCTTCCGTTCTAATAACGAAGATTATTTTCCTAATCAATTTCGGATTAAGGGTTATTATATTTTTATTTATTTTTTTGACAAGCGAGGGTTCCTGCTACCGCTGTCCGCTTCCTCCGCCGCCCCCTCCGCCTATCGCCGCCGTCATTACACTCTGACTTACGACTTTCTTCGTCTAGGTAAATTCAATCGTTCGATAATGAAATTAAATATTGTATTTCGTCTGTTTTAATGTACTAAAACTTTTGTCATCTAAATCAGCTATTGTTTTATTAAACGTGATCGGAAGATTATAAAAACACTTTTTCCTGCACATACATGTTGATTTATTCAAGAGACATAAAAAAGCTTATCAATACTATTTGTTTTATTTTTATTCCGGGGATGTTCCAATTTTCATATAGATTGAGGGGTAAAAGTGGATTAATCAAAACTATTTGTTTTACATACTCCCTCCCATCCCAAAATAAATTACTTATCTATGTGCAAGTGCAATTATACCATTGTACATGCAATATACAAATATACGTAAATCAATCCTTTTTTTTTTTTTTTTTTTTTTTTAATGTTGTCGCTTTTATTTTGTGACGGAAAAAATGACTTTTTAACCTATTGAAAGAAAAAAAAAGAAAAGTCTAAACCATGTAATTAAATGTTTATTTTTAGAAAACTAACTGAATATTTGTTAGTTCTTCCCAGTTCCCAGCTTTTCATTCTCCCATTCACCCCCTCTTTCTTGAGTTGAGATCTCCTGTACCACTTTTGTGTGTAACTCCATGTACCACTTGTAATCCAACCCGTTCACATGTTTGCATAATATTACAATAATACCAATCTCAATAACGAGAGCCATTAGATTACTTGTGGCACATGAAGTGGTACACGAAGTGACACAGAAGATTTGGACTCCTCTTTCTTTGTTTGTGTTTCTTGCTAGTTCATGACCCGAGTTCTTTGTTCTTTTTTACCCTTAGATTTTAATAAAATTGAAAAAAAGATGGAGGAAGGAAGACACAAAGAAGAAACAAAATACGAGGAGCGGAATATTGTGACTTGTCATCCTCCCTTATCGCCAAACAAACCACACACTCTGCTCATGATTACTGATGAAAAGAATTGTAGTGGAAAGAACGGTGGTGAACGACATATGTTTTATAGTTTTACAGAGGATCACAATTTTGTCCGACTTGTTCAGGAGTTGGAAGATAAGAATGTTGCATGTTGCTATGGAGGATGGTTGATTCTGAGTGACACTTCCACGTATGATTGCTCAATTCTTAATATTTTGACTATGGAGAAATTGGAGCTCCCTCCTCTACCGTCAGAATTTTGCACCGATTTTGTTATGTCATCTCCCGTAACCGATAGAAGCTGTCGAGTTATCCTTATTGAAAGAGACACTTGCACCAACATCTGCACCTTCTGGTCTTGCCACCTTGGTGATACTGAATTCACCAAAAAAATGCCTCACATATATAAAGGTATTAGTGACCATATAATTTTTAAGGGAAAACTTTATGCTCTGACAGCTCGTTTAAATTTAGTTGCATTTAATTTTTCGGATCCCAACCTTGAATGTGAACTAGTTATTAGTGGCGATTCACTTCTCTACCTTTCTAGCATTCGTGGAAAGAAGAATTATCTGGTTGAATCATGTGAGGACCTATTGCTCATTTCTATTGGGAGTTATAGTTTTGAGGTTTCAGATGTCCAACTCTTTAAGGCCGAATTCAGTACTAGAGAATGGGTGGAAATGAAAACATTAGGCGATAGAACCATTTTTTTGGGTTCACGCTCATCTCCGGCTACAACCCTTGGAATGAAAGGCAATGCAATTTACTGGATCACAACTCCTTCCAGTAAGTCTCCTGAAAGGCGCCTCTACATGTATGATGTAGAAGATAAGAGCATTTCAATGTCATTGCTGGATCTTATTGTCCCATCTCTATTTGCGGTGTCATTCCCTATGACATGCAACGAGGATAAAAGGTCACAACAAAAGGCCACAACAAAAAGCTCGATGTTACAAATTGAACAGGTACTTTAATTTTTTTCTTTCCCTAACCTTGGCCTTGGGTGACATTATCTTTCTTCATGATTGCCATATTTTTTTCTATAACAAATAATGATATCCATCTCCGCAGAGAAAAACAGAAGAAACAAAGACAATAACGTTTAGGGAAGATAGTTTATTGGAAGATCTTCCAACTGAACTTCTCCAAGAGATATCCTCTCATCTCTTTGCTGGTGACTCGGTCGCGTTTCGTTCTGTATGTAGATCGTGGTATTCACTATCTCCTCCTTTCAGGACTGTTCCACCACTTAAAAGTAGTTTAGGCTTGTCCTCCCCACTTTTAATGTGCCCAAATTATCCAATTTACGGCATGGACTTTCCTCCAGGGGCTAAAGTTCGAGCAACACGGGATGGATGGTTACTCATGGATTCTTATTCAGCAGAATTATTTTTCTTTAACCCCTTTACAAAAAGAGAAATTTTACTTCCATTGCAAGGTGCAAAGCAATATTTTTCAATGTGTTTCTCTGCACCACCTACTTCTACAGATTGCTTAGTACTTCTCATTTTTCCCCCTAAGAAAAAATGTAAAATCCATGTGACTGAAGCCCCCAAATTTTTCGATGAGTGCAAGTTTAAATGTGAACAGCAATACATGTTAGAAAGTGATGATGATAAGCTAATTCGAGTCTTTTTGGGGGAGGCTGGAAGTTTAGTATATACTTGTCACTGGAATGACTGTACAAAGAAATGGGAAATTCTTGGGAGCCTGGGAAATATAATGCTGTTTGTGAGCCGTCCCTTATCCTTTTGCAAAAGGGCTACTGTAAGCGGAACGGGCAACAAAATTTACTTCCCAAGACTTGTTTCTGATGGCCAAATTTTGTTTTACTCCCTTGCCACCAAGAGGTACCACACCTTTGAAATGGGTACTAGTTATTCTAACTTTTCCGGTTCAAAGTATTATCCTGAGTACAACGGTTGGTTCATGCCCTGATTGCAAGCAGCAGCAGCAGCGACATAAGTACTTGTTGTGTTTTTCTATAGCTATAAATACGTTAATCATTACCTTACTTATATACTCCTTTTGAATCTATCTACATTTTGTTGTTCCGGAATTTCGTATTTTATTTTTTTTACTTCAAATTATTTAAAAATAAATATAACCAGTTGGTGATTTATAAGTTTGTATTCTTATGCTCTTGGAATTATCCTGTCCGTTTAAGATTGAAGAGGGTGTGATGGTTGTAACCTTTGATTGTATTGTGAGGTTATATGCTAGCTGAATATGGTTGATGCTAAGGGCTTGGTTCGATGGTCCTTAATTGTTTGACATATTTTCTTTTTCACAATTAAGAAAGTGTGGCTTGGCTACATAATTTTCAAATCGCGCAGCGTGTTTAGTTTAAAGGGCAATTTGGTAATAAAGCTTAATTTGTACTTGGAGTAATTAATTTTGCCGTTTCTTTTGCTGTACTTTTTAAAAAGTTTGTAGCTTTAGTTTTTGGTCGAGTTTTTGTTCTAATTTCTTTTCTGTGTGCTCAATGTTGATCTACACTCTTTGTTCAATTGGGTGGCCATGTAGTGTTTCGATTCTCGCAACTTCTACAATGGGCTTAACTCTTTTGTAGTAAATCTGGTTTCTAACGTTGTACGCACAAAAGATGTTGTCTGTCAATGGAAAATCTGGTTTTTACATATTGCTCTTCTGTTTTTGAAAATGTGAAACCAGATTTTCCAGCTTAAATACTCTTGTGTGGTAATATATGGAACAGTTGGTGGCTTTGGAAGCCAATTACAAATGTGATTTATGTATCACAAATACCAAGATGTAAACAAATTCTAATAAGATTTCTTTGCCTCTGGCCAAAACTTGTTCTATGCTGATCAGGTTGTACAATGTAAGTCTACGTTGAAAATTAGAGCAATGCTAGGGGCACAAAATAAGTTCACAAAATCTTGCTCACAAGATGAGGTGGCGATATTTTATTGGTAACATCGATAATGGACCAGCCACACTCTAATTAAAAACACCAATAACATCATTACACCTCGGATTTTGTGAGCAAGTTTTTGTGACTTTTTTGTGCCCCTAGTATTATTCTGAAAATTATAGCTTAGATTCGTAATTTGGTTAGTCATGTGATCATGTCAGTTGTTCATACCGAAAATTATATACTTGGCTGCAGGAAAGGGTTGGCCAGTCATGGATTTTACGAGCATTGCATTGGGGTCGACCAAAGGAATTGCTTATCTTCATGAAGAGTGAAGACTGTATGAAACACACAAAGATACACATTTATGAACTGTGTGCAGGTCATCCTCAAATTAGCCATCGCGACATTAAAGTGGCAAAATATTCTCCTTAAATGATATATATGAAGCCATGGTATGCACCTACTATCTGATTCTTAATGTTATTCATCTTGGTTGCTGATTTTCGATTGGCTAAATTATCTTCGATCAATTCACTATGGTCTCAACCTTTGGGTAAGTTCAATTACATGAGCTTGATAGCTTCCTTATTATTATTATGTACTCCCTCCGTCCCATACTAATGGTTACTTTTGATCAAACATACTTGAACTTTGACTAACTTTATGCTTAACTATTAATTTCCATAAAAATCTAAAAATAATTATTAAATCACCAATAGAAACATTATCAGTAACTATTTTTTAAATTTTTTATGGAGATAAATAATATAGCATAATATCTTAGTCAAAGTTTAAGTAGGTTTGACCAAAAGTAACCAGTAATAAGGGGCGGAGGGAGTATTATGTATGTAAACGGAGTTAAGTTGTTAGATGGGAACTTTGACTCATGAAAATAGGGTACCTCGCTCTAGAGTATGCATCAAGCGGAAAGCTGTCTGACAAGTATGATGTTTTCTCATTTGGGTTATGCTTTAATAACTCATCTTGCTGCTGATCCTACAAGTAGTCACGGAGGACACAGGTTAGTAGACTGGGTCGGTACTTCAGTAATTTTTTTTCCTAATATTCATAAAGAGGAGACTTGGAGAGCGTGATTTATACTTTTGCACTTTCAACAATTCTTATCTTCTGTTCCAATTATTTTGTTTTTGATTTGGTTTGCTTTTAAGAGAAAGTTACAACTAGGAAGAATTACTCTGTATCACTTAAACACACATTGCAATTCATCATTCATGCTTATTAAGATTAGAAATTATGACAAGTTTGTTAAATGATTGCTCGCACACGTATGGGGCTACTGCTTTTTTTGACACAAGAGTTTTTGATAACCGATGCAAAACTTTTGTTCAAGAAGAAGAAGACTCTGTCACATTTATCCCAATTACTTAAACCTTTGGATTATAAGGAACGTGAGTGGGATTTTGTTTTGTTTGGTTAAAACATTCACCCCTATTTCAACTTTCGAGTCCCTGTGTGGCTCGGTGTTTAATTTACTGTTTTTCTTTAATTCTTAGTATTGGGGGTGGGGGAGAGTTCTGCGTTTCCTATCGTTCTAACATTCGAATGAAAATTTTGTAGAGACATTGTCTCCAGAGGTGGCCTTCACCGAAGATGCACATTATCTGCACAACCTTCATCTCTCCATGATTTTCGGCCCATATCTCTTTGTAACGCAGTGTACAAGATCCTTTCCAAGGTTTTGTGTAATAGACTTAAGGGTACTCTCCCGAGGTTGGTTGGTGTGGCTCAGTCGGCTTTTATCTCAAACCGATCCATTCAATACAATGTCCTAATTGCTTTTGAGACTGACTTAATGGTTGGCGCTCCAAAAAACTTTCAAAGGCTGGAAAAATGATTCTCATCAAATCAGCTGCTCAAGCCATTCCCGCCTATTGCATAAGTACCTTCCTTCTCCCTGCCTCTTTAACAACTGAATTAGAACGCATGTTGAATTCTTTTTGGCGGGGTAGTCGGGAAGATGCAAGTCGATTGTATATGCATCGGTTACAATGGAATAGACTCCGCGTAATTCTCAGTTGTTCAACGTTGCGATGCTTGGAAAATATGGTTGTGGCTTTGTTGCTGACCCGAATTCTCTAGTTTGTCGAGTTCTTAAAGCAAAATACATTTTAAGGTCGGATTTTTTAAATGCCGGTTTAAGCCAATGTTCCAGAAGGGGGATACAATAGCAATTTATGAAGCTTTATCGTGGATTAAAGATTTGGGGTTTAGAGAAGGTGGTCTTTGAAACAGACTCAACTTTGGTGCAATCATATGCATTAAATTCACATGAGTTAGATTCAGTGGCGGATCAGAGAATCTTGATCACCAGGTGCACAATTACACTACACAACTTAGAAAAAAAAAAAAAAAAAAAAAAAACGTTGCGCAATTACAATACATTACATAACTTCAACTTCAATTGTCTTACAAAAGGAAAACAATACATTTATCTAAATCAAATTTGTCCCGCACGTGTTTTCATACCATAATAACGATTAATAACCATTCAAACACATACTACTAGAATTACCAACCCCAAGATTAGTTTCACCATCCTCAATTCTTTTTCTTTTGATGACAAATTTATCCATATTCAACAATCAACAAAACACAACAAAGGCACCAAGCCACCAACCAATCCTACAAAAAAATCCATGAAATAACCATTCAAACACATACACATTTAAAATCAAACATTTAATAAACACATAAATTGAAATCACCCATGAAATTAGAAAAACAATGTCAAAGCCCCAAATTGTAGTTCAAACCCTAAATTTCTATTAAATCCAATTTGAAGAGAAATAATGAGATTTGAGAGATGAAAACTTACAAAAAGGGAAGAAGATTGGTAAGATGTCGTCGCCGGCGTCACTGGTTGGAGGTTGGACCGCCGCCGCTCACAAATCCGACCCTGGTTGGTTGCCGACGCTCCTGGCCCTTTTTTTCTTCGTTCTTTTTTTCCTCTACTCTCTATCTCTCTATGCAGCTTTTCTAATTTATGTCCAAACAATGAACAAATTCACTTCTCAATAGGTTAAATGAAGTGGGTAGATTTTATTTCTTCTAAGTTCACACACTCACCAAGAATATAATAGCTTACATTATTATTTTGGTGGTGCACTTAGTAAAAAAAAAATATATTTTTTTTATTTTTTGGGTTGACCAGGTGCAAGTGCACCTCCTAGCATATACGCAAATCCGCCCCTGGTTAGATTCCAATGAGTTGGGCAGTATTGTTCATGTCACAAAATCTTGCTCACAAATTAGGTGGCGATATTTTATTGGTTGCATCAATAATGGACCCGCCACACTCTACTTAAAAACACCAATAAAATCATTACACCCAAGATTTTGTGAGCAAAATTTTGTGACTTTTTTGTGCCCCTAATATTATTCATTGTTCATCCCTGTAATAAAATTAACTTCTATGCAGTTCATGTAAACCGGTCTGCAAATATTGTGGCAGATGCGTTGCTCTATTATATGACAATTCTTTTGTTTCGGACGAGCTTTCAACCTTTGTGTGAAGTGTCATCTTGTAGTTTCATGTGAATGCAATTATTATGCTGATTTGCTAAAAAAAAAAAAAAAAATAAGTACTGTATTACTCTGTGTTTTTAATAAATGTCCAATTTTAAGAAATTTTTATTTCAAGTTGAATATTAAAAAAAAAAAAAAAATTCTCCCTAAATGTTGTTTTTTTTACCAATTTTTTTCACAAGTCTTTTCAGACGCGCAAAAATAAATGTTTGAAAACAAGATTACAAAAATATGCCTCATTTTGGCTTTTTATCGTCAACATAAATGGACTTTGACCAAATATGAATGTTGATACAATCATTATTCAAGTGAGATTTTAAGTTTGTTATTGATAAATCACTCATTGTGGTCATTAAATTGACACTAATGATTGGTTAAATTTTATTTATTTTGACTATATAATGTTACTCTCTGTCTCGGAATAAATGTCATAGTTGACAAACCAATGTTTTTATGATTTTAGTTGTATTTCTTTGATTGCCACAATCTATTCATATGGCTAAAGTGACACGTCTTATAACATTACAATGTTTGTGTTTATTATAATTGGTAGTTTATGAAAATCACCGAACTTCGTACCCTATTTTTAGTAAGGCGATATTTATTTTGGGACAAACGAAATTGAAAAGCAAAACATTCATTTCAATTTCAAGAGAAGTAATACAAGACAAACTTTTTAAACGGAAATAGTATACAGTATATATATATATATATATACTTCCTCCGTCCCACCCGAATTAAGATTTCTGGGTTGGGCACGGGGATTAAGGAAAAAGTGTTAGTGGAGTAGGTGATGTGAGTATGAAAAGTGAAGTAGGAGAGAGAAAGTGGGGTAGAGAATAATGATTGAAAAGTTGTTGTGAGTGTGAATGTGGGTCCCATTAAATAAAACGCTTCCATTTTTTGGTTGTCTTAATTCGAATGGGACACCCAAAATGGAAATTTGTCCTAATTCGGATGGGACGGAGGGAGTATATATATATATATATAAAAAAGGTACTAAAAAAAAGAAGACATTTGTTAGGAACTGAGTAGACATGCCCAAAAGGTTCATATGAACCGGCGAATAAAAGGTTCATAAACCTTGAAAAATCGATAAAAACCGTGAACCGTATAAACCATGAAAATCGGGGTGAACTAGCGGTTCACGGTTTGAAAAGGTTCATAGGCTCTAAACCGGCGGTTGAACCGGCAGTTCATGAACCGTTGAACCGTGAAACATGAACCTTGAGATTTTTAACATTTTCCCTATAACTTTCATCCAGTTTGTTAATCTTTTTATGACTTTCATCCACTTATTTTTGTCAATTTTTTTTTAAGGAAACAACTAATTTTCCTTGAAATTGGGTGAGCACAATCCATTTCGTTATAACTTTCATCTATTTTTCCGTTAAATATTTTTAAAATAATAAAATTATTTTTTTTTTAAAAAAAAACGAACCATATAAATCGTGAACCATAACCGTGAATCATGAACCACGTATAGGCAATATTATAAAATGTATCCATAATGTGAACCGTGAACCTGATGTCCATATGAACCGGGGAGTAGTATTTGTGCATGTGGACCACAATACTGAGAATTTTCCATTCCAAAAAATAAACAGTCTCTCAGTTTGCTGTTTCTGAAAAGACTGAGACCCGCACAATTTCCAAGTCTATGTGATGTGTATTTTGACTTTTGAGTATACCTATTCTCCTTACTTAATTAAGTAGGAGAAACAGGAGTTCAAATCCTCTATACCACTTTGTGTATTATTTTATGTGTAACAAGTGATCTAATGATTCACAATTGTTAAGAGTGGTATTATTGTAATATTATGCAAACATGTGAACGGTTAGATTGGAAGTGGTACATGAAGTGACACACAAAAGTGGTACAGGAGATTTCAACTCAAGAAACAGCCTCTAATTCTCCGTCAAACACTCAAGACAGTTTTTGATTAAGTATGACTGTATGACCAATTCATATCACTAAAATTACGCATTAGATGAAATTTATATTCCAATTAAAGGGTGTGAATATTATTATGCATATGAATATTTTATGCTTAATTGTTAATTTTCAATATAAATATACAAATTTATCGTAAAAAATTGGCTTAAATAGTTACATTCATGCACACATGAATTTTGAGATTTGAACAAGTTTCAATATTTCTACATATTGAAATTTTGAAAAAATAAGTTTCAAAAATATAGCAGTGGACAATCGAAAATTGAAATTTTGAAAAATAAGTTTTATACTATTGTACTCCTTTCGTTTCTAATTAGGTGTACATCATGACATTTGTACAGAAATTAAGAAATGGTAAAATTGATATAAGTGTGTGAGTATGAAAAATGAGGTAGAAAAGAGAATGTTGTGTGTATAAAAGTAAAGTAAGAAAGAATAAGTGAGGAATAGTAAAGATTTTTTGTCATTTCAAGAAAAAGACATTTATGCTGAGATATACTAAAAAAAAATGGACTCATACTCTGAGACAGACTCTAAGTAAAGTGATGAAATCTTCTGAACCACCATTTGTGTATAACTTGTGTATACCGTATGTGATCCAACGATTATAACTTATACTCCCTTTGTTTCATGTCACTTGAGACTTATTTCTTTATTCGTCCGTTCCACGTGACTTGAGACTGCCCAAAATGGTAAAGAATTTTTATTATTCTTCCCACTCATTCTCTCTCCTATTTTACTTTTACACACACAACACCAATCAACTTACTATTCCTCTCACTTATTCTCTCTCATATTTAATTTTTCATACTCACAAATACCAACTCCCACTATTTCTCTTTTACTTTTCCTTAATTTATGTGCCAAAATTTTTGATCTCAAATCTATAAAACGGAAATCTATAAAACGGAGAGAGTAAGTTATTAAGACTGAAATAATTATATTATTGAAAATAATATATAACCGTTAGATCAAAAGTACACAACTAATACACGAATCAAATCAAAATTAAAGTGTGTCTCACTGCCACAATTATTTTAGCAGAATCAAAATGTCCCACGTGACATAATTTTATCATTTTTTCCACTTTTGTTTTGGTCCATTAATTTCCAGCAAACATGGAAATTTACTAAATAAATAAATAAATAAAAATTTGTACAGAAAGCTGCCCTTTCTATTTTGTTGTGGCTCGTTTGTCTCGTCTCGTTACAATGACGCGCTGCCTTTTTGGACACCTCTTTCTCTTTCATCGAATCTTCAGACTTTCTCACTCCTAACCCTAACGTCATCACACACGTATTCACAATCAAACCTCTATGTATATATTCACTTTACACCACTGTTTATTTTTTTGTTCTCATGTTAGTCCATTACTTTTCAAGTTTAGCACTTCGCACCCCTCCTTTACGTAAGACTACGCGCAGAGGCACCTTAAGGAACAAAATTCAAATTTAAGAGACTTTTTGTTTATTCTTTTGATTGGTCACACAAATTTTAATGTGATAAAGAAAAAATTTAATATTAAATTTAGAACTACAAAGCATACAAATATACACAAAATAACACCAAATACCAAATGACATGTATATTGATCTAACGTACTATTTCGTTTAATAACAAATTACACTTTTTTTGTTCAATACAGAAATTAGGAAAATGATATATATATATATATTCAAAAGTATTGTGAGTGAGAAAGTAGTTGTGAGTATCACGATTTGAAAATGAGACTCATTATTTAAGGGTATGAGTATATGAAAAACCGAGGAGGGTGAACAAAAAAGGAATAAAAGTTGGATATTTTAGAAAAGTGAAACTTATTAATGAAACATTTAAAAAAGAAATTAATGCAAATTATTATTTGACGGTATGAGTATATAATTTGCGGAACAAGTTTAAAATTTAAGCATTTATCATTCAATCAAATAGTCAACATTAAAGAGTCAACCCAAACGCGACCTAATACTACAACCTTATTTTCTTTTCTTTTTTCGAGAGGATACTACGACCTTACTCCCTCCGTCTCATACTTATTACTACTAAATGTGAGTGCACGGGGAATAAAAAAATATGTTGAAAAAGTAAGTATTGTGAGTGGGTTGGAGAGGGAAAACAAGTTAGTGGATAGTTGTTGTGAGTGAATACGAGAGAGAACAACAGATATTTTGGGTAAGTAGCAATAAGTATTTGACGCTCAATATTAAAATTAGTAGTGATAAATATGAGACGGAAGGAGTATTCAATCCGGGAATGGATGAATGAGGATAGTGGAAGATCATAATGTCAAACTTTATTTTCATTCCAAATATAAGGACCAAAATTAAACATCCATTAAAGTCTAAGGACAAAATGTTAATTTTACACAAAGAAACTTCTATGGTACACTGACCATTTGACCGTGTTCACCAAGCCATTTGACCACACACTTTATGGACCCCACAAACCCCAACTTTCACTCTCTATATATAACCTTCCCCCGTTCCCATTTTCTATGAAGAAAAAACTGATTTCCATTTTGGCTTACTTTTAACTCCCAGCACAAAAACCCTTTCAAAAAACTATGTGTCCAACAGGCACCTCCTACCGCCGGACTCCGTCCGGCTCCGCCGCCAACCTCCGTTCCGCGTTCGACGTCCTAGACGCCGACCACGACGGCAAAATCAGTCCGGCCGATCTGAAAACATTCTACACCACCTCCGCCGTGGCGGCGTCGTCCCAAAACGACGACGCGATCGGAGCGATGATGTCGGTGGCGGATTCAAACAACGACGGGTACGTTGAATACGATGAGTTCGAGAGAGTTTTGGACGGCAGGGGCGAAAATGCAAATAAAAAAGTTAAAGATAACGGGATGGGGATGATGGAGGAAGCGTTTAAGGTAATGGACAGAGACGGAGATGGGAAAGTGGGCCATGGAGATTTGAAGAGTTATTTGGGTTGGGCTGGATTTGAGGCCAGTGATGAAGACATAAAGGCCATGATTAGATTGGGCGGTGGCGATGAACACGGCGGCGTTTCGTTTGATGGGCTTCTCAAGGTTTTGGCCTTTGCTTAATTCTTTTTGAATTTTGATGATGATGATGATGATGATGATAAATTTCAGGAAAATTGCTCATTTAGAAAATTAAAAAGCTGTTAGTATATTTATGGAAATAAATGATTCGAAGAACAATGAAATGTATTGAGATTTTTGTTATGATTGAGAAAAATGGTAAACTTGATTCTTCCAGCTGGAGATTTTAGGTTTCTTGTTTAGTTTTTGTTTGTTATTGTTGATAATTTATGGTTCTTGTTTTAGTTAATTGGTTTTTTTTTTTTTTTTTTTCATTAGTGTTCGGATGTGTTAGAGCAATAACAAGACTTGATAAGAAAAACGAGCGATCACAAGAACACCAATTTACGTGGTTCACCAACTTGGCTACGTCCACGGGGAGGGGAGAGAATATTATTATCAATCTGGAGAAACGATTACAAGATCACACTATTACTGCTGCACGAATTATTGATCACAATAATTCCTAACTGTGCAACTGTAGAATTACAGACCTTGCTCTGAGCACTCTAATAATTTGTCTATGACAATCTGATGTGTGATTTTAATCTAAACTACTGGCCTCTATTTATACTAGTAAAGTTTATCTCAAAATCTCTTAGGAACTTGGAAACCTAGTCCAAAACTGACTTGAAAACCTTCCTTCTGCGCTCTGTCCCGGAATTACGAAATCTCTTTGTTGTTTAATCCTTTAACTCGGCGTCCCAAATTCAAAGGCATTAACCCAACAATCTTCACCTTGACTTTGAATCTCCATGACAACAAACCTTTTCTCCCCCCTCGCCTCTTCTGCTATCTAATAGCTGCGAACAATCAGCAAGTCCAAACAATGTTGGAACTTGCTTCCCGTCACGAGTTTTGTGAACATGTCTGCAGGGTTGTTCGCCGTCCCTACCTTCACTTTTACCCGTTTCTCATCCCTTAGGAAATGATATCTGACATCAATGTGCTTGGTCCTCTCATGATGAACCCCAAGATTGCTGATAAATCCCTTCAACCATATTCCTTCCTTAGCGGACTCTGTCAATACCACGTATTCTGCCTCTGTTGTAGACAACGTCACTGTCGTCTGCAATCTAGCCTTCCAACTGACAACTGACCCACCAAGCGTGAACACATATCCGGTCTTCGATCTTCTTGAGTCAACATCATCCAAATCTGAGAAACCTTCGACTGCACATTCTGTCCCATCTCCATAGACGAGTCTGACGTTGCTGGTGCGCACTGTAGCATACATCAAACTACCAACTGCACTAGCATAGGATACTCGAGCCATATACTCTTTCTCCTCAACCGATTTGGGCCCAAACGCGACTGTCTGTGCATTCACTACACTCGGAGTATCTATAGCCTTAGCTGTCGACCCACCAAACCTTTCTGAAACTTTCTTGATGTATCTTTTCTGGGATAAGAACAGTTTCCGTTTGGCTCTGTCTCTATAGATCTCCATACCCAGAATTCTCTTCACGTTACCCAAACCCTTCATCTCTGCGACCAATAAGCCTTTCGACTTCTGAATCTATGACTTCTTGACTGCTGCTATCAAATAGCTGTCAAATCCTTTGTACCACTGCCTAGGCGATTGCTTCAATCTACAAACTTGATCTTCCTTACCAGGAACTTGGAATCCTTCCGACTCTATCATGTATATCTCTCCCTCTATTGCTAGCGACACTCTGATCGAAGTGTGTCTGACCACTGTTGAGAATATCCCATTGTCGTCCACCTCTTCTTTCTATGTGAAACCCCTTGCAACAACTTGAGCTTTATACTTGAACCCTTCTGCCGGTGACATCCCTTCCTCTTTCTTAAAGATCCACTTGCAAGTCACAATATTTCTGCCTTCTGGCCTTGTGGTCAACTTCCAAGTCTGATTCCTGTGAAGAGACTCCATCTCATCACCCATAGCCGCATACCACTGAGATGACTCTGAACATGTATCTGCTTTATTGAAAGTAAAAGGTTCCGTAAGAACGGACTCCACTTCCTCAGCAACCAGCAGTACATAAGACACCAAGTCTTCAAATTCATTCCTGAAATTAGCTCTTCTAGACCCTTCTTGTGCTAACCCATGTTCTTTAAGAACTAAACTTGAACTTTCTGGTGCTTCAGTCTTTGTCTCTGTTGGTGGATCCTGATAAACATCTGACTGTGGGACAACTAACTCTTCAGTATCTTGTTGCTCCACCTGTTTTTCAACATCTGAGTGTGGTACAACTAACTCTTCAGTATCTTGTTGCTCCACCTGTTTATCAACACCGCCAACACTTGAAACAATCATGGATTTACCAGTCCATACCTCATAGGGAACTTTGAGGCCAATACCGGTACGAAGTCCATGATTAATCAAGTAACATGATGTACTAAGCGTTTCTACCCAGAAACGTTTAGACAACTCTGCATTGGAGAGCATGCACAACGCTCCCACTAGCCATGTCTGATTCATTCGTTCTGCTACACCATTCTGCTGTGGCGTGCCTCTGCTGGTGAGATGTCTAGAAACCTCCACCTCTCTGCAAAACGAATCGAACTTAGTACTGCAGAACTCCAAACCATTATCTGTCCGGAGCTTCTTGATCTTCTTCTCTGTCTGGTTCTCCACTACTGTCTTCCAGTCCTTGAAATTTCTTAGGACCCCATTCTTGTGCTCCATGATAACCACCCAATGCCTCCTCAAGTAATCATCAACCATAGACAAGACATATCTGTGCCCCCTTAGAAATTCCTGACGTGAAGGTCCCCAACTTTCTGAGTGGATGTAATCCAGAACGCCTTTAAGATCCTTGATCTTATGGCCATAAAGAAGATCGCTGCTAGTCAACTCATGCATCTCTCGAGTGCTCATGTGACCGAGCCTGATGTGCCACAGCTTAGACATATCTCCCTCGTTCACCTCTTCTGATGCAGCCATAGTCGACTCTGCAAGCGTCTTTCCTTGGAGGAAATACAAGGAGCCCCGCTTAAGGCCTTTCAGCATCACTTCTGAACCGTTACAGACACTAACTGCTCCACCTTTACCTTTGAAACTGAACCCTTTACTGTCTAACTGACTAAGAGAAATCAGATTCTTCGTCATAAGCGGAACGTGTCGAACCTCGTTCAAAGTGACAACCCTACCATCATGAGTCCTGACCTTGATCGAACCAATACCGACAACCCTACAGATTGTACTGTTGGCCATGCTTATATCACTGCCAACTATCTGCCTATAACCGGTAAACCATTCTCTCCTAGGACTGATGTGGTAAGACGCTCCTGAATCAAGAATCCACGCATTAGATGCGCATGCTGATTCTGATGTTACTAGATCATAATCCTCATCTGAACTGCAATCTCTGGCCGTCATGGCCTCTGCTGTGACTGGTGCCTTGCCTTGATTCCTTCTGGGACAGTCGAACTTCCAATGCCCCTTCTCTTTGTAGAAATTACAGATATCCCCAGGTTTTGGACCCTTCTTGTGTGAAGAATTACCTTGATTGTTCTTCCTCCCACTAGAACCCCTGCTGTTTCTACTATTAGCAACCAAACCTGATGACTGGGTACCTGCCTCATTCCCACTCGCCTTTCGGCGTAATTCCCTCGTCTTGAGAGAAGTTTTCACTTCCTCTAGAGAGATCCCATCTTTACGGTTTATGCACGAATCGACATAATGTTCATAAGACATAGGTAAAGATACTAAAATCTGCAAGGCTGCATCCTCGTCATCAACAACTACTCATATATTACGCAGTTCAAGTAATGCAGAAGTAAATCTGTCAAGATGATCATTTATGGGCGTACCTTCAGTCATACGACAATCATATAGCTTCTTCTTCAGGTATAACTTGTTGGTCAATTAACGTGTCATGTACATATCTTCCAACTTTAACCAAAGATCGCTTCCGGAGTCTGTTCCTGCAACATTGGTTAGGATCTCATCATCCAACTGTCTAATGATCTTGGCGTGAGCCTTCTGATCTAACTTCTTCAATGCCGCCACCTCCTTCGCTGCTGCTATCTTGTCCTTCTCTGACTCTTTTGCTGTACCTTCTGTGGTGACTGCCTTACCCTTGGGATCCGTACGATCCCTGATTGCAATCTCCAACGGTTCCCATAAATCTTTGTCTACCAACAAATCCTTCATCTTGATCTGCTAGAGAGAAAAACTATTCTTCCCATTGAACTTGTCGATCGAATCTGCTCCTTGACCCATCTTCTTGTTCTCTGCAGCGGAATCCCTGAATCTCTAACCATGAACCAAAGCTCTGGTGGCACTAAGAGAAATCGCAACAAGAAACTCCAAACGCATACAATCGAAGACAAAACACCAGCAGCTTCTACCCAGATTCAATTTCGGATGCTACGGACATCAAAATCCAATCTCCGCCGTTCAGATCGAAGATCTATGAGTCCCGAAGCTGCTCACCGAAAATCAGCACGATCCAACGGTGAACGAATGCGCTACGCCTTTTTCTTCACCGCTGCGCTGGATAAAAACGGACCAGAAACTGCTACCTTGTTTTTCTTCGATCTTGGATCTCTTCCGTCGATGCTAATTCTCCTTTTCAAGCTCTGATGCCACTTGTTAGAGCAATAACAAAACTTGATAAGAAAAGCGAGCGATCACAAGAACACCAATTTACGTGGTTCACCAACTTGGCTACGTCCACGGGGAGGGGAGAGAATATTATTATCAATCTGGAGAAACGATTACAAGATCACACTATTACTGCTGCACGAATTATTGATCACAATAATTCCTAACTGTGCAACTGTAGAATTACAGACCTTGCTCTGAGCACTCTAATAATTTGTCTATGACAATCTGAGGTGTGATTTTAATCTAAACTACTGGCCTCTATTTATACTAGTAAAGTTTAACTCAAAATCTCTTAGGAACTTGGAAACCTAGTCCAAAACTGACTTGGAAACCTTCCTTCTGCGCTCTGTCCCGGAATTACGAAATCTCTTTGTTGTTTAATCCTTTAACTCGGCGTCCCAAATTCAAAGGCATTAACCCAACAGGATGGCCGGTTGGAGATACTCCCTCCCATACCAATGGCACAATTTTGACTTTTTTGTTAACTGAGTTTTGACTTTGCTTATTTTTTTTTTTGAAATTTTATGATGATGATTATAAATTCCAGGAAAATTGTTCATGTAGGAAAATGAAAAACGGTTATTATATTTTATGGAAATAAATGATTCTCCTTAACTTTCACTAATTTGGTGATGACACACTAATTAAGGAAAGTAATTGCCACACAAAAAATGGTATACTGTATTAGCCTTTGGGGCAAAATAGTCATTATTACAAGAGTAGGGTTAAGGCCCACTTATTCTCTCGCCGGGGGGTTTTTGACCCCCTAACGGTCATTAGTATGAGATTGTCCGCTTTGGGCCTAGCTCGCACGGATTTGTTTTTGGGCATCCCCCAAAAGGTCTAATGAAGTGGGTGAGTGCTATTATATACCTTGCAAGACTCCATTCGAAAATGTCACACAAGGGAATCCCACCCTATAAAGCACACACACGGTCCACCCGGTCGGGCCCATCCAAACCATGGCTCTGATACCACTTGATGGGACCGCGACCACCACCACCACTCTACACATTAGTATGATATTGTCCGCTTTGGGCATAGCCCGCACGGATTCGTTTTCTTTAGGTTGCACCCAACAGAATTATTTGTTTATACGTGAATCATTATGGAATTTTATGCTAATGTCAATTTAAGAGTACAATGGCATATGCTGGAGATCTTGTAATGATTTGTATGGAAAAAATAAAATAAAAGTCTTACTGAGATGAGATATGCTTAGAATAAGTAAAATAAGTAAGATGATCTCGTTAAAGTGCAAAATATACATGTGATTTACTTATCCTACGTTATTGTGCATAATTGATGTACTACCTCTGTCCCTAAATGAGTGTCCAAATTTCATTTTAAGAGAAACTGAAAATCTCAACTTTTTGAACAATTTGGTAACAACGATTCATATATAATCTTGTAATCTCCTTTCCAAACCTTTAGTTTTGCACGTATAAAGAAACCGGTGAAAAGTTTTTCCAAAAAAAAAATTTAGGGAGAAAGTTATGTTAAAAAAAGACACTCATTTAGGGATAAAGATTTCTTGAAAATGGACACTCATTTAGGGACACAGGGAGTAATATATATTCTCATATATTCAAATAGAGAAATAATTGTCGGATGTCTCCAGTGGCGAATCTAGGATTCTAGGTCAGAGTATGCACTTTCTTCGGGTGTCCCCGAAATTTTTTTTTTGGGGTCCGGACCGGTTCAAAAAGATAGCAATTTAAACCGACGTGGGGCATTGTAAATTATGGTTTGAGGAAAATTACTAAGGAGGGTTGACAAGGGCATTTGAGTAAGTAGGCTCTACGAATCATTTCAAGCTCCTTAGGATTACTAGCAAGGCGAGACAATAGTAATCTCAAACCCGGATCAGCCTCAATTCTTAAAGAATTATCATGTACTTGTGGTTGAGAAGAAGTACCTTGTGCGATTTCTTGTTGAACTTGAACCCTTTCAATATTGACAATATTAGGATCAAGATCAAGTTCAGCCGAAGCGGATGGCTCACATCGAGGGCGTTTGGTGAAGAATCCATAAAGCTTAGATTGCTTACCTATCATAAATTATAACAACAATTGCTAAATAAATCCCCAAATCATCAATTTTCAATTTTTAAAACCCTAAAATTGAATTACAAAAAATACCTTTTTGAGACATTGCCGGAGAAGCGCGGAGCTCTGGGGAAGGAGAAGCCGATATAACTCCTGGCCTGTAATCACCGACACGGCGACACCACCAGATGAAGGAGAAGTGCTGCTGTATGATCGTCTCGCTGTGAGACGCAACGCAAGACTCTTTCGCTTTCGCCGTCGCTCTCTCAACTCTCTCCCAAATCCCAATCGATGAAAACTAACCTTCCAGCGGCAAACTAAAGAGAAAACGGGAGGCTGTTTTGAAATTCATAATTTTACAAAATTTAACTTAACTCATATTAACACTTTGCACCTCTATTCTTTCAAAAATAACACTTTGCACCCCTATAATTTTTTAATTTTTTTTTTTATAAATACTCGGTAAAATTTTTGGAAAAACTCAGGGTATGCAGCTGCGTACCCTGGTGACACACTGGATCCGCCACTGGATGTCTCAAAGAGCAGTATGAGTACATTTGGTTTTTGAAGGAGAAGTATGTAGACTGGAATAAATCAGATAAAAAGTTGGAAACTTGAAAAATCATCACGTCAATGTGAGGCAGCTGTGGGCATTCAACTTTTATGTTATTGGGAAATCTATATATATATATATATATTAATATTAGCCAAAAGAGCTATGGTATTGACATGTGGACAAACAATGGAGAAAACTTGCATTTGGAGAAGCCACATCAACAATATACAAATAAATAAGTGATTTTTCATTTTCTTTTCATTAGCTAATACTATTAGCTAATAATAATAGTTACTATAAAGGGTAATTATAATAGTTAACTATTATAGTACTCCCTCCGTTCCAGAGTAAGAGTCCTACTTTCCATTTTGGTACGTCCCAAAGTAAGAGTCCTATTCCTAAAATGGCAAAGAATCTTTACTATTCACCCCACTCATTCTCTCTCCAATTTTACTTTTATACTCACAACACCAATCAATTCACTATTCTCTCCCACTCATTCTCTCTCTCCTACTTTACTTTTACACTCACAACATTTACATCACTTCCAATATTTATTAATAAGCGTGCAAATGAGGGGTAGGACTCTTACTCCGGAACGGAAGGAGTAACTATTACTATTATTAGTAATAGTTAACTATAATAGTTAATCATTATAGTTAACTATTACTCTTATTAGTTAGTTACTATTATAGTTAACTATATTAGTTAACTATTACTATTATTAGTAATAGCTATTATAATAGTTACCTTATGTAGTAACTAATAGTATTGGCTAATGGTATTAAGCAAATAACAGTTAACTATTAATAGTAAGAGTATTAGTTAATTATAATAGTTATTATATAAGTTAACTATTATTTTTTAATATTAATTAATCATAATAGCTACTATATCAATCAACTATTACTATTAATAATATTAGTTTATTATAATTATTTTTATTCCTTCTGTCACATGTTAAAGTTTTTACTTTCCTTTTTGGTGTGTCCCAATTTATATTTAACTATGATAATTAACTATTAAATAAAATAAAAATTACTATTAATAGTATTAGTTAATCATAATAGTTACTATACATATTAATTATTACTATTAATAGTATTATTAGTTAATCATTATAGTTACTATATAAGTTAACTATTATTATTAATAGTATTAGTTAATTATTATACAATAAACGTTAATATTTAATATTAATAGTACTCACTCCGTTCGAGAGTAAGGGTCCTACTTTCTATTTTTTTACATCCCACTAAAAGTCTATTTCCTAAAAGGACAAATGATGAGAAAGAATGAATAGTGTTTTGGACAATTATACCCTCAACACATTTGCAATGTTTACCAATTTTCTATTGTGTATTTAATAAATGTGCACAAACAAGGTATGACTCTTACTCTAGGACGTAGGGAGTATTAATTAATTATAATAGTTAATATAGAGGTTAATTATAACTATTAGTATTATTAGTGAATAATAATAGTTATTATATATGTTAATAAGTACAATTAATAATATTAGTTAATTATAATAATTATTTTAGTTATTACTAAAAAAATTTACACAAAACCAATCAAATTATTATTCCCTCCCATTCATTCTCTCTCTTAATTTACTTTTACACTCACAACACTTACTTTACTTCCATCATTTCTTAATCTCCGTGCAAATAGGAGGTAGGACTCTTACTCCGGGACGGGGAGAGTGATATTTAACCATTATAACTTGAAAGAAATTAAGGCGGCTAGGACTGTTTCTGGGAATTGACCGACTGTGTGAACAACTGTGTATTCAAACGTGCTAACAGTTGTCCAGATAGTTGTCCTGTCAGTTGGCGACGACCAGAAACTCAGAAACACAGAAACAAACACAGCGAAAATTAAAACTGATTAAACACTTCAGCAAGAAATACCTTGCTGGAAAACTTTCATTACTAAAACTCTTTCAGAGTACAAAAGGATGAAAGAAACAAAAACAATTAAAAGATCAAAACCTATTCTATCTTGAATAGACTAAACAAAAAAACACTTGAGTTCTTGATGAACAAGAACCTCAAAAAACAAAAGACTCTCTCAAAAATATTCTGTGAATCCGTGTCAGTTAATGAAGGAATCGGCTTGTATTTATACAAGGCTTGGCCGCTCCTTACGCTCCAAGAAATCCTTCTTTCCATATGAGAGTCTTCCTAAAATAAAACACCTAAAATATATCCACTTACCAAAGATAAACATTAGTAGGTTAGTCAAGTAAATCATAAAAATAATAAATAATCCTAAAATAAACTATTCCTAAATAATTGCAACTAATTCCTAAAATAAATAAACTCTAAATATATACATTAATTAAATCAGAATCACAAAGATATACACTAAAATCAGAATCACAAAGATTAAAATATAATAGAGTATTTTTATACTCTTCAATCTCCCCCTATCTTTGTGGTTCTGATCAAAACATTCAAAAACAATAATCTCCCCCTGAATTTGTACATTGGATACTACTCCCCTTAAATATAACTTTTAGAATACATCCTTCTTCCCCTGAATATGACGACCACATCTTTCTCCCCCTAAATGAATATCTTCCACTCCCCCTAAGTTTGAATCTCCCCAACCCAAAAACCTCTAAGAGCATCATAAATCTCAACTCACATCGCATCAAACCATAACAGACTAGAGAGTTCTGCAGAATTACCAGATGACTTACCAGTTGACTGTACAATTGACTGTACAGTTGACTGTCCAGTTGTCCGCACAGTTGCACGAACAAGTTGCTTAGCACCAGCTGGATGCTTAACAACAAAAATACCTGAGCTTGATCAGAGCTGTGGCAAACAATCATTTTGTGTCACACACAATCACTTAGAGTTTCTCCATAATTCTCGGATTTATCTGCAAAAATGTTAGAGAGAGCGCATTTGCAGAATAGGGACAAGATGAGATGAGAGAAATGAAGCTAGAAAGCATGAGGAAGAAGATATACTAAACCATAATTTACAACCAATTCGACATGGAGGAAATATTAAGGGAGGGCAGTGATTCTTCCTAAGAACTCGAGTAGGCCAAGGAGTAGGGAGAACCGAGAAACATTGAAGTACCCATTTGAACTCCAAAACATACAAGGATTTTGATTTTAAAATTCAAACTTTTTCCATGTTTTGTGATAAATTGTCCATCCTAGAATTAGAACTTGCCAACTTCAACTGAATCCATTTATCCACAATGTACCATAAATTCCACCAACTACACAATAAAACTTGAACATCACGCCATTAGATTATCGTTAATCACATGAAAGCATTAAATCTGTAACAAGAAGAAAAACAATTCAATTTGCTGATGGAAATACCAAGGGAGAAAAAAAGCTTAGAAAAATTATGCCTAAACACACAAGTGAAGATTGTCTCAATTTTGGTGTGACATAGAATGGTCAACTCCGTTTATGACTCGGTCTCAACTCACAAGAATTCAATGAGATTACACCTTCAATCATGTAGCTTTTAGAACACCCCCTTTTTAAAGGCATATCTCCAATGAATCTGTTACGGGAAGAGCTATTCACTCTCACAATACAGTGTTACCCTTGATCTCAAGTTATGTATGAAAACACTTCAGCTTTTTGCCTAAATGAGTAGTAACTGCAAAGATTGGAGGCAGCTTGTTCTTCCCGCAAACTTAGATTTGATGTCCACTCCATGATAAACAACACGAAGGAATTAACAAGATAATTTTATTATCAAGTCAAGAAGGGTCTCACATTCAAGGGTCAAAACTCGGAGTCAAGGAACTAAAGAAGACCAAGTGATCACAAGAGACAATCGTGCAAGGAATGAATGCAGTTTTTTTTTTTTTTTTTTTTTTTTTTTTTTTTACTGTAATATACAATTATACAGTTATGCAGTCAGTTGTCTGCACACTTGTGCAGTCAACTGGTATCACACAGTCCGAGAGAACACCTCTCGAAATCTAAAGCCTTTGTAAAGATATCAGCAAGTTGATCCGTTGTACTTACATGTTCTAGAGTAATGATTTTTTGTTCAACGAGATCTCTAATAAAATGATGCCTAATATCTATGTGATTTGTTCGGGAATGTTGTACCGGATTCTTGGCAAAATTCTGAGCACTTAAACTATCACAAAATACAGTCAATGTTTCACTTCTAAGACCATAATCCTTGATTATTTGGTTCATCCTCAACAATTGAGTGCAACAAGTAACAACTCCTAGATAATCAGTATTAGATGGCCTACGAACCAAGAACCTAACATCTTTCCTTTCAAATTTTACCACTTCGTCTTGCATGACATTTATTAAATCATTAACTTTTAAGGTTTCTGACTCATTCTCATGCTTAAAACTAGCAACGAAACAACAAGAGCTTACCTGATGGTACGCGGATTTCATGCATACCAAACCGACTAATTCCCGGTAATTTATTTGTTTCCCTCTTGTTTTTATTCCTTCATCCACTCCCCGAATGACCTGGGAAGTTGGATGGTCTCCATGTATGCTTGCAGCAGCATCGTTGTCTCTTCTTACCTGATCTTCAGCGATTTCAGAATCCGAACCAGAACCAACTACCGTCTGACCATCTGACATGTCAGTTGACTGTTCATCTTGACTGTCAGTTGTCCTCACAGTTGGTGCATCTGCAGATTCTGTCATGGATTTAGGTTCAGATTCATCATTAATCCTTTCATGCTCCCAAGTGCAACCTGAAACATCATCCTCAACACAATTGACAATAAGATCAGGAGCATTATAAAAAATTGAGTTAAAACATGAATGATTTTCAACCAACTTGTAACAATGATCAGAGGATCTTACACCTTTCAAAACACATCTGTTTGAATCATCGAAGACATCACATATCTTCTTATCAAACTTGACATGTAGATCATCATCACACAATTGGATTATGCTAATTAGGTTTGCCTTTAACCCATCAACATGTAAGACATTATGCACGTTAGGCAAACCATCAACATTCAGAGTACCTTTGCCAATTACCTCACCTTGAGCACCTCCACCAAAATTGACTTTTCCACCTTTAAAGGCTTCATAGTCTATGAGATGCTCACGAGCACCAGTCATATGGCGAGAACAGCCACTGTCGAAGTACCATCCTTCTTCCACACTACTCTTGAAGGAGGTAAGAGCCACTTTGCATTGCTGAGTGTCTTTCTTTACCCAGGCCTTTCTTACCTGTTGCTGTTGACTGGGCACTTGACTGGGCAACTGACTGTTAGATTGTTCCCACAGTTGTCTTGTCAAGTGGCCGCTGTTCTTCTCCAAGCCAAGTTCCTGTTTCAACTTGTAGCAAAATGGACGTATATGTCCAGGGGCAAAGCAATGGTGACACACGTATCTCCTTTTTCTATTTCTTTTGTTTTTGTGAGGAGACACGTGATTAGCATTAAATCTCTCATTGTTTTTCGAAGTGCCCTCACCTTCCTTAATAAACACTGGATCTCCATAGCCTAAACCTGATTTTCTTTGGTTCCCTATGTTCAGAACCTCTTCCAATTTAGCCTTGCCATTGTTAAGTTTATTGAGTGTGTTAGTTTCTTTTTCAAGATTGCTTTTATACTTTTCACACTCATTGTCCTTTTTGGTAAGCATGACTTCTAACCTAGCTATGGAGTCCTTTTGAGTATCACTTTCACTCGACAACCTCTCATTCTCAGCCTTTAATTTCAGATTTTCAGAGGTGAGTTTTTCATTTACCTTCTTGAACTCCTTGAGTTGATCCATTCGTTTGGACCATTCTGCAAACAACTCAACGTATGTATTGTAGAGGTCCTCATACGTGGCACTATCCTCTTCTTCCTGTGAGGATTCTTCAGATTCACCTGGAGAAGTGGAGTTAAGACAGGTATACACATTAGTACCATTTGAGCTGACAACTGTGCTGACAGTTGACTGTTCATCTTCACTGTCAGATTCACTGTCAGATTCACTGTCAGAAAGGGAGGATTGTGATGATCGTAAAAATGACAGGTTTGCTGTCTGATCGTCATCATCTGAATCACTTAAGGTTGCAGAAAAACTCATCCCTCTCTTTTTGAGTGTGTTAGCACACTCATTGGCATAGTGTCCGAATCCTAAACACGCTCTACATTGAACGGACTCAATAGATCTTTTGTTTTCAGAAGAAAATTTGTTCTTACTTGTTTCTTTCTTAAATGATTCAATCTTAGGGGAAGAAGAAATATCCTTATTGGAAAACCTTTATTGACGTTTTTTGTTCAACATTTTGTTGAATTTTTGAGTGAACAATTCACATTCATCTTCCTCTAAGTTTGAGTCATCAATATTCTTTGATAATTCAACAAAATCTTTGGACACAGTAAGAGCACTAGCAAGAGCAATTGAATTTACTTTGCTAGTTTGTTGCACTTCAAGGTTCAATTCAAACGTAGTTAGAATACCTAGAACCTTTTCAAGACTCACGGTCCGAGTATCACAAGTTTCTTCAATGACAGAGATTTTGATGTTAAATTTTTCTGGGAGAGTTCTTAAAACTTTACTAACCAACCTTGCATTAGAGATGGATTCTCCTAATGCAAATGATTCATTTGAAATATCCATTAATCTAGCAGAATATTCTTGAATAGTTTCATTATCTCCCATTCTTAAATTTTCAAACTCTGTCATCAATCTCCTTAATTTTGTTTGTTTGACACTATCAGACCCTTCACAATGAAGTTGTAAAATATCCCAAGCATTTTTTGCCACTGTATGGTTTGAGAACAACCGATACAAATTAAAATCAACGTGATCAGAAATGGCGGCCATTGCCTTTGCATTGAAATTTGCAAGGGCAATTTCCTCCGCATTCCAATCTTGCTCGGGTTTTGGAACAAAAACTTTTTCTTTCTTTTCTTCATCAGACACAGAAGCTTTAGCTTTTGGATCAGCCACTTCCATGGTAGGGGATTTATATCCCATTAGAATGCTGACCCAAGCACGATGATCTATGTTTTTTATGTACATAGTCATCTTTGCCTTCCAAATGGTATAGTTTGAACCATCTAGAGTAGGCGGCTTATTACGAGTATGAGTACAGTCCATAATGACCACTTTCAAAGATCGATCTCAGTATGTCGAGACCAGGCTCTGATACCAATTGAAAGAAATTAAGGCGGCTAGGACTGTTTTCTGGGAATTGACCGACTGTGTGAACAACTGTGTATTCAAACGTGCTAACAATTGTCCAGACAGTTGTCCTGTCAGTTGGCGACGACCAGAAACTCAGAAACACAGAAACAAATGCAGCGGAAATTAAAACTGATTAAACACTTCAGCAAGAAATACCTTGCTGGAAAACTTTCATTACTAAAACTCTTTCAGAGTACAAAAGGATGAAAGAAACAAAAACAATTAAAAGATCAAAACCTATTCTATCTTGAATAGACTAAACAAAAAAACACTTGAGTTCTTGATGAACAAGAACCTCAAAAAACAAAAGACTCTCTCAAAAATATTCTGTGAATCCGTGTCAGTCAATGAAGGAATCGGCTTGTATTTATACAAGACTTGGCCGCTCCTTACACTCCAAGAAATCCTTCTTTCCATATGAGAGTCTTCCTAAAATAAAACACCTAAAATATATCCACTTACCAAAGATAAACATTAGTAGGTTAGTCAAGTAAATCATAAAAATAATAAATAATCCTAAAATAAACTATTCCTAAATAATTACAACTAATTCCTAAAATAAATAAACTCTAAATATATACATTAATTAAATCAGAATCACAAAGATATACACTAAAATCAGAATCACAAAGATTAAAATATAATAGAGTATTTTTATACTCTTCATAACTAACTAATAGTATTAATACCATTAAGTTTTTTAAATATTCATACAACATACTTAAATATACTTCTAAATTAATTAAAAAACATATTTATTACAACTATGTACAACCAAAGTTATGAAAATGTTTTGACTAATTTAAAATATACATATATTTTCAAATAAAATTATTATGTTAATTTATCAATTAAAAACATCAAAAAGTGAAAATACAAAAACATTAACGGAATAGATTCCTGTGCGGAGCATGGGTTACCTACTAGTCGAAAATGAAAGCTAAGGAAGATTGGAAAGCAAATGGAAGGTGCAAGCACTTCACGTAACCGCGTCAATTCATTGCTGCAATACCTCTTAAAGGCTATGGCTCGTATCCTCTATGCTTCATGGCCTCAGTTCTCACAGGATGATCTCATTCGTGTTCAAATCGCTTATATGTAAATCTTGGGAAGTGGTAATCTCCACTATGTGTGTTTTCTCGGCAGAGTAATCGCGTCAACATATTGGCTAAGCATGGAGTTTAACAATGATATTTCAGAAATTTCATTATGGACTTCTAGTTGCGCTTCTTAATGTCTGCTTTTTGGAAGCAAAAATTTCAACTCGAAACAATTCAACCGCTCATTCACTTGGCAATCCTACAGAGAATAAAATGAAGAATGACACAAAGACTTGGTTTAAGGTACCAAGCACAAAAGACCTGGCTTAAAGGTGCCAAGCACAAAAGACCTGGCTTAAAGGTGTAGTTAGAAACCGTATATTGTGAAGGGAAAATGTTAATTGTATTTATTCACAAGATATTCACAGGATGTGAATATCTCGGCACATCTTAACACCCCCCCCCCCAAGTTGGAGCGTGTAGATCACACACCCAACTTGCCTAGAAGATGAAAAAATTATCGACTGTCCAATGCCTTAGTAAGAATGTCATCCAGTTGTGCAGTCGTATGAACATATGCAGTTGTGATGACACTTGCCTTAACAACATCATGAACAAGATGACAGTCAACTTCAATATGTTTAGTCTGTTCATGATGAACCGGATTTTGAGCCATATGTAACGCAGATTGACTGTCACACAGTAGAGTCATATGAGTTGGATGTGGAATGCCAAATGAACCAAGTAAATTATGAATCCATTTTAACTCCCACGTGGCACTGGCCATAGAACGATATTCAGCCTCAGCTGAAGAACGTAAAATGGTGGTTTGTTTCTTGGTCTTCCATGAGATCGGGGAGTCACTTAAGAAAACAAAGTAAGCAGTGAGGGACCTCCGGCTAATAGGACAACTCGCCCAGTTAGAGTCACAATAAGCCCGAAGATGAAGAGTAGAATCGGATCTCAACAAAATGCCTTGGCCTGGACGATTTTTGAGGTAACAAACAATACGCAAAGCTGCCGTCTAATGAGCCAACTTAGGCCGGGTCATGAATTGTGCAAGAATATGCACACACTATAGTGTAGTGGTAGGATGTGGTGCACTACTATAATTTGGTGCAATAGTGGATGCTGGTGGTGGTGTAGGAATATGAATAATGGGTGGTGAAGTGGTGTAAACAGGAGTAGTAGTGGAGTTATACCTAGCTGGATTGTTCAACTGTTTGGTCTTCAGCTATGTTTTTCCCTTTCTTATTTAACTCTCCCAGGATGTGATTTCGGATTAGTACCTTCAGCTCATCAATGGATTCTTCGATGTTCTCCAGACGTTTCTCATGTGTCCCCATCTTACCATCGAGTCCATCGATCTTCAGGTCCAGCTCTGTGATCTTCATTTCATTCCTCTCCATTTTTCCCACTACTTCTTCAAATCTCTTCTCATTGTTTTCAATTCTTCTATCCACCTCCTTAAACCTTGTGCCATCTTCCATGATTAATAACTAGTCCGTGGAAAGTCAAGCTCTAGATACCACTTGTAACACCCTTAACACTGATTATCTGCATCTTTCGGTGACTGTGTTCGGTTCTTTGTGACCATTAGATTGATGATTGCCTATCTTTACATTGTTTGTATTACAATGAAATTATACTACTACCTCTATTTGTCCCATAATAAATGTCCGAGAGAAACTTTAGATATTTATTTAGAACGGAGGGATTTTTTTTTTTTTTTTTAAAAAAAACACCACATTTTTTAAGAGGAAGATGCCGCCACATGTATTTTAAAAACGCCACATTTTTTAAGCTTCCTACATAACCACTAACTCCCGTTCACTTACGGCAACTACTACGTAAATGGCTTTGGTAGTTAATTTTTTTTTTCTTTTTTCCTGAAAGCAGCTTTGGTAGTGTGTTAACATATCTTTGAAAGTTGGTTGTTGCTATTGCTTAGACATAATAATCGCATCTGCATGTATATTATAATGTAGTTATTGAATAGGCACTTCACAAGAAATGGTCAAGACTAGGTCTTATCAAAAATTTGTTTTTTGATACAGTCAATTCGTTGTAAATTGTTTCTTTAAAGATAAATGGTACTTTTCAATTGGGACGGCGCTAAAAGGAATAAACACATTTTTATTGAGACGAAGGGAGTAATACGTATGGTTTTGAGATGTGATTAATATTTCTTTTCCATTACCATGATCGTATGTGTTCGATGGTGGTTATTTCAAGTGAGATAGGTTGGGTTTAATTGAGCTTTTATTTTTTAAATAGAATTCTTGGATTCATTTGAGTAATTTTTGGTATTACGAAATCAAAGCTATGAAATTGGAACTGTAACTCATGTAGTTAACATATGGAAATAGAAATTCATTCTTTCAACTGTGAATTCCATGCTCCAACACATAAATTCCTCTTTTGTGCAGAACTAGCCCTGATAATAATAGATTATATATTCTAACTTCGAACATTTGAATTGATTTCTAGAATATTCCCCCTCTGTTCCAGATTTCAGCTTCAAGTTTTCTATGCATTCTAACTGTTTGAATATGTCTATGTGACAGAGGCACCAGAAACTGAGGAGAAACCTGCCGAGGGTTCTGTCGACAGAGGTGATATTTAAACAATATCCACCTTCAATAGTTTTCTTTGGCCTACTACCTTCTTAGTTTAACTTGAACTAATCAACAATTGTTTGTTCAGATGTTGTTCTTGCTCGAGTGGCAACAGAGAAGAAGGATGCTCTGGTTAGAGCTTGGGAAGAAAGCGAGAAATCAAAAGCAGAAAACAAGTAAGAGCTTCCTTTAAACTATGGCTGTAAGGTGTCCTATGTGCGTGTGCTACTAATTTTCTCACTCTAATGGGATAGTTTTGATTTTCAATATCTTTAATGGGTTAATGACAATTTAGGGCCTGAACTCCAGGGGTGCGTCTAAAAGGGGCCTCGGTTTTTTTTCTCTCGCTAGATCAGGGCTTCAAATCAATTTTTTTTTGGCAATTAGGGGATTTTTGACGGAAATCGTTAGAAAAGTCAGTTAAGTACGTAAAAAATGTATGTATTTGTAATTGATATTAGCAATGAAGAATTTTAATGAAATTTTTGAAACTTAGAGGGCTAAAAAGTTATTTTTTGCAAAAACAATTAAATTATCATATACTCCCTCCCGTCTCTCTCTTTGCTCAACCCCCCTCCTCTCTGTTTTCTCCCTACACCGACCCTCACCAATTTCTCCTCTCTCTCCCAACGCCGGCGACTCCCAACTGCCGGCGACTCCCAACTCTCTCTCTCTCTGTTTTCCCCTACTGGTTGGAGGCGAGTTCGGTCCAAGTGGGTCTCACATCATCTTCTCCGATGAACACCATAGCTTTTCCGGCGACCTTCAACTCCCCACCTCCGTACAAATCTGGCCGGGATCGTCCAGATCCGGCCTCCTCACACCACCAGAAACGTTATAATGACTCCACTCCATCTCTCTCCTTCTTCTTCTCCAGTCTCACTTTCATCTCCGACGAGCTTCCTCGTCTTAGATCGGCCAGATCTCATCACCGTCGTCACCGCCGGGATCGCCTAAGCAACTTAGGTATGCGGCTTTGTTTTCCTCTAACTTGCTGCAATGTTGTGGCGGCCGCCGGTGTTGTTGTGGGAGTGTGCGTGTGTGCGTTTCTGTGTTCAATTTTCCGGCGTATGGTGGTTTAAAGTGGAGGATGGCTGGTGAACGGTGGTGGTACATGGTGTTTTTGGACACTCATTTTGGTGGCTCTAAGTGGTGGAGGTGTTGGATGGTGGTGAATGGCGGTGGCTATGGTGGTTTAAAGTGGAGGATGGGTGGGTGTTCATGAAAGATGATGAGAAGGGGAAAGAGCAATCAATTTTTCTATAGAGGCTTACTGTTTTTTTTTTTATATATAATTTACTTTGTTAAAGTTTCTATTAAATTGTAATTAATCCTTTTAAATAAGAATGTGGATTTTTTTTATATTTTAATAAGTCTATTTTTTTAAATGTTGTATAATAATATTAAGTATCTATAATACTCCCTACGTCCCATCCGAAATATGATTCTTGGTCCGACACGGGGATTAAGGAATAATAATCTTTTATTATAAAAAGTTGTTTGAAAAGTAGGTGTTGTGAGTATGAAGGAGAGAGAAAGTGGGTGGGGAATAATAAATGAAAAGAAGTTGTGAGTATGACAAGTGGGTCCTACTAATAAAAAAAATAATAAAAGCTTTTCATTTTGGGATGTTCTATTTCGAGTGAGTCCTACTAATAAAAAAGTAATAAAAGCTTTCCATTGTAAATAGTGATAATTACTTTATGTTGTTTTAAATTTGGTGAATGTAAAAAGTAATTTATTATGTTCATAAAATAAAATAAAATTTAAATTTATTTATAATTTTCTTTAATTTAAATTTATTATTTAGAAAATAATCTAAATCCTTTTATATTTAATATAGCTATTAGATTAATTTGTTTAATAATTTTGATTTTTTTAACAAATTTATTTTATATATGATAATTACTTATTTTATTATATACTTGATTATTTAGAAAAAATATTTATTTCATTTTTAAACCTTTTGAGTTTCAAAAATTTCACTAAAACCCTTACTAACTAATATCATTACAAACCCATACATTTAGTCGATCACGTGCTCGGCACATGGCACTTAACTGACTTTTCTAACGATTTCCGTCAAAAAGCCCTTAACTTGCGAAAAATTTAAATATTGAGCCCTGATCTAGCGGGAAAAAAAAAACCGAGACCCCTTTTAGACTCACCCCCCTGGAGTTCAGGCCCTAAATTGTCATTAACCCATCTTTAATTTATCTTCAAGCTCCTAATGAAATAAACTTGTAATAATTCATGACAACTACACTTCTGATGATCCTAACTGTCTGAATTTGTTAAATAGAGCTTAGAAGAAGCAAACTGCAATCACATCGTGGGAGAACAACGAAAAAGCATCAATAGAGGCCGATATTAAGAAAATGGAGGTAACATCTTTAGAACAAATTGTCTTATAACTATTCGAGTGATGATTTGAGTTCTACTATCTATATGTACATAACTGGGGTTGATTAGTTCGCTTTGTAATGACATATATTTGGATGTGAGTAGGAGAAATTAGAGAAGGAGAAGGCCAAATATTTGGAGAAAATGAAGAACAAGTTAGCAAGCATCCACAAGGCAGCAGAAGTGAAGTGGGCACTTGCTGAAGCCAAGAAAGGAGAACATCTTCTCAAGGCAGAGGAGTTGCAAGTACCGTGCCACTGGAACTGGTCCTAAGAAAGGATGGTTTTCGAGCTGAATTTGATCAATTTAGCAGGTTTTATTTGACAGTTTTTTATTGCTATCACAGAGGAAATATGCAGGGATTCATCATGCAGATAGATACAGGCTTATAGAAGTACTCACTTTTCTGCACGGATTTAATTTGTTTTTCAAATCACACATTTCAATTGGATTTTGGGTAATTTTGCAACATCTATCATCGTATTGATTTTTTTTTATTTTTTTTTTTTTGGGCAGAGATCTCAAATTCAATTCCTAATTTCTGCATCTAGGGCTTTTCAGAGTGTTTCTAAAGAGGTGATTGTTACATTTCCTACAATTTGCTAACTTTCTTGAAACAATGACTGCAAGCTTAGTAGCTTCGTTATTCTTGTCAACAATGTTGCATATTATGTGTTTGGGATAATTATTATTTTCATTGTAACAGGTAACAATGACGGCAAACTTAGGAGTTGAATTGTCTTTTTTTTTTTTTTTTTTTGGTGGGGGGAATTGCACTTTACTGCCACTAAGTTTACGTCGAGTTGCAATGTAGGACTTAAAGTTTCAATTTTTGCAATTCCGTACACTATGTTCCCAATTTGTTGCAATCCAAGGCAATTTTGGACGTCCGTTAAAAAAAGTGGATGATGAAGGTTAACGAAATTGATGAAAATGTTAACAAGATTCTTTAAAACTTGCAAAACCCTCCTTAAAATTCAATAATTTTTCATTTGCAACTATTCTCTGAACCACATTTACAAAACACACCATCACAAACAAAAGTTATACACCAAATCAATTGAAATTTGGTAACTCTAAACTTGTAAATTGCTAAATGACAACAAAACTGAATGAAATTTGGGGGCAAAAAAAAAGAAGCTCAAATCAAATTGTCTTCTCAGTTATAATCACCGAATTTTGTAAAACAATGTTAATCACCAGATCGTAACAGTCGGATCTAAGGACGAAGAGCAAAAAAATTGAAAGAAAAAGGAGCTTCAGGCGTTGTTTGGGAACAAAGATGTGGGTGGGATTGTCGAAATGGCGTGGGGCTGCCGGAATGGGTGCAGGGTGCGGGTATGAGTTGCCGGAGTTATGGGAATAGGAGGAGGAGGTGGTGGGTGGGAATAAGTGGGATTATTGGAGTGGGAAGGGGGGATAAGAGCTGGGATGGGTGCAGATGGAGGATGAGGGGGTTGGCGATGTTTTGTGGAGAAGATGGGAATTTGTGTGGCTGGGTTATTGGTTGGGGGTGTTTGACTTTTCTTTTTTTTTTTTTAGGACAAACTCTAACTTTCTTCAAAACAACAAAACAACAAAAAAAAAAAAAAAAAAAAAAACAAATTCTAATTACTAATACTACTGATGTTTTAAAAAAGTTACTATTGAATGATTGTTACAAAACAATTATATTTTCTTGCATGATTAATATTATTATAGTTGATTATTTAAAAGTTATTTTTATATTATACAATTATAATTTTTATTGTATATAATAATTGATGGAATAGTCACCAACTGAAAATATATTGAATTTTAGGGGTGCCAGATGCAATTATAAAGAATCTCGTTAGTCTTTTCATCCATTTCGTTAGCTTTTATTAACAATCGTCCATAATTTTTGTTTGACATCCAAAATTGCCTTAGATTGCAACAAAGTGTACGAAATTGCAAACATTGGAACTTTAGGTTCTACATTGTGTTGGAGTAGAGCACCAACCGACTAGCGATCAAAGACGATGGAAGAAAATCAAGGCAGCAGCACAGGTCGATTGGGCGACCGCCCAGGACTAGGGCCGGCGACCGCCCAAACGAACAGGACTGAATCAGGGCCAATGGTGGGATTTTTGGGCGACCGCACAGGACCATATGTGCGGCCGCACACCATGGCGGGGAGACAGTTTTGGCAAAAACTGCATGGTTTTAGGTTTCCTTCTTTGACTAGGATTTGGTCTTTATTCTAGGTTTGCTATATAAGCAGGGTTCCGCCCCATAACTCATTGTAACTCCATATTTACATATTATAGTGCAAGATCCTGGCTTAGTAGTGCCCCCAGACGTAGTCAAACATATTGACGAACTGGGTAAACAATTTCTTGCGTTCTTTTGTCTTTTGCTTTGGGTTTCTTATTTCTTGTGCTTGTTTGTGGTGCCGGGTTTTCTTGCGATTTGCTTGGGTATTGGGTTGGGAATGGTCAATTCCACAACAACTGGTATCAAAAGCTTTGGTTGGACGATCAAAGGGGTTTATCAAGCAATCAAGAATGGGCAAGGATAAACAAGCGGTGGAGAAATTCGATGGGTCTGACTATGGATATTGGAGGATGCAAATAGAGGATGTCTTGTATAATAAAGATCTCTATAAGCCTCTAACATGAGTCAAGCCGGAAAGCGAAAAACAGGAAGACTGGGATCTCATGGATCGGAAAGACTTAGGGGTGGTTCGATCTACTTTGTCGAAGTGGATCGCAAAGACTACCAGGAAGGCGAAAACCACCAAGGAGCTATTGGATTATCTTACTGAGAGATTTGAAACTCCATCTGCTGCAAATAAGGTTGATTTGATACGCAAGATGGGTAGTCTCAAGATGCAAGAGGGAGGATCCATAGCTAAACACATCGATGAGTTTATGGTTGTTATAGACTCATTGGCTGCGTTGGAGATTACTTTCGGTGACGAGGTTCATGCGTGTTTATTGCTAGCGTCTTTACCAAGAAGTTGGAGCGGAACGGTGACAACGTTAAATGCTTCAGCGGGTAAGAACAAATTGAAGTATGATGATGTTAAGGACTTCCTCTTGGGCGAGGAAAATCGCATAAAGAAGTTGGGGACACCGTCTACTTCGGGATCGGTCTTGGCTACAACTAGCAGGGGAAGGCCGGGTTCTAGCAATAAAGGGAGAACAGGGTCAAGGGAAAGTGTAATCGGGGGTGGAGATCAGTCTGTGGAGAACAAAGAAAGACCAAGGGTTGCAAGAGGATCGGTAGAGTGCTATCATTGTAAGGAGTTAGGACACTACAAGAGGGATTGTCCCATGCGAGGGGATAAATCGGCGAATGTGATAATCGAAGGTGACGATGTACTGATTCTGAGCGTTAGTTAGTAGTGCGCTAGAATCATGGGTGCTGGATTCGGGGGCATCATTCCACTCATGCGGGCATGCGGGAGCGATGGAAAATTACACTTTCGGTGATTTCAGAAAGATCTATCTGGCGGATGGCGAGCCTTTGGAAATCAAGGGGAAGGGGGATGTCAGAATAGGAGCATCAGACGGGAAGGTCTTACATCTGCACGGAGTCAGGCACATTCTGGGTTTGAAAAAGAACCTGATATCAGTTGGGCAGCTGGGTGAAGAAGGTTACACGGTAATTTTAGCTGCAGGAACTGGGTTATTACCAAGGAGGATTGTGAGATCGCTCGGGGTAATAAAGAAGGAAGATTGTACTTGACAAACACCAAGGATAGTATCGCGATGGCGTCAGCCAAGGGTGATACGGATTTGTGGCACTGTCGATTGGGTCACATGGGTGAGAAGGGGGTATGCCCGGTAACTTCTCGGGGTGGTGTGTCAAATTACATGACCTTCATGGATAATGGTGGGGAGTATGAGCTCAGGGAGTTTAAGGAATACGGTGATGCGAGGGAGATTCGCATGGATATTCTAGACTCGGGTGGGAGCGGCACGGTTCATGATGACCAAGGTCAAGGGGTCACTGAAGATGAACCACATACTCCAGGACCGGATATTCCGCTGTGCAGATCTAACGGTGAGTGTAGATCGGCAAAGGCTCCAGGTTTCTCAAGCAAGATAAAGTTGAAGCTGTGTATAGCTTCAATGGGGCTTGGAGAACAGGGGAGAAGGAAGGCACTGCCATGATCGAGGTGAGCACTATGACACCAAGGATGAGTTGAAGATGGATACGGGGCTTGTATACGCGGTTGATCTCTAGGTGGGGGAGATTGTTGGAGTAGAGCACCAACCGACTAGCGATCAAAGACGATGGAAGAAAATCAAGGCAGCAGCACAGGTCGATTGGGCGACCGCCCAGGACTAGGGCCGGCGACCGCCCAAACGAACAGGACTGAATCAGGGCCAATGGTTGGATTTCTGGGCGACCGCACAGGACCATATGTGCGGCCGCACACCATGGCGGGGAGACAGTTTTGGCAAAAACTGCATGGTTTTAGGTTTCCTTCTTTGACTAGGATTTGGTCTTTATTCTAGGTTTGCTATATAAGCAGGGTTCCGCCCCATAACTCATTGTAACTCCATATTTACATATTATAGTGCAAGATCCTGGCTTGGTAGTGCCCCCAGACGTAGTCAAACATATTGACGAACTGGGTAAACAATTTCTTGTGTTCTTTTGTGTTTTGCTTTGGGTTTCTTATTTCTTGTGCTTGTTTGTGGTGCCGGGTTTTTTTGCGATTTGCTTGGGTGTTGGGTTGGGAAGGGTCAATTCCACAACACATTGCAACTCCGTGTGAACTTAGTGACAGTAAAGTGCAATTTCCCCTCTCTTTTTTTTTTAGTTCATTTCCTGTTCTTCGTATATGTAAGATAGCTGCAGTTCTCTGAATTGGAATATGACTTGCTTATCTATGATACGATTTTGATGTTGTTGCATCATAGGTGACAGTGTGCGATGCTCTTAACTCTGCACTTGATGATGAAATGTCTGCAAATCCTAAAGTATTTTTGATGGGTAAAGAGGTATCTCATAGTTTACATATGAGAGTTCTTCATGATTTCTTGATTGTTTCAAAAGTATCTATTACTTTACTTCATGGCTTGAATTTTTTCTTGGTCAAACTATTTGAGTGCAGGTTGGTGAATACAAGGGTGCGAACGAGGTGAGATAAAGTAGACTGTTATGAGATACAACCCTAATTATGGGACGGTCCGTCCCATAATTAAACTGCATATTAGCTTGCCCTGTCGTTTTCAGTCCGGCTTAGAAATTAGTCATAGGTACGAGGTTTCATAATTCTCCATTTACTTTTATTCTCCCTGAAAATTAAAATAAAAATTAGCAACGCGCATAGTCAAGTCACACCTACACAGCCTTTCCTATCCTAAATGCACGAGTGCCTCAGCATAAACATGTCTTAAAAATAGTCCTGATGGACAAAAGAAGAACAAGAATCGTACAGTACTATAAATAGTTCTGATGATCGACGATAAAAGAAGAACAAGAATCGTACAATACTAAATAGTTCTGATGATCGACGACAAAAGAAGAACAAGAATCGTACAATACTAAATAGTTCTGATGATCGACGACAAAAGAAGAACAAAAGTCAACCCTCAATCCTTTGTTACTAAGCTTTACTTGCTAAATCAAAAAACAATATCTGTCCCTAAACAAAGGTCAATTTTCACTATTTTTTTTTGTCCTAAAATGAAAGTCTTTTTTTGTAAAAAGCTTTCTCCCTAAATAATTATTTACCCGGAATTTTTTCACTAGTCCTTTATCTTTGCAAGACTAAATGTTAATACGATTACAAGAATATATATCAATCTTTGCCGCAAAATTGTATAAACCCAATGAAATTTGGATATTCTTTTAGGGACGGAGGGAGTAATTAATTAATGCAAAAAACAGGTACAGTATTTATTCCAAGCATAGAGATATACTAGCAGTCAAATCCGTGCATCCAACTTGAATGAATTTACAAGCCAGACCTGGTATGTATCTTCAATCCCTTTTCTTTGTGTCCTCATCTTTCTCTTTCTATATTTAATTTCATAACACAACAGTCGCACACATTCTCTACTCCAGTTGTATTGTTGTACAACTTTGAATGGATGGCTGGAATTGGTCGCTTCATTTTTTCCCTACATTTATACCCCTCCGTCCCAAAACGAATGTCCAAAGAACGCAACCTTAGTCTCTTATATAGCAAACACAAGGCGAAAGAAACCAAAAGGCCGGTTTAAACAAGTACTCGCTCTGACCTTATTTATAAGAAAAATGACCTTTTCATGTAGAAAAAAATATGGGTAAAATAATTTAATTTGTCTTAAAAACTTTTTTTTTTTTTTTTTGTTAACTACTGCCGTGCGAAAAGTTCGACACTAGCAAGTTACTACCGTAAATCAAACTTTTCATTCAAGTGATATAATATCTAAGCCTTAAAGTCATAAATAATCTCTATGATTTTGGTCTTTTGGGGAAAGTTGATTTACCTTACAGGAGATGAAAAGAAAATGACAATAAAGTAGACAAAAAACCCGGCTAGAAGAATTCCAGCATATATGAAATTCTGAGACGACTGCACTGGGTATTTGTACTCGATATTGCAACATCTCATTTTATCTTTCTCGCTTACTAAAACATGGTCAACATACCTGTCAAAAAAATTGCGAATATCAGAATGTATAGAGATGGAATGACTGAGAAACCTCATATTGTACATATGTAGATAACTCAACTGCTTAAATTGCTTAATACTCCCTCCGTCCCAAAATGATGTTCTCACTTTTTTTGTCATTTGTACGAATGAAGTTTGAGCAGTAACTTAAAGTTAATTTAATTATACAAATGAAAAGCTAAAACTTGTTATTAATACACCATCAACAATACTCCCTCCGTCCCAAAACAGCTTGCACTTATTTCCCTTTTGGGTGTCTCATTTCATTGGTAAGTCCCATTTCCTAAAATGGACACTTTTTATTATTATTATATAAGACTAACTACATACTTAACACTAAACAACCTAATTAAAATCTCTTATCATCCCCAACTCATTTTACATTAAACTCTAGTTTTTCACCACCACCCCCCCCTACCCCATTCACTCAGAATTCTCTCTCTCTCTCTCACACACAACTAGAGAGAAGTTCTAACTTCTCTCTCTAATTTTCCACAACCAGTCTCCACCGCCCTCCGCCGTCCACCATCACCCTCTTCCAGGTCCGCTCTCCATCTCTTCTCTCTCTTCGTCTCTTTTCTCTCCACTGCAAACACCGTTTATATAGTCGTGTGTTTGTTCAGATCTTTATAGATCTAGAAAGATCTACAATGTTGATCGACGAGATCTGGGTTTGTGCGTATCTCTCTCCCCATCTCTTATCTCTCTCTCTTTCTCCGTCCATTCTCTCTCTGTCTACTTCACTTCTCTCTCTAGTCGGTGTATGTGTGTTTTTAGCACCGAGATGTGCTTGTGGGTGTGTGTTTTGGGTTTTAGATCTAGAAACTAGGGTTTCATATGTGTGTTTGGTTGTGTTCTTGTTTGTAAATCGACATTTTTGTTTAGATCTGTCTATGTTTGTGGTGTTTTGCTTGAAACATTTCCAGATCTGGATCTATTTGGAGTGTACTTGTGTGTATATGTTTGATTTGTTCTTCTTAAGACAATTTTCAGATCTTACAGTTCTTTTATTTTTGATTTTTGATTGTGTTCAGTTGTTGTTGGTGGTGGTTACTAAGCTCAGTATAACAGCGGTGAACGGCGGTGATACAGTGGTCGGCGGGCAACGGCGGTGATACAGTGGTTGGTGGTGGTCAATGGTGGTTGGTGGTGGTCGATGATGGTGGGCAATAGTTGGGGTTGTTTAATGGTGACAAATAATTTAGTTGGGTGTGTTATTATTTGACAATTAAAAAAGTTAATTATAAAGTATCTTTTCTTAATTATAGTTAATCATCTTTAATTAGGAATATATTTGAATAAATATACTCCCTCCTTAATTCCCGTGCATTCCAAAAATGGTGCAAGTTGTTTTGGGACGGAGAGAGTACTATTGATAACAAGTTTAAGTTTTTTCATTAAAATAATTACAACAACAACATTACCCCAGTGCCGCAAAGGCTCCCACCTATGGTGGGGTAAGGGGGGGTCGGATGTACGCAGCCTTGCCCCTGTATTAAAGCACATAGAGGCTGTTTCCAGATGACCTATGATGAAAATTGCGCCAAAAATTGCATGGAATGACTGCTGCTTCATCACAAAGAAGCGCAGACAGTTTAGTGACCCATTTTGCTTTATTCCATCATATTCCCAAGCCAAAAAATAGTGAGTCTTTGGCTCCATCGGAAATGATGGAATTAAAATAATTAAATTAACCTAAAATTATTGGTCAAAGTTCATTCGTAGTATGGACAAAAAAAAAATGGGAACGTCATTTTGGGACCGAGTAGGAACTATAGAATATTGGGTTATTTGAAGAAGGGAGGGGGGGGGGGTCTGGCTTATTCATCTTGAGTTATCTATTCAAGATGGAAAATGAACTTAGCATCCATGTATGTACAGAGTGTGGAGTAGGTTAGCGCGGTTGCTTGCCTTCAAAACAGTGTGTGTGTGTGTGTGTGGAGAAAGAGAGAGGGTCATTGAGTCACCTTGAAATTGAACTTAGACTCGACATATATGTGTACACGCCCAGAGTAGCTCGAGAGAGAGAGAGAGAGAGAGAGAGAGAGAGAGAGAGAGAGAGAGAGAGGGAGAGGGAGAGAGACTTACTGGCGGGTGAAAATGGAGCTCTGAAGGATTTCAGAACTGTTCATATGTGCCTCTTGTAACCGGTGATCGTACAAAAGGGAAGATAAATCTACAAGCTGTTCTTCAAGGGTCTGCCAACAAAAAAAAAAATCATTAAAAGAACACGGGATATTATTATTCATTGGTATCAACCAGAATAAAGTAACAAGTATTCCCTCCTTCCTGTCTTATTTGGTTTTTGATGGTTAACGCAAGTGAACTTTCACAAAACATTAATGTCAATCTTATCATAATGTTCAAAATTTCAAGAGGATGGTTAGATTGACATTAATGCTTGGCTAAAGTTCACTTGTATTGACCATCCATCAAAATCAAATGAGACTATCTTTTCGGGACGGAGGTAGTATCAAACTTAGAAGGCACTCACATCCAAGTATTTTTCCAGTCGTTCAACTAAAGCGTGAGGAAATGGTTCAGGCAAGTTAGTTGTTTTCTTGTAGAACTTCTCTAACCATAACTCAGTTCTGGTCTTGTTCTTTTTGCCCTTTACTGGTTCACCAAGAGGGGTTTTCAAATACTCCACAGCAAAAGCTTGGACAGTCTGCAACATGAAGACTAAATAAGGATATATTCAAGTCGAGCAGACAAGGAATAAACCAAGAAAAGACCAAATCACCTCTGATGTCTCCCTAATCCGATGAAGAGCAGAATCCACACGGGCATATATTGTGTTCCTCTGTCAACAAGAGTAAAATATGAGATCAGCCTCGTTCAAATCACACATATGTTGTCACTGCACGTGAAGTAAAAAAAAAAAAAAAAATTCCTTTGAATATTAAATGTCGCATCTTGACCTTTTTGGTCAACTTGATTGAACTTTAACAAAAAATTGATGACAATTTAATGATCTTCATGAAATTCTAAAACCAATTACAACTTTTAGAATTTCATGAGAATTATTAGATTCGAGTAACTTTTTGGTCAAAGTTGAATCCAGTTAACCAAAAAAGTCAAAATGCTGACATTTATCCTGAGACATGGGCAGGGGGGTATTTACCAAATTTTATAGACAAAAGGACGCCAAGAAAATGGGGAAGTAGTTGCAATAAAATTTACTCGTTTGAATGTTTAATCTCAAGCACACAAAAATAGGTGCAAAGTCAACTAGGTGGGCTTACCAAAGCAACATCCTGAAGCATTTGACTAACTTGGGTTGTATTAGAGAATGGGCCAAAAGGATGACAGCCAGTAGCCAAAAGCCAATTCACAACTGGCCTTTCATGAACATGAGAAGCCTTCTCATATGGTGCAGTCAGTCCACCGACAACCGAAGCTAGCCCAGCCAATATATGACGCTGCGCCACGGATGGAGTAACATGCCTCCTCTCTATTTCCGAAACATAACTGCAGAATAAAGACAGAGGTGGAAATTTTCACAATCATGATATGCTACAATAGATAGTACTGCCTCAGTCCCAAAATGAATATCCAAAAAAAAAAATCAAATTTACTCTGAATCTAGAGCAAAAGTTGAAAAAAAAACAAAAATAATAAAAAAATCAGACATTCATTTTGGGGCGGACCCAACAAAAAGTTATTCTTGATCACAAGTAAATTTTGACAAAGAAAGAAGCCATATATACATATTACCAATCTAAAACATACAAATAATTTGTTTGCTATGCCCCGCTTTTGAGCTCAAACCATGGTACCAACAATCTCAATTTGTCATATACATCTAAATGAGCATTTATAAAAACAAATCTTTAACAATGATCATTTGCGCATGTTATGTACTGAGATGAAAAACAGTCTCTTCTGTGAGTAGTATGTCACTTTCTTGGAAATAAATAATCACACATGCTTATATGAAGCAGGTAGAGCATGTTGCAAGAGAAAAACTTGACAAGGTGATCATGGTCTTAGAATTTCTCACAAATAAGAAAAATACTGTAGCAAATAGAGATGGGTAAGAGAACATGTGATGGATAAAATAATGGATGGCTTCACATAATTGCCTTGTGTTGTTGTTGATCCTCTTATTTAGCCAGGAGTATATGTGAAATAAACTTAGTTCACAACAAGGTTATAGGCATACAAACCGTCAGGCTACAGTATGAACAATGAACTTATCACAAACGACTATAAGTTGCAAAATTCGTGACCACTAACCTTAATGGTATCTTATCATTTTGATGCTGAAGAACAATAACGACATCATTACTTGTCCACAAAAGACTTTCATCTTCCATCATTAGTTGCGGATCCACTTCAGCTAATGAGAGAACAAAGCTGCACAATAAAATTAAAGTAAATAGCCCGCTGAATAAACAAAATTAAAGCAAGATCAAGAACTATCAGACCACCCCCTAACTCCCCCCCCCCCCCCTTCCACAAATAGAAAAGATGGCTTAAAAAAGATTTTTTATTTTTTTTTAAGAAAAGGCACTGTTAAATTGAATTGCTATTGCTAAAGCGTATGATTTTCAATTCCTAGAGTCGGTCAAGAATATTCATCCAAAGAGAAAGAGCACGCTCTACAGCTTTTACTTGCCAGCATCAGCAGGCTAACAAAAGTTACTACGGTAATACTATAATTAGAGAGAACTAAGTTGTAGAAGTTCCTCCAAAAAAGTCCTTTTTCCTTAGAAGTTTGTGCAGACCAATTGTCTTTGCTTCATACAAACTTTTTCATTTATAAGATCATAGTACCCATTTTAATTGCAAAATGGAAAAAGAAGGGCTCATTGCTTGACACCCCTAAACAAACTGGAGAGTGTTAAAACTATGCACATTGAATCAAATACTTTCTCAAATCCATCTAAAACGGATAGGGGATTAATTTTTTCAGGATGGAGGGACCGAGGGAGTACTAATAGAGGAAACACTGCATAGTTACATGCCTCCTTGAAGAAGGTATGTGTTCTATGAAATCTGGTAGGTAGCTATTTATGTGTTCTATCTACTCCATATTTAATAAAGGGATTACTAAAAACTGTCTTTTTTCCAGGATTATGCCCGGTTGTTATAATAACTTCCTGGAAATAGTAGTGTAACAACCTTACCCATCAAAAGGAAAACAATTTAGAATATGGGGTGAAGCACTCACACAGGAATTACTCTCGTTCCGTAAGTCCGGTACAGATCCCCTTTCTTAGCTGCTCTTTTTTTCTTCTTGCCACGATTCGGACCATAAGTTGCCCAAATAGGCTTATGCTTAAGAATTGAATCACTCGAACCATCGTTTTCCTCTGCCCAGTGCTGAGATGAACATAAATCGTTTTAAGGATATGTAGAAACTTTTAAAAACACAAAGACACAGCGCACAATGGAAAGGATAATGAATTACTCCCTCCATCCCAGTGTAAGGTTCTTAGTTTGACTTTGCACGAGGATTAAGAAAAATTAAATGTTGTGAGTATGAAAAGTAAAGTAGGACAGAGAAAGTGGGTAAGGAGTTTTGTTGTGAGAATGACAGGAGGGTCCCATTATCCATTTTAAGTAAAAAAGCAACTAAGAACCTTAATCTGGGACAGACCAAAAAGGAAGGTACGAACCTTAAAACTGAGACGGGGGGAGTAAAAGAAATGTTCTATGTTAAAATAACAGGATCTAGTCTGACTCATCATGTAACCGAATAGCATTAAAAATTTATCTAGAAAACTAACCTGACGAAGATAATATTTACTTGAAAGGGACGGATCAGAAACCTCAAGTAAACCTGCAGCAAGCACATCCGCAGACCGTTCCATCTCCTGCAATAAGCATTTTCAGAATGAAGCGTTATAGAGAACAAGATTAAGTTTGGCTGTATTAATTTTAAGTGACCCCAACCAACCTCTTTAAGAATAGCACCATCCAGATATGTCTTTGTGTGAACATGGAATCGCCCATCCTTTTTGGTTTCTTGAAGAGAATGACTACGCATAGCTTTTGAGACAGCAATTGCTAATTTTTCATGCTGATGTAATGCATGTGAACCTCCAATAATTACTACCTCCTCTCCCTTGTGTACCATCTTTTTAACCTGGAATGGAGAAAATAGTGTAACTCGAGCCGCCAACTAGGTATCTCAACCAAGATTAAGAGCAGTTCGTTTCAAAATTACAAACTCAAACTTTCTAGATCTTGTTCTGGTAACATCATTTTCCTGATTCCGGTTCTAGAATCATTATTTTACAAGGCAACCGTATCTGGAACAAGTGTTCATGATGAATGACAGTCTTAAAATTTTAGATGCTTACCAAATGATATAAACTTAAGACTTGAGAGCTACCCATCTCTCACCGTAATTATAACAAGAAGATAAGTTTCAACGGTGGAGGACATAATAGTTATCTGTGTAAGAAACGTTTCCTAACTGAAATTCAATCAGGGTTCGAACATCACTGATAATGGCATGCAAATGATGGAACCTTTCCTATAAGCTAGTTTGAACAAAACTAAAACTAAAACTCAGCCACGTGCTTTCCCTCTTGTTAATAACCTTGTTTACAAAAATATATTTGTTACAAAATGTTCCTCCACTTATCAACTTTGGGACTTTCAATGTCACTTGTCCTCGTAAAGCGCAACAAGTCCCACAGAAATCACATAAACTGTCAGCAAAAGATGTATACTTCTGATTCTCACTAGTTAAAGTATATCTTCCTCCAGTAATCAATACTTGGTAATTGAGGTTCATCTCACCAATTAGTATCACATCCAAACATGAGCTAAGGGTCGCAACCATATAGTCTAGATGTATCTCATCAAAATACAGTAATTCCGCATGCACAAATATCGGGACATACGTGCATGAGAAAAATCAAGTATATGTAAATTGTCCGACTTTTTCAATAGTTGTTAAGTTGTCTCAAAATCATTCATGTCGACATAAGCACTGGACAGGGAGATGTGTTAAGGGGAAGGAGCAACATAACAGGGACTTGTGAAGCTACTACGAAGTTCATGCAGCGTCGACCCCTATATGGAGAAATTAACTACTCATCTTCCAGCTTGGGACCCATAATGCATGCTAGCTTTTACAAAGTTCTCTCTCACGACACAGAATTTTGTAATTTACAGTTCAAACAGGTATTACACAGAAAGCGTTAACTTGCAGGTACCTTGCAAGTACTATGTCTAGCAAGAAGTAATCCACACCACCACCATAGAAATATTAAAGTGAAACAAGGAAATATTCAACATAAGCCACCACAAACACAAAGAATAGGGTGCCTTAAGTAGAGAGTGCACCTCAGTCTCAATGGCTTGAATGTCAATACTGTAATCATGGCCTTTCTCCATGATATTATACCGATTGTGGTTGTGAAGGACAATGATTGGTATAAGCAACCTAGTTGCTTGATCAACAGTTTCATACCTGAGTCCACAGATAATCACAAAATTAAACTCTGCACAGGGATACCTTTATCCAACCATACGAAACGAATTACAGAATTCCAAAATATAAGTCAATTCAGCAATTTTCTCTTTTATCTATACACATTAACAGTGCATTAATCCTCCGTCCCAAACTTATGGTTACAAAAATTGAATGCGCGGAGATGAAGAAATATGTTGGAGAAGTAGGTGTTGTGAGTGGGTCGGACAGAGAAAATAATGTAGGGAATAATAATTGGAAAGTTGTTGTGAGTGGGTAGGAGGGAGAAAATTGAACGTTTTGGGTAAGTAACCATTAGTATGGGACGCCCAAAACGGAAATAAGTAACCATTAGTTTGGGACGGAGGGAGTACTTATTTCATTCTCCCATGTTGATCTATTTAATGCCTGGTAGAAAATGTGGTAAAAATGGTATTTCAAAAGGCAAAACTTGATATAAAAAGTAACTGTCTAACAACATTAACTAGAAAGCTATAAGTTGAGGATAAATAGGGTTATCATTACTACAATTAACCTGTCTTATTCTGCGTGAAAATGCCTCAAATAACTTAAATTTGGGAACAGAAGGAGTATTCTGTAAACCTCTGACCTTAAATTCAAACCAGTCGAAAATCAAACAGATAACAATGTATATCTTCATGAAGCGTTCATCTTAGAATAGATACCAGAACTTAAAGAGGATCTGCTAGCAAATCATCATGGGCTTCAGGCAGGTTATATTTTAGGTGGGGGAAGAGATGCTCGCTATATACTATAGGTGGAAAAGAAGAAGAAATGAAATACTTTATCAATCTTCCTTTTGTGGTGTGTTATACTCCCTCCGTCCTAGAGTAAGAGTCCTAGCTTGGTTGTGCACGGTTAATAAGGAAACAATAGAAATTGGGTAAACATTGTAAGTGGATTGAAGATATAATTGTCCAAAACACTATTCATGGTGCAAGTGGGCAAAAAGTAAGTTAGTAAGTGTTGGTCTTTTTGAAATTATAAAAGCATTAGAAGGACAAAATTGGCCAATACACTATTCCTCCTTTCCCATCATTTGCCATTTTGGGAAACGGACTCTTACTCTGGGACGTACCAAAATACTCCCTCCGTCCCAGAAAGATAGTCCACCTTTTTTCATTGTTACTCCGAGGGAACTTTGAGCAGTTATAAATGCTACTTATAATTATGTTAATGTGAATCTAAAAATGATATTAATAGTATTTATAATGGTGTATCAAGAACAATTTCAAAAATTTCATTAGAATAATTAAAAGTAGCCTTAATTATTACTCAAAGTTCCTTCGTAAAACCCATGAAAATAAGGGGACTATCATTCTGGGACACAGGGAGTAGAAAGTAGGACTCCTACTCTGGGAACGAAGGGAGTATAAGACATTAACAGTCATTTTGGCAACATGCTTCTAATAAAACCTTGGCATGGAAGTATATAAACAAACAAACAACCAGTTCAAAATTCTAATAAAAAACAGTCACGCATTAGTTGGCACTAAAGACCTGACATCTGGGGCTATGACATGCTCAACCGTTGTTCCAATCACAGAAGCCAGCTGTCCAAGAAAGTTATCATGTGTAGAATGATCGCTAGGGACACTTGAGCTTCTTGGAAACATTACATTCCGGAGCCGGGGAAGTGTTTTAGCACTGACACTACCTTCTTCAGTTTCAATCTTTCCGTAGGTGCAAGGGCCTGCTGATAGGTCGATCACGACAAACCTGAATTCATAACATATAAATATATGAGAGTTAATTGAAACTTGACGCGTAAATGATACATTAAACACAAATCGTAATTTAATAAGTAGGGTTAGTGAAGTTTTTTGTTCCTTTCTTCACATCCATATAAAGAGTACTTTGAATATATTTGCAATAGGGATTCTTGTTCTTTCACGAAGAGAGTGAGGTTTTAAACTTGGATTATTTTGTGAATTTCTTTGCATAGGATTGTACTTGCTACATTTTCACAGACATATAAACCTTTCAGGATCAGTCGCGGTCTTCCCAACTTTACCCAATTCTTAATTATAAAAAGATCTACCAAATATGTACACATGCATGCATGTGTATGCCTGCACGCATGGTAAACATACGTATTGTCAATACAAGCTTAAAACATAATTGAAGACATTCAAACAACAATAACTTTTAAAAGTAGAAAGTTAAAAAATTAAGAGTATGCTTTACAGTGACTCCTCCGGGGGTGGGGGGGTATCTTGAGTTAATCATGTATGGTAAAACTAGTAAGGTGAGATATAATGTGTATTAGCTCTAGAATCATGAAAACAAGTTTTCCATAAACCAACAAGAAACCTATACTTTTTATTTCATTAATGATGGATGCTAGTACATATAGGTTCTACCAGATGCTAGCATGAGCCATTATATATCAACAAAGTTCCTTGAACTCATCTACCAGCCCATTAGGTGGGATCAATTCTATTGTGAATGGTGAAATTAAAAGACAGTAGTTGTTTCTCTAAAGAAACAAATGGTATGTCGTTTGGCTATCAACTACACTATCAAGACAGAGCTCTACACTTGACAAATTAAAAAAAAAAAAAAAAAAAAGACCAACTACACATAATACCATACTCCGTCCGTCCCATAACAAGTGAGAATTATTTCCCTTTTAGTCGTGTCCCATAACAAGTGAGACTGCCCAAAATAGCCAACTTCCATTAATCTTTATTCAGTGACCTACTTCTCATACTCATAATAACAATCCACCAACTATCCCCTACTCACTTTCTCTATCATACTTTACTTTTCATACTCACAACACTTCCTCCACTACCAACATTAAACTATTTTTCTTAATCTACGTGTATTCAATTTTGTCTCACCTATTATGGGACGGAGGGAGGGAGTATATGGGAACTGAATAAAGTAATTTTTTTAACAAAACATTTCTCAACAATGATTGTTAAATATAATGCAAAAACTGAACCCATATGAAAAAGTATGTACCTTCCAGAGCCTAACCAAACTTGAGATGCTCCTCCCCCATTGTAACGGTAACGATAAATGTAATCCCCCTCTTGTTTCTTGATATCATCCTCAGTTAGCTGGTTGAGTCTACCATACATTAACTTATCTAGATCAATGTCATTGTTCCTAGGATCCATTCTGACCTAAGTAAGAAGTACAAGATAGCCAGTATTCAAATTCCAGACAAAAAATGAATCATAATTAATGGCAACAACACAAAATCTTACAAAAAAAAAAAAAAAAAAAAAAAGGAATCAAACCAAAAACAAGTGGTAAAATAGGAAGAAATATTATACTTTATCGAAATTCACAATAAATATTGCATTGGGTATGGGTCTGTCCATCTCTTCAGTAGAATATCCCCCACTCTCAGTATCAAAAAGGTAAGAGTAAAGCCTTTGAAACTCTGGCTCTACAGCTGTCGCATCCACCTCAAATAGTGGCACTTCTCTTCCAAAATCAGCCTATTATGTTCAATGGTAAATTATTTATTCATATCAAGATACTTACTCCTTCTGTCCCGGAAAGTTAGTCCTATTTTGACTTTTTATGGTCATTGTAAATGAACTTTGACCCTACATTGGTGTCGATCTAATCATGCTAGTGAAATTTTAGAAACTGCAATTGATAAATTGTGAAGTGATTTATTAATAACAATTTTAAGAATTTCATTGGAATCATTAGATTGACACCAACTTAGGGTCAAAGTTCATTAATGTTGACCATGAAAAGTCAAAATGGGACTAACATTCTGGGACAAAGGGAGTATAACTCTCCTGGGATAGTCAACAAGATAGAAATCTGTTAGTAACCTCTCTAGCAGTGCCAGCAGCAACCATGGAAGCTTTCAGAGCCTTCTCAAGCGCTATGAGTTCCGGCTGCCCAGCCTGTACAATATTACATTATGAGGACTAGCCCATGGAATAAGTAGCATCAAATTTTAGCAACCTAATTGTCACCACATATTCTCCTTTGACAGTTTACCAAAAAAGTGAAATTTGTTGGTTTTCTTCCTGCATGAATGTAATAAAACTTGGATCATGCAAATAAAGTAAGAATAACCAAGTTCTAGCTGCCAAAAAATATATATATTCCCTTAATTCCAGTCAAAAAGTCTACATCTGGAAAGTCCAATAACTAAGGCATTCAGTAATATGTTTGGTCATATACATCAGTACTTGAGCATGCAAACAAAGATTTCACATCATTTAAGTGAAAAGGTTGTGGAGCGTGAAGGCATAACTTTTCAAAGCGGATCCAAAATGGACTAGTGGATGGGAACACACAAATGGCAACAACTAACATTCCAAGATGCAAGTGCAGAAGTAGTGCATATCCCTTTTCTTTTTAATTGGTAAGAAGTGCATATCCTTTTTAGCAAAGTGATCGTGCTACCTTGTGTATATATTCCTCCGTCCTGAACTAAATGTCCACTTCTAAGTTCTAGGAAAATTTAAGGAAGTTGACATTCAGGCATTTGTTTTAACATACTCCCTCCGTCCCATTTTAAGAGTCAAAAAATGGGTGGGTTCAAGAATTAAGGAAAAGGTGATGTGTTGTGAGTCTTTGATAGTTGGGTAGGAAAGAGAAAGTGGGGTAGAGAATAGTTAGTGGATAATTGTTGTGAGTATGACATGTAGGACCCACTTTCCATTTTAGGATTTTGACTCTAAAAATGGGACGCCCTTTTAGGAAATTTTTGACTCTTAAAATGGGACGGAGGGAGTATATACAAACATAACCTTAATGATCTCACCATATAACATTATTAGTACAAGAGTAAAACTAAAGCATTATGATCACAAGGGAGCATTAGGTTATTTCACCAAATCATAGTTATTAAAGGCCCAAGGCGCACCAAGGCGCAAAAGGTGTGCCCGGAGCCCTTTTGATAACTATGGTGCGTCCCATAGTTATTAAAGGCCCAAGGCGCAAAAGGTGTGCCCGGAGCCTAGGCGCGCGCCTAGGCGGGCTTTTGATAACTATGCACCAAATAAAAGGTCATTCACTTTGGGACGGAGGGAGTAGCTTCATAGACAATCCTCTCTCAAGCAGGATTTTAATGATGGTGTATGTAAAAAGGCTTCAATTAATAACAATTACAGTAGAAAGCTGACGAAAGACTATTATTCACATGTGTAACCTTGGGGGAAAAAAAATCCCATGTACCTTCGTATTTCCACAAACGATTTCTTACCATTACCCAAGATGCGGCCACCTCCTTAACTTTCAATTGTCACACAAGCAGAAACATATCAATACAAGGCTTTGGATTCAAAAGCTAATTGTACTAAGTAAGTTATTATATTCAAATACAATAAGTTTCTCCTTGGTATTCACGTTTGGCAGATGGTTTTAAAAACAACTTTTATATACTAAAAAGTCAGAGACTGAAAATATACCTCATATATGCACTAAACAATAGACCTTCTACGGCAATGAACAAATGAAATAACATTCAGTATTATACAAACATTAAAATTTGTAAGTCGCCTCATTTCAACATCTCACAAACAAGCAATATATAAAAGAATGTCAACTAAGAACTTTACGTCCGAACGAATCGATGTAAGTGGTACTATAGCTTCAGCAATTAAAAAAAAAAAGATAATGTTTGACACAGGCTTGCGGAAAATCACAAGTCATCCGAGACAAGAACATAAATGCTAAGTCACTAGCATATGAAGAATTCACAACAAACAAGGCAAGTGTATTAGATGTCTCAAAGCAATGACGTAGAAAAGCTTACTGGAAATGCATTAAAAACCATGTGATGCTCGATGTCAAGCGGTTTTCCTGTCTCTAAACATGAAGGCCTGTGAGATGGGAAGCTGACTTTAAGAAACTCCTCTAATTTGTGAGAATCTATCGTGTACCTATAGCCTCCATCACCATTGAAACCAATAAGAACTACATTCACTTCAAGAGGAACTTGGAATGGGACCTGCATGACAGTTGCATCACAATGTCAGAAGCATGTTATCCAGAGAGTATGAAAGCAAAGGTAAGGTACGATCACTAAAAAGCTCCAAGTAATACCAACTTCATACAGTAACTGATACCCAATATAACTACTATAATAAAACATTACACAGAGCCCTCTCTCCAGTCATTTAAGTTGAGAGAAGTCAGTGGCAGTACACGATCTAAGAACAGAAAGAGGCATGGTGTTCAGTCTTTTTGTCGTAATTCGGTCAATTTAATGCACACGAAAAGGTAGTAAAGAATGACACAGGCATGATTTATTCCCTACGACCTTGAAATCCTTGCTTGTGTTGAATCCTTTAAAGTTGATGAATAAAGCGCATTAATTAAAGATGAGATACCCAATTTAGCTGTAAGGTGCTGAGAAAGTGGACCAAATACTCCAAGCAAAGGAACAATTTCGACACGCTGAGACACTTCAGGTCTGATAAAGAAATTACTTTAGGACATTTCCCCAAACTTTTTAGTGAGCAAGACAGGCATACAAGAAGAAGGTTCCGCAATGCAAAAATGTTATGGTACGCCCATAAACTCAAAACTCAAGGCCCATGTCTATAAGCATTAAATTGTTCAGCTTGTTCCATAGTGGTTTCTCTTTTCGTTTTCAAGAAACTCCCATACACTATCATAGAGGAACCATGCAAGTTCAGTAGTTCTAATCCTCCAACTGAGAGTTCAGAGAATCAATGTAAAGAGTACATCAGATAGATGTCAGCATGATTCATAAAAGAACTACCTCATTTGTATCTTAGATTATTATTAACCTATCGTTCGAGCATCTAGAAAGACAAAAGCTTATCAGAATAGGAGCTAGCCAACGAAGATCCAAAATAAAAGAGACGCAGTGACGGTGACAGACAGATTTAACGCACACATGCTAGGAACGCAATATGAAGATAGACTACAGTCTAGGATGACGTAAGAAATGTGTATGTCGATAACGATATAAACAAATTAAAAACGAATTGGACAGATAAAAATGTAAGCAAACCCTCAAGCATCCCCAGTGATGGTGAGAGATAGTAGAAGTGCTAAGAGAATACATACATAGATAACTTGATAAATTGAACTAAAAGTCTCTCATATGAAAAATGTAAGCACATAAACAAACACTTGCATTGCAAACTTAAGAAACTAGAACCACTGCAAAATGCATAACATCAGAGGATAACAAGACAAACGAATTGAATTGCTAAACTGATAGCTGATGAATGCAAACGCCATGATGCTCATTAGTGAAAATTGAGATGAACTAGAACTACTTCAAAATCGCATACTCCCTCCGTCCCACTCGAATTAGGACAAATTTCCATTTTGGGTGTCTCATTCGAATTAGGACAACCCCAAAATGGAAGTGTTTTATTTAATGGGACCCACAATCACACTCACAACAACTTTCCTCTCATTATTCTCTACCCCACTTTCTCTTTCCTACTTTACTTTTCATACTCACAACACCTACTCCACTAACAGTTTTTCCTTAGTGCCCGTGCCCAACCCAAAAATCCTAATTAAGGTGGGACGGAGGGAGTATACAGAAGATGAGATAACGAATCAACCATTATTCACATTGAAAAAAAAAACATTGAAAATTTCTAGTAGCCATACCGCAACAACGACGACTGCGGCTGCACAGGAGGGTTGTGTGTGTCATGTGTGTGTGAAATGAAAGACGAATCACGACTGAGTAAGAGAGAGGGAGAGAGAGAGGAGACCTCGGCGCGGGAATGGAGCATACGGCGGACATCGGATCGGATGCTATCTTTGACATCCTGAAAGGCGCCGTGGTGCCACTGCGGGTGGCCGGGATCTCTCCGGTAAGCTTGAGGAGTCGCCGATTCTACTGATTCCAATAGAATTCCGATTAATGCTGCAGATAAAAGCAAGCTTCGAATCCAAATCGCCATGAACGAGCTCGCTCCTCGGTTATTTCTCACTCTACATACGGATTGCTGCAATCAAATTTGTCTGTAAGAAATTTGGGGAGGTTTTTGGTTGGGTTCTTCGTTGATTGCGTTTACTCGAGTTTTTGACTCAAGGCTGCGTTTGGCTGCGGGATGTTATATCCAGCAGGACATTTTGACCCAAGTAAAGGACTTGTATCCATATCGGATATTTCATGAAACGTCTTTGTCCGACCTAAGATATTATAAATATGTCTGAGTTATCGGCCTCATTTAGATCTCGTTTAGGCCTCACCTAGGCACTAGGCTCAGCTTGCGGTTGATATGGACCATATCAACTTACTTTGGAAATGAGATCCCAAATTTTACTCCCCCCTAGAATATTTTCTTCCATATTAAGAAATGATTTAGTAACATGCACAAGATAGATTAAATTACTCTTAAAATAATTCAAGTACCAAAGTAATCTAACTCGTAGTCTGGGATGTTATTTACGACTTACTAGTGTTAACCTAGATCCCGATTAGGGCTTCATTGTTACTAACTTGGTTTTTAACGTGGGTTCCGTTTACGACTTTATTGCTATTTCTCTTTACGTCTTCATTGTGTCTAACTTGATTGTTAACGTGGACCCTATTTACGACTTTGTTGTTTTCATTGTTTCTAACTTGATTGTTAACATGGACCCTATTTACAACTTTGTTGTTATTGGGTCTCACTTAACCGTTTCTAACTTGATTGTTAACGTGGACGCGTTTACGACGTCGTAAATATTGAGTCTCACTTAACCCATTATCTGACTTGGTTGTTACTTAATTGCCCACTTTACGAGTTAAATTTATATAATTATCAGTTAACTGCAAGTACGTCTCCAGTCATATGTGCAATCAAACCAACAGATTTAAAAACTACTAGTCCATCCTAGTAATGATTTTTCACATGACTTACATTACAATAAAGAACAACCTCGTATTTGTATTATTAGAGTTCAACAACATTAACATCCAATAAATCTTACTCCAGTTTAACACAAGATTAAACTCTGTATCAGCAACAAAAACCGCTACACGAACCAGTCCTCATTATGCAGTATGGTATTCTGGGTATCGTCCAAAACTTTTAGGAGTAGCAGGAAAAGGTTGTTGGATTCAAAATAATCAGTGTTCCAATGCGCTTCGGAGAGATATAGTAGGGTATTGCTGTAATGTGGATCGTGATATAATATCATGGTTTAAAAACAAAACTATTACAGTTATGTCATCGTGAAAATGGCGACGGACTCTCTTGTCAATCTTGCCGAGATCTGAGTACCGCATTTCTCTCTTTTTTGCAGCTTCGTGGAGAGCAGCCTTTACTAGGGATGGCCAAAACCGGTTCCGGGCCCGGTTCCGGTTTGGCAAAAGGGTGAACCTTAACCGGCCCGGCCTAACCCCGGATCCGGTTCCGGTTGGCACAAACCGGTTCCGGTCCGGTTCCGGTCCGGTTCGGCGGTTTATTTTATTTTATTTTTTTTTTCAATTTGATCTGACTGACTTGACTGATTAAAAAAAAAAAAAAATTGACGAGTAAGTCTCTCTCTCGCACTGTCTCACTCTCACTCACTCAGTGCCTGTGCCAGTGGTCAGTGCCGTGGTGTCACTGTCTCTGCTGCAAAGACTCCTTCCTAGCTAAAAAGGGGTAGTATTAATAATAGTACTAGGGTTGAAATTTGAAATTGAAATGTTTGCTTTTAAGTTTTTACCTTTTTTTTTTCTTTCTATTTCTTTCTACTATCTAATATCTACTATTAATAAAATTATTTTACAAGTGATTTATTTTTAAAAAAAAATAAACCTAAATCAACATTATATTGAAAAACAAACAAAGAAAAAAATAAAACAAATGATAGTATATAAAAGAAAAAAGGGACGGTACCCTTTAAATTTTATTAATTAAAGGCAAATTTACAATGAGGGGGACAACCAACCTTGCCCTTTTATAATTAAGGGAGGACATTAGGAGCCTTTACCTCTTTTTATTACAAATATTTATCTAAATTCTAACCTATAAAAAGAAAATGCAATAACAATTAAATAAATTACATTTTACTTACCTTAATCGCTTCCCGATTTAGTCTCATCAAAGTACTCGTCTAAAACATATTTTGGCGCCTCATCTTGCGTTCTTTTTTCCGCTCTAACCCAATCATTCAACAAATTACAAGCTTCGAAACTATCGGATGATAAATTGTGACGATTATGCTCAATATTCCCACCAATGCTAAACGCTTGCTCCACCGAAACCGTTGATGCGGGACAAGCAAGTACTTCTTTTGCAATTCTAGCAACGATAGGAAATTTTTTTGCTTTGCTTGCCCACCAATTTAAAATATCAAAATCATCTTCATCTTCAAAGTCAACGGTTAAATATTTATCAAATTCTCCATTAGCACCGGTAGTACGAGATCGTCCACTAGTTCCATAGTAGTTTTTAACAAATGATGGTCGTGCTTGTGATGAAGTGGTGGTAGAGGAAGGTTGAATATGAGTAGTAGTAGCACTTGGAGTTGGAGTAGCATCACCATATATTGACTTGTATTCTACAAAAATTTCTAAAAATGCTTGTCTAACATTAGCAACTTTTTGACCAACATTAGGAAAATTGGGATCATTTAACAAATAAAAGTTTGAATAATAATATTCCAAAAAAGTTGTTAAACCCGCCTCTCTAACTCTAGGATCTAATAACTTAGCAATTAAAAAAAGATCGGGGATGTCAAGCAAATATTTAACCCACTTTAATCGCATTCTTAAAACCGCATCTTTAAGAAATATATCATTTTGAAACTCAGAAAATACACTAGAAATTTCTAGACAATGATCAAGAACTAAATTAGAAGTGGGGTAATACGTACCGGATAACGCCGTGGTTGCAATCTCGAATTTCGTCAACAAATTCATCATAGTCTCACATTCATCCCATTGTTGAGTATATAAATTTGCACCATAGTTAATGGATCCCAAGAACATGCAAATTTCATTTCTCCAATTCCAAGTTTCTTGTAATACATGAAGGGTAGAATTCCATCGCGTTGGAACATCCGTTGGGAATTTTTTTGTTTTTTCCCTTGACTTGTGCAATAATGCCTCCATTGCCTTGTGATTTTTGAATTTTTCATAATAGTATGAACCGCATCTTTAATTAAAGTAATTGAAGTATCCAAAGCACGCAAACCATCTTGGACACACAAGTTTAAAATATGACACAAACATCTAATATGAAAAAATCGACCACCTAGTGATGGTTTACAAACTAAAATTAATTCGGACAAACTAGCGGTATTAGCACTAGCATTATCAAAAGACATTGAAAAAACCTTTTCAACTAGATTATATTCTTTCAAAATTATTTGTAACATATGAGCTATATTATGCGCGGTGTGTGCCTCATCAAATATTCGATATGCAAGTAATCTCTTTTGAATTCTCCAAGAATCATCTATCCAATGGCATGTTACACCCATATAAAAATGTCTTATTTTGCTATCGCTCCATATGTCAGAACAAATAGAAACCTTAGATGACAAATGACCAAATGTCTCAAATAAAGCATATTTCATTTCTGCTACTAAACTTTTAACATCACGAGTGAGGGTTGTACGAGCTACTTTCGTAGCGGAAGGATTAAGAGAAAGCTTAATTAATTGTTCATAGTCTTCGTTATCGGGAAAACTAAAGGGAAGGGATTGCGCACAAACAAATTTAGCCATTTGTTTCCTATGGTTTAAATGATCATATGAAAATAAATTAGAAGTTTGAGAACACGTACCTTGATTGAGTTGTTGCACAAATCCTTGCAATTGTGCTTGCTTCGAATCTATGCCATATTCTCCGGGATGATGGTTTCTTATATGTCGATCCATAGTACCGTATCCACCCCCTTTAGAGAATGGAAAAGTTGTTTCACTCCCCTTTGGACAATAGTTGCATATTGCCGTGAAATTCCTACCCGTGCCATCATTGACGGGTATTTTTCTGTAGTGTTTCGTGAAAATTGCGGATTCTTGTCTTTTGGCTTTAGGAGGTCTCGGGATATTACTTCCTTTACGACGACGCCCTCCCATTGCTATCGCTTCCATATTATTGGCATCACTTTCTTCAGTATTTGGAGTTGAACTTGGACCATCTTCAAATGGTGGTGGTGGTGACGGTGCAAAATTTGGAACTTCTTCGTCGCCTTCATTCCATTCCCCCCACAAATTTTCATTTGCTCCCGCAGCTCCCCCTTCAAAATAGAGACCTTCGGGATCAACAAATGATGGTCGTGGTTGATCAACAAATGATGGTCGTGGTTGATCAACAAGTGATGGTCGTGGTCGATCAACACATGATCGTCGTGGTGGATCATCAACAAGTGATGGTCGTTGTGGATTAACACATGATCGTCGTGGTGGATCATCAACAAATGATGGTCGTGGTGGTGCTTGGGGTTGGGGTGATGAAGATGAGACTTTCTCCTTACCGGATTTACTCTTGTGGCTTGTCAATTTTTTAAGGAAATTACTCATGATGGAAAAAATATGTCGTAGAGAGAAATGAAGATGACAGGAGTCAGGAGCTAAGGTTGAAAGTCTTGAATCAGATTATTTTCGTTTGAGAGAGTTGAGAGAGATAACTGAGTTTTGATGAAGTAATTTATTTGGAGAGGGAAATAGTATTTATAGTTAGGAAATTTAATTAGGATAACAAAAATATTTTTTTTTTATTTTTTGAAGTCTGAAAAGTCGTCCAAAATAGTAGTCAAAACGGTCATATTTAGTCAAATTCCCGTTACTTAACGGGAATAAACGGTCAAAAATTAAATTTCTAACGGGTATAAAATGGCTTGTCAATGTTTGTTCATTGTTGTTGCACATCCGACATAAAAAAAAAAAGAAAAGGCAAGGGATGGGATGGGAGGGATGGGACTAGACTAGGGACTAGGTAGGGGGAGGGACACACATGACATGATGACACCACACACACACAAACACAAGTCACACACGTTATCTTCTGACACTCACACACAACTACACAACACAGTAGTGACAGACTGACAGTACATACACGCGTACGCGTTATTCAAAAATGGCCGGTTCTTTGCACCGGTTCCGGTTCACGGTTCACGGTTCAAAGAACCGGCGGTTCACCGGTTTTGGTACCCCTGAACCTGAACCGGACCGCGTGACTCACGGTTCCGGTTACTCCGGTTCCGGTTTTCTCCCCGGTTCGCTCCGGTTCCGGGCTTTTCCGGTCCGGTTCCGGTCCGGTTTTTCGGTTCCGGTCCGGTTCCGGTCCGGTTTGGCCATCCCTAGCCTTTACAAGTCTCTTAGCACTTCCCTGCATCACCAGAAGAAAAGAAAATGACTCTGGATTTCATTTTACATTGGCACGGAAAGAAACAAGAGAAAAATTAGTAAGTACTGTTGGAAATTTAGTGGTACCCCGTTGCAATCTAGATCAAGAACAATAAACCCACAAGCACAATAATGAGAGAATCACACACACAAGAACACAAGAATTGTTTACCCGGTTCGTTCAACACATGAACTACGTCCGGAGGCAATTGCCAAGTCAATATATTATTAGACACCTTCTAATATGTTGCTACAATGTGTTCTAGGTCGTATCTATGCTTATATAGCAGTACAAGGAAGCCCTAGGTCGAATTAGGAAGAGATCGTGTCAAAACAGGAAACAAATCAGTCCAGCCGGCAGACCGAGCGCCCGCCTGGGTCCATGCGAGCGCCCGCTTACCTCCTTCGCCAGGACCACTCCGTCTGATTAAGACCAGGCGCCCGCCTGGTGTAGACCAGGCGCCCGCTCGCCTCTCCGCCCAGGAATTCTCCTCCGCTTAGAACCCTTCTTGATCTCCACCAACTCCCCCGACTTAGACTCCTTTTCTTCCTCGTAGTTTAGGACTCCAATCCTAACCATCTCCCACCGGAGACTAAACTAGTAAGCACAGAAACACCTGTCAACTCCCACCACGGAATGAACACCTTTGAACACATTTTACTCCCATATTGACTTGACATTGCCTTGCCTCCCTGCTCAAGTACTAAGGCGAGTTGAAACCAAGCGACGTTTCAACCCCTCCGTGTTAGATTGTTCTTGCCTCCCCAAATCAGCTTCTACCTTGATTTCTCCCCGCAAGTCTAACTTCGCCTTCTCCCTCCAGACCCACCTTCCTCGCAATGCTTCCCCTTGAAACTTGAACATACCTTGCTTCTTGCATCGTCTTCTCTTGGTCTGAACACGCTCTCTGTTAGGGCACTTGGACTTCCACACCGCGTTGATCAACTTTGTGTCCTTCTCCCCCCTAACATACCGTTTCTTGATGTCTCTCCTTTCCAAACCAATAGGCCGGTTCTTCCGCCTCCTGCTCCCACCGGAGCGAACATCGACATTGTAGGTAGAGTACAACATCTTTTCCTTGACCCCATGAGCTATCACCTTAGCTCCTTTTGTGATTTCCCAAGACCCACCCATGAAGGTTACCCCATATCCCTCATTGTCAAGTTGTCCCACAGAAATCACTCTCCTCCTCAAGTCCGGAACATGCATCACATCGTACAATTGTAAAACAGCCCCGTTAGGTGTCTTCATCATCACATCCCCCTTACCTTTGATTTTCAATGGTTGATCATCACCAAGATAGACAACCCCAAAATCTCCAGTTTTATACCGCTCCATTGTTTCTGCATCCCCACTAGCATGACAAGAAGCTCCAGAATCCAACACCCAATCTTCACCCGACTGCTCCTCTCCTAGGATTAATACATCCTCATCATTCACCATGTGTGCATCACCATCCTTATCCGGACAGTCATAACTCATATGACCTAGCGCGCCACAATTGTAGCACTTGACTGGTTTTTCCCCCTTTTTTCGGTCCTCCCCTTCCCCTATTTCTCTCCACCCTAAGTGCAGCCCATCTGCGGAAGATTTCCCCTTTTCTCTTTCCTTCTTAACTCCTCTTGAAGGATGAGATCTCTAACTTCCGTATACACCAATGGTGTTTTCGACGTACTAATCGTTGTGACAGTTACCACCCAACTATCTGGCAACGATTTTAGTAGAAAACATGCTAACACTTCATCAGAGAAAGTAATATCAACACTTTTCAATTGGTCCACCATACCTTTGAAACTGCCGATATGACTCGCTGCTGTCTGCCCCTCCGACATCTTCGCATTCACAAACCTCTTTATCAAATACACCTTATTGATATTCGACGGCTTCTCATACATGTCTGACAGCATCTGTAGCAACCCCACCGTTGTCTTGGCCTCCATCGCGTTCCGTGCAACGTCGTCGGTTAGAGTGCTCCTCACCGCTCCTAACGCCTTCCGATCTAACGTCTCCCAATCCCCTTGTGACATGTCTTCGGGTTTCGCACCTAAGGGTTTATGAAGATCCTTACAATAAAGGTAATCTTCAACCCTTGTCCTCCAAAACGTGAAATTCACACCGTTGAATTTCTCGATTGAGTTCTTCATTTTGATTGCTTCACAAAGTCCCCAAGAACGTGATTCAAAATAATCAACTAATGAAACTTTGAATCCTCCTAACCAAAGCCCTTGATACCAGTTGTTGGGAATTTAGTGGTACCCCGTTGCAATCTAGATCAAGAACAATAAACCCACAAGCACAATAATGAGAGAATCACACACACAAGAACACAAGAATTGTTTACCCGGTTCGTTCAACACATGAACTACGTCCGGGGGCAATTGCCAAGTCAATATATTATTAGACACCTTCTAATATGTTGCTACAATGTGTTCTAGGTCGTATCTATGCTTATATAGCAGTACAAGGAAGCCCTAGGTCGAATTAGGAAGAGATAGTGTCAAAACAGGAAACAAATCAGTCCAGCCGGCAGACCGAGCGCCCGCCTGGGTCCATGCGAGTGCCCGCTTACCTCCTTCGCCAGGACCACTCCGTCTGATTAAGACCATAGTTATTAAAGGCCCAAGGCGCACCAAGGCGCAAAAGGTGTGCCCGGAGCCTAGGCGCGCTTTTGATAACTATGGTGCGTCCCATAGTTCTTAAAAGCCCAAAGCGCACCAAGGCGCAAAAGGTGTGCCCGGAGCCTAGGCGCGCTTTTGATAACTATGATTAAGACCAGGCGCCCGCCTGGTGTAGACCAGGCGCCCGCTCGCCTCTCCGCCCAGGAATTCTCCTCCGCTTAGAACCCTTCTTGATCTCCACCAACTCCCCCGACTGACTCCTTTTCTTCCTCGTAGTTTAGGACTCCAATCCTAACAAGTACAACACATATTCTCTCCGTCCCGGAAAAATAGTCTCATTTGACTTTTAACGATAAACACAAGCGAACTTTGACCAAACATTATTGTCACGCCAATCATCCCAATGAAGTTCTAAAAATTGTATAAATCACTTAATGATTTATCAATAACAAATTACAAAATTTCACTAGGATGATTATATTGACATTAATGCATGGTCAAAATTCACTTGTATTCACTGTCAAAAATCAAACGGAGCTATATATTGACTGATGTAGTATAAAATAATGTGAGCCGTCAATAAGAAAAAAAAACTCCTGAATCATAATGTACCATCTCAAACATACATTAGGCTCGTTTGTCGCAGCTGGTGGCTGATAACTTATAGCTGATGGCTGATGACTTATAGCTGATGACTTATGGCTGATGACTGACGATTAATTAAGTGGTTACTGTTTGTTTTAGCTGTTCTGAAATGGCTAGGCGATATGTTGACGATTAAATTTTTCACTAAAAACTTTAAAATAAATATATAAGAAAATAATAAAAAAACATAAATATTATCAAAATATTTGCATTACTTCAGTTATTTTATCTAGCAAAGAGTTTAAAAAAAATAAAAAATATACAAATACTAAAGCACAAATATAGTAATCAAAGTTTATTTAACATGAGGAATAAATGCAAATTTATACGTTAAATTAAATCTAATAAAGTTTCATTCTGTATTTACGATTTATTTTTTGTGCATATTTAATTTTTCATTTTCTTGAAAAAAACATTGAAAGAAAGAATCATTTTCTTAATTTGAAAGAAAGAATCATTTTCTTAATTTAAAGAAGAAAAAGAGAGAAAATAAAAAAACAAGAAAAAGGAAAAGGAAAAGAAGAATAAAGAGATAAATAAGTTTAATGGACATTAGCCTGGAGCAAGAGGAAAACAAAACGATGTTCAGTAATTGTCGATGCGGAGCATCGAAGTCGGATCCATTGAACGTGTATTTCATAAAAGCCAAAAAAAAGTTCATATTTTGTTGCTTTTAGCTTTTACTTATCTTATGCAATAATGTGATTGTACTCTACTTATTGGCTTATTGAATTTAAGTGATAACAAACACTCCAATTCTAGCTTATTTATAGCCAAAAGTCATAAGTCGCTTAAAATAAGCCGAAACAAACGAGCACATTGTGAAATAACTTTTTGATTAACTTCTTTGGCAACTTCAAACCTTCTGAAAGTAACCCATTCATTTTCTAAAATCTAAACTACTGACAAATAAATTAGCTTTAACCAGAAAGTAGAGTCTAGTTTACTTCTATCCTTTTTTATGCAAAACCCATAAATACATGGAATAAAAGTGTCAAGCAGTAGACCAATATCCCCTCTTATAATTCTCGAGGAACTCACAGGAGGAAATAACACAAGAAAGATCCTCCTGTAGTAAGGCATGTGTTAACTTTTACTAACATAAAAAGGAAACCAACGTAACCCATAGTTGATATTGCCAAAATCTTTCTCCGTCACAAGAACTAGTGGTTTGTATGCCGTCCGTCCCGGAAGATAGTCTCATTTCACTTTTTATGCTCAAAACAACTGAACCTTGACCAAACATAATGTCAATATAGTCATCCTAATAAAATTTGTTAATAAATCATTATTGACAATTTTAAGAATTTTATAAGGATGATTAGACTCACCTTAATATTTAGTTAAAGTTCACTGGTGTTAACCATCAAAAATCAAATGGGGCAATCTCTTTAGGATGGAGGGAGTATCATCTACTGAGAAACTGAAACTAAACTTCAATCCATGTGGTTTTGATCACAAAAACGATAGTGACCTAACTGTAAAAATATTCTTAACCACTTGGAAACTAATCTGTTAGGTCCATGATATCACCATTCCCGCACTTTAGACCACCGAGGAAAACTTGGGTATCACAATAGACAAAATAATCACCATAGCCATTAAACTTTTGAATGCATAACTTTATTTATTGATGGACAAATCATGGTTGCAAACTTGGCATCAAGAACATCAAACAATTAGCAACGCAGATCTTTAAATAATTAATTCCTGATAAAAGTAAGCATAATCATTTTTGAAATTCAATTACTCCCTTTTCCCCAAAATGATCTTCTCATTTGGCATTTTATTTTCATTGTCCCAAAAAGTTCTTCCCATTTTTTTACAGTTTAACCTTAAATGTGCACAAACACAACATGGCTATTGACGCAAGTGTTCATATCCTTAAAAAGTTTGAATAGTAAAATGTGAAGATCATTTTGGGACGGAGGGAGTATAAGACAAAGAGAACGAGTCTTACGGCATGCGGATGACTGTGGACGATCTCAACAGCTTTTTCGTTGCTCAAATGTTCCCATAAACCATCAGAAGCAAATATAAGAAAAGAATCGTGTGGATGAAGAGGATGAGTAAGAACAGAAGGAACAGCAGACATAATGGGCATGTCCATTGGTTCAGGGAGTCTGAATTTTGCATTAATTGGCTCCCTGTTGTACTGCGCATGTTTCATATAAACGTCACCGATGGATCTAGAAACCTGCATCATATATAATTCATATCCCATGTCAATGGAGTAAAATAACAATACAGACACATACACGAAAAGAGGAGGGGAATGCCAGGCCAGAATAAATTTCAAGTGAATTTATTATTCTACAGCACCCCCCCCCCCCCCCGGGCCAGTCAGCCACGCACAGCAGAATCCAATTTATCAGGTTTTACGCCCTCCATCCCAAAACAAGATACCCATTTGCTTTTAGGAACGGGAATTAAGGAAAGATGTTGGAAAAGTATGTGTTGTGAGAGGGAATGAGAGAGAAAGTGTGGTAGGGAATAGTAAGTGGACAATTTGGCAAAATGGGCAGCTTGTTATGGGATATTGCTAGATTAGACATTTTCAAGTTTAAAGTAAACCAAAACTTGAACGATAACCATCACATACTCCCTCCATCCCAGCACAAGTAGAACTAGAGGAGTGGGCACAATAATTAAGAGAAAGTAGTGAATGTATGGTAGAAAATGAAGAGAGAGAATGAGTGGGGTAAATAGTAGTGTTGGTTGAATAAAATGAGTGGTGGAAAATGAAGAGAGAGAATGAGTGGGGTTAAATGGTGGTGTTGGTTGAATATAAATATATTAAAACATTTCCATTTTTGGCAGTCTCAATTGTTCTGGGACGGCCTAAAACTCTAAAAGGGAAAGAAGTCCTACTTGTGCTGGGGAGGGAGTATGGAGTAGTGATAGAGATACAGACTTCTTTCACAATTTGTCATACCAATCTACATATCAAGGCAGTAGGCACGCTATGGGTCAGATATAATAATCTGTGATGGTACAGTTTCAATCCTTATTATTTTATTTATTCGCTACAGGCTTATCTAGACCATCTGACTGACGATTAATAGGAAACAAAGCTTCCAGTACTAATCCTATAAGAAACAGTATCTTACAGACTTACTCATGGGTACTCTTTAAGGACCTCACAAAATACATTGCAGTAAGAATAAAATATCTGCATACCATATTTATGTAAATTTAATGTATTGAAAATGGGGAAAAGATGTTATTTCTTTCTAGAGGTGGATTTTAAAATGAAGACTTAGAGGCACAATTTAGCAGTTGCCTTCAAACTAGTGAAACCAAGGTAAAGAAATGAAATTCTCTTAAGATGCTGTTTATACGGATTTTGCTTGATAGAGAGCATTAACAAGAAAATTCTATTTTACATAGAGTATAAGAAATCACTAGATTTGAAACAACTCCAAACATTGACAAGCATCCAAATTAACCATATCACCTTAAAAACTTAAATCTTTGCATGAAGAACTCTAGACTTTCCTACCTCACACTTTCAAAACACCCTTGGGTCAAGGCTGAGTTTTCCTCTACCAGCATTAGACGAGTTCTATTCTTGTTTACGACACCAGAAGTCCAAACCTCCAACCAATGGGGATAAAGGTGAAGCTGCTTTTTTTTCTTTTTTTTTTTTTTGAAGTCTCAAGTCCTGAAATCTGGAATCACATATGAAATTGTCCAAATTCGTAAGAGGCAGTATTTGAACATTGTTTTTGATTATTCCACTGAATCCGTTCTTCTGAATGTGTATGTTTACCATTTTAACCTTCTGAATATTACCTGTTTGTCAATAATAAGTGTTAAATGTCAATGATAAGTATATTAATTTATATTTTAACATAAACCCTATTAATTTCACCAACACCACTTTAAAAATATACTCCCTCTGTCCCGGTTCAATGTTCTTATTTTGACTTTGCACGCTTATAAAGGAACCAAGGCAAACATGGATCAAAAATAGCAGTGTGGAGGATGTAATTGTCCATTCATAAAGTAAGTGGGTGAAAACTAGATAGTTAAGTGATGGTTTTTTTGTAATATATGAACTTTATAAGGACAAAATTGTCCAAAACACTGTTCATACTTTGCCATTTAAGGAACGAAGCAACTAAGAACCTTAATCTGGGACATTCAAAAAGAAAAGTAACAACCTTAAATTGGGACGGACAAATCAGCAATATCACTTTGATAACTTTAGTCTTTGCATGAAGAACTTTAAATTTTTCCTAGCTCACACACCTTCAAAATACCCTTAAGTCAAGGCTAAGCTTTCCACACAAACACTTCCTCCTATTATTTGCATTCTAATAGCACATTCTTACTTTAGAAACTCAGTTCCATAGATCACCTATCAATTACTCCCTCCGTCCCACACCAATGGGCACTTTTGGTCAAACCTACTTGAACTTTGTCTAACATTTTAAGCTAAAAAATTTATCTCCATAAAAAATTAAAATAAGTTATTAACTTTTTTAATTTTTTTATGGAGATTAATAATTAAACATAAAATGTTAGTTAAAGTTCAAGTTGGTTTGACCAAAAATGCCCCTTGGTATGGGACAGAGGGAGTATTTGTTTTTCAGCATTGCCTTGTTAAAAATTTCCATGTCTAAAGGCTAAAGAGACCCTCTACCAATAGATTCTTATTTTTACGGCAGACACGCCAAATCTAAAATGACAATAGTGACTATTGAGTTTGTTTACATGAATAATAGGTTGACCTAAGAAAATGGTTAGCAATAAAGGACACATGAACACTTGGGAGCTAAGATATATAAAGAACTAAGGGCACTACATGAAATAAACAAGACATACAGATTCCAGCACTGCAGAACGAGCAGAACTCGGTACAAATGAATATAATCGAGTTTAGTGTTTAATGGCAACCTGAATAATGCCTTTCACCCTCCAAACACCATGCTTCAAAACCACGATTTGAGGATCATTTGGATGTAACTCTTTAAGTTCCCGCCTAATATCCTCAAGGTTAGCATTATGCTCCGTTGATAACTGAATTGCAGCTATGCCACCAGTACTGCCAACTTTTTTGCCTAGCACCACACGAGAATCTCCAAGATTTGCAACAAAGAGAGTCCGTTGATGTATCACCCCAACCAAACAGCACGATCCGACGGTTGCGATACTAGGTCGACTACTCCACAGTTCCCCCACAAGAGAAGTAAACCCTCTCTCCGTCTCAAGAAAAGCCCTTTTTATTGTATCAGCTGTCACAACCCCATTATCCTCTGCTGATGTTGCTGCATAAACACCAAACCTAAGAACAATGAAATAAGACTTCTTTCTTCTTTATTCTGAAAACTCAAGTAATAATAAATACTCCCTCCGTCCCAAAATGATCTTCACACTCTTTTCGTCATTACTACAAAGGAACTTTGAGTAATAATTTTAGGAAGATTTAGTTATCCAAATGAAAATCTAAAACCTGTTATTAATTGTATTATTGATGGTGTATCAATACACAACATTTTAGATTTCCATTAGTGTAATTGAATTAACCTAAAATTAATGCTCAAAGTTCCTTCGCAATAACAACAAAAGAGTGAAGATCATTTTGGGAGGGAGTCACCTATAACAAGGCCCGGTTTGAACTGAACACCACTATTTTTTTTTTCCTACATCATTCTAAGGCAGTGTTCTAAAACGCGGCCGCCTAGCCCGCCTATGCGCCGCCTAAGCACTTGGCGGTAGCATAAAGCCGCGCCAAACACCAAATCGGGCAACTAGGCGTTGAAGCCATTAGTCGTTGACTAGGCGCTCTAGGCGATGATTAGTCGCGCCGAGCGCCAAGCTTTTTGTGGGTTATTGAAAGCTCTCCTTCTCAAGGATCACTCATTTATAGAGACCACATTTCTTTAAAAAAAAATAACTAGGCAATGTGAGATAAACCCACTTCCCTTGAATGCAACCCCCATCGCCTTGCTTACTTAGTGGCTGCTTTCATTGACTTTCACAAGGATCTCTATTCTTATAGAGACCTTGTTTCCTAAATTTTAATAACTATTCGATGTGGGATAAACCCACTTCCCTTTACCAAGGATATCTCTTCTTATATAGACACCTCGTTTCTTAGAACTTTATTACCTAGGCGATGTGGGATAAACCCACCACTCCTTTAAAGAAAGTCTCTTCTCTTCCATTTGACTTCTCTTAGTCTGTTGTTTAAGGGCACCACAACTACAGCCTAAATAATTGTGTTCAAATTTGGAAGACAATTCCCCCTTACACATTATTTCCTATTGCAAGCACTTATTAATCAAGTTTTCAATGTTTGCATTTGGCATACAACAATTATACCTCTACTTCAGTATGAACTGCTCTACTTATACTCAATTTTACCACCTGTTTTCCATATGTTCAATTTTACCATACAGGCATTCTTATATTATTGATTTCATATTAAGCATTGCAATTCTATTAATCAATTACCATTTTTTGTGGTTCTTATCCATACATCTCATAATAATATTTATTGATTTCTACCTTTGAAATATATAAAAATATATATAATTACATACAAATTTATTAAATATTTATAAAAATGTGTTAATCTCTCGGCCCCACCGAGGCCCCGCCTAGTCCCCTGCGCTAGGCCCGGCTTCGCCGCTTAGCGGGCGCCTAGCGCTTTTTAGAACACTGTTCTGAGGGCAGGGGTTTAAGATGCAACAAACAGCTAGACGCAAGGTTAATGCATGCTTGTAAAAAATAATTCAGCAAAAAGATAACAATAAAAGCACCAAACATGCCAACTTCAGAACACCAGCGAGGCTATGACACATTTAACCAAACATATTAATCTAGACTTCTAATTGTATGTGAAACACTTTGAAACCTATTCTGATGATGTTCAGGCAGTACACACAGCATTTTCAAACTTTGAGTTCTTTCGGGGGGCCGTCTCCAAAGAACCAAAGGAAATAGTACAAACTATAAAGTAACTTTCCTAGAGAATATTTGAACTATGAGATAACATTTGAATAGTTCGACGTTCAAAGTTCAAACCAATAATGAACTCTAAAATATCATCCTACCTCCAACCTAGCACAGCCAATTCCCAATGCCCAACTAGTTGTAATGATAGTTATATAAAACTGATAAGCCATAAGCTAGAGCTTTCTTTTTTTACTAACTTGCAGAAACTTTAATTTTAGTCTAGCCATTTAATATAGCAGTACACGTATTAGAGATACAGTTTTTTCCTATACACGCTATCCCGATTTCAAAGTCGTAAATATTCATTCACTTTTTCTTAAATCACAAGACAATGTTTCCTTGCTCAGTATTTTAACCTATCATTAAGTTTGGTCTAAAGCAGAACAAACAATCATTATGAGTATGAAATGAAATTGATGAGAACTTTTTAAACCTTCTTTCATTACAGTCCAAAATCAACCACGACATCATTATACAGAATTACTGATTTTCGCTTTTCCTAGCCTACAACTTCCCAAATCCATTAGTCATTACAAATCAGTGATGCTATTGCTAACCTTGGTCTCACCATCAGCACAAACATAAAAGTAGCTAATAATTCAACCATTTCTGTTCCCAGCTTAATATGACCTATAATCCCCACTTTAAAAATCATAAAATTTCAAAACAATCCAAAATCAACTCACCAATGTGAAAATGAAGGAAAAAGAAGAACCCCACCTCTACCCCCTAAACCACCATCCAGAAAATGAACATCATAATGCCTAATACAAGTGAAGACAAACTTATCTAACAACGTATTAGGTAAAGAGAATCAAACCATTTCACCCTTTTCAGCTTAACGACACTACAAATTTCCAATTCTAAAGTTATAAACCGAAACACAAGCTGACCATTCTTTCTTTACTACCTCGATCCAGCCTAAGCTTTCCCTGATCACCAAACTAGTGTTATAACTAGCCCAGATGCAATCATTTTTCAATCATTTTAACACCTTACTAATCGCCATAAAATCTGTTCCTAAATATGTAACAAACCCACTTTGCCACCCATGGCAAATCAACCCCCCCCCCCCCCAAAAAAAAAGTTAAACCGGTTCTTGCTGTTGCACCAGGCGCTAAAGCATGGGTGTTTTGTACCCATCAATCCAACATAAACTTTCCCTGATAACTAAAACTAGAGCTATAACAAGTTCAATTTCAATAATTTTTTCATCATTTTCACACCCTACTCATCCCCATTTCCAACAAATCATCAATTCACGCAACAACTCGGGAAAACAAATCATTAATCAAAACAGATCAACAATATTAAGAACAGAAAATAACGAAACGAAGAAAACGAACCTTGAAAATTCCTAAACAGGTGATCACAAACATATCTAGCTGCCTCAGGACCACCATGACCATCATAAACACCAACAAACATACCAAACGGACCAGACTCAATCTGGCTCTGATCTTCAAGTACTTGATTCGCCTGAACAACCGCCATTGAAAACTCCCCTCCGGCACCGTACTTTCCAATATCCCTAAACCAAAGCAACCCCTCCTTACCAAAATCTCCATTGTCAACGCTGTTAAACCCTCTTCGATAATCTCCGCCGGCGTTGTGATTATTATTGTTATTATTACGACCAAAAAAAGGATTCCAACAAATTGAGAGGAGATTCATTAACCCTTCGAACATCCCACATCTCTTGCTCAAAAGAACCCTAACCCTAGCCTCTAATACTGATTCTCTCCCAATTTGGTTATGGGTCGGAAATTATAGGTAAAGAAAAACATCCATTGTCAACGCTGATCAAGGTTAAACTCACAAGAATGATACTCCTTCCATTTTAAAATCAGTCCATAAACTCGAAATTTTATTTGAAGAGGCGTAACTTTTTGTATAATTTGGTCGCAAAATGGCGGTTTCTTGTGCGGCGGCGGCTCGGCCGAGATGAGACCAATTTTATTCAACCCCCCCCCCCCCCCCCCCCACCTTTTCCTTGCTATTTTTAGCTTGTCAAAAATATTTTTATAACGAAATGTAACACTTTTTTTCTCCAATTTAACACTTTTTTTTCAAAATAAATCATAATTTTTATGCAATAAATTAAAGATAACATACGGATTTGAGCGGTCTTGCTAGGTGGGAAGAAGCGCCCAAAGAAAGCTTCTTGTACTTGGTCCCATGTTGTCAAAGAATTTTGGGAGACCGAGTTTAGCCACTGCTTTGCCTTATCCCTAAGTGAGAAAGGGAAAAGGCGCATTCTAATGGCCTCCGGTGTGACAACTAGGATTCGGGTGGTGTCACAATACTCCAGGAAAGATTAGATGTGAAGGTGGGGATCTTCAAGTGCCGAGCTCCCAAATTGGTTGTTCATAACCATGTGTAGAAGTTGAGGTTTGATCTCAAAGTGGGCTGCGTCGGCATTTGGTACTACTATTGGTGTCCTAGTCCCCGGGGTACTTGGATTTACGAAGTCCCGAAGGGTTCTAGGTGGAGGTGTAACGGGATCTCCTTCTCCGTTCTGTGCCATTTCTTCTTCTAGCACTTCTCTCAGTCTTCTTAACCTTTCGTGAAAGGTTCTTTCGGGTTCCGGATCAAATTCTTCAAGAATTGTCCGGGCTCTTTTCATATACTCTCGAAGGTACCTAAAGAAATTTTCAAAGAAAAGAATTCTTCGAAGGAGATGTTAAATAAACAATGAAAAAAAAATAAAAACAAAAAATATAAAGCAAAAATTTAGAAAAATAAACCGTTGTCCCCGGCAACGGCGCCAAAAACTTGTTAGGCCTAAACGAAGGCTTAGTTATAAAATACCGCAAGTGCACGGTGTAGAAATAGTATAGAAAAAGGCAAATGCGGGTCGATCCCACAGAGACAATGTTTACTTTGGAAAATAATTGCTTTAATAAAAATATAGAAAAAATGATTGATTGTGGGTATAAAATCGTTTGTCACTAACCAAAAATAAATTATAAAAACTCTAACTTTAAATTGAAAACTCTTATAATCAAAAAATCCATGGGTTGGGACTCGAACAATCACATGTTCCTCATTTAATCATGCTCTTTTTAGAATAAAGTTTCATTTTAAAACAAGGGTAGTACATTAGGCCTATACTACTTCTCACGATCAAGTAAGTAGCATTTGTATTCTCATACTAATTATGCCCTATCTCTCGATGGCCCATAATTAGTAAGAACCCATTAATGTTTAAGAAAAATCGACGTACTTTCCACTCAAGTAGCACCCCTAGGCCATTAATCTACTCTCGTGATTAATAGAAACCCAGTCACTTCGTATGGTTCCGTTAATCGAGATTCTCCGCTAGGTACTTCTCTCGGTTAACTAAGATTCATACAAAACATGGAGCTCATCATGGTTATAAGCGTTTTAGTACAATATGAAGAGATTGTTTAAGATGAAGAGAATGAAAAGAAGAGCATGAATTACTTTGAAGAACACATTATTGTTAAGTTTCCAACCCCAAGAAAAGGGATGATTACTCACAAGCCATTATTATAGCACAATGAACAAGATATAAGAATGGAAACATAAAGATAAGAAAGAAGGAAACTTATTCTTGCAAATAATAAGAAGAACAAATGCTGATGAACTTGTATTACTTCACTCAAAATCTTCCCCAAGAACACTTTTATGAATGGAGAATAATAATGTTATGAGACTAAATTTTTCTAGAGTACAATTACAATAAATTCTGGATGTCTCAATCTGACCTATACAATGTCTATATATAGTCATCAAAGCTAAAAGTCAAGTTTGTTCAAGGAAAGGGCTCAAAACTGAAAAGGCATGTCTGAACAGACATCTGGCACGGTCGAGCGTATAAAGTGGCACGGCCGTGCTGTTTGAAATGGCACGGTCGTGCTTTGAAGTTGGCGCGGCCGTGCTGAAATTTGATCCAGGCGTTTTTTCTCGACATGGTTGGCGCGGTCGTGTTGGACTGGATTTTCCTGACTTTCCACCTTTTGTTCCCAATTTGCTAAATCTTTAACTCTTTTTGTTCCATTTCACCATTTGACCCATATTTTAGCCCAAAAAGGTCCCTACAAACCTGTTCCAACCACAAAACACCAACAAGCATAATATCCGCAAAACATAGATAAAATGAATTAATTTAATTAAATTCTAACTAAACTAGGATGAAAAGATAACATTATAGAACCCTAAATGACTATAAAATAGCCATTTATCAGTTAGTCAGCACGAAAGCGGTATTGCCGCGACATCATTTTGAATGATTGTCGAAAAAGACCCAAGCTGTTAGTCAGCACGAAAGCGGTATCGCTACGACATCATTTTGAATGATTGTCGAAAAAGACCCAAGCTGTTAGTCAGCACGAAAGCGGTATTGCCGCGACATCATTTTGAATGATTGTCAAAAAAGACCCAATCTGTTAGTCAGCATGAAAGAATATTGCTGCGACATTATTTTGAATTATTGTCGAAAAAGACCCAAGTTGTTAGTCAGCACGAAAGCGGTATTGCCGGGACATCATCTCGGATGGTTGTCAAAAAAGAAACAATCTATAAATCAACTCGAAAACAACATGGCCGTAGTCTGAAGCGGCAAGAAAATGTTATGTTTAAAATTCTGATCAAATATTATCAAAGTTGTGAAAAATATCTTGGCGGGATGAAAACGATTGTAAAATGCGGGAAAGCTTGTTAAGACTTGCAACAGGGTAACATTCAAATACTATTAGCGTAAAAAGAGCACGGGAAAATAAGCGACAAAGGAATGTACATTGATAAGGTGGACCCCACAATAGGCCGGGGTCATGGCCTTCAAAAAGACAGCAAAAAAGAAACAACAAAGAACTATGAAAAAACTAAGACAAGAACAACTACAGATGGACCCGCTCCACCGTCACCACCACCGTCACCACCACCATCATCATCATTTTCATCCATTTCATCATCCCCATCTTTGCCGGAATCACTGGAGTTGTCAGAAGAATCACCAAATGACTTTTCTTCACCCTCATCATCACCTTTATTCTCTTCACCAGCTTCATCATTTTTGTTCTGGTCGTCGGAAACTTCATCTTCTTCGACATCCTCTTCATTACCAGAGGATGATTTGCTCTCCGAAGATGAAGGGCCATCAGAAGAAGAGGTGATCATTGGTGAAGAGAGTTCACCATTGCTGTCGGTGGCTAATTCTTCAGGTGGTGTGGGAGGAAAAGGAGGGTAGGTAGACCCGGAATCCCAGACCCCCATATCATAGTCGGAATCATCGGAGAAACTGGAAGCCATTTTTATGGATAAAAAAATGGAAGTTAAGAAGAAAGTGGAAACTGTCGCGCCCCAACCTGTGGTCCTACTTGGCCACGTTTAGGACACGCACGGAAGACGTCATAAAACACTTTTTAGAAAAAATTTCGAAATATACTTTCATAAAGTTTAACAAAATCCACACTCGAAGTTCAAATACTTCCATTTAACTTTCAAACAAACTTTACAAACACTTTCACAAACGAAAGTACTTAGCCCGAAGGCTTATAAACTCTTATACAAATGTACAATCACCATACCTTAACAAAATAGGTGATACACGGATAAAGTCTCGGTTACACTACCCCAAAGGTTATACATTTACATAATGTAGCCTTTACAAACACTTGTCCCAAAAACTCTTACCAAAACCACCACGACGTCCTCCCTTGTGTAAGTGACCTATCCCCTTGGATCGCCTTTATCTAAGGAAAACAAATTTGAAAGGAACGGGGTGAGAATAAATATCAGTAAGCTACTAAAATGCAACTACGTTACATGCTGAAATGATACTCGTAATTGAACAATGTCAATAAACATTCACATAGCACATAACATGAGAGGCAAATCCAACTTATCATACCACACATAAGTCGGAAATGAACACTCATAAGTGGATACTGAGCCAAGGTTCTCGAATCAAACATAACCATCTGAGAGGTATCAACTTAGCAGCACCAAAGGGCTGAAGCCGGTTCCGGAACCAAACAATAACAACAACAACAACAACGGGGGGGGGGGGGGGGGGAATGACACAAATTCATAACCCAAAATGCCCAACCTCTGGCCCAAGGAAGGGGGTTAAAAATGGGAAACCAATGGTAGAAGCCTTACAATGAACTTGGCTCGTGTGCCATTATAATCCCTACCACTGCCCGACTCCACAACAAGTACCATCTGGACTTTAACACGAGCATAGTAATAAATACTTGCTTAAACAACAACCAGGGCACGATTCCAAAGTAGGGAACCATACAAACACATCCTAAAGATGTAAACACGTTACTCATAAAGAGTTCACAACATTGACATGAAATCACAACACAATCCTTTATCAATGACATTAAGTCACAACTCATCTTTTATCAATGACATTAAGTCACAACTCATCTTTTATCAATGACATTAAGTCATAACACATTCTTGCACACACTTGAACACGATTCTCAACAACCAAGTACGTTAAACCCATTTCTCACACAAGGGATTTCAAGGTAAATAACCCCACGAAAGCATCATAAATATGTACAACACCTAAAATGAACCTAAACGGTTTCATCATTCCAAACTCGATCACAAACGGACTAATTCATACCCTTTTGTGTGATAAAACACCTATCAGAGTATCATAGGGTAATAACAAGAACCTAGTCATGATTTTAACCCTAATTCAAGTTGAATAAACCAATTCATCGTGTAGTACTCGAAAATATCTATCCAACGATAGTTTACACGTCCAAAACGGAGTCCGGATCAAGAAGTTATGGCCTCCGGAAGATTGAACGTAAAACGGACAAACTGCAAAAGAAGAGGGTGCGCACTGTTGGGTTTCGGAGTAACATGCGCAGCGGAAAATAGCATTTAAAATTTTATGAAACCCAAATCCCATAGATCCATTCATATGATTAAATCAAATACTTTCAATATGAATACTAGAAAAACTAACCCTTGATGACTTTGAATTTGGTATTTGATCTTGGTGGAGAAATTGAAGTTTTAATCACGAACAAGTAAGAACACAAACTTTGAAGATGATGAGCTTCACCCTCTAGCGGTATCCACACCTTGAAAGAATATCAAGAACACTTGATCTTGGTTGCTAGACCAAAATTATGAAACACGTTTTCACAATTAATATGAACTATATGGAATATTATTTTGTGTATTATTTTGTTCTTCAATCTAGGATGTCTTAGAACAAAATAAAACTCTCTCTAGCTCTTTGAGACTTGCACAAAAGCTAGGTTAATGTTCTGGCCCGAATTTGGCTGTTTATATACAAGTTAGACATATTCCAAATAGGAAACTTGTGTCAAAACCCGTCCAAAATCCTTTTCCTAATTAAATCAGGAAACCTGTCCCGACACACTGTGCGGCCGCCCAAAATCAGGTGTGCGGTCGCCCAAAACATGTGCGGCCGCCCATCCTGGTTTGTGCGGTCGCACACCAGGATCAGAGAGCCTTAATTTTCCAAAATAGTCCTTTAAGGATTCGTTCTATTGTGTGTGACCCTCTAAGATTATACTAAGTTGGCAATGGGTTCAAACATGAATCCATAAGATATGATTAGGTTCTAGCAAACTGTCATACCTACCCAAATAGTATAACTAGATACAAGTTCGCATTCCTTTAGAATATGTCACAATCCCTTTGTCCACGATTTCATTGAACACAAGTCATGGTCAAACGGTCAACTTGTCTTTGTTTGATACTTTCTCGATTCCGAATATGTTGATAATCCAAATGACATTGATCTTATCAATTCATTTGAGTCCGGCCGAACATTTTCATCAACATCATTCCTACGAGAGGCCTAAGCTTGAGATCTCTCTGAAGAGGGACAAATCCATTTAGCTTATTATTCTTCCCTACGTGAATCCGATTATGCCAATCATACACTTTATAACTACCCGGTTAAAGGTAGCATTTGAATATGTCAAACATAATGTTCATCAAGTGGAAGACTATAATAACTTCATATCTAAGGATTCGAATGACATAACTAATATGAGATATATGTACGACTTGGACCATGACATAAATCTCATACTGCGGGTCATGTCCAGTACCTTGTTCCAAACAAGTACCCATAAATCTAACATGATCATCCCATGATCATTTAGCCTTTATACTAGTGCTTAACAAGTACTAAGGACGGAGATTATTATAAATAAATATGAACAACAATAATAATCAAAACATCTTTTTATTGATATGAAATAAATGATAACAATTACAACGCTTATTAAACGTGCTTAGGGCACCACTACCAACAATCTCCCACTTGCCCTAGGCCCAATCTCCCATGTATCTAATACCCATGGACCTAACATGACCTTCATGTTTAGCTTGTGGAAGTCCCTTTTTTAGCGGGTCCGCGACATTGTAATCAGTAGGTACTTTGCATATATTCACGTCACCTCTGTCAATGATTTCTCGAATGACATGGTAACGCCTAAGTATGTGTTTGGATTTTTGATGTGCCCTTGGTTCCTTTGCTTGAGCAATAGCACCGTATTATCATAATAAAGGTCTATTGGATTAGCAATACTAGGAACCACTTCAAGTTCAGTGATGAACTTCTTAATCCAAACAGCTTCCTTTGCAGGATCCGATGCAGGTATATACTCACCTTCCATTGTAGAATCAGCGGTTGTACTCTGCTTGGAACTCTTCCAGCTTACAGCTCCACCATTTAACATAAACACAAAACCCGATTGCGATCGACTGTCATCTCTGTCGGTTTGGAAGCTTGCATCCGTGTAAGCATTTACAACGAGATCATCTTCCATTCCTCCATAGACCAAAAACGAGTCTTTAGTCCTTCTTAAGTACTTAAGAATCGCTTTTACAGCCACCCAGTGATTTTCACCGGGGTCGGATTGGTATCTACTTGTCATGCTCAAAGCATAAGATACATCCATCCTAGTACAAATCATGGCATACATGATGGACCCAATTGCCGAAGCATATGGAACATCATTAATTTTCTCACGCTCATCTTTTGTCTTAGGACATTGAGTCTTGCTTAGAGAAACTCCATGTAACACCGGCAAGGTACCTCTTTTAGAATTTTCCATACGGAATCTTCTAATGACCTTGTCAATGTATGTACTTTGGCTTAAACCAAGTAGCTTCCTTGATCTATCTCTATAGATCTTAATGCCAAGTATATATGCGGATTCACCCATATCTTTCATTGCGAAACACTTTCCCAACCAAGTCTTTATGGACTGAAGTGTAGGAATGTCGTTTTCAATGAGTAATATGTCATCCACATATAAAATCAGGAATAGCACTATGCTCCCACTAATATTCTTGTATACATAAGGCTCATCTTCATTCTTGATGAAACCAAACTCTTTGACCGATTCATCAAAACGGAGATTCCAACTCCTAGAAGTTTGCTTCAATCCATAAATGGATTTCTGCAATTTGCATACCTTAGAATTCTGTTCAAAACCTTCTGGTTGTGTCATATACACATCCTCTGTTAGTTTTCCATTTAGGAAAGCGGTTTTGACATCCATTTGCCATATTTCATAGTCATGATATGCGGCAATGGCAAGCAAAATTCTTATAGACTTGATCATTGCTACGGGTGAGAAGGTTTCATCATAGTCAATACCATGAACTTGCCTATAACATTTCGCTACAAGTCTAGCCTTGTAAGTATGCACCTTCCCATCTATGTCAGTCTTCTTCTTGAAGATCCATTTGCATCCTATGGTATTTACACCTTCGGGTGCATCAATCAAATTCCAAACTTGATTGTCTTGCATGGATTTCAATTCGGATTCCATGGCTCCAAGCCACTTGTCCGAATCAGGAGAAAACATCACCTCTTGATAGGTTGTCGGTTCATCATTCTCAATGATTTCCACCTCATTACTATCCATTACGAGAAATCCATATCTCTCGGGCTCGGATCGTAACCTACTAGATCTGCGAGTTGCTTGTGTATTATGAAACACGTTTTCACAATTAATATGAACTATATGGAATATTATTTTGTGTATTATTTTTTTCTTCAATCTAGGATGTCTTGGAACAAAATAAAACTCTCTCTAACTCTTTGAGACTTGCACAAAAGCTAGGTTAATGTTCTGGACCGAATTTGGCTGTTTATATACAAGTTAGACCTATTTCAAATAGGAAACTTGTGTCAAAACCCTTCCAAAATCCTTTTCCTAATTAAATTAGGAAACCTGTCCCGACACACTGTGCGGCCGCCCAAAATCAGGTGTGCGGTCGCCCAAAACATGTGCGGCCGCCCAGCCTGGTTTGTGCGGTCGCACACCAGGATCAGAGAGCTTTAATTTTCCAAAATAGTCCTTTAAGGATTCGTTCTATTGTGTGTGACCCTCTAGGATTATACTAAGTTGGCAATTGGTTCAAACATGAATCCATAAGATATGATTAGGTTCTAGCAAACCGTCATACCTACCCAAATAGTATAACTAGATACAAGTTCACATTCCTTTAGAATATGTCACAATCCCTTTGTCTACGATCTCATTGAACACAAGTCATGGTCAAACGGTCAACTTGTCTTTGTTCAATACTTTCTCGATTTCGAATATGTTGATAATCCAAATGACATTGATCTAATCAATTCATTTGAGTCCGGCCGAACATTTTCATCAACATCATTCCTACGAGAGGCCTAAGCTTGAGATCTCTCCGAAGAGGGACAAATCCATTTAGCATATTATTCTTCCCTACGTGAATCCGATTATGCCAATCATACTTTATAACTACCCGGTTAAAGGTAGCGTTTGAATATGTCAAACATAATGCTCTTCAAGTGGAAGACCATAATAACTTCATGTCTAAAGATTCGAATGACATAACTAATATGAGATATATGTACGACATGGACCATGACATAAATCTCATACTGCGGGTCATGTCCAGTACCTTGTTCCAAACAAGTACCCATAAATCTAACAGGATCATCCCATGATCATTTAGCCTTTATACTAGTGCTTAACAAGTACTAGGGACGGGGATTATTATAAGTAAACATGAACAACAATAATAATCAAAACATCTCTTTATTGATATAAAATAAATGATAACAATTACAACATTTATTAAACGTGCCTAGGGCACCACTACCAACATGCACGCCCTCCCTAAAAGGGAGCACGTGCCCCCCTTGATCAGAATGGTGGTTTTTGAGTGCACTAGAGGGACCGCACGCCCTCCCTAAAAGGGAGCGTACGCCCCATCGCGCGATTAAGCTTTTTGGGCCTTCCTGGTAGCCTAAAACTTGATAATTTTACTCCCTTCGTTCCACCGTCCCAAAAGTACTAACATACTCTTCACTACAATTACTTAACACAACTAAACCTGAGTATAAAACTCACCCAGGGACATTACAACCCTTCTTAGAACCAAGTCTCATACTACTCCCTTTGTCCCAAAATCACAAGTATCACAAATAAATTCTTTTCACAACAATTTCACCACATATAACATATACAACATATATATGACCATTTTAACATTTAAGGGGAATTAGTAACTTACATATTTCCGGAAAAGTATCGAGAAAATAATATTTGATCGGGTAGGAATACTCTACTCAACACCCTGAACATTTTGGTATAATTAGATTTTAAAATGGAGTAGTAAATAAAATGATAAAAATTATCAAAGTTAAGAACCCTAACCTTTTCTTTCTTCTTCTTTGCTCAGAGAAAAATTTGGGAATTTTATTGTGTGTGTGTGAATGGCGCAGAGAGTGAGGGAGGGAGGGATAAGTATGCCTTTGATATTTTCCATTTTTCACTTAAGCCCTCCTAGTTTCATTTTAAACAACTAAACCCCTCTACTTTAAATTCCACTAAGGACCCTATAGTTTCAACTAATTCATTTATCCAACTTAAAAATCTTTCTACTAACACTTTTACTATCACATAAACTCAAATAATATATGCAAGTCAAGAAAATATTATCTAACACATAAAATATACATAAAATATCAAATTAAAATCCCCAAAAATATAAAATAAATAGGGACGGGTTTTGGTGTCGTTACAATCACTCCCCGTTAAAGAAATTTCGACCCGAATTTTAGGGTAACTCACCAAAAGAATCGAACAACCAAGAATAATTCCTTTCCATTTCCTCCCAAAGTTCCCAAGTTGAATCTTTAACATTGTGATTCCTTCATACCATTCTAACAAGCGGAATACTCTTGTTTCTCAACTCTTGAACTTTGGTATCAATCACTCGATCTGGTTGCTCTATATAAGTCATATCGGGTTCTAGATCCTCTGGTATCTCTGATAACACATGAGGTGGATCATACAAATTTTTGCAAAGCACGGAGATATGAAATACGTTATGAATTTACCCAATGAAGATGGCAACGCAAGATAGTACGCAAGATTTCCAACTCTTTCTATAATTTCAAAAGGCCCATTATGACTTTTCCATCGAATAGCCAATCTCAATAGGTAGAAAATGAGCGGATTTTATCAATATATCCACGATTACACAAAATGCATCATGCTTTCTTCAAATACGAGGAAATCCTATTACAAAATCCATCAATATCGGGTACACATAGCCGCCCTCTATAAGTTAATACTCCTTCAGGACTAAGAGAGAAATCTTCAAATTTTCTATCTTTGGTTTTATCCACTAATTTTCTCAACTCGGAGTCATCCTTCTGAACATCTTTTATCTGTTGAATTAAAGTTGGCAATACTCTATTATTCGCAAACATACTCCATGTCTCAATTCATAAGGACACCAATCTCAAGCATCTTCCATTCTCGGACCATCCTCGAAACTATGTAAGATTTCTGACTAATAGTATCTGCAACCACGTTTGCCTTGCCCAGATGATAAGAGATGGTACAATCATAATCCTTCAAAATCTCCATCCACTTACGCTGTCGGTTGTGCAACTCTTTCTGGGAGAAAAGATATCTAAACTTTTATGATCGGTGAAAATCTCAAACTTCGTTCCATAAAGATAAGGTTTCCATTTATATAACGCAAAAATAATCGCAACAAGCTCCATGTCATGGTTCGGGTAATTCTTATTCGCAAGGAGTTAACTTCCTCGAAACATCACTGTAAATAACCATCATTCACATTAGGTAACGCAAGAATAGATGCGGTGGTCAACTTCTTCCTTAATTCTTCAAAACTAACTTGACATTTTTCATCCCACACATATTGTACATTTTTTTTCAAGTCAACTAAGTGAATGGTGTAGAAATCTTAGAAAATCCCTCAATGAATCTTTGATAATACTCTGCTAAACCCAGAAAATTTCGCAAATAACTGTTTCCCTTGGAGCATAGACAAAACCATTCGCAAATGTTGTTCATGTTCCTTTCGAGATTTAGAATAAACAAGGATATCACTGATAAAAACAACCACAAAGGTATCAAGATAAGGTTTGAAAACCCGATTCATCATATCCATAAGAACAACGGGAGCATTAGTTAACCCGAAAGGCATAACAAGAAACTCATAGTGACCATACCTACTACAAAAAGCAGTCTTAGAGATGTCTTCAGAATGAATCTGCAACTGATGATACCTACTCCTGAAATCAAACTTCGAAAAGACTACTGAACCTTGAAGTTGATTAAATAAATCATCAATGTGAGGTAGAGGATATTTATTCTTTACAGTCATCTGATTCAACTTTCTATAGTCAATGCATAGTCTCAAGGACCAATCTTTCTTCTTTACAAATAACACAGAAGCTCCCTACGGTTATACACTGGGTCGGATAAAATCACTATCAAGTAACTCTTGCAATTGAACTTTCAATTCAGATGGAGCCATTCTGTAAGGTACCTCAAATATCAGGGTAGTACCTGGAAGTAAATCAATACAAAACTCGATCTCCCTATCGGGAGGCATAGAATACTCAGTAGAGAACACATTAGGAAACTCTTTCACAATATGCACAACCTCTACTTCAGGCAACTTTTTAGTAGAATCCAGAACACTGGCCAAATACCCCGTACAACCACGATGCAACAACTTTCTAGCTTTCACATAAGAAATAATACGAATTCCCTTACCCAAATGAGCAGCCTCAAAAGTAAATTCAGGCACATCAGGAATAGAAAATGTAACCACCTTTTTATAACAATCAACTAAAGCATGGTATTTACTCACCCAATCCATTCCCAAGATAATATCAAAATCTTTTAATGGCAAAACAACTAAATCAGCAAATAAAACATGCTCCCAAATATGCACATCACAACTACGTAACACCTTATTGGTCACCAAACACTCCCCTATAGGAGTAAACACCTCTAACACATAAGGTAGAGATTCAGAGGAAACATGCAATCGAGAAGCAAAATGCACAGACACATAAGAATGCGAAGAGCCAGGGTCTATAAGTGCTCGTGCCCTTAAACTAGACACAAAAATTATACCTCCTATCACGGCAGAAGAATCTGAAACCTACTGTTGATTAATAAAAAAAACACGACCTTGTACTTTAGGCTTTCCCGAGGCATCCCTCTTCTGACCCTGTGATAATCCAGCTCCACTCCCAAATGATACATTCCTGGTTCTAGGATAATCCCTTTGAAAATGGCCAAGCTGACCACAATTCAAACACTTAACCTGCTTCTTCTAACACCTTTCTTCAGAGTGTCCTTCTTTCTGACAGTAGTTACATATCCTTCTACTTTGATTTCCTGAAGTGTTACCTTGATTTTTGGCAATTGATTGCCCCTGAGGTTGTCCTTTGTTTTGTGATGATGTTCCCTGACCTCCTTAATTGTCATCATGCTGTGGTTGAGTTCTTCCTTGTCTTCCAGCACCTGATAGTTCAACTTTCCTCTTATGTTCTTTAATATCGTGCTCCACTTGATAAGCTCTATCAACTGCATCTTGAAAATCTTACAACTTGTGGGATACTAGTTGAGTTCTGATCACAGTTATCAATTCTTTCACAAATAGCATTACCTTCCTCTCCTCAATTGCAACAAGGTGAGTACATTATCTGGATAACTCTGTGAATTTAGATGTATACTGAGCCACAGTCATAGAATTTTGTTCCGAGTTAAGAAACTCCATTTATTTTTGTCTTGATCCACCAATACTCAGTAGCTCCACTCAGTTTATAAGTAGAAAATCTGACTTGATCTTCATCAGAACATCTTAGAACATCAAAGATCTTTTCCATCAATTCAATCCACCTCTCCACTTTTGTTACATCTGGTTCTCCATCATAGCCTATTGGTTTCATCTTTAAGAACTGTTCTAACCCATATCTCGGAGGTGCTTGATCTCCTCCTTGTCTTTGATCATTTAAATTTTTTATGGCCGCTTCGAACATTCCTTGAAACATGATTCGAGCCTCTTCTCTAATGTCTGCTTGCCCTGAAGGCCCTGACTGATTTCCTTCTGTCCCAACTATTTTCACTAAGTACCTGCATAAGACTCTCAACGTTACTCACCCTATACACAACTACCCTCCTAGGTCACTTAGTCATTCTAGACCATCTAAAACCAGGCTCTGATACCAACTGTCGCGCCCCAACCCATGGTCCTACTTGGCCCCACGTTTAGGACACGCACGGAAGACGTCATAAAACACTTTTTAGAAATTTTTTCAAAATATACTTTCATAAAGTTTAACAAAATCCACACTCGAAGTTCAAAGACTTCCATTTAACTTTCAAACAAACTTTACAAACACTTTCACAAACAAAAGTACTTAGCCCGAAGGCTTATAAACTCTTATACAAATGTACAATCACCATACCTTAACAAAATAGGTGATACACGGATAAAGTCTCGGCTACACTACCCCAAAGGTTATACAGTTACATAATGTAGCCTTTACAAACACTTGTCCCAAAAACTCTTACCAAAACCACCACGACGTCCTCCCTTGTGTAAGTGACATATCCCCTTAGCTCGCCTTTATCTAAGGAAAACAAATTTGAAAGGAATGGGGTGAGAATAAATCTCAGTAAGCTACTAAAATGCAACTACGTTACATGCTGAAATGATACTCGTAATTGAACAATGTCAATAAACATTCATATAGCACATAACATGAGAGGCAAAGCCAACTCATCATACCACACATAAGGCGGAAATGAACACTCATAAGTGGATACTGAGCCAAGGTTCTCGAATCAAACATAACCATCTGAGAGGTATCAACTTAGCAGCACCAAAGCGCTGAAGCCGGTTCCGGAACCAAACAATAACAACAACAACAACAACGGGGGGAAAATGACACAAAGTCATAACCCAAAATGCCCAACCTCTGGCCCAAGGAAGGGGGTTAAAAATGGGAAACCAATGGTAGAAGCCTTACAATGAACTTGGCTCGTGTGCCATTATAATCCCTACCACTGCCCGACTCCACAACAAGTACCATCTGGACTTTAACACGAGCATAGTAATAAATACTTGCTTAAACAACAACCGGGGCATGATTCCAAAGTAGGTAACCACACAAACACATCCTAAAGATGTAAACACGTTACTCATAAAGAGTTCACAACATTGATATGAAATCACAACACAATCATTTATCAATGACATTAAGTCACAACTCATCTTTTATCAATGACATTAAGTCACAACTCATCTTTTATCAATGACATTAAGTCATAACACATTCTTGCACACACTTGAACACGATTCTCAACAACCAAGTACGTTAAACCCATTTCTCACACAAGGAATTTCAAGGTAAGAAACCCCACGAAAGCATCATAAAGATGTATAACACCCAAAATGAACCTAAACGGTTACATCATTCCAAACTCGATCACAAACGGTCTAATTCATACCCTTTTGTGTGATAAAATACCTATCGGAGTATCATAGGGTAATAAACAGAACCTAGTCATGATTTTAACCTTAATTAAAGTTGAATAAACCAATTCATCATGTAGTACTCGAAACGAGCTTTCCAAAGATATTTTACACGTCCAAAACGAAGTCCGAATCAAGAAGTTATGGCCTCCGGAAGATTGAACGTAAAACGGACAAACTGCAAAAGAAGAGGGTGCGCACGCTCTCCCTAAAAGGGAGCGCGCGCCCCCCTTGATCAGAATGGTGGTTTTTGAGTTCACTAGAGGGTGTGCACGCCCTCCCTAAAAGGGAGCGCGCGCCCCATCGCCCGATTAAGCTTTTTGGGCCTTCCTGGTAGCCTAAAACTTGATAATTTTACTCCCTTCGTTCTACCGTCTCAAAAGTACTAACATACTCTTCACAACAATTACTTAACACAAATAAAACTGAGTATAAAACTCACCCAGGGACATTACAACCCTTCTTAGAACCAAGTCTCATACTACTCCTTTTGTCCCAAAATCACAATTATCACAAATAAATTATTTTCACAACAATTTCACCACATATAACATATACAACATATATATGACCATTTTAACATTTAAGGGGAATTAGTAACTTGCCTATTTCCGAAAAAGTATCGAGAAAATAATATTTGATCGGGTAGGAATACTCTACTCAACACCATGAAAATTTTGGTATAATTAGAATTTAAAATGGAGTAGTAAATAAAATGATAAAAATTATCAAAGTTAAGAACCCTAACCTTTTCTTTCTTCTTCTTTGCTCAGAGAAAAATTTGAGAATTTTTGTGTGTGTGTGTGTGTGTGTGTGAATGGCACAGCGAGTGGGGGAGGGATAAGTATGCCTTTGATATTTTCCATTTTTCATTTAAGCCCTCCTAGTTTCGTTTTAAACAACTAAACCCCTCTACTTTAAATTCCATTAAGGACCCTATAGTTTCAACTAATTCATTTATCCAACTTAAAAATCTTTCTACTAACACTTTAACTATCATATAAACTCAAATAATATATGCAAGACAAGAAAATATTATCTAACACATAAAATGCACACAAAATGTCAAATTAAAATCCCAAAAAATATAAAATAAATAGGGACGGGATTTGGGGTCGTTACAGAAACTCTGAGGACAAACTTTGCCTTTTATAGGCCTGGAAAGATGAAGGGGAAAATTACAAAAGTCACCATAAATGTACATAAAGCCCACTCCCTTATCGAGGTAATGATAAAATGGGAAGTTCAACCGGTCACATCATAAGATGCATATCAGGGTTCATTAGATTTTGGGGCCTAAAGGTCACGTCGAATTAATAATGTCTGCTAAAGGCGGCATTCACCCTGATGTCATAAAAAAAATGCTACTTGTGTGAGCATTTGCGACATAAGAAAAGGTTACTTACATGAACCTCCCTAAAAACTCGTTATGGCAAGAAATGCGAGATAGAAAGAAAAATTGAACCAAGCATGAAAAGCGGGAAGCCTAAATTGTCTAGTGGGCTCACAGGCCCCAAATGGGACAAACGACATGCAAGCCGACAAAATAAAGTTAGCAAAAAAAAAATTTTGATAAAGGGGCAACACAATCACAATTCAGGAGGCACCAGTATCTTGATTGTTTTAAGAATGACGCTCGACGAAGGCGGAAAGAACAGCCTTTCGGGTTTGATCAAATAGCCGTAAAAGTAAAGTATGCAATATAAGAAAGAGTTGTATGATTAAAGTGTTAGGTGCATGTCGTTTCAGTGATAAGGAAATAAGCATGCCAACACATGATGAAAGTTGGAATAAAGAGTTTATATGTACAAAAGATGTAACCTTACCCAAAAAGCGAGATAGCCTTTAAGGGGGAGAGGTAGAAAGATAATTACAAATATGTAGCTTATAAAAGAAGGCACGCGAGAAAAAAAATGCTAACATGATTAAAGAGAAGTATAAAAATAAGAAAATAGAGCATTGTTTGAAACAGACACGCAGGCCCACAAACACAAAAGAAGCATGCAGGCTTCAAATCAAGTTGAATGGCACAAAAGCCCAAATTGTTTTAAGGCATGCAAGCCTTCAAGAACAGCATATTGTTTAGTCGCACCAGCGACATTAAAAACCAAAACAGGGAAAGTAAATTGTTTTGCTACACCAACAACAAACAGTCAAGTAACGAAAGAAGGAATCAAAGAGTTAGGCATAAGGATGATCATACTGAGTCTTTGAATGGCGCTCATTGATAGAGGCAATGGCATGGCAGCGACCTTGGCATCATTTAAGGCTTGAGACTTGGTGTCAATAAGATCATACCACTTATGCACAATCTTGGGGTCAGAAACGTAGGGAGGAGTCCATTTGGCCCTACCGAGAACGAGATCTTCAGAGGCTAGATCACGAAGTTCTTCCACGGAATAGGGAATAAGGGCATGACCCATGCGGGAATGATCACTAAACAAAGTTTCAGAACCCCATTCCATGATCTTTTCAGCAGTAATGGCGGGAATATTCTCATGATCAGCAGTGGCGTCACGCATAATTTGAAGGGCAGTTTGATCTCATGCATCCTGTAAATCCTCAGCCTCTTGGGTCTTGAGAGTGGCAAGTTCAGCGTGCAACTTGGCTATTTTCTCATCGGAGGCAGTTAGATCTTTCTTAAGCTTTCCGACTTCATCAGTTAAGGAGGTAATCTGGTTGTTCATATCCAGCTTGGTTTTTTCTAAGTCCACTTGAGCCTTTGCAGCTTTGGTTTAAGGTTCTGCCTTCTCCTCCTTCAGTTTTTCAATGGAGTTATTTCGCCTTTGAACCCTCATCTTCTAGGCTTCCCAGTTGGCATTGGCGGTTTTCAGTTGAGATTTTTTCCGGCCCACTTCACCTTCAAGTTCCTGGTTTTGCTGGCCAAGTGCCAGGATTTTACTGCTTATCTGAAATAAAGGGGAATAAAAGGAAGTCAATAAGAGTTCTAGATGCAGATGAAAAGAAAGGAGGACATTAAGAAATATACCAAAGACATGTCCAAACCGATTTTGTTGGGTTTCGTAGTAACATGCGCAACGGAATGAAGCATTTAAAATTTTATGAAACCCAAAGCTCATAGATCCATTCATATGATTAAGTCAAATACATCTACGATGAATACAAAAATACTAACCCCTTGATGTGTTTATTCTTTTTCCTTGATCTTGAATCTTGGTTCTTTGCGCTTCTCCGAATCACGAACTTAGGAACACGAACATAAAGATGATAAAGTAATCACCCTCTACGGATATCCACACGCGAACGAATATTAAAAACTATTTCTTAATCTTGACTGCTAGATCAAAAAGGGACTATATGATTTTATGAATTATTGATCGTGATTCTCAATCTTAATCAATAATATTGTTTCTCTAAACAAGTGAATCAATCTAATACAATGGCTGGTGAAAAGATATTTATATAGGTCTAAGTCCTTAACCCTTAAGGACTTAGGAAACCTAAATCCCGTCACTTAATTATTCTGCAAGATTTCTGGCCAAGCAGACTGGCACGGTCGTGCCCTAAAACTGGCACGGTCGTGCCATTGGGTGCGAGCCTGCCTTCCAGCCGGCCATTATTGGCACGATCGTGCATTGTATCTGGCATGGCCGTGCTTAGCACGGTCGTGCTTTACACTCGGCACGGTCGTGCCCTTTAAGGCGCACGGTCGTGCCAGACAAAAATTTTGCCATTTTGCCCTCTTAACAATTCGTTCTCTTGTATGTGACCCCATAGGATTATATCAAGTTGGCAATGAGTCTAAACACACTTTGTCTCATAAAATCATGAGCGGACCCTATCAGGCCATCATGATTACCCAATTGATATAACTTGTTAAAGTTCGTTAATCCATTATAGAACATATCATAATCCTTTTGTCCACGATGTCATTGAACGTAAGCTATGGTCAATGATCAACTTACAATGTTCAATACTTTCTCGATTTTGAATATATCGATAATACAAATCACATTTGAGCACGACCATGCATTTCATCAATAATATTCATCGAGTGGCCAAAGCTTGACATCTCTCTTGACGAGGAACAAATTCCATCTTGACTTATTACTCTTCCCAACATGAATCCGATTATGCCAATCACATTCTTTATAGCTACTCGGTTAGGGGTAACGTTTGAATGTGTCAAACGTAATGTTTATCAAGTGAAAGACTGTAATAATCTCAGGTTTAGGGATTAAATGATATAACTATATGAGACTTAATTATGACATTGTGACCATGACATAAATCTCATATGGGCCAGTCCAATATTCGTTCTCCAACAAATATCCACAAGTTTAATTGTATCCCATACACCATAATCATCATATGATTATCTATTAAACTTATACTAATAATTAATCATAATTATCCGGGACGGGGATTATTATAATAAACATGCAAAGGATATAATAATCAAACATTCAATATATTTATTAAAACATAATCAATAGATAACATTAATCGTTCTCATAACGTGCCTAGAGAATACAACACCAACAGGTTTCACAGACAAGCATACTTGCGGACGCACTTGCGAAAGTAGCAACTTGATCCAAGTCGGCAATCCGCTTATGAACAGCGAGTCCTAAGATGACCTGGTCAGTTGAAGGTTCGGAAAGAATCAAGCCTTTGAGAGGAGGAGCACTGTGCATGGCTTCTTTTCTAAGGCGGCTAATAGATTCAAAATCTGTGGGCATCACAAAACCCTTTTGAAGCCAGCTTGCTTGGCCAGCGTTGGAGGTGGTGTTAACCGTGGTAGATGGCAGGGGGGAGAAGGAGTGACCAGGTTATCGTCATCACCAGTCAAGTCATGGACGGGGGGATTTTATTTTTGAGTATCTGTTGTATGAGCGGCATCATCTTGGTCCATATCCTCAGTAGAAACAGTTTGGCTGGCAATTTCTTCTGTGGTTTTCTCGGCTTCTTCAGCATGGGAACTGGAAGCTGGAGTAGGCTCGTCCTCAAGTTTCTGCTAATTAACTTGAGCCTTGGGAAGTCGCCTTCTCTTGGATGGAGGTTTGGGGGCTTTGGCTTTTTCGAGATCAGCGGCAATTTTCACAGCAGCGGCAACTTCGTCATCGGTTCCGTCCTTGGAAATGGGAAGAGGCAAATCTGAGGTAAGTTCACTTAGGCGGGCATTGCGCCTTCCTGAAAGTCGTGAGCGTTCCTTTTCAGAATTGAGGTTAGCGTTGTGTTTGGAGCCGGAACTCATGTTGTGTTGAACTGAAAACAAGATAAACGGAAAACTTCAGAATGATAAGTGTTTGCACCCGAGAAGATACCCGCTCACCTTTTTGGTTTGAGAGTCGCCACCATGTTGTTGAACGGAATACGGACCGTGAGATTCTTGAGTTCGGGGGTTAAGTTATGGATTAGGAAGATCAAGGAGCACCCAATCCACCCAAATTAGGATTGGTCTTGGTTAGGTGTTTTTAATCAAATAAAGAGCAAGTAATTAAAACAAGTAAAGCCAATAATTAATTTCTTAATTATTGGAATGTCGGATCATGTGCTTCGAGACCATCTCCATGGATTGGAGAGGCTCTAGGCTGATCCTTTTGATGGGATTACACTACTCTAAAACAAAGAATGAGATGAGAAGTAGAGATTAAAAGCGTAGGAGTTTACCTAAAGCGTTATTGAGATTCCAATTGATGGCCTTGACTAAGGCCTTGAAGATCCAAGAGTTTTGTGATGATTTTGGCTTGAAAAGATGAGTTTTTAGTGGTGTTTTGGTATGAGGGAAGAGGAAAAACGGGATTATTGAGACAGATAGCCTGATTAGAGAATTGTTAACCCCTTTTTAGGGTGAAAAAACTCTATTTTATAGGTATTGGATTACTTAGAGACCAAGTTTAGGAGTCTTAAGTTTAGTAGGAAATAGAGTCCTTATTTAGAGAGGTTAAAAGAGGTAGGAAATCAGTAGGAAACATCTAGGAAGTCTCCTAATTAGATGTTTCCCGGATTTAGGGGAGTGTTGGCCAAGAAAGAGATCTGGACGGAGAAGGAAACTGGAATAAACCCAAAACAGCGGGAGATGTCTCGTACGAGACATCAATGTCTCGTACGAGACATCAATTTCTCGTACGAGACATCCAGTACGAAAGTACTATTTTGCCCTTCTGTCAGTTTCATTTGTTCATTTTAGCCCCTGACTAACGGAGTCAGTTAGAAACTTAACGAAACATGACGAAACTAACGAGTTTTCATCCAAACACAAAGGCGAGACACAAGAGTAGTGTAATCATGAATGTGAGTTCAAAATGGGGTGTCTACAATAAGCAGTATAAAAGCATAACTAAGTATATAAGTAAGAAAAAATGAACCATACGCCGAACTTCAGTCATGGCAGGACAATGTCGCGGACCGGCACATCTTTGGCATTCGTGGGATAGTAAAAAGTCAGTGTGCAACTCCCAGCAAGCATAATTATTCGTATGAGTCATGTCAACTCGCTCTTTGGCTATGGGAAGGGCCAACTTGGCAAAGCAGTTTACGGTCGGATAAATTCGGCGACAAGAAAGCCGGGCGCCAGGATGATTAGGAACCGGGAAAAAAGAGTTTATGATGCTTTTACGAAGGGTTTCATCTTGGGGTTCCAATTTCTTCTTTTTCCCAAGAGAATGCTTAAGTGGTTTAAGATAACAAGGATGAGTCCATCCCGAGCGAGAAACGATGAACAAGGGGTTGGCTAGGCAATTGTGAACCTTGCCTGGAAGAGGAGTGAAGATTTTTTCTTTCAAATATTTCATGGATACTCTAATTTCATAAGTACCATCGGGATGCTGGGTAGTTTTCTTGTATGTAGAAAAGAAATGTTTAAATAAGGGCATGGTAGGCTCTCGGCGAAGGGCGCGACAAACAACTATAAAGCAGGTCAGTATTCTAAAGGCATTAGGATGGATTTCCATGATTGATGCTTGTAATTCATGAAGAAAAAGGGTAATGAAAGGGTCAATGGGAATTCGAAGACTAGCTTCAAGTTGAGCGGGAAAGACTATAATCCGATATTCGCGGCAAGAGAGACATCACCTTGAAATTCAATAATATGGTACACAACATGGTCAATATTATACTTGTTATGCCATTTTGTTATGGGATTATGTTCTAAATCGCCGTATGGGTTATAGTCAGGAGCAGTAAAATCATAAACGGGTCTCCCAGGAATGGTGCGAAAAGGAACATGTTCACCTGAGTCAGGGAAAGCTGAGACCGTAGCTTGAGAACTGGAGCTAGCTTGATTGGACATGCCGCTAGAAGAACTGGAAGATGAAAGAATTTGTTTATAACGACGTCTTTGCTTTAAGTTAGCAGAATTTGAAGGTTTGGAATTAACAATGTTATTTCTCAAAGAAGGATTACACAAGAAACAAATATGGTAAAATAACGAGCGGGAATCATAGAATCAATGTGACATGGGGGTTGCTCGTGAAAGGAAGAGGTCACCCTTAATCTGGAGAAATGTAATTAAAGTGGAATCCCTTTTGTATTTATTTACTATGGCTTTAAGGTCGTCTGGGGATATTCTCATCCACATGTTCATATCAAACTTGTAAAACCCCCCGGACCTTTGGCAGACCCCATATTTGATTTTCTTACCAGTGATTTTCATTCTTGCCATGAAGTAAAATAGGAAAGAGGTAGCAAGTTCAAAAGATGAAGGAAAAGCAAAGAAAACCAATGAGAAAAAAGGGAAGTACCTGAGAAAACGGCGGGAGATAAAAGGGTTTGGACGGAATTTTCTTTCGGCTCTGAAGAAGACTGACGGAGGAAGTGAAAGTCTTGAGATAAACAGCGAGCCAGTGAACGAGTCAGAATACCTAGGCCAGAAAAGGGCAAGGAACAAGAATCTGGATTTGGATTTCAAAATGAACGGTGGAATCAGCCGGAAAGGCAAGAAAGACGATTAGAGTTTTCTCATCGCCGGTGAAGAGGGTTTACAAATAAAAAGGAAAGTGAAAAGTTAAAAAGGTTGGGATTTCATATTTATACGGGGGGTAAAAACGACAGCTGGCCCGAGGTGATGTGGTGCAGTTGTAAGCGGTTTTCAAAATATTTTGAAATTGGTTGTCAAATCATTGTGTACGAGCCCCAAATAACGGTTCCACTAAGGATAAAAAACCGTTCACATTGACCTATCACATGGATTTACGTGGACCCATTTAAAGCCATACATAATCATTCTCATCAAGATAGCGGAAAGAAGACATGCGACATACTGAATTTCTCGCCTTCGATCATGAATGGATCTCGCCAAGAACTTGGGGACTATTGATGCTACCATACCGAAAATGTGAACTTAGACCTGATAAATGTTGATGAGTTGGGCTTGACAAAGAACCCAAGCAAACACTAGAGAAGTGGGCCAAATGAAAGAATGATGGGCCTGTAACCAGGAAATAAGAATTCCTAAGGACTTAAGGGAAGAAAGAGGCGACATGAGAACGAGCCTATGTCGCCGGCGACTTAGGGAAAAAGGTGTAGAAAGTGTGATGATGAGGGACCCCACTAAATCTGTTACAATTAATGCTTAGATGTGCAGGCATGGAATGTGCGTAACTAACAACTTATAGGAAACCAATCAGGAGGTGCCAGCTGGCAGAGGGCATATGGAATGCACGGGATTTGCACATGCCAGACGGATATAAATAAAGGGGATCGTCACTCACAAAGGGTAAGCTCTGAATTTTAGCTCCCGCACACACACAATAAATCATCTCTCTATTTCTTCTCTCAAAATCCCATATTCTTACGCTCACGCCAGAGGGGTTTACGCCCCGGCTTTGTGACGTTTGCTTAAGTGTGTAGATCAGCTATGAAGGAAGGCCGAGTTCATCTCTAGACTACCAATCGAACCAGTGCATTATTGGGCCAGATTTCACTCCGGGCGCACCACTTTTGTCCGATAGCAAATCACAAGGGAGAATCCATTGGAAAATTGGTTTATGGATGTTTGCAAAAATGGGATATTGAGAGTGTTTTCACAGTAACTGTGGATAATGCTTCATCAAATGATGGGGCCATAGTGGACCAAATGCTATCATGGATTGTAAGTACATGCACTTAAGATGTTGTGCACACATAGTAAATCTTGTTGTGAGAGATGGACTAGAGGAGCAAGATGAATCCATTGCAAAAATAAGAAATGCAGTGAGGTATGTTAGGTCATCTCCTGCAAGGGCAGCGAGCTTTAGAGAATGTGTTGAGAAGGCTAAAATTGATTGTAGTAAAAAACCATGTCTTGATATTGAAACTAGGTGGAATTCCACCTTTTTAATGTTGGAAACAGTGGTTCAGTATATTGAGGCCTTTGATAGGATGAAATTAGTAGATTTCCAGTTTAAATCTTATGTTGGTGTTTGTGATGAAGATGGGTGTGAAAGTAATACAAGGAAGAGAAAAAGGAAAGAAAGAGTTGTGGGTCCTCCGGAAGCAAAAGATTGGGATAATGCTAAATAGTTCATTGAGTTTACAATGTAACTAACTCAATCTCTGGGTCAAAGTATGTCACCTCCAATATGTTATTTGGCAAACTTGTGACAATGCATGCAAGCATCTCAGGAATGTGCCTTGATGAAGATGAGGGAAAGCAAAAAATGGCTTGTTCAATGAAAGCTAAATATGACAAGTATTGGGATAATATGGATAACATGAATTTTTTATTATATGTTGCAGTGGTTTTAGATCCCCGGAATAAAATGTGTTTTCTTGAATGGTGTATAGGGCAAATCTATGGAATAGGTTCTATTAGAACTAAGGAAATTTGTGATAGAGTGATAAGAACAATGAATGAATTATTAGATCACTACAAGTTGAAAGCGGAGAGATTGGTAGGTGGGAGTAACGGTAATTCTTCATCTTCAAAGTCTGTTGGGAGCTCTAATTTTATCAACATTGATGCTGGAGTGAATTTGGAGTCAATTTTTTTGAATTACTTGGAAAAGCATGGTGGAGGTGTGACTAATAAATCCGTGGAAGAGATATACTTGTCTGACGGAATGGAAGAAAGAGACGAGAAATTTGATATTTTGAATTGGTGGAAAAGCAACTATTTGAAATTTCTAGTTCTTTCTCAAATTGCTAAACATGTATTGGGAATGCCAATCTCTACTGTGGCTTCGGAGTCAGCGTTTAGCACCGGTGGTCGGGTGATTGACCCATTTAGGAGTTCTCTTACTCTTAAGACCGCCGAAGCTTTGATTTGTACGCAAGATTGGATTCGTTCTACACCAACAGATCTTGAACTCCCAAATGTTCATGCTAAGGCCATTGAGGAACTGCAAGACAAATTGGAGAATATTGAAATTGGTATGGATTTTGTGCTTCATATTTTCTTTTAGAGATTCTGAATTCTAAGTTACTTCTAATGAAACTTTATATACTTTTATTGTAGATGCATTTGGAGGTGGACCAAAATTCTTTGCGCCGTGTACGGTTGACGATTGACTGTTTACAATGGTATGCTTACTTTTAACACAATATATAGAAGATTTCAATAATTTGTGATTTTAGCTAAAGTAATACCCAAGGTCTACAATGGTTGCAGTTTCTTTCTTTCTTTTTTTTTTTTTTTTTTTTTTTTTTAAGTCAGAAAGTGATTTGGTACAGTTTATTTTAGTTGAAAAGTATGCAGTTTAGTTTTTAGCTAAAAAGCCACATACACTAAAACCTTGAACACCCATCTCCTTGTCAACTGTGAAGTGAATGGCACACATGTGTCATGATGCATTTTGAAATGTAAATGTTGAGTTTTGATTTTATTTTTTTATTTTTTTTTAATTTATGCAGGTCGTAGTTGAATTTACTTAGTATTTTGGTTCAACTTTGTTGTCTTTCATCATGGTGGGGTTTTTCTACATGTCTATATTTATATTTCTGTAAATTACTTGCTATTTTGGTGAATGTTAAAATCACTTTAAATTTGATTTAATTTTGACTTTTCAGGTGCAATTTCTATGTTTGGGGGATTTTTCTCATGTAGCTTGAATGTGGTGTTAAGATGAAGTTATGCTGGAAGGTTGTCTCATTGCAATTTATTTATTTATTTATTTATTTATTTATTTATTTATTTTATGAAATTTAGAATTACAAATCCAAGTAACTAGATGTTAGAAGTTGAGATTGTTTAATTTGAATGTTTTAAAGTCTTTAATTGTTTGCTTGAATTGCATCAGTGGTGACATATATAAGGTAAACCTTATAAAACTCACATCAATATCTAATTGTTTATGTAATTATGAATAGGTTCTTTTTGTAGCCCAACAAGTATCCAAAAGCCCGTGCCAATGGCACGGGTCTGTACAAAAACAATGTCGGTACAAAATGATGATAGTATGAAAATGGGTTATAGACATGATAATAGTACAATGAGTGACATTATAAACACGATGACAGTGTGGAGTATGTCTAAAATCATGTAATCCACCTTATTAATATCAACATAGATATACAACGAACGTAAACTAAAACTCACCTTGTACCCAAACTCAAGAATATCAGCAGTCCGTCTCCGCATTTTTGCAATGTCAAGCCATGCGCTAGATTAAATAGTTCAAATAAAGAGTATCAATTGATTATGTACTCTGCAATTGTAAGTGATGATAGATACCTGTAGAAGCTTTTAAATTTGAAAGACCTTTTCGTAGGGGGCTCAAACGTTATTGCTGCAGATGATGTTGAGCGACTTTGACTCCCTCAGTCCAACTTTACAAATAGAAAAGTCAAATAAGCACCCCTTTAAATGATAATGTATTTAACAAAATTACCAATGAAAAAAGTATTCCAAAGCATTGAAGTATTAGAGATGCAAAATAAACTTTGTGATGACATACCTGAGCAATGCGTCAATCAGTCATTGAGAACCAAATCCCTGTACCAATTTTTTTTTTTTTGGTACAATTGTACCAATTCTAATCACTTAAAATGAAAAAGAGTGAAAAGATTTCACTGGTTCAGATGGCACACAACAATGCAAAAGACTCTTCAATTTCATTGCCCTACCGCTATCGACAATTATTCATAGCAAAGAAACAACTAAACAAAAACAATGTATGTCTACATTCATTCTAAGAGAAATAAATATGAAAAAAGAACGTCAGTGTTTATAAGTAGAGGGGAAATTTCCACACCACAATTATTTTGAAGAAAATAAATAACAATTATCAAGTAAAAAATTAATCTTCTGTCTCTCTTTTCACAACAACTACTGTTGTGGAAGCTTCGTCTTCCACCCTATGTGCATAATCACGTTCAAACCTTTGGCACAACTCCTCCTGCACATGTAAACCCAAAATAAATCAGCCACGGTTAGTTAAGTATAATTGATGCATTTGATTCAAGTATATAAAAAACATACCACTTCATTAAGAAAACCCAAAATAAATCAATAGTTATTTTTTCTCATGTAGCTTGAATGTGGTGTTAGGATGAAGTTATGCTGGAAGGTTGTCTCATTGCAATTGACTTATTTATTTATTTATTTATTTATTTATTTATTTTTTATGAAATTTAGAATTACAAATCCAAGTAACTAGATGTTAGAAGTTGAGATTGTTTAATTTGAATGTTTTAAAGTCTTTAATTGTTTGCTTGAATTGCATCAGTGGTGACATATATGAGGTAAACCTTATAAAACTCACATCAGTATCAAATTGTTTATGTAATTATGAATAGGTTCTTTTTGTAGCCCAATTAGATTTTAGCGATGTTGAAATCATATGTTTCAACTAATTATGAAGTGCTGGTAATGGTAATGTTTTGTTGTTGAACTTAAAATGCAATAGTAGGTAAGGAAACTTATTTATTATTTTTTTTGTTTTTATTTAATAAAGTTATATAATAATTTTTATAATATAAATATATAGTATATGAATTAAAACGTTGACAAAAACTTAGATGAGAACACCATGACCCGTCTCATGGTAGAAACGGGTCATTTTTGACCCATGACTCGGACCCATGACCCAAGGGCAAAAAAAAAAAAAAAAAAACTGTTTTTTTGCTTTATTTTTAGTTTTTATATTTTTATTTTGGGGTTTTTTTTTTCAGTTTGCCAAAAGTAATAGTTACTATAACTAAATGTAACAAACGTGTTACTTATATGTAACAGTATGTATACATACAAGTAATACATATATACAGAAAAGTAACAGTGTTTTTTTTTTTATGTTTTCTTCGTTTGCCAAAAGTAATACTTACTACAACTAAAATGTAACGAACGTGTTACTTATATGTAACAGTGTTTATACATAATTGTAACACATATGTATAAAAAAGTAATAATTCAACCATTTACACTTTAGAACTAAAAACACTCGTGTTAGTAACACTGTAAAAATAAGAAAGTAACAATTTTATAAACGAATGTTACACTTTACTTGTATAATAATATTGTAAAACAGTTACGTTTACTTGGATAATAGTATATCTATATGTTTTCAAATAATAAATTACAATGAGTTCAACTTATCATGATACATGTAAAAGTATTGCATTATGTATAGAAATCTGTTACAATTTCATCTACTAAAGTGTTACATTTACTTGTACAAGTAATTACATTCATGTATATAAGTTGTTATTTTTGCAAATGTTACTTTCTTTCAAAAAATAAAATCAAAATACTCAAAATAAAAAATATTCTGGAAAAACACTATTACATTTCAGTATAACGATAATTACATTTAGTTATTGTTAGTGTTACACGTATTTATAGTTAGTATTATAGTTGAAAGATGAGTAATAGTTAACTATTACAAATAAGAGTAATAGTTAACTCTAATGGTTAACTATTATAGTTAACTATTACTAATAATAGTAATAGTTACTATTAATAGTTAACTGTCATTTGTTTAATACAATTAGCTAATACTATTAGTTATTACATAATGTAACTATTATAATAGCTATTACTAATAATAGTAATAGTTAACTATAATAGTAACTATTACCAAATATGCTTGTTACTATGAAATCTCAAGTTGAATAAATTATGAATTTTATACTGTAATAGACTTGGGTAATGAAATGGATCACTACAATTTTGCAAGTAGTTAATGTATGCAGTAAATCCTTACCGTTTTGCCTTCTTTGTTGAGTTTTTTTTTTTATCGTTTTATGAATCTGCCTGTTAAAAAAAATATTATGGGGCTAACCTAATATTTGCGTTTTTGCACAGGGGCCCTATAATCATTCTCACTCGGAATCCCGCCGCAACCATGGAAACTCAAGTCGTAAAACTCTTAAACGATATCGTCGACGGCAAGGTCAGGCGATCAATGGAAGCTCTGGATCGTCTTTTTGTTTGCCCCCATGTTCTCGTCTCCATTTCACTCGGTACATCATTTTCTCATCTTTGTAAACTTAGTTTTTTAAATGAAACGCTTTGAGTGAGGCATCCCTAGAAGGAAAGTAGCAGTTACTGACTGGAGTGGACTGGGATTTTTGTATTTGTATTGTCATTTTATGGGGTATTGACATTATATATCATTTAGGAGGAGAAAACGAAATGCAAAAAGTTGTTGCTGCTATGTATCTTAGGGTTTTGGCCAAACGAAATCCTGATGACAAAGACTTAAACAGTGACAGATTGAAAGAGGCGCTATTGCTTGCTTTACTTAAAGCAGAACCTGAGGTTTTGAGGGAATTAATCAAAGTGGTATGTGATCTAGCAAGAATTAAACTTGTGATTGTTACCCCAATGATCAAATCGTTCAATCATATTACTTTTTATATTGCAGTTTAAAGGTCTTGTAGTTGCTGGGAATGTGAATGAAAATTCATGTCCCAAATTTGTGCTTAAATTGAAAGAAGCTATTTTCGATAGCGACATGCTACTAAGTCAAAGCAGCACTCCCCAATGGAAGACCATCAATGTCCCCATCAATGCCCTTACGGTTCTTTACAATCTTATTAGACCATTCCAGGTACACTTCCTTCTCTCATTGTTTTTGGACAAACAATTTCCATAAAGAGTAATATTGCAAGCTGTTTAGTTTTATTGTGGATTGTAGTGGATGAATTTAGTGGCTATAGAAGAGACAGCGGATGTACAGATAATAGGTGGGAAAGACAAGAAAAACCATGCACAATGCATCAACTCACATGCTCATGTAAATTGCACTTCATAGGTGGTTTCAGGATGACTTTATTGCTGGAATCTACATGTTATTGAATTATTCCCCCAAAAATTATTACTTTATGTTCCAACGTGGTTCATTTTGGATTCGTAAAAACTAAAGACGGCAGTAGTTAGATATCGTGCATAGGAAACACCAATCATAATAATTATTATACTACCTCCGTCCCAGCTCAATGTGCACACTTACCTTTTAAGTGGGTGTCGTTGATATGTGCACAATCCAAAAAAGGAAAGTTTTTTATTACTTTTATAATCTTCCACTCATCCTCTCTCTTCCTCCCAACCACTCATTATTCTCCACTTATTCTCTTTCTTCCTCCCAACCACTCATTATTCTCCACTCATTCTCTTTCTTCCTCCCAACCACTCATTATTCTCCACTCACAATACTTTTGAATATAAATACTCTCTCCTTAAATCTTGTGCCCAACAGTAAACGTGCGCATTGAGTTGGGACGGAGGTAGTATATGTTAACTATTATTATTATTAATATTACTTAATCATGATAATTATTATATAATTTAACTATTACTAATACTAGTATTAGTTAACCATGATAGTTATTATATAAATTAGTAATTATTATTAATAATATTTTGCATTGCAAACAATACTAAATAATTATTTATTCGTCCCAGAGTAAGAGTCTTTTTTTGGCTATGCACGTTTATTAAGAAAACAATAATGTAAGAGTCCTTCCTTGGCTGAGCCGACCTAAGAAAACAATAACAAATATGTAAATATTAAAAAAAAATATTATGTTAATTTATCAAATAAAAACGTAAAAAACATAAAAATATAAAAGTTTTAACGAAATAGATTTTCGTGCGGAGCACGTGTTACCCACTAATGATGATATTATTTCGTATAAATCAATTTGTGCCCATCTATACATGTAATCATGAACTGTATTTCGTCATTTTATTTCACAACTTTAGATAGTACTTTCTAGGTTGTTTGACCAGGCATATTTAATACTCCCTCCGTCTCAAAATGATCTTCACGTTTAACTATTCAAACTTTTTAAGAATATGAACACTTACTTCACTAGCAATGTTATGTCTAAGCACATTTAAGCCTAAATTGTAAAAATGGGGTGAACTTTTTGGGACAATAAAAAATGGCAAATGAGAAGATCATTTCGGGATAGATGGAGTAAGAGATTTTTAACAACCCTTGTTTTGTTTGTTCCGGATTTTCAAGAAATGAGTGACGATGTAACGACCCCAAAACCCGTCCAAATTTATTTTATATTTTTGGGGATTTTAATTTGACATTATGTGTGCATTTTATGTGTTGCATCATATTTTATGACTTGCACATATAGTTTGATTAATTGTGTTATTTACTTAGTTAGTAGTAATAATGGTTAAAGGAGATAAATGATTAAGTTGAAACTATAGGGTCCTTTGTGGAATTATAAGTTCAGGGGCTTAAGTGTTAAAAATAAAAGTCCAATGACCAAAGTTGGAAAAATGGAGTAAAAATCTCAATATAAGGCATACTTATCTCTCAGTCTCTGCGTTTCATATACTTTTCTTTCCTTTCTCTCTCTGTATCAACGAAGAAGGTAAATTGATCTCATTTTAATTTCTATCTTTTTAATTACTTCTCCGTTTTAAAAACTAATTATATAAAAATGATCAGGGCATTGAGTAGGTCATTTCTACCCGATCAAATATTATTTTTGCGATACTTTTTTCGGAAATAGGTAAGTTACTAATTCCCCTTTAAATGTTAAAATGGTCATATATGCCATACTTGATACTTGTGATTGTTAATTTTGTGATTTGGATGAATTTTGTGATACTTGTTTATTTGGGACAATAGGAGTATGTAGTAAGTTGGATAAAGAAAAGGAAAAGTATGATTTAAGTATGTTTGTGTGTCCTGTGAATGAATAAGTGTTAAAAAGTATACTCAAATTCGTGGGACGGTGAAATATTAACTTAATTTAAATGTTACTAGAAAAAATTGTACCATTATTTGTGGTACGGGGAAATGAATGAAAGTATCCCTAAAAGAGTATAGGAGTATATTAGAAAATTATACTTATACTTTTGGGATGGTAAATTATTTAAATGGAATAAAAGAAAATTATTCTATTATTCGTGGGACGGTAAAAAGAATGAAATAAACTTGAAAGTAAAGTTTTGGGCATGTATTGCACTCCTGAGTATTGTTAGTATTGTTAAAATGCTAGTGAAAGTATACTCCTACGTTTGGGACGGTGGAATAGAGGAAGTATAATTTATTCAAGTTTTGGCCTGCGAGGTGTGTTGGGTGGCCGCCCAAATAGGGCGTGCGGCCGCACACTTATCTGAAAGGTTTTTGTCTTGGAGCAGGGCATTTTGGGCGGCCGCACAGTCTAATGTGGGCGACCGCCCAGGCTGCTGAAAAGTTGAGTTATTTTAATCCAAGTGATTTAGAGTTCAATTTTGGTTTAGGTCTTAGGTGATACCCTAGAGTATCTAAAGAGTTGTTGTGGAACATTCGAGTATTGGAAGCGGTTCCTTTGTGAACATATGTGTTGTGAAATCGAACTAAATATTAATTCGATATTGTTGAACATCTCTTGATGTGGTTTGGATTGGTTCATCTTTGTGATGTGTTTGGCCTGGTTCCCTACTTTGGAATCATTGCCCCCGGTTGTTGTTTAAGCAAGTATTCATTACTATGCTCGTGTTTAAAGTCCAGCTGTTGAGTCAGGCAGTGGGATAATTATAGCGGCACAAGTTATGTCCACTATAAGGTTTTCCATTGGTACCTTGTGTCAGGCGGTGGGAGAATTATAGTGGCACACAAGTCAAGTTCGTTATAAGGTTTTCCACTGTTGCCTTTTCTGTTTCCCCAGTCCAGATTGGCCTTGGATGGGATGAATTAGCTCTCTCGTGTGAGCCTTGGGTTATGACTTTGTGTCATATTCCCCCCATTGTTACTATTGGTTCTTATGGTTATGGTTTGGTTTTCGGGATCCCTGCTTCAGCTATTTATGCTACTCAGATGGTTTTCTCTGTTGGTTTTCTCAGATGGTATTCTCAGACAGTTATGTTTATTGGGTAAACTTTGGCTTGGTATCCACCTGAGTGTGGCATTTGTGGTATTTGTCTTATATGAGTTGGTTTTACCTCTCATACTATGTGCTATGTGATGCTTATGATATTGTTCTTTATGCTTATCATTTTAGCATGAAACGTAGTTGCATTTTAGTAGCTTACTGAGATCATTCTCACCCCTTATTTGTTTACTGTTTTAGATAAAGGCGAGTCCAGGGGATAGGTCACTTCACAAGGGAGGACGTCGGGTTGATAATCCATTTTGGAAAGTAAGTATGGTTTAAAGGTTACATTATATAAATGTATAACCTTTGGGGTAGGGTAACCGAGACTATATCCGTGTATCACCTATTTTGTTAAAGAGTTTGTAAGCCTTCGGGCTAAGTACTTTCGTTTATGAAAGTTGTTTGTAAAAGTTTGTTTGAAAGTTAAATGGAAGTCTTTGAACTCCGAGTGTGGATTTTGTTAAACTTTATGAAAGTATATTTTGAAAATTTTTCTAAAAAGTGTTTATGACGTCTTCCAATCGTGTCCCGAGCGTGGGGCCAAGTAGGACCACGGGTCTGGGGCGCGACAGTTGGTATCAGAGCTAGGTTGTAGATGGTCTAGAATTTTAAAGTGACCTAGGAGGGTAGTTGCGTATAGAGTGAGTAACGTTGAGAGTCTTATGCAGGTATTCATTCAAAATGGTTGGGACAGAAGGAGATAATTCTGGGCCATCAGGGCAAGATGAGGCAAGAGAGGGAACAGGCACCACCAAGAGATGGGCTAGAACAATTCTTAAAAATGAAATCAATAGGCTATGATTGAGAACCAGATGTGGCTAAAGTGGATTGAATCGATGGAGAAATATTTGATGTTCTGAGATGTTTTGATGAAGATCAAATCAGGTTTGCTACTTATAAACTGAGTGGAGCTGCTGAGTACTGGTGGAAAGCTTTGAAGACCAATTGGGATGAGACTTATGTACCCTATACTTGGGAAAATTTGCTAAAAGAAGTTCAAGGAACATTTTATTCCCTGGGTGGATCAAGACAAGAAAGAAATGGAGTTTCTCAACTTAGAGCAAAATGTTATGTCCGTGGCTCAGTATACATCTAAATTCACAGAGTTATCCAGGTACTGTACTCATCTAGTTGCAACTGAGGAGAGGAAGGCAATGCGATTTGTGAAAGGATTGAGAACTGTGAACCGAATTTAACTAGTATTTCACAAGTTACAGGATTTTCAAGATGCAGTTGATAGAGTTTATCAAGTGGAACATGATATTGAAGAACATAAGAGGAAAGTTGAACTATCAAGTGCGGGAAGGCAAGGAAAACCTCAACCACAGTACGATGACAATCGAGGAGGTCAGGGAATATCATTACAAAACAGAGGACAACCTCAGGAGCAATCAATTGCCAACAATCAAGGCAACACCTTGGGAAATCAAAGTAGAAGGATATGTAACTATTGTCAAAAGGAAGAAGTTGGGTAAGTGCTTGAATTGTGGTCAGTTTGATCATTTTCAGATGGATGCCTCGGGAAAACCTAAGGTGCAGAGTTGTGTTTTTGCTATTAATCAATAACAGCCTTCAGATTTTTCTGCCGTGATAGGAGGCATAATTTTTGTGTTTAGTTGAGGGCACGTGCACTTATAGACCCTGGCTCATTGAATTTATATGTGTCTGTGCATATTTGGGAGCATGTTTTATTTGATGATTTAGTTATATTGCCATTGCAAGATTTTGATATTATCTTGGGAATGGATTGAGTAAATAATTACCATGCTTCAGTTTATTGTTATAAAAGGATTGTCACATTTTCTATTCTTGATGTGCCTGAATTTATTTTTGAGGCTACTCCTCTGGGTAGGGGGATTGGTATTATTTCTTATGTGAATGCTAGAAAATTGTTACACCGTGGTTGTGTGGGATTCTTGGCCAGTGTTCTTGATACTATTAAAAAGGGTTTCTGAAATAGAGGATGTGCATATTGTTATAGAGTTTCCTGTTATATTTTCAACTGAGTATTCAATGCCTCCCGATAGGGAAATCGAGTTCTATATTGATTTATTTTCAGGTACTACCCCGATATCTGAATCACCTTACAGAATGGCTCCAACTGAATTGAAAGAATTGAAAGTTCAGTTGCAAGAGTTACTTGATAAGGATTTTATCCGGCCCAGTGTATCACCGTGGGGAGCTCTTGTGTTGGTTGTAAAGCACAAATATCCATTGCCTTACATTGATGATTTATTTGATCAATTTCAAGGTTCAATAGTCTTTTCAAAGCTTGAATTGAGGAATGGTCACTATGAGTTTCTTGTCATGTCTTTCGGGTTAACAAATGCTCCAACTGTTTTCATGGATATGATGAATCGAGTTTTCAAACCTTATCTTGATACCTTTATGGTTGTCTTTATCGGTAATATCCTTGTGTATTCTAAATCTCGAGATGAACATGAACAATATTTGAGAATGGTTTTGTCTGGGCTCCAATGGAAGCAGTTATTTGCGAAAATTTTCTGGGTTTAGCGGAGTATTATCGAAGATTTATTGAGGGGTTTTCCCAAGATTGTTACACCATTTATTCAGTGGACTTAAAAGAATGTACCATATATGTGGGATGAAAAATGTCAAGTCAGTTTTGACGAATTGAAGAAGAGATTGACCACTGTACTTATTCTTGCGTTACCTAATGGGAATGATGATTTGGTTATTTACAGTGATGCTTCGAGGAAGTTAACTCCTTGCGAACAGAACTATCCGATCCATGCCCTGGAACTTACTGCGATTGTTTTTGCGTTACATAAGTGGAAATATTATCTTTATGGAACGAAGTTTGAGATTTTCACCGATCATAAGAGTTGAGATATCTTTTCCCCTAGAAAGAGTTGCACAACCGACAGCGTAGATGAATGGAACTTTTGAAGGATTATGATTGTACCATCTCTTATCATCTGGGCAAGGCAAACGTGGTTGCAGATACTATTAGTCGGAAATCTTACATAGTTTTGAGGATGGTCCGAGAATGGAAGATGTTTGAGATTTGTGTCCTTATGAATTGAGACATGGAGTATGTTTGCGAATAACAGAGGAGTGCCAACTTTAATTCAACAAATAAAAGATTCTCAAAAGAATGACCTCGAGTTGAGAAAGATAATGGATAAAACCAAAGATAGAAAATCTAAAGATCTCTCTTTTAATCTTGAAGGAGTATTAATTTATAGAGGGCGGCTATGTGTAACCGATATTGATTTAATTAAACGCTAAGTTCTTGATGAGGGTCACGAGTTCAAGTATATTATTTATTCCGAGAGTACCAAGATGTATCAGAATTTGAAACAATATTTTTAGTGGAATAATATGAAATGGGAAATAGTGGATTATGTATCAAGTGTTTGACTTATCAACAGATTAAAGCTGAACATTAAAGACCTGTCGGTTTACTTCAACCTCTAGAGATATCAGAGTGGAAATGGGAACATATTGTGATGGATTTTGTAACAGGATTGCCTCGTACTTGAAGAAAGCATGATGCAGTTTGGGTAATCATGGATAGATTGAAAAAATCCTCTCATTCTCTACCTATTGAGATTGACTATTCGATGGAAAAGTCATAATTGGCCTTTTGAAATTATAGAGAAAGAGTTAGAAATCTTGTGTACCATCTTGTGTTGTCATCTTCTTTGGGTGAATTCATAATGTATTTCTTATCTTCGTGCTTTGCAAAAATTTGTATGATCCATCTCATGTGTTATCAGAGATACCAGAGGATCTAGAACCCGATATGTCTTATATAGAGCAACCAGTTCGAGTGATTGATACCAAAGTTCAAGAATTGAGAACTAAAAGTATTTCTCTTGTTAGGGTTGTGTGGAGGAATCACAATGTTGAAGAGTCAACTTGGGAGCTTCGGGAAGAAATGGAAAGGAAATATCCCTTGTTGTTTGATTCGTTTGGTAAGTAACCCTAAAATTCGGGACAAATTTTCTTTAAGGGGGAGTGATTGTAACGACCCCAAAACCCGTCCAAATTTATTTTATATTTTTGGGGATTTTAATTTGACATTATGTGTGCATTTTATGTGTTGCATCATATTTTATGACTTGCACATATAGTTTGATTAATTGTGTTATTTATTTAGTTAGTAGTAATAATGGTTAAATGAGATAAATGATTAAGTTGAAACTATAGGGTCCTTTGTGGAATTATAAGTTCAGGGGCTTAAGTGTTAAAAATAAAAGTCCAGTGACCAAAGTTGGAAAAATGGAGTAAAAATCTAAATATAAGGCATACTTATCTCTCAGTCTCTGCGTTTCATATACTTTTCTTTCATTTCTCTCTCTGTATCAACGAAGAAGGTAAGTTCATCTCATTTTAATTTTTATCTTTTTAATTACTTCTCAGTTTTAAAAACTAATTATATAAAAATGATCAGGGCGTTGAGTAGGTCATTTCTACCCGATCAAATATTATTTATGCGATACTTTTTCCAGAAATAGGTAAGTTACTAATTCCCCTTTAAATGTTAAAATGGTCATATATGCCATACTTGATACTTGTGATTGTTAATTTTGTGATTTGGATGAATTTTGTGATACTTGTTTATTTGGTACAATGGGAGTATGTAGTAAGTTGGGTAAAGAAAAGGAAAAGTATGGTTTAAGTATGTTTGTGTGTCCTGTGAATGAATAAGTGTTAAAAAGTATACTCCTATTCGTGGGATGGTGAAATATTAACTTAATTTAAATGTTACTAGAAAAAATTGTACCATTATTTGTGGTACGTGGAAATGAATGAAAGTATCCCTAAAGGAGTATAGGAGTATATTAGAAAATTATACTTATACTTTTGGGACGGTAAAATATTTAAATTGAATAAAAGAAAATTATTCTATTATTTGTGGGACGGTAAAAAGAATGAAATAAACTTGAAAGTAAAGTTTTGGGCATGTATTGCATTCCTGGGTATTGTTAGTATTGTTAAAATGCCAGTGAAAGTATACTCCTACGTTTGGGACGGTGGAATAGAGGAAGTATAATTTATTCAAGTTTTGGCCTGCGAGGTGTGTTGGGTGGCCGCCCAAATAGGGCGTGCGGCCGCACACTTATCTGAAAGGTTTTTGTCTTGGAGCAGGGCATTTTGGGCGGCCGCACAGTCTGGTGTGGGGGACCACCCAGGCTGCTGAAAAGTTGAGTTGTTTTAATCCAAGTGATTTAGAGTTCAATTTTGATCTAGGTCTTAGGTGATACCCTAGAGTACCTAGAGAGTTGTTGTGGAACATTCGAGTATTGGAAGCGGTTCCTTTGTGAACATATGTGTTGTGAAAATGAACTAAATATTAATTAGATATTGTTGAACATCTCTTGATGTGGTTTGGATTGGTTCATCTTTGTGATGTGTTTGGCCTGGTTCCCTACTTTGGAATTATTGCCCCCGGTTGTTGTTTAAGCAAGTATTCATTACTATGCTCATGTTTAAAGTCCAGCTGGTACTTGTTGTTGAGTCAGGCAGTGGGAGAATTATAGTGGCACAAGTTATGTCCACTATAAGGTTTTCCATTGGTACCTTGTGTCACGCGGTGGGAGAATTATAGTGGCACACAAGCCAAGTTCGCTCTAAGGTTTTCCACTATTGCCTTTTCTGTTTCCCCAGTCCAGATTGGCATTGGATGGGATGAATTAGCTCCCTCGTGTGAGCCATGGGTTATGACTTTGTGTCATATTCCCCCAGTTGTTACTATTGGTTCTTATGGTTATGGTTTGGTTTTCGGGATCCCGGCTTCAGCTATTTATGCTACTCAAATGATTTTCTCTGTTGGTTTTCTCAGATGGTATTCTCAGACAGTTATGTTTATTGGGTAAACCTTGGCGTGGTATCCAACTGAGTGTGGCATTTGTGGTATATGAGTTGGTTTTACCTCATACTAATTGCTATGTGATGCTTATGATATTGTTCTTTATGCTTATCATTTTAGCTTGAAACGTGGTTGCATTTTAGTAGCTTACTGAGATTCATTCTCACCCCTTATTTGTTTACTGTTTTAGATAAAGGCGAGTCCAGGGGATAGGTCACTTCACAAGGGAGGACGTCGGGTTGATAATGCATTTTGGAAAAACCCAATTTTTTTATTTTTTTTGTAAAACTGTTGTTACCTTTAACAGTAGAAAGTGTTACTTTTTGAATATGAATCTGTTACTTTTATCGGTACAGGGTGTTATATCTTAGCTGATGAGCATCTCAAATTTTTTGTGTGTAAAAAAATGTTTTTTTTTTTAAATAATACCATACCATGACCTATGTAGTTTTATTCGTCTCGTCGAGACGAACACAACGGTATTTTTTTTTAAAAAAAAATCTGACTTATAAATCTCAAGATATAGCATTTTAAAGTTATTGGGGGTTTTTTTTTTTTTTTAAAGGGGACACGTGGCAGCGATCTGGGAAGAGGGAAGGCTGGATCTGACTGTCGGATGTAGCGAAGAGGCCAGGCCCGCGAAGCAACGGAACCGCCGCACATGGTGCGATGGCCGCACGCGAGAATTTGTCTTGAGGATACTCGTGTACGAACTTTTATGGAATGCTAAGTCCAGAATAAAAAAACAGAACGTCTTTTTTTTTGCTTTATTCTTACCCACTACCCGGTGTGTCGTTAAACGCCAAATCAATTATCCTACTCACAAAATAAGTATAGTGATAAGTAGAGTTCGTATTCACGGGGACGGAGAATATTATTTCTTTTGATTTTATTAAACAAAAACGTAACAAAGAGGGAATTTTTGCTTGATTAAACTAAGAACTAAACTAACAACTAAATTAACTATGAAGTAAAATAAAATAGAGACGGCGTTAAAAATAACTGAACAAACAAAACAACTATAGCAATATCAAATTGAGACAATTTTCAATTTAAGGTTGTTAAGTTTCAATTACGCAATCGATCATTGACTACCTAAAGATATTCTTGCTATTTCAATAATAAGTGAGGTGAGACGGAGTGAGTATCATTTATAACCTTGTTTATGATAGAGACCCTATCTCTTGCACAATTATAATCTTATTTATGATAGAGACCTTAATTGAGTTATTTTAAGGGTACTTTAGACTTTTTCACATATATTAATTGTTTTTTTTTGATTTTGTGAAAAAGTTTAAAACGATATGTATTTCGAAACAAATAGAATATTAAAAGTCAGTTTGAATATTTATTTATTAATGCCAATAAAAATGTATGACAACTCGTAACAATAACACCAGCATTTACGGAGCAGAAGAGAGGAGGCTTTTTGAAAAATCTGTATTTTTTAAGCATTAAAAAATATAATTTTCATAAGACCTGTCTGAAAATGCAAAAGATAGTTTTCTTTACTAGGTGATAAAATTTTTTTTTTTTTTTTTTTTTTTTTAAAGTAAACAGGTGAGAAATTGGTAAAAATATGAAGTCGCTATAACTAGTTTAAATTGGTCAAACTTAAAATGGCTGTTGCTAGCAGATTAAAAATAATAATTTTGGTGTGGTCTGTGGTCAATACTTTTACAACCATTGTTGTCAAAAAATATTTATTTAAAATCTAATTATTTGAGGAAAAAAAATCGTCTCTAAATTTATTTCCTTAATCAAAATATAAACCTTCCTTAACGAAAACCCTGGATTTATTTTCCTAATCAATTTCTTATACTCCCCCCGTCCCACTCGAATTAAGATTAAAAGGAAATAAAACCCCGTCTTTGATTAACTCAACCCCTGGTGCGCTATCGCGGTACCGCTATCCGCTCCGCCTATCGCCGCTGTCCTCCGCCATCGCCGCCATCATCATTCTCTGAAATTCTTACTTTCCTCGTCTGATGGCAGGTAAAATTCAATCTTCTGATAATGACATTCAATCTTTTATTTTTGTCTCTGTTTTATTGTAATACCTTCGTCATGCATTTTGACCAAAAAAAAAAATCTAATAGCAGCTAATTCGTGTATTTAATTCAAGAGCCATAAGAAAAGCTGCTAATCAATATTTTTATTTATTTATTCTGGAGATGTTTCAATTATGTTATAGATTGAGGGTAAGAGTAGACTAATATCACATGGCTGAGCAAATCCCCTTCCGTCTCAAAATAAATTACTTATTTGTTAGAAAACAAATCTCTGTGTAATTTTACCATTAAATACTCAGCATACCAATACAAATAAGTAAAGCACATTTTTTTTATTAACATATTGAAAGGAAAAAAGACGTCTAACTCTAAACCATGTAATTGAATGTTTATGTTCAGAAAACAAATCCCTCTTTTTTGTTGGTATTTCTTGCTAGTTCATGATCCGAGCTCTTTGTTTTTTCATTAGATTTTTAATAAAATTGAAAAAAAAAAAAAAAGATGGAGGAAGGAAGACACAAAGAAGAAACAAAATATGAGGAGCAAAATCATTGGAGCTCCCTCCTCTACCGTCAGAATTATGCAACGATTTTGTTATGTCATCTCCTGTAATGGATAGAAGCTGTCGAATTATCTTCATTGAAAGAGACATCTACACCTAAAAACAAATTAATTCAAATATATATTAATTATGTAGTGGATGAGCAAAATTCGTAGTGGCATTAGCCTCTCCCAAAATATAATTGGTTAGGTCTTAAAAAATCGCTATAATAAATAGCGATTTTTGTTAAAATAACTTAAATTAACTAATTAGACAAATTAAACTGAATTAACTACTGAAAACAACAAGTTTAAATTGTAGTTAAACTTGGAAGATCTAGTAAAACACATGTTTTTTCTTAGAAAAAACGTGTTTTGAAAATACGCGGTGGTATTTATGTGAATAATTGGTATTTTTTTTTTTCAAAATATACGGTTATATTTTTGTAAATAACTGACACTTGTTTTGTAAGTTCATTGGCACTCTAACGTACACATGTAAACTATCTAAAACTACCACCAGCACTTATTATAAAATGTAACATTAGTTTAGTTGTTAATCTTATTTTATCTTTAATCTATTTCAGCAAAATTGTGGTATATTTTTGAAAAAAAAAAGGTGTTACATTTGAAAACAATAGTGTTATATTCCTTCATAAAAAAATGTTACTTTTGTTGGCGAGCAAAAAATGGCTGGAAAAAAAAAGTTTGGGGAAGCAAAAAAAGAAATATTATATATATAAGAAAAAAATTGGCTCAGCTCAGTTTAACGGCTCGACGGCTCGGTTGGATGTGAGTCGTCTCATGCCGCGAAACGGTTTCACAAGAGTCCAACCCATAACAATGACTGTCAATTTGTATCACCTAGACACTTTTAGAACCACACAAGCGGCCTTGGCCCCCTCCCCCACATTCCCCAATAATTAAGTGGCCTCCATTCCTTGGAGGTCCCAGGTTCGCCTCCCTTCGGGGAATTTGTGGGGAGGTCCTAAGTTCAATCCCCCTCCCCCACATTCCCCAATAATTAAGTGGCCTCCATTCCTTGGAGGTGGGGAGGTCCCAAGTTCAATCCCCTCCCCCCCACATTCCCCAATAATTAAGTGGCTCCATTCTTTGGAGGTCCCAGGTTCGCCTCCCTTCGGCAAGTATCACTATGATAGATTCCAATATAAGAATTTGTAATAGATAGGGCAATAGATCTGTAATAGACTTGATAGGAGTTTGTAACACGATGACAATTGCCTTAAATGATATGATACAAACTTTCAAAAAAAAAAATACACTTTTAGAACCATTGTTATTCGGTCAAAGATATTTATTTAGAATTTTTTTTTTATTTTTTTTTTTTTAAAAGAAAACGAAAACCCTGGATTTATTTTCCTAATCAATTTCTTAAGGTTTATGGTAGTATTAGCAAGATTAAAAGGAAATAAAACCCCGTCTTTAAAGTTGCACCAACTCAATCCCTCCGCATATCGCCTTTGTCCTCCGCCTCCGCCTCCGCCTCCGCCACCGCCACCGCCACAGCCGTCATCATCTTCCGACTTTCCTCGTCTGATGGCAGGTAAAATTCAATCTTCTGATAATGAAATTCAATCTTGTATTTTTGTCTGTTTTATTGTAATACCTTCGTCAGCTAATAGCAGCTAATTTGTGTATTTAACGTGATGGGAAGGTTAAAAGAACACTTTCTCCTGCACATATGTTTTTGATTTATTCAAGAGCCATAAAAAAAGCTGCTAATCAATATTTTTATTTATTTATTCTGGAGATGTTTCAATTATGTTATAGATTGAGGGTAAGAGTAGACAAATATCACATGGCTGAGCAAATCCCCCTTGCCGCAGTTGTCTAGCTAGTTCCAAATATTTGATCTTTATATACTCCGTTTTGTCTCAAAATAAATTACTTATTTGTTAGAAAAAAATCTTTGTGCAATTTTACCATTAAATACTCTGCATACAAATAAGTAAAGCACATTTTTTAAACATGTTGCAGCATTTATTTTGGTTTTGGGGACGGAAAAATGACATTATTAACCTATTGAAAGGGAAAAAGGCTTTATGTAGCTGTTTTATAGGTCATGTTGTGGAATTGACCCTCCAACACCCAAGCAAATCGCAAGAAAACCCGGCACCACAAACAAGCACAAGAAATAAGAAACCCAAAGCAAAAGACAAAACGAACATAAGAAATTGTTAACCCAGTTCGTCAATATGTTTGACTACGTCTGGGGGCACTACCAAGCCAGGATCTTGCACTATAATATGTAAATATGGAGTTACAATGAGTATGGGGGAGGAACATTGCTTATATAGGCATCCTAGAATAAAACCTAACCCTAGACGGACAAGGAAACCCGAAATCTGGCCAAAAAACGACTCAGCAAAAAAACTGTCCCGACATGTGGGCGGGCGCCCACTTTGCCTATGGGCGGTCGCCCACTCTTGGACTCCGCTGATGATTTCAAACTGATTAAGTGGGTGGTCGCCCACCATCACCCAGGGCGGCCGCCCAGAGCATCAGATCCTCCGACAGATTTCTTTCCTTTTGCCCCGATCGCTAGTTCCCGGTTGGTCTCTATTCCAACAATCTCCCACCTAGAGATCAACCGCATATAAGCCCCGTATCCGTTCTTCAATTCATCCTTGGTGCCATAGTGCTAACCTCGATCATGGTAGTGCCGTCCTCCTCCCTTATTCTCCAAGCCCCGTTGAAGCTATTCCCAGCTTCAACTTTACCTTGCTTGAGAAACCTGGAGCCTTTGCATCCGATCTACACTCTCTGTTAGATCTGCGTAGCGGAATATCCGGTCCTGGAGTATTTGGTCCATCTTCAGTGACCCCTTCACCTTGGTCATCATGAACCGTGCCGCTCCCACCCGAGTCTGGAAAATCCATGCGAATCTCCCTCGCATCACCGTATTCCTTAAACTCCCCGAGCTCATACTCCCCACCATTAATAGAACTCAAGCATTTATCCTTGAGTCCAATCCGATTCTCCACCAAGGCCTTCCACTTCTTATACATCCTGAAAGATTCATCTTTCCCTTTTAAGAAGTAATCCCAGACCTTCCTTGTCGAATCATCAATGAAGGTCATGTAATATGACACACCACCCCGAGAAGTTACCGGGGATATCCCCTTCTCACCCATGTGACCCAATCGACAGTGCCACAAATCCGTATCACCCTTGGCTGACGCCACCGCGATACTATCCTTGGTGTTTGTCAAATACAATCTTCCTTCCCTATTACCCCAAGCGATCTCACAATCCTCCTTGGTAATAACCCAGTTCCTGCAGCTAAAGGTTACCGTGTAACCTTCTTCACCCAGCTGCCCAACTGAAATCAGGTTCTTTTTCAAACCCGGAATGTGACTGACCCCGTGTAGATGTAAGACGTTCCCGTCCGATGCTCCTATTCTGACATCCCCCTTCCCCTTGATTTCCAAAGGCTCGCCATCCGCCAGATAGACCTTACCGAAATCACCGGAAGTATAATTTTCCATCGCCCCTGCATGCCCGCATGAGTGGAATGATGCCCCCGAATCCAGCACCCATGATTCTAGCGCACTACAAACGCTCAAAATCAGTACATCGTCACCTTCGATTATCACATTCGCCGATTTATCCCCTCGCATGGGACAATCCCTCTTGTAGTGTCCTAACTCCTTATAATGATAGCACTCTACCGATCCTCTTGCAACCATTGGTCTTTCTTTGTTCTCCTCATACTGATCCCCACCCCCGATTACACTTTCCCTTGACCCTGTTCTCCCTTTATTTCTAGAACCCGGTCTTCCCTACTAGTTGTAGCCAAGACCGATTCCGAAGTAGACGGTGTCCCCAACTTCTTTATGCGATTTTCCTCACCCAAGAAGAAGTCCTTAACATCATCATACTTCAATTTGTTCTTACCCGCTGAAGCATTTAACGCTGTCACCGTTCCGCTCCAACTCCTTGGTAAGGACGCTAGCAATAAACACGCATGAACCTCGTCACCGAAAGTAATCTCCAACGCAGTCAATGAGTCTATAATATCCATAAACTCATCGATGTGTTTAGCTATGGATCCTCCCTCTTGCATCTTGAGACTACCCATCTTGCGTATCAAATCAACCTTATTTGCAGCAGATGGAGTTTCAAATCTCTCAGTAAGATAGTCCAATAGCTCCTTGGTGGTTTTCGCCTTCTTGGTAGTCTTAGCGATCCACTTCGACAAAGTAGATCGAACCACCCCTAAGGCTTTCCGATCCATGAGATCCCAGTCTTCCTGTTTTTCGCTTTCCGGCTTGACTCCTTTTAGAGGCTTATAGAGATCTTTATTATACAAGACATCCTCTATTTGCATCCTCCAATATCCATAGTCAGACCCATCGAATTTCTCCACCGCTTGTTTATCCTTGCCCATTCTCGATTGCTTGATAAACCCTTTTGATCGTCCAACCAAAGCTCTTGATACCAGTTGTAGGGACCGCGACCACCACCACCACTTTCCCACATTAGTATGATATTGTCCGCTTTGGGCCCAGCCCGCACGGATTTATTTTTGGGTCAACTCCCAAAAGGCCTCATACTAATGAAGTGGGTGGGTGCTCTTATATACCTTGCAATTGTTTTCTCAATTGCCGATGTGGGACTTTGGGTTGCCACCCAACAATCCTCCCCTCAAACCAAGGACCACACCGCTATGGCCCGCAGTGTTTCCTCTGGCCCATATCGGCGAAAGCTTGTACCAACCGCCCGCGAAACACCATCGCCCTCGATTGCAAGACTCGATTCGCTATGTCGCACAAGGGGAAACCCACCCTATAAAGCGCACACACGGTCCACCCGGTCGGGCCCATCCGAACCAGGCTCTGATACCAGTTGTTGTGGAGATGATAGTAGGCCTAGAACGTATATGGACTGTGTTTTATGCATCAATCGCTATGGATCTTTCACCCTAGTGTTTTTGTTATGGTTTAGTACTATGTATATGTAAATGGATGCATCCTTATTTCATTTTGGAGTTTTTTTTGGAGCTGTACTTGGATTAAAACCAAGAGTTACAATGCATCAGATTATTTTGTTGTCATTGGTCCTTCCTTACAGCCTGCTATTATTGTTATCTTTATATGTGAATGGCAGTATTTTCATTGATGACACTTTTGGATAATCAGCCATGAGGCATAATTATCTTTCATATACGCCCTCCGTCCCAGAATAAATATACTCCCTCCGTCCCAGAATAAATGTCGCAATTTTGAAAAATCATGAAGGTAGACATTTTTGCTTTTTTTTTTTTGGTTCAAATATTGGTCAAAAGTTATCAGAATGACCAATAATGTAAATGTTGCACTTACAGAGAAAATGACATTCAGATGATGCCGATGCTTTGAAACTAAACTGCATTCATTTGGTTAGCAAATGGAGCTTTGTATATACTCCCTTTGTCCCAAAATGACGTTCCCACTAGAAGATAATTAAAACAATGTTGCGTCTCATGTCAAAAAAGAAAAAAACATTTTGAGAGGAACTCGCTTATCGTCACATACTAATCGCAGGTGATCGATGTGGTTGTTCCTCAAATTTCATTATTTGACAGGAACTCGCTTATCGTCATGCTTGTTTCATTGGTCCATAACCATGTTTATGTATTTGCTCGGGCAAATAGCACATTAGTGCCCCAAAGTTTCATATGAGTTGCAATTTAGGTCTTAATGTTCCAATTTTAGCAATTTGGTGCCTAATGTTCACCTTTTGTGGCGAAATGGGTCTTTTTTTATGGTCATGGATGGAAACTAACAAAATTAACGAAAAATTTAACAAGCTTCTTTCAAAATTACATTTCTTACCCAGAAAGGAAAGTTGGCGTTGTGTGAATAAGAGAAAGCATGGGAGAAGAAGAGATGAGAAGGTGGCGGGTGGGCGGGTGAGTGGGGTGGGGGAAGGAGACGAAGAAGGTAGAAGTTTAGGTTTGATTTTTTATTTTCCCTTTTCAAGCAAATTCAGGTTAAAAGAAGTTTTTTAAGGCTATTATCTATGGACTAATATCTAAATTTAGCCATTTACTTTTTTTTTTTAAACATAATTTTAGCCCTTTACCTTAAGGAATTATAATTATAAATGACTTTAGTGTAAGAAATTTATATTTTTATAATTTTCACTGCTATATAAAAACTTATTATTTTAAATGATAAACAATATTTTACTTTGATATTTATTATGGTTTTTTGGGGTTAATTAAAATATACATTATTTTATTAATATATATATATATATATATATATATATATATATATATATATATATACACATATATATAGGAGTTGTAAAGTTTTTTAACAAAATAGGGTCAACATAAATATTTATTGAACTTTCCGGGTAAGAAATGCAAGTTTCAAATAAGCTCGTTAGATTTTCCGTTAATTCTGTCAGCTTCCATCCATTATCATCAAAAAAAGACTTATTTTGCCACTAAATGTGAACATTAGGCACCAAATTGCCAAAATTGAAACATTAGAACCTAAATTGCAACTCATATGAAACTTTAGGGCACTAATATGCTATTTGCCCTGCTCACTATGAAACTGCAATGCACAAACATTCCCAACCATGGGGAGGCAAATTTGCCTCTTACCCCCAAATTTGCCACCAAATTTGCCTCCCATAATAAAACCATCCCCAACCATCAAACTCAAATCCTTACTCAAAAAGAATATTCTCTTAGAATATTCTCAATTTAATCACATAATCATTTAATTTTCTTATATTTGTATATAATTAAAATTATACTACCTCCGTCCCAGCTCAATACGCATCTTTACTGTTTGGCACAATATTTAAGGAGAGATTATTTATATTCAAAAGTATTGTGAGTGGAGAATAATGAGTGATTGGGAGGAAGAAAGAGAATGAGTGGAGAATAATGAGTGGTTGAGAGGAAGAAAGAGAATGAGTGGAGAATAATGAGTGGTTGGGAGGAAGAGAGAGAATGAGTGGAAGATTATAAAAATAATAAAAAACTTTCCTTTTTTGGATTGTGCACATATCAACGACACCCACTTAAAAGGTAAGTGTGCACATTGAGCTGGGACGGAGGTAGTAATTGATATTTTATTTAAATATTTAAAAATTAAATAAATTGAAATTTCTTATATTTAATTAAATCAAGTGAATGGTATAGAAATGAGCAACTAAAAATTATGCAAAAAAACTAATCAAACTCAATTCGAGAGTCGGTCCGACTCTTTCCAACAATATTTTCGTAACATTGGAGGAAGTGGAAGAAGTGATTTGGGAGAATATTAAATTTCGATGTATTAATGTCTAATTTATATTTCAGTTGTTTATTGTATTTTGTAATTTGTATTTTATATTATGTAATTTGTCGTTTTGTATTAAAATTGTGGTATTAATGTTCAATTTATATTTTTTTATTTTGCATTTTGTATTAAAATTCGTAATAACTAAAAAATATATCACAAAAAAGTATCTCATAAAAAAAATATATCACATAAAAATATATCACATAATATATCACTAAAATAGTTTATTATTACATTAACAAAAAAAAAACACATTAAAAATACACAAAAGAGATTTGCCTCCTATGAATAGTGAGGAGGCAAATTTGCCACTTACTATTCATGTGTAGCAAATTTCCCACCACTTTGCCTCCTCTATTGGGGTGTGAATAGTGTCAAAAAGGAGGCAAATTTGCCATTTGCCTCCTCCCTTGGGAATGCCCTTAGGTATAGAAGACTTTTTTCGCTTGTTTCCTTTTTTTTTTCTATTTTTTTTTTCCTTTAACTTTTGGTTTAACTCTAGTAAGCAGGGAGGGATAACAGAGGTCCCAATTTAAAGTTCTTGACTTTGCACGGAGATTAAGAAAAAAGTAAATGTTGTGAGTACGAAAAGTAAAGTGGGTAGAGAGTTTTTGTTGTGAGAATGACAAGTGGGTCTCACTTTTCATTTTAGGTAATAAAACAAAAAAAAGTAAAAATCTTAAATTGGGATAGACTAAAAAGGAAAGTAAGAACCTTAAAGCGGGATAGAGGTAGTAATAAAAAAAGGGCATGTTCCACCTCAGCCGCCATGTCATTTTGTAAGCATTCTTTTGTAAACATTTTGTCACCCTAGTATTTCCCATAAATCTAAATCTTTCCTTAACGAAAACCCTGGATTTATTTTCCTAATCAATTTCTTATAAGACCATGCACAATGGTTTCAACAAAAAAAGCCATTCAACACCCACTTTATTACTCCACATCAGCTTCTCTCTCTTCCAACTCATCCATTCAACACTCATTCAACAAAACACCCTACAATGGTTTGTTTAATCCCCCATTCAACACTTTTCTCACTCATCATCCTATACCCCACCACTTTAATTTTATTTTATATTTTTTATTTTTATGATAATAATAATAATAATAATAATTAAAAAAACGAAAAACTTAATAATTTTTTTTTCGATCACGCATTTAATAAAAAATAAACGAAAAACGAAAAATAATAATAAAAAAATTAATAATAAAAATTCTGTGAAATGACGATAATTATTATTAAAACAAAAAAGAATTACATTAAGCTTAATTCGCGACGCATTTAATGAAATACAAATAATGAAATACAAATTAATAATAAAAATTCTATCACGCATTTCCGAACTTTGCCCATATGTGCTTGATTAGATCCGCCTGCAATTCGTGATGAGCTGTTGGATCGCGCATTTCTGATCTAGCACGCACATGATTTGCAAATGCAGGTAGTACCTCACTCGAGAATGGTTGTTGTGTACTAGACCCACTTGCCTCGGATTGATAGTCGGTCCAATTCTGAGAATACGTATCTCGTTCATCTTCAACAATCATATTATGTAATATGATACATGACCTCATGATAATAGCCAAGTCGTTTATGTCCCACATTCGAGCTGGCTCTCGAATGATTTTAAATCGAGCTTGGAGCACTCCAAATGCCCGTTCTATATCCTTCCGACATCCCTCCTGAAATTTTGCAAATAGCTTATCTTCTTCACTTTGAGGAAGTCTAACTGATTTGACGAAAGTTGGGTACGAAGGGTAGATACCGTCAGCAAGATAGTACGCCATATTATATGGCTGTTGATTCACAAAGAAGTTGACTCGTGGAGTCTTTCCTTGTTCAACATCATCGAACACTGGCGATCGATCCAGAACATTTATATCATTAAGTGTGCCCGGACATCCGAAAAAGGCATGCCAGATCCATAAATCATGAGAGGCGACGGCTTCAAGAATAACCGTAGTGGTCCCTTTATCACCCCTAGTAAATTGACCTTCCCAAGCCGTTGGACAATTTTTCCATTCCCAGTGCATGCAATCAATACTCCCGATCATACCTGGGAACCCCCGCATCTCACTAACATGAAGTATTCTTTGCAAGTCATCTTCGTTTGGGGCTCTCAAGTACTGGGCCTCGTACAATTGAATGATTCCATTGCAAAATCTACGTAACGTCTCCAATGCCGTAGTACCTCCGATTTTGATGTATTCATCAATAGCATCGGCCGCCATACCATATGCTAACATTCGCATGGCTGTGGTACATTTTGCTAACGGAGATATGCCTTCTTTGCCGGCAGCATCAAATCTTTGGGTGAAGTAGTTGTCATGGCTTGAAAGGTCGCCGACGATTCGAAGGAACACATGTTCCCGCATCCGATAACGTCTGCGAAAAAATTATTTGTAAAGAGCATTTTCGGAAAAGTAGTCGTTAACCAGGCTTTGGTTTGCCCAAGCGTGATCTCTTTTGAAGTATCTTCTTGTACGAGGTTGATCGTCTAATATTTTTTTTCGACGCTTTGTAAAGTGGTTGACTATATACCTATCCTCCAAATCAGATTGCCTTTTGTAGGCTTCGATATCAAAAGGAAATTCAAATGGATCCATTGAAATTTGGAAAAAGGAGAAATAGAGAGTGTTTAATTTATGAAGAAGAAAGGAGGGAATGGTTGATGTAGGAAGAAAGAAGGAAGAGCGTATTATTTATAGAGAAAAAAAGTTAACCAGGACAATTTTTGCCAGCTTTAAACTAAACTATTTGCTTTTGCCAACTTTCATATGAGAACGTGGGGTTAACCAGGAAAATTTTGCAAATAACACTTTTGTCCTCATAACTTCCATGATAATACTATTTGGCCCTTATAGATTACTATTTGACATAAAATTAGAAAACAAACATTAACTGGTAAATAGATTTAATTAAAAGAAAAGGCTAGTACACCATTACATAAAACTGACATAAAATTACTTGCCAAATAACTCTTCACCCAACATTTCAAAAAGCTGTTTGCTCCGATCATCGAGATGATCATTCTCATTTAACTTCATCCACATTTTCATTTTTTTAGCTTGAGTCTTGTCTTTCTGAACTTTGATAGACTCCTCATGTTGTGTAGCTATCTGACTCAATCGTTCCAACTCTTTCTCTCTGTATTGTTTGAATTCTGCCCAGTCTTCGTTTACTGATTCTAATCCTACTGCCTTATCTTTTTTTTTTCCCCTTTTTCTTAGCTGCCTCCCTTCCCATAGGACGAGGAATGGATCCAACCGAGTTTGAATCAACACCATCACTTTCGCGTCCTCTCTTAGATCCACTGCTTCCAGATCCCGTATCTCTTCCTACCTGACTTGCAAAACGTGGTTCCTCTCGGATAGCAAGCCACTCATCCATAAAAGTAAAATTGGCATTGTTATCACTTTTATATATTTCATGCGCTTTTGCCAATACATCGATATCCGACCACCCGCTTGCTTGCGCACGTTTAGCTTTATCGTAAGCACCTATCCATTTATTTAATATTTTGCTTACATAGGAATGGCGATTTCTGCAGGTAGTTGCATCACGAGGAGAGTCAAATGAGCAATGCTCATTACAGTATTCTGCAATATTTTGCCAAAACGTCTCACCTTTCTGATTTCTCCCGATAATACTGTTTGTTCCGAATTTAATCCACCCACTAAGTAGGACTAAATTTTGAGAGGTAGTCCATTTGACGTTTTTTTTACGAGTAGCGGTTGAACCCTCACCAGCTGGATTGGCTATACCCTCTACAATTTCAGTAGCTTCGTTAGCTGCCTCCCTTCCCAGACCAATTTGAGTTGAAAATTCTGGAAATTGTGATGATTCATTTCCAGAAATATTTTCATTTCTCATCATTGGCATATAAGGATATTGATTATAAGGGGGTGGTTGCATTGGCATCCCATAATATGGATTCCAATTTTGGATAGGTGAAGGCATGAAATTTGGTGGAAAACCAGGATTTGGAAAATGTTGAGGACGTGGTTGGTTGAAAGAAGGATTTTCGTACTGAAAATTGTTAGGATTGTTGTAGGGAAAAGGAGGATTACTTGAATTTTGAGTATTGGAAAGGTTATTATTGGGATCCATTTCAAGAAAAAGTTGGTTTTTTTTTTGTGTTGGAATACTACGAAACTCATGTCAATTTATAGGGAAAAAAATTTCTGGGATTTTGGTGACAAAAAAAAAAAAAAAAAAAAAAGTCAAATAATTGAGCTGCGAAAGTTGGGATAAAAAGTACAAAAAAAAAAAAAGGCCAGCCAACACGTGGCAGAAGAAGGAAAAACAAAAAAAAAAGGGCCGCCGCCCGCAATGACGCGCCTCACTCGCGCGTGTATTGCACGCGCCAAATTCGGTCCCATGCCAGGCCGCCGCGTGGCCGTCCTTCCCGACATTTTCTGAATTCACGGGTGTGAATTCTATTCACAAAATTGCAATTTCATCCCCAATTCAACGGACCATTGCAAGGGTTCAACCATGAATTTTGTGTGAATTTCAATTCAACACCCTCATTTTTTCCCCATTGTACATGGTCTAAGGGTTATGTTATAAAACCCCGTCTTTGATTAACTCAACCCTTGCTGCGCTACCGCCTATCGCCGCTGTCCTCCGCCATCGCCGCCATCATCACACTCTGAACTTCTGACTTTCCTCGTCTGATGACAGGTAAAATTCAATCTTCTGATAATTAAATTCATTCTTGTATTTTTGTCTCTATTTTATTGTAATGCATTCTAACCAAAAAAAAAAAAAATCTAATAGCAGCTGTATTTAATGTGATGGGAAGGTTAAAATTCAATCTTATGATAATGAAATTCAATATTTTTATTCTGGAAAAATGACTTTATTAACCTATTGAAAGGGAAAAAGACGTCTAAACCATGTAATTGAATGTTTTTGTTCAGAAAACTAACTATTAGTTTTTCCCAGCTTTTTATTGTCCTATTCAACCCCTCTTTTTTGTTGGTATTTCTTGCTAGTTCATGATCCGAGCTCTTCGTTTTTTTCATTAGATTTTAATAAAATTGAAAAAAAGATGGAGGAAGGAAGACACAAAGAAGAAACAAAATATGAGGAGCAAAATCATGTGACTTGTCATCCTCCCTTATCGCCAAGCGAACCACACACTTGCCTCATGATTACTGATCGAAAGAATGGTAGTCGAAAGAATGGCAGTGAACGGCATATGCATTATAGCTATACAGAGGATCGTGATTTTGTCCAACTTGTTCATGAGTTGGAAGATAAGAACGTTGCATGTTGCTATGGAGGATGGTTGATTTTGAGTGACAATTCCACGAATGATTGCTCAATTCTTAATATTTTGACTATGGAGAAACTGGAGCTCCCTCCTCTACCATCAAAAGAATGCACCGATTTTGTTATGTCATTTCCTGTAATGGATAGAAGCTGTCGAATTATCTTCATTGAAAGAGACATCTACACCTTCTGGTCTTGCCACCTTGGTGATAGTGAATTCATCAAACGAGATTTGACGTACACAGATGGAGGAGTTATTAGTGACCATATAAACTTTAAGGGAAAACTTTATGCTGTGATGACTCCTAGTTTAAATTTAATTACATTTGATTTTTCGGATCCCGACCTTGATTATGAACAAGTTATTAGTGGCCAATCACTTGACTACCTTTGTAGCATCGGTGGAAAGTATTATCTGGTTGAATCATGTGAAGACTTATTGCTCATTTGTATTGGGAGTTATAGTCATGAGGTTTCAGATTTCCATGTCTTTAAAGCCGACTTCAATACAGGGAAATGGGTGCAAATGGAAACATTAGGGGATAGAACAGTTTTTCTGGGTTCACGCTCATCTCCAGCTACACCCTTGGAATGAAAGGCAATGCAGTTTACTGGGTCACAACTCCTTTCAGTAAGTCTCCGTCTAAGAGATGCCTCTACATGTATGATATAGAAGATAAGAGCATTTCAATGTCATTGTTGGATCCAGTTGTCCCATCTTTATTTGCGGTGTCATTCCCTATGGCTTGCAATGAGGATAAAAGGCCAGAACAAAAGGCCACAATAAAAAGCTCGATGTTACAATTTGAACAGGTACTTGAACTTTTTCTTTCCCTAAGCTTGGCCTTGGGTGACAATTTTTTTCATTATAAAAAATAATGATATCCATCTCACAAATAATGAATATCTATCTATGCAGAGAAAGACAGAAGAAACAGATACAATAATGGTCAGGAAAGAGAGTTTGTGGGCAGATCTTCCAACTGAACTTCTCCTAGAGATATTCCCTCATCTCTTTGCTGGTGACTCAGTCGCGTTTCGTTCTGTATGTAGATCGTGGTATTCAATATCTCCTCCTTCCAGGACTATTCCACTACTTAAAAGTTTAGGCTTGTCCTCCCCACTTTTAATGTGCCCAGGCTATCCAATTCATAGCACGGACTATGTTCTGGGATTTAAAGTTCGAGTAACACGGGATGGATGGCTACTCATGGAATATTATGTAGCAGAATTAATTTTCTATAACACCTTTACAAAAACTGCTATTTCACCTCCACGTTGTGATGCAAAGAAATATTATTCAGTGTGTTTCTCTGCGCCACCGACGTCTACAGATTGCTTAGTTGTTGTAGCTGCAAAGACGTTTGACAAAAATGTTGCTATATATTTTAAGAGGATTCAAGACGAGGGTTGGATATGTAGTGACATATCGTCCTTTCATTTCTCCTATTGCAATTCTGTAATCTACAAAGGTCTATACTATTTCCTTGAGAAAGGACCAAATGTTGGAGGACTTCTCATTTTTAATCCCAAGAAAAAAAGAAGATACCGTGTTATTGAAGCTCCCAAATTTTTCCCCGAGTGCAGGTTTCAATGTGAAGAGCAACACATGTTGGAAAGTGATGATGGTAAGCTAATTGCAGTCTTTGTGGGGGCGGCTGGAAGTTCAGTATATACTTGTGAGTGGAATGTTTGTACAAGTGAATGGAAAATTCTTACAAGCCTGGGAAACATAATGCTGTTTGTAAGCCGTTCCTTATCCTTGTGCAAAAGGGCTACTGTTAGCGGAACGGGCAACAAAATTTACTTCCCAAGACTTGTTTGTGACGACCAAATTTTGTTCTACTCCCTTGCCACCAAGAGGTACTGCACCTTTAAAATGGGCAGTAGTTATTCAAACTTTTCTACTTCAAAGTATTATCCTGCGTACAACGGTTGGTTCATGCCCTAGTTGCAAGCAGCACCTAAGTAGTTTTTTTTTTTTTTTTTTGAGCTATGAATATTTTAGTCATTACCTTATTTATATATTCTTTTGAATTTATCAGAATTTTGTTGTTCCAGTTTTTTTTTTTTTTTCAAAGTATTGAAAATATATATATATATATATTTACGAATACCCTGTGCTACTGGTGAATATTAGGCCCTCATTGCTTAAAAATTTTACACAATATTACACATGCCAATTTAATTGTTATATGAAAGTACTTATATTTCATGTAACAATTAAATTGACATATGTAAATCCGGGAAAAAACAAAAAACAATATTATTTTGAGACGGAAGTAGTAATAGCATAAAAAATACTCCCTCTGTCTCGAAAGTTAGTCCTTCTTTTTTCATTGTTATTACAAATAAGCTTTGAGCAATATTTTAGGCTACTTTTAATTAGCTTAATGAAATTTTACAACTTGTTATTGATACACTATTACAAATACTATCAATACCAATTTTTAGATTCTCATTAAGTTAACTAAAAGTACCTTAAGCTATTGTTCAAAGTTCATTCGTAGTAAAAATGAAAAAAAAAATGGACTAACTTTCGGGACAGAGGGAGTAAAAATGGAGGCCCTAAGAATTTGTGGCCCTGTGCAAGAGGTCTTCTTGCACATGCCATTCACCGGGCCTGCCGGTTGGTGATGTTTTAAGTTTGTATTTTCTTGTGCTCTTAGAATTTATCTTATCCTGTGTTTTGTAAGGTTATGCTAGCTGAATATAGTATTATGTGGTTGATGCTAAGTTTGTATTTTCTTGTGCTCTTGGAATTTCTCAATCCCTTTTTCCCCACCTTTCTTCCTATTGTTAAAATTATTGCTTTTCTTCTTTTTCGCTTCTCTAATACTCCCTCCGTCCTAGCCTAAGGTTCTTACTTTCCTTTTTGGTTTGTCCCAGCCTAAAGTTTTTAGTTGCTTTATTACCTAAAATGGACTATGGGACCCACTTGTCATTCTCACAACAAAAACCCCCTACCCACTTTATCTCTCCTACTTTCTCTTACTTACTTTTTCATACTCACAACATTTACTTTTTCTTAATCTCCGTGTAAAGTCAAACTAAGAACCTTAGGCCGGGACGGAGGGAGTAATTTGTTTCTGCCAATTGGGATTTTTTTGTTCTTCTGTCTCCATTTATTTTCATCTAAATTAGTGTTTTAGTTTTATGCTTCATTGTTGTTGTTGTTGTTGGCTTTATTGTTGTACAAGTACGATTTATCCCACGCAAACTGGGGACGCTAATTGCTGGCCGATCAATGTCTTTAAAATTCGACCTCATTCGCGTTAAGCTGTTGATCAAATACTTTATTGCTTTTGTGTCTTGTATATTTAAGACTTATTATGGGATTGGAGTAACTCTCTATTTTGTATCTTTTTTTTTTTTTTTTTAAAAAAAAAAAAAAAAAAAAGGTTATAATTTTTGTAAAGGGTTGTTAGGTGTTTGAAATCTGCTCAAACATGTTATTGTGTTATTGTGGCTTCCTGGTATTGTGAGCTGTAGTCCGTTTGAGTGAAGGATTATATTTTTTTTTTGTTTTTTTCTTTCTATAATAAATACTCCCTCCGTCCCATTCGAATTAGGACAAATTTCTATTTTGGGTGTCCCGTTCGAATTAGGACAACCCAAAAATAGAAATATTTTATTTAATGGGACCCACATTCACACTCACAACAACTCTCCACTCATTATTCTCTACCCCACTTTCTCTCTCATACTTTACTTTTCATACTCACAACACCTACTCAACTAACACATTTTCCTTAATCCCCGTGCCCAACCCAAAAATCATAATTCGGGTGGGGACGGAGGGAGTATGAAGTAGCGGACCCAAGCTAAAATTAAAGTGGGTACACGAACTAAAAAAATAATAGAACACATGGGAACCAAATCTGAGTCACCAACTTAATAGACAAAAGCACTTGTACAAAAGGTTTAGATAATGGGTACATCACCACCCATTATCTAAAGCATGGGTCCAGCCCGTTAAATATGGACTGTATAAACATTATTTTTTTCGCCCGATATATGAATTTCTAATGTGAGGCAAAGTAGAATATGGCTAAATTTACGACAAATTGGACGCTCACACTTTCACCGATCTGATCCCTACATGTTGAAAAAAACAAAAAAAAAAACTGTTACCATTTATTTTGATAAGTAATAGAATACAAAATTAGAGCAACAACATCAAAGCAATCGTACTGTTGGATCAAAACTTGATATCCGTCACAAAAGTCGCGCAAAAAGAATCCAAAAATGTGCATATTTGCATGCATAAACAATTCGCCTTCCGTATTTAACTAATTATGTTTATATGTATACAATGTAGGCTAAACTGTTCACAACTAAATCTGATGTCGCCACTTTCAATCTATGCTTGATATCATCGTTAACATTGTTGTTAATGCTTTTGTTCCTTCGCCAAAATCTCGTTAACTTGTTGAACTTATCTTTCTTCTTGTTGTTGTTGTTCGGCTCAACATTATCATTCTTCTTATGATTTTTCTCATTTAGCTTCGGAAACACTTTTACGAGAAGAGGGGTTTTCATTGACTCCTTGATCGTGGGTGACTTGATACTGATGCACGAATGGCCACGATCTTCAGTTAATACATCAAACGGTCTGATTCGCTTTCCTTGCACAACTACAATAATTTATTAAACGTCATTAGATTAGGCACAATGTCAATAAATAACTGAACATACATATATTCATGTGTGTCATTATATAAAAAAAAAAAAAAAAAAGCTTTTTTTTTACTACTACATATGTTCTTCAGTTACATAAGAGTCAAGGAGCCATATGTTAAACGACTTGAGATGTGGATGGTAGAAAGATGAGTTGAATGTAGGAAATAATAAATTATTATATGAAATATATAGAGATATACTAAAAGTATATTAGAAGTAGAAGTGGGATTGGCATTCCTAATTGGAAAAGGATTCATTTAATTGTGTTACATATCCATTTGTTTTATCCCTCTCCCAAACCGTTTTTGCACTTAATGTTCCTACATCGGATCTTATTAGCTAGGACTATTCGGCTAGTTTACTTTTTTTTAAAAAAATACTCCCTCCGTCCTAAATTATATGTCCACCTTCCCATTTACACGAAGATAAATAGTGAAAGTGTTGTGAATATAGAAGTAAAGTAGGAGAGTGAATAGTAAGTTGATTGTTGTTGTGAGTATAAAAGTAAAGTAAGAGAGATAATGAGTGCGAAGAATAGTAAAGATTCTTTGTCATTTTAGGAAGTGAACATATACTCTGGGACGGACTAAAAAAGATAAAAGAAAAGTGGACATATACTTTGGGATAAGATCACTATCAGGAATATCTGTATTAAAAGGGAGAGAATAGATCAAGAATGGATTTCGTACAACTCCACCCCAGTTCACCCAATTGTTAAGATCCCCAGTTCACCCAATTGTTCAGATCGGAGCCACCTCGTCTTTTTTTGTCCTCAATGGCCTCGAGAAATGCCCGACCTCAGTGGGACCCACATTATTTTGAAGTGATTTTCAGCCAAAGCCAAAAAATAAAATGATGAGATCACCTACGTGGATTAATGGAGACCATAGGATGGAGAAGTGGAGCTAATTTGGGTGGAGCGGTTCCAGATCCATCAACAATGTTAATAATAAAACACACAATTTTAACTTGTTGACGAGTTAATAAATGTCAAATTCCAATCAAAATTTAAGTCTCTTAATTCGCTTTAGCTGAACCAGATTTAGAATCTGCTACAAGAATTTTCTGTCATTCCAAGCTAATTAATAAAAATACCAAACTCAGTTTCTTTCAATTCACTTTCCTTTCAGTTGCTCGTTAACTTGGAAAAGACCATTAAATCATCAATTAAACTAAGAATTGTTCATAGAGACAATTTCGACGACGAGCAACTTTATTTTTCAATGAAAAACTAATTGTACAACAAATGCGAAAAGTGTAAGGGATACGTCTGTTACAGTTTGGAAGCCGGTTTTTTGGAGCTTCTACCCGCAATGAACTCCTGCATCTTCTTGAACTGCTCCTTTGTCATTCCATTATAATAGTCGTAAGCCCTCTCCTACAAAAACCCAACATTAATCAGCAATCCATAATCACAAAACATAATGATAGATTGAAAGTCCCACTTTTTTAAAGGTAAATTTGCGTAAACTCTGTCCCAAAATTTTAGGTTAATCTGAGTTAACTTTGTATCCATAGAAAGTTTTAGAATTTCATTTGGATAAATAAATTAACTTAAAGTTAATGGTCAAAGTTCAATCAAAGTTATCAAAAAAAAAAAAAAAAAGTGGCACTATATTTATGGGACGGAGGGGGTATATGTCAGGTTGAAAACCAGAAATAGTACCTTCTCTAGTAAAAGGGCATGATGCAGATCTAGCTTGATACCATCGTTTATAACAGCCTTGTACCTCAACACTAAATCTTGGTTATTCTTTACTATGGACTCTGCAACTTCCCGGGCTTTCTTCAACAAGTCACTTGCTTCAACAACGTGGTTTACTAATCCCCATCTCTCACCTTGCTCTGCAGTTATAGGGACGGCCCCTAAAGATGTTTCACGAGCTCGGTTGACTCCTATGATCCGTGACAGTTTTTGAGAGAGACCCCATGAAGGAAATATTCCAAACCTATAATATATTGTATGAATATTCTCAAATCGAAAATTTGTTGAAAGTGGAAGAAATACACACTTCCAAATATAGAAATCACACCGATGAAACAAGCAGTCACAGAAGTTTAAAACATACATGAAGATTGAACAGAGATACTACCTCCGTGTAACAGATACGATCCAAACACAAATGATAAAATGGGAAATGGAATCAAACTCTTTTGATTGAACTTCAATTACAATGAAAATAGAAGAGTGAATGGTTGTATTATACCACCACTCAGCTAGAGGTAGCCATTTGAGCCATTCTCTTGGTCTCTGGCCAGTCATAGCCCTTAAGTAGGCTTCCAAACATCTATTAACCCTTTCAGTTTGTCCATCACCTTGAGGATGATAAGCAGTACTATGGTGGAGTTGTGTGCCTGTGAGATGAAAAAGTTCATGCCAGAATTGACTAATGAATAGTCTATCTCTATCACTGACAATAGATTTTGGGAGGCTATGCAACTTGTAAATGTGCTCCATGAAAGATTCAGCTAACTTCAAAGCAGTGAATGGGTGAGAAAGAGCCACAAAATGACTATATTTTGTCAATCTATCAACAACTATCCATATCACCTCCTTACCACCAGATTTAGGTAACCCTACTATACTATGAAGTCCATTGAGATATCTTCCCATACCTGATTTGGAATAGATAAGGGTTGTAACAAGCCGGGGTAGTGCAAATTCTCAGTTTTGTTTCTTTGACAATTGTCACACACCTTCACCCAAGTTTTCACCTCTTCTCTAACACCAGGCCAATGAAAGTAGGATTGTGCTCTACCGCAAGTTGCATCTCTACCTAAGTGTCCTCCATAAGTTCCTTCATGCAATTCCTTAATGATTCTTTCTCTCAGCCTTTTCTGATTACCTACATAGATCTTTCCATTCCACTTCAATAATCCCTTAGAGAAACTCCATCCTTGATTATTTGGAGCAGCCATGGTAGCTTGAGCTATATAGTCTACCACATCAGGGTCTCCATCATAACTTGCCATCACTTCTTCAATCCAACTAGGATAAGCAACAGTAACCTCTTTGAGTCCTCCATTGGTTTCATTCATTCTAGACAAGGCATCAGCAACCTTATTTTCCACTCCCTTTTTGTAAACAATTTCATAGTCTAGACCCATAAGTTTGGCTAACCATTTTTGTTGTAAGAGGGTGAAAAGCCTTAGTTCCATAAAATACTTGATGCTTTGGTGATCTGTTTTGATTATAAAGTGCTTTCCTTGAACATATGATCTCCACTTGATGACCGCCATCATCACAGCAAGTAACTCCTTCTCATAAGTAGATAATGCTTGAGTTTTAACACTCAACCCCTTACTGAGGTAAGCAATAGGTCTTCTTTGCTGCATAAGGACCGCTCCAATGCCATAAATGCTAGCATCAGTTTCAATAACGAATGGAAGATCAAAATTAGGAGTTGCAAACACAGGAGTGGTAGACATTGCCTCCTTGAGTTGTTCAAAGGCAGATTGAGCACCCTCATCCCATACAAAAGAGTTATTCTTAAACAATTGAGTTAAAAGTTTGCTAATTTCTCCATAACCTTTAACAAATCTCTTGTAGTATCCAGTCAATCCCAAGAAACCCCTTAGTTGCTTGACATTAGTAGGAGTAGGCTATTGTTTCATTGCTTCAATCTTTTGTGGATCTGCAGACACACCCTCTCCAGAAATAATGTGGCCCAAGTACTCTAATTGCTGTTGAGCAAAAGAGCACTTACTCAGCTTAGCATACAACTTGTGTTGTCTCATCAACTCTAACACTTGTTGGAGGAGATGAACATGTTCTTCGATAGTGTTGCTATATACAAGAATATCATCAAAGAAGACCAAGACTCCCTTCCTGAGTAATGGTTCAAAAACCTCATTCATCAAGGCTTGAAAAGAAGCAGGGGCATTCCAAATGGCATAACCTTGAACTCAAAGTGGCCATGGTGAGTTCTAAATGCCGTCTTGTGAATGTCCTCTGGAGCAACTCTAATCTGGTGATAACCCGACCGCAAATCCAGTTTAGAATACCATTTTGCCCCATGTAACTCATCCAAGAGCTCTTCTATGATTGGTAGGGGGAATTTGTCATTTACGGTCATCTTATTGAGTTTTATGTAGTCTATACAAAGCCTCCATGATCCATCTTTTTTCAAAACCAAAAGAACAGATGCAGCAAAAGGGATTTTGCTATATTGAATGATCCCACTCTCCAGCATCTCCTTGACTTGCTTCTCTATCTCATTCTTTTGAAAGTGTGGGGCTCTATAAGGCCTTTGACAGCTAAGTAAGCTTCCCTCCTTCAAAGGAATTCTATGATCTTGTCTTCTGGGAGGAGGTGATCCCACTGGATTCCCAAACACATCTTGGTATGATTGTATGACTTTCTCTATGGGAATGTCCACCTTACAATTTTTTTCATCACCACTCATGTAGAACAAATATCCTACTAAGCCCTCCTTAGTCTTCCTTATGAGTTTACTAAGTCCTTTACCACTAAGTAATCTCAATGAACCTTCTTCTCCATTCCCCTTGAGTGTGATGTTTTTCTTTCCTACCTGCAAGGTAAGCTCCATCTTGTTGTAGTCCAGAGTCACAGGACTATAACATTTCAACCACTCCACTCCTAACACAATATCACAGCCTCCCAAGGGTAGTATCCTCAAATTTGCTTGAAACTTATGCCCTTGCATATCCCAATTGAAGTCACTGCAAATAGAATCACTTGATAGTCTATTCCCATTAGCCACGGTTACATTGAGTGCCACAGTTTGCACCACGACACTTCTCAACTTTGTTACCATGCCAGGATCGATAAAATTGTGGGTGGCCCCACTATTAATGAGAATGGTAACCACCTGTTTGTTCACATTCCCCTGTACCTTAATAGTATTATGAGTGGCCATGCCATTCAAAGCCAATACTGATATCTGACCCTCTCCCTCCTCTTCTTGTATTTCTTCCTCCTCACACACTTCGTCTTCCTCCCATTCTTCTCCATATAACATATAGAGTTTGGTTTTGCAAGTGTGACCCCTGGTGAATTTCTCATCACAATGAAAACAGAGACCCTTCTTCCTCCTTTCATTAATTTCGAAACTAGTGAGGGTTTTGATATTTGGGTTGGGCTTGGAATAGGATTGGGTATGGGTCGTGGATTGGGTGGTTTGGTAAACTGATGGGTGTGGTAGGTTTTAGGTAGAGTTGTATATGGTTTGGGCTTATGGGCCTTGAGGTTCTGTTCAGCCTGTCAAGCCAACTCCATGGCTTCCTCTAAGCATGTGGGTTTGGACATATACACTGGACCTTTGATCTCCTCCTTTAGCCCACTCTAGAAGCTGGATAAGTAATATTCATTACCTAAACCCCTCTGTTCATGCCCACCAAGGCTTTAAGCTCCTCAAACTCATTTATGTAAGCACCAACAGAAGTGGTTTGAGTGAGCTTATTGAATTCAACCTGGGGATTCTTATGAACTCTTTGACCAAACTCTTTGAACAAACATCAACCATGGAATTAACCCCTTCCCCACTTGGTAAAACTGGTACCAATGACTCGCCCTTCCTTCAAAGTGAGTAGAAGCATACTTAGCCTTCCTCAGATCCTCCATGGGGTTGAATTCAAAGAATTGGTCACACTTACTGGCCCATCCCCTTGGATCAGACCCATCAAATCTGGGGAAATCCATTTTTGGGGGTTTGGCATTCCAAGGACCATTCCAATTCTGGGGAATAAAATTTGGTGGAGTCATATAAGCATTGAATTGGTTCTGGTTTGGTATATATGGCTGGTAATGGTGTTGGTTTTGGTTCTGTTAAAAAGGAAAATTGGGTTGGTTTAGATTAGGTTGTGGTGGTGGTGGTATTGGATTGGGTTGATGATTTAGTTGGTGTGAATATGGTGGTTGATACCTGTTGGGCTGGGTAGGAGGTTGAGGTTGAGGCATGTGAGTGGTGAAACCTGGTGGTGCAGCATAGGGATTTGGTGTGGGAAAAAAATGATTGAAGTTCTGAGTATTAGCATACCTAGCATCTTGATCTGTATTGCTCGTACCCCTGCTGGATGTGCCTCCATCTCCTTGATTTGTTTCTTCAATAGGCCTCCTCCCATTGTCCAGTTGAGAGCAAATCTTCTCCAGCACAGATCTCATACCTCCCATCTCAGATTTGAAATCTAAGATGCTATTCCCCATCTCTGCCATATTACCTTCAAATGCATCAAGCTTCTTTCGATTCCTCCCGTCTTCACACCCAATTCCTCCATGTGTTTATCATTTCCTTCCAATCGCCTGTGCAATTCCGTCCACCTTGTTTCCGCCATGCTTATCAGAGTATGCAGGAGCAGTCGATGGGATCGACTGCTCTGATACCAATTTGTAACAGATACGATCCAAACACAAATGATAAAATGGGAAATGGAATCAAACTCTTTTGATTGAACTTCAATTACAATGAAAATAGAGAACTAAGCTATGAAATCAACTACTAGCTAAACTATGAAGAAAACAATAGCTAAACTCAGCTATGGCTAAACTAAGAGGAAAGAGAAATAACAATATCATCCATTCATCAATCACGCCTCTTGTGCCTCTTTTATAGGGGATTCTATGTGCAAGTGTGTTGGGAATAACCGTCTCACGAGTCCTCCACGTGGCCACGTGCTCTCAACAACCTCATGAGACTTTCATATGATTCCAACAACCTCACGAGTCCTCCACGTGGTCTCTTAATGAATTTACCACCATGACCTTTTATTTGGACCGACCTCACTACTCTTACTCGACCGCACCATACTCCTGCCGCAGAATACCCAACTCCAACCTGCCGCATATGACCCCCTCCAACCTGCCGCTTTCCCCTTTCTCCATCCTACCGCATCTACTCTGTTACACTCTGTCCCATACAAAATAATCCCTTTTTTTTTTTAACTTTGACCAATAAATTTATGATGATTTCCTTATCCAAATGAACTTGTTATCGATTTAACATCAAAAGTACTACTACAGATAACAAGTTTTAGATTTTCAGCATTATACTCCCTCCGTCCCAGAAAGATGAACCACTTTTGACTTTTGATGGTTAATACAAGTGAACTTTGACTAAATATAAATGTCAATTTAACAATCCTTGTGAAATTCTAAAACTTGTTATTGATTAATCATCAAGTGATTTATCAATGACAAATTTTAAAATATCATTGGGATGATTAGATTGATAATAATCTTTGGTAAAAGTTCACATGTGTTGACCGTCAAAAATCCAAAGTGGACTATCTTTCTGGGACAGAGAAAGTATTAGAGAACTGAATTTCATAATCAAATTCAGGAGATTTAAAAACAGCAAAGGGATAGGCACTCTTTGGGAGGTCGAGTGCCCTAGCCTATAGAAGCCACCAAATCGAATCAATATCAGTTTCCATGAAATAAATCCTTGCCATCAAAAACCCCAAAAGCTCACCAAAGTTGACAAAATCATCTGGAGGAACGAAAACATTATCAATACCTCATTTGGGAGAGGTTACAAGGCGAGTAAATTGATCACCAACAGCTTCAGTAGTAACTCTAGAAAGGAGCGGATCATAGGTATAGTAATGAATTTTCCGCAGCGGATTTGAAGGCAAACGATCCAGGAAACTCTCAACAGGATTGAAATCGAAATTCAAAGGACATTCTAAATTTAGTTGAACTGCTCTGACACATTCAATTTCGATGACGAAAACGATCCTAGAAGTTTCAGGCACATTATCAATGGACGAGCTCCATTTAGGGAACAGGCTATTCAATTGACCAGTTAGACCGACCAAAAAAATCAGGTTCAAAGAGACTAGGATCCAGAGAATTCATAACACCAGAGGCATAATTTCCAACAGAAATAGTCTTACGATTGAAACTAACTCCATCCTTCCCCAAGTGTTTTGGCATGGAAAACTTCGTAGGCTTCCTAAAAATATAGTCAACAAAATCCTCGTCAATGAACTTGTATTCACGAAGGATAGCATGGAGAGTATTGCGATGAATCATCAACATCACAGCTTTGGAAGAATCGTTTGATGGAGAACAAATTCTTGATCAACAAAACAAAGAAATCCTCTCCCAAATCATAGGGATGAACTAGTTCGCTCCATTCGAACGGAACGAACAAACGCTAGATCGTAAAAATTAGGAGCCATGAATATAGGGATGAACAACGATTTTTTTCTCAAATAATTTCTTTCTCACATTCATCGCATTTCGATCTAGAACCTCTTACATTCCTTTCTCTCTCTATATTCATGGCTCCTAATTTTTACGATCTAGCGTTTGTTCGTTCCGTTCGAATGTTCGAATGGAACGAACTAGTTCATCCCTATGATTTGGGAGAGGATTTCTTCGTTTTGTTGATCAACAATTTGTTCTTCATTAAACGATCTTCCAAAGCTGTGATGTTGATGATGAAGTTCATCGCAATACTCTCCATGCTATCCTCCGTAAATACAAGTTCATTGACGAGGATTTTGTCGGCGATAAGAAGCCTACGAAGTTTGCCATGCCAAAACACCTGTCGAAGGATCCAGTTAGTTTCAATCGTAAGACTATTTCTGTTGAAAAATTATGCCACTGTTGTTATGAATTCTCTGGATCCTAGTCTCTTTGAACCTGATTTTTTTGTGAGCAATGCTAGCGGCACAAAATAGAGTCACAAAATCTTGCTCACAAAATTAGGTGGCGATATTTAATTAGTTACATCGATAGTGGACCCGCCACACTCTAATTAAAAGCACCAATAAAATCATTACACCTAGGATTTTGTGAGCAAGATTTTGTAACTTTTTTGTGCCCCTAGTATTATTCTTTTTTTGTCGGTCTAACTGGTCAATTGAAAAGCATGTTCCCTAAATGGAGTTCGTCCATTGATAATGTGCATGAAACTTCTAGGTTTGTTTTCGTCATTGAAATTGAACGTGCCAGAACAGTTCAACTAAATTTAGAACGTCCTTTGAATTTTGATTTCAATCCTATTGAGAGTTTCCTGGATTGTTTGCCTTCAAATCCGCTGCGGACATAGTTATTAAAGGCTCTAGGCGCACCAAGGCGCAAAAGGTGTGCCCGGAGCCAAGGTGCAAGGCGGGCGCGTGCCCGAGTGACGATGCCCACAAAAAATGCCTTAAAATACTAAAAGTATAGTATACATTATACAACATCGAGATAAGCAATAAATGAAATGCAAGTAGTAAATCAAACATACATTATAAGTCATAAAAGAAACAAACATAAATAGATGTTCAAACAAGCATAAAGAGAAGTTCAAACCGAAGGACTCTAAGTCTAAATCCTATAAAATGATAAGCAGTTGTTAGTTTGAAGGAATTCCTAGTTATTGCTACTCTTATACAAAGTTATGGTGCATGTACATGAGAGAGACATGGGAGAGGAAAAGTAATAGTCACGCATTATGTTTAATTACAATTTAATTGATGGTCGATTGTTGTGCCCGGAGGTAGGCGCACCCAGGCTCCAAAACTGAGCATCTCTGTGCCCGGGGCTTAGGCGCGCGCCTTTAATAACTATGGCTGCGGAAAATTCATTACTATGCCTATGATCCACTCCTTTCTAGAGTTACTACTGAAGCTGTTGGTGATCAATTTACTCGCCTTGTAACCTCTCCCAAAAGAGGTATTGATAATGTTTTCGTTCCTCCAGATGATTTTGTCAACTTTGGTGAGTTTTTGGGGGGCTTATTAGGGCAAGGATTTATTTCATGGAAGCTGATATTGTTGATATTGATTCGATTTGGTGGCTTCTGTGGGCTAGGGCACTCGACCTCCCAAAGAGTGCCTATCCCTTTGTTGTTCTTAAATCTCCTGAATTTGATACTGAAATTCAGTTCTCTAATAACCCTACCCTTAATGACAATTTAAACATGATTTAGTTCAAGTCATTATTAAAACAATACATCGTTGCTATTAACCATCAAATCAAAACCTTTCTTTACTGTCACTTCCATAACACCAATTCACATACAAGATCCAACTAGCTTTAGAATTCTGTAGGTGTTACGTAGTTGAGACCATTGGCAGAGCAAGCACATGAGATAAGGGGGAACCCCCCAAATGCACAAATTTTTCACTAGTCAATTTTAAAAATATTGTTTTTTTACCTTTAAAAGTAACGTTCTGCGCCTTTTTACTAAGAAACTAAGACTATTTAATTTTTTCCCCCATTGAATCAAATTATTTATTAGATTATATTATTCCAAATTCAAAATAATCTTGCCCCTGTTTACAAAGACACTGCCACTGCCACTAGTTGAGACAGATCCGGATAAGCTTCGGTACGGGACTATTCTTATGCACAGCAGAACCTTCACGAGGATGTTCAGTAGGAACAAAGCCCTCTCCCCCCCCCCCCCCCCCCACACACACACACACAAAAAAAAACACACACACAACACACACACACTACCACCACCAATCCTTCATTCAGCAAATTTCTGGAATAGTTTTTAGCTAAATGAGACCATGTCTACTATTGGAGCATAAACAATTCTAGTAGCATAAAAACGCATCTAAGTGTGCTTTTGTCACTACCCAGAATATGAAATTTCTATACTCTAGACTTAGTTAATACTAGTTCAAACAGATTATAAATGAGACCATGTCTACTATTGGGGCTTATTTTGAACAACACACTAGGATTTAGGGATCCAAACATTACACAATATTTTAAATACCCAAATCCAGTGGTGCTCGGACTCTTTGGTTTATCTCGCCGGACTGGTCTCGAAAATACTAAAATACGAATGTCCGACACAGGTACGGCGGGGTAAATAAAGAGTCCGAGCATCATAGCCCAAATCAAAATATGCACAAATCCCAGTCCAAAGCTTTTGTTTATTCATTGATCCTCAACCCCACCAAGATCAAATTATATCCCATTCCCAGCTCCATGCGAATACGATAACCTCGAACTGCCTAGATCAACTTATACCCATTTACAAATCCAGTGCTTTCATCAAATAACTGAAAATTCAATAAAAATTCAAATTTGGACATAGTGATCTCAAACTATCTGAATCAATTTACATTCTAATTACAAGATAAATAATTTCTTTCAAAATTATTTTTAAGTTTTATTACGAAAGTTAGATAGATAAATAAATTCCAAATCCAATTATTCAAGAAATATGCATTATTCATTATTCCATTATTCATTACAATTAGTTCAGGAAAAATCTATTACTCCCTCCGTCATGCTTTTTTTTTTTTTTTTTTTTTTTTTTTTGAGAATAACAAGTGGGTCTTATTTTCCATTTTAGGTAATAAAGTAAAGTAAGAACTTTAAATTGGGACCTACTACTACGAAGGAAAGAAAGTAAGAACATTAAATCAATCGGGATGGGACGGAGTACTTAGAAAAAAGAAAGTTTAGAAACAAACCTGGCATGAGTATCAATAAACTTGGCACCTTTGGCAGCGACAATCAAATCACAAGCCAACGCAATCTCAAACCCAGCCGTGACCGCAAACCCACTAATCGCACCGATAATCGGTTTCCGGCACCGCTCCATTTGCACAACCGGGTCAGCTTCCGCATCCTTCACATCCCCTTTGAAAACGCTCTCCGCATCAGTCAAATCAACGCCGGAGCAAAACGCTCGGCCGGCACCGGACAGGATGATGACACGGACGGAGTCGTCGGCCGCGAGTGACTTGAAGGATTGAGCTAGATCCTTCATCATGGGTCGGGTTAATGAGTTGAGGGACTTGGGACGGTTGATTGTTATGTAGGCTATTCCGGTTGGGTCTTTGGTGACGAGGATGAGATTTTCCGGCGACGACATTCTGGTGGCGGTGATCGGGTCGGGTGGATGTGATCGTTGACGGGAGTGTTGATTTTGAAGGAGGGAGGGGTACCGTATGGGTTTGTATTGAGATGCGGGTCGGTTACGTCAGTATAGTATAACTGATCTTAGACAATGTACAATGGTTTCATACAACCTCCCTAAATTCCACACCAACTTTAACACTTTATCCTATCCACCTCATCTTTCATACACCCCTTTCATACAACCCCCTTGGTTAGTTGGAAAAAAAAATTCATCTCCCTCCCACTCATCATTCTATACCCCACTACTTTTATATCATTTTTATTTTTTATAAACTGACCAATCATAGAGAGACACGTGGCAACACAGGAAAAAAAAAAAAAAAACCCGCCTGGGCGGTACCACACGCGCCCTGTCGGGCCGTGTGGGTACACGCGCCACAGACCGGCCAAAGAGCTGCCGCCACGTGCCATGTGTGCAGCCTTCCTCCCCATTTCATCCGGTATGAAAGAATTCATACCCAAAATTCAACCCCCACTTTCATACACCCCCCACAATGGTTTTATACCCCTCCCCCCATTTTCATACACCATTTCATACCCCCCATTGTGGGTAGTCTTATCTCAAAGTGATAGGCATGCCGAAGCTGGCCCTCCCTCCTTCGCCCTTGAATGTGTGTACAATATCTCCAAATTGTTTAATTTTTATTTTTTTTTTGTACAGAAGGAATAAAAAACAGAAGCTAAAATCTGGGGGTAGTGACCCTCATGTAGTCTATGGCCATAAGCTTTTTGAGGTCTTCATCTGGTTCTGTCATACGAACAAAGGGGATATCTTGGTCAGCACCTCGGTTAGCCAGGAGATCCGCGCAGAAGTTTCCTTCTCGAAGTGAGTGTTGAATAGAGCAATGGGTAGAGTCAATGAGGGCCTTGATGTCAGCCATTAACGCAGCACAGGGGTGCTCCTCGTTTGTCTGCGCTTCTGTTAGCTTGACTGCTGCAAGAGAGTCTGTCTCGATGCAAACATTTCCATAGCCTTGTCGCATAAGAAGCTCAAGACCTGCCAGGATTGCTTGGAGTTCTGCTTCAAGGACAGTGCATGTGGTGAGTCTTCCAAAGTAGCTGCCCAGCCATGCTCCCGTATCCGATCGGAAGATTCCTCCGTAGCCACATCGCTTTCACCTTCTTTGACACTCCCATCAGTGTTAAGCTTGACAACACCTGCATTTGGCGGAACCCAATTAATGAATTTAACACTTTTAAGCATTTGGACTTTATTAAAAGAGAAGGCATCGGGAACTTCCCTTGCGAAATGTTTGATGTTCTCTGTCGTTCTTTGAGGCATCGTCATTTGGTTTGAGATTACCTCATTGTTTCTGTCTTTCCAAATAAACCAAGCAATGCTACTGTAGAGAATAGTCCAGGGGAGATTGAAAACAAACAGGTCTCTTTTTTTTGTGAGGTTGGAGGTAATCCAGTCCTTAAAAGGCTGGTTTCTTTCTGTGAGCCAAGTCGTATCACTAACAAAATACATCCATATATTTTGAGCTTTCTGACAGTTCCTAATGATATGTTCGGTGGATTCAATGTCATTGTTGCATCTGTCACAAAAACTGGAGATACAAAGATTTCTGGATCTCCTAAGATCATTGGAGGGGAGTTTATCATGGAGAACCAACCAAAGAAAAGTAATGATTTTCATAGGAATTTGGAGTTTCCAAAGCCAACTCCAGTCAGAATTAGAGTCAGAAGGATTAGAATTGGTGAGAAGACTATGCACACTAGAGACAGTGAATTGCCATTAGGAGTTAAACCCCAGGAGGGAGTATCATTTCGAATAGAGTACTTGGGGATGTGCAGACTAATGATATCACTAATCTGGTTGGGATCGAGCAGGTGGGATATGGTAACAAGATCCCATTTTTTGTCTTTAATGATATCCGAGACAAAGGTGGAGGGACTAGGATTGTGGTTAGGGACTTGGAGAGTATTAGTACCACACCACCAGTCTTTCCAGATATGAATTCTCGAACCATCACCCAAATTCCACTTAATGTTGGTAGTCAGAGTGTCTTTAGTTTTCCAAATGCCTTTCCAAAGGAAGGAAGAGTTAGGCTTCTTGGTCCAATCCCAAGGCTTTTGTCCTTTACAATATTTATTAGATAGCACCTTGGACCAAAGTTGGTTATTATTAGAAGCTAAATTCCAACCAATTTTCGATAACAGAGCCAGATTTTGATTTCTAGCCTGTCTAATGCCCAGGCCACCGGCTTTTTTGCCAAGAGTCACAGTTTTCCATTTAACAAGATGGAGCTTTTTCTGAGAGGGAGAAGAATCCCCCCATAGAATGCTTCTGTTGATTTTATCAATCTGGTTGCAGACATTCATAGGAAGAAGAGAGACTTGCATAGCATGAGTAGGAATGCTGGAAGTGACAGATTTAATGAGTGTCATTCTTCCTGCAAAAGAGAGGAGTTTCGATTTCCAACCACTAAGCTTAGCATGAAGTCTATCAATGATATTTTTGCAATGGAGTTTAGAATATCTACCATGGACCAAGGGGATACCTAAATAAGTTCCCAGATTATTAGTATGGGGGATCCCCATCTTGAAGCTCAAGTTGATGGCAGTAGTAGGAGGAACAGCCTTAGAGAAGAAAATTTTTGACTTCAGGAAGTTAATTTTTTGACCAGAGTCTTGGCAAAAGGAATCCAAAATGGTGAGAATATTGTTGCAATCTTTCTCTTCAGCCAAGGAGAAGAGCATAAGATCATCAGCATAGAAAAGATGAGAAATGATGGGACCATTACGAGAAGCTTTAAGACCTCTCCAGGTTTTGGAAGCAACACTTTCAGAGATCAGTTGCGACAGTCTTTCCATACAGAGAACAAACAAGTAGGGGGAAAGAGGGTCCCCCTGTCTGAGGCCTCTAGTAGGGGTGAAATGGGGGAGTTCAGAACCATTCCAAAGAACAGTTGTTTGAGAGTCTCTAATCATACTGAGAATAATGTCAATCCAGAGTTGGGGAAAATTGAAAGCATGAAGGGTATTTTTGAGGAACTCCCAACTGATTTTGTCATAAGCTTTTTCAAGGTCAATCTTAATGATCATACCACCTTTTTTATTTTTGCTTTTAGTAAGGAAGTGGATAATCTCTTGCGTGATAATCACATTGTCGGTCGTTTTCCGACCAGGCAAGAAGCTGGATTGAAAAGGGCTCACGATCTGGTCAAGAATGGGTCTGATTCTATTGACAAGAATCTTGGAAAGAACTTTGTAACCCACATTACACAAACTGATAGGACGGAAATCAGTAACTTTGACAGGGGGGGTAACTTTAGGAATGAGAGTGATAAGAACCTTTTTAAGAGAGATAGGAACATTTCCCTTAGAGAAGATATCCTTGATGAGGGGGATGAGATGGTGGTTGGTGATATCCCAAAATTTCAGGAAGAAGCCAGCTTGCATACCATCAGGACCAGGGGCCTTAGAAGGGTTCATTTGGAAAAGAGCATTTTTTATTTCCTCATACAGAATAGGATTCGTCAACGTAAGACTTTGAGTGTCAGTGAGTTTAACAGTGCTAACCCAAGGATCGCCTCCATTGAGGTGGGACGGATCTTTAGTGAGGAGAGATTCAAAGTGGTTTTTGATATGATTTTGCAAAGTATCAATATTCCAGCACCAATCATTACCAATTTTAAGACAGTTAATATTGTTCCTTCTACGTCTGACAAGGGTAGTGACATGGAAGAATTTAGTGTTACGATCTCCTTGGGAGATCCAGTTAGATCTGGACTTTTGAAACCAAATTTCCTCTTCCTGTTTAAGGGTAATCAGAAGCTCGTCTCTGAGATTGGCTTCCAGGCGTAAGAGATTATGAGAAAAATGGGAAGAAAGAGCTCGCTGGATACCTTCCAAACGAGCAATGATTGTTTTTTTTCGATGAAAAACATTACCGAAGATATTTTTATTCCATCTAACGGCAGCCTCCTTGAAGTTATTGGAAGCCTCAAAGAAGTTGCCAGAGGAACCCCAACTGAGTTGAACCAGGGATTTAAAATCATGGTGACTATACCAAAGTTAAAAATATTTCATCTGTCTCGTCCCGATTCAAAGTTCTTACTTTCATTTTTTGATTTATCTCAATTTAAGTTTTTTAGTTGTTTTATTCCTTAAATGGTAAAAGATGGATAGTGTTTTGGACATTTTTGTCCTCATAAAGTTTATATATTATAAAAAGCTCATCACTTACCCATCTACTTTTTACCCACTTATTTTATGAATAGAAAATTATATCATCCACCCACTACTATTTTTGACTCAATTTTGCTTTAATTCCTTAATAAGCGTGCATAGTCAAACTAAGAACTTTAAACCGATCAGAAGGAGTATTAGTTTTTGTGTTTTTATTCTGACTTTACACAAAAATTAAAAATTAAATATATTGTGAATATAAAAAGTAAAGTAGGAAAAAAAGTGAGTATGAGATTTTTGTTATGAAAATGACAAGTTGGTCCATTATCCATTTTAGGTATTAAAGTAACATAAAAACCTTAAATTGAGACATATCAAAAAGGAACAACGAGAAAAAGAAAAGTAAGAACCTTATGTATTACATTTGTCCTAATTTATTTTTCTTTTAAAAGTATAATGAAAATAAATGGTGACAAATTATTTAAGGTAAATATCTATATTATATTTATTCTAGGACAAATATAGTACTACTTTCTAATGAGTGTTGCAATTTAAAAATATATATATTACTTCATCTGTTCCTAAATGAATGTTTATTTTCAAAAAAAAAAAACTCAAAATGAATGTCATTTTAAAAAAAAAAAATACTTTATCCTTAAATTTAATTTTGCCAAAAACAAATCATTTTGTCTCTTTATATTTACAAAACTAAATGTCTGAAAAGTGGAATACAATAATATATATGAATCTTTTTAATAAACTGTATAAAAAGTAATTTTTTTAATGTCCTTTAAAATAAAATTTAGACATTCATTTAAGGACAGAGAAACTATTTATCTTTTATTCTTAAAAACATTTATTTATATTTGGGACTAAATTAAAAATTATGATTGTCTTCTTTAAAATGCACATGTTGTCAATTAAAAAGTAAAGGTTGTCAATTAAAAAGTAATACACCTTCCGTTTTAAAATAATTTGTACTAATATTTTTTATATCTCATTGGTAAGTCTCACTTTCTTAAAATGTTTAATTTTTTTTATTCATCATACCTTAATTGTCATACTCACATACTTAAATTATGGATCTCACTTTTAACTCATTATAATCACAATTTTTTTAAGAAAAATATTTACCCTAAATAATTTTTACCAATAATTTTTTAATTGCAATGATAATTAGAAAGTAGTACTATTTCCATTTCAAAATAATTATAAATATATTTTTTTTTAAATAAATCTCAAATTAATGTTAACTTTTTTTAAAAAACAAATATTTTCCCTAAATAGTTTGTTACCAATTATTTTCATAACTTTTATTTTTAGAAGAAAAATAAATTAGGACAAATGTGATACAGTATACTAATACTTTCTTGATTTTTCTTAAATAATTGGGAGAGATTGGACACACTTTGCTTCAAAACTGAAGAAGGGAGGACCAAGGAGGTTACTTTTGGTTCTGCTGACTAGGATATGTGAAAGGCTATCCACGTCGTTCGACACCCTAATCGACGACGTACAACTTCGGTTTACATATCATTATCTAAGATTATACTCCCTCCGTCTCATTTTAATCTTAAAAAAAAAAAATAGGCACAAGAATTAAGATAGAAATCTTAAGATGGAAATCTTTATATTACTCCCCCGTCCTAAAATGATTTTCTCATTTGTCATTTCTCATTGTCCCAAAAGTTCTTCACATTTCTACATTTTAGGCTTAAACAAAGCATGGCTAGTGAAGCAAGTGTTCATATCCTTAAAAAGTTTGAATAGTCAAACGCGAAGATCATTTTGGGACGGAGGGAGTATAAAATATAGATAGTGGGGTAGAGTGTTGTGAGTATAGAAAGTGGGTAGGAGAGAGAAAGTGAGGTAGGAAATAGTTAGTGAATAGTTATTGTGTGTATGACATGTATGTCTTACTAAATAAAAAAGTATAAATAACTTTTCTTTTTTGGATTTTAAAGTTTAAAATGAGACACCCAAAAGAGAAATTTTTGAAGTTTAAAATATGACGGATGGAGTATTCTAGAAAGTAAAAATAATAATTGTCCCAAAAAATATGTGAAAATTTAGATTTAGATAAAATTTTGTTTTACATTCGTTATAGTGTAAAACTTGTTTTCGTCTCTTAACGTAAAAGATAATCTCTTAATGCAAAACAAGTTTTACACATTTGTTAGTAGTAAACATGTTTTTCATATGACTGATTCATAAATTTGGTTTTACATCAATTGCATTTATAAAATAGAGAAATAATAAAGTAACAAAAAATAGCTACAAAATGTGGATTACAAAATAAGATGTTATAATTGTGTTGGTGTCTTTAATTAGAGTATGGCGGGTCCACACTCGATGAAACAAATAAAATATCACCACCTCATTTATGTGTGCATCATTTTGTGAACTTCTTTGTAATCCTAGCATTGCCCTATAAAATTTAACATATCATTGCCCTATAAAATTTAACAAAAGAACAATCCACAACAGTCAAAAACTCATTACAAAGATTAATATTTTATGAAAAAGTATAATCACAAATAGTTTGCTATAATGTAAACTCTAATGCATCTCAAATATTGATGTACAACTCTAAACTAAATCTCCAACAATTGTCTTTATGTACAGTGACATGTGACGTACAAATGGTTCTTCAAGCAAAACTTGGACACAACCCAACATTGGCCTTCAAAATTAACTTACATAGTAAGAATTTGGTTTTGAGTACATGACAAAATAACGCATTTGGGTTGGTAATAAGTGGACAAACAAGCATCTCAAGCATTGCAACAAGTACAAATAATACACAAAAACTCCCGATATGGAGAATATTCAAAGCTCTCGACGAATGAGACAAAATATATAATATAAACGGAAGTAAGGCATACTCACCCCGTGCCACCACACTTAATACCTAAGTGTTGAGCAAAAGAACTAAGAAAAAGTATAAGAGATAATTAGGAAGAGGAGATGTTGTGAGTATAAAAGGTAAGACGAAAACTTGTGTGAGACGGTCTCACATAGGATACGGGTCTCGTTGAGAGACTTAATGATTTGCTTCTTATAATCGGAGCGGGTCAAGACCATTTACTCTCACATCGAGACCCGTCTCTTGTGTGAGACTGTCTCACATAAGACTTCCTCAAAAGGTAAAGTAATAGAGAGAATGAGTGGGAAGAATAGTTATTTGATTGAAGTTGTGAATGTAAAAATACTTTATTTTGGAGAGTCTCAAGTGAAGTAAGTCGAACCAAAATGAAAACAAGTTTAAAGTAAGGTGGGACAAAAGGAGTATATGTTAAGATCCAAAAAATGGTGATCAATTACCAAATTACTATGAATGTGCGATTGGTTGACGCTTGAACGTCGTCAAAATTTGAGACCGAAGGAACGATCTCCAACATAGATAGATGTTGCTGACCACACCAATCTACATACTCCCTCCGTCCCATAACTATGTTGATAAATTTTCATTTTGTGCGTCTCATTGATAAGTTACACTTTCCTAAAATGGTAAAGAATGTTTAATATTCCTCTTACTCATTCTCTCTCTCACTTTACTTTTATACTCACAACACCAATCAACTTACTATTCCCTACCTCACTTTCTCTCTCTTACTTTACTTTTCACATTCACAACAACTACCCACTACTATTCATCCATTAATTTCCGTGCAAAACCCATTTTGCCCACATAGTTACGGGATGGAGGGAATATTAATCTACTCCTTCCATCACTAATTAATGGTTACTAAAATTATGTCAGGAGATTAAGAAAAAAACATGTGTTGTCAATGTGGAGGAGAGAGAAAATGAAATAGTGAATAGTTGTTGTAAGTGGGGAGAAGAGAGAAAATTGAACATTTTGAGTAAATAACCATAAGTATATAAATTTGAGACGAAAGGAGTATTGAATGATGTAGATAATAATTCTTTGTAATCTCAAAATTGAAATTACAAACTATTGTAATTTAAATGTTTTAAAATATTTTTTCACCCATTCGATAAGTAGTAGTAATAGTATATTTCTAAATAAAAAATAATAATGTCCTCGTTCAAATGGATGTAAAAAAAAAAACTATTTTTAATTAAGAGCAAACTTAAAAATTATTTGAACATTCATTATGACATTTATTACTATGAATAATTCTTTTTCAAGTAACAATAAGTGATATGGAACAAAAATTGGAATGCTGCAATATCCATCAAAAAGAGAAGTCTCAATATAATATCTAAAAACATATATATTCTGAAATATTATTTCATTTAACTGGTCCATATAAATCAGAAAAAAAAAAAGCAAATAATTCAAAATATAGAATATTGCTTCTTCTTCTTCAATCAATGTTCTGCAAAGTTTCATCAAAAATTTTCTTCGCCCTCTTAATCTCCTCGTTCAACGAAAGCAGCTCTGTGCAACGATTAAGCTTCAAAGGATCCTGCAATCACACAAATATGAAAATGGTATTCAAATGTGCCGTAAGATTTATGTTCCAAAAACTAAAATGTGCAAATGACTTGTCCGTACGAGTGAGTTCATATATAAAAATGATACCTTTCGCACTAAGAACAGAAAATCCTCGGTTAATAGCTTTCCTCTTTCAGATGAAATATCTTGAGCTTTGTTCACCTGCAATAACCACAAGTGTTATGTTCTTTGTTTTAAAAACAGAAAAAATAAACTGGGTGAAAGCAGTGGCAGGGTAAGGATTTGTTACCAACTTAAAGGGCGAAAAAAAATATTAGTGTATTTTTTTTCTTGAGGGTAATGGGGCATTTCGTCCTAAAACACTAAATTTGATGATATTTTGCTAGTATAACATTATTAATTTTTTTTTATTTTTTTTTTAAAAAAATACTCCCTCCGTCCCGGCCTAAGATTCTTAGTTTGACTTTACACGGAGATTAAGAAAAAGTAAATGTTGTGAGTATGAAAAAGTAAGAAAGAGAAAGTAGGAGAGATAAAGTGGGTAGGGAGTTTTTTGTTGTGAGAATGACAAGTGGGTCCCATAGTCCATTTTAGGTAATAAAGCAACTAAAAACCTTAGACAGACTAAAAAGGAAAGTAAAAACCTTAGGCTGGAACGGAGGGAGTACTAGATGGGGGGAATTGCCCCCATAATTAATTAAGGTTGTGGATCCCCGCCAGTGGGCGAAAGTCAGGCTTGTTGACCCCAAGAGCAAGCACAAGTCAAGACAAGTTATTATGAAAGGAAAAAAAAAGAATGCCATGGGGCTCGAACCCATAACTTTAGGCTTTAGAATCTTGGACTCTATCACTATATCAAACAACTCTGTTCTATTATGGATGCACTGTGTGTAGTATTACTGAAATAACATTTTTTTTTCTTATTAAATGCAAGAATATATCAGGTGCACTTGCACCCATTATGTTACACATAAATCCGCCTCTAGTGTTCAGTTTTTTAGGTTTGTGGTCTACTCTTATCTTAGAGCAGTAGCGAACCCAGGACTAAAAGTAAGTGGGTACACTTAACACTAGTGGGTGTCCAAGAGATCTGAATAAACGTGTCAGATACTAATCATGTTCGACTCATATTTCAATTCTACTAATCAATTTTGTTACTCTTGCTGTGTAAAGAAGAGGAAAAGAAAAACATCGTAGTGATTTATAAGGAGTACGCGAGTAAGTAAATGCCGACGTACCAAATCAGTGACATACTCTACAACAATGTCCTCCACAAGCGCCATAGTCTCTGGAAGTGGCTGCAATAGAAATAAAATATAACCATAAAAATCAATGAATAGGTAAATTATCCAGAGTAGTCAATTAGCAACACGGGGAAAATCTCATAACAACAGCAACCGTCCCAAAATGATTTGGGGTCGTCAATGAAGGGAGGTGATAAAGAAAAGAAGAAGTAAGAAGTAAGATAAGATGTGAAAGCTAAGAAGATCGTATATAAAAGAAGAAAAAAGTGGGACGGAAATTTGGAAAAAGAAAAAAGAGATTTTTTTAAGTAAAAAATAGCAATCAAACCCTATCATCGAGATGAATTTTTGCCCTCCACTCCTCTTCAACACCAGGCAAATCCTAAATGACTGAATTTTGCTTGAATGAGATAAAAAAAATTGCATATGGTTATACGCTTGAGATGTAATTGTACTTACATTAATATCATCACCAAAGCCATACATCATCCGCTGTACTGTTACATCCAAAGCAGAAACCAAAGAGTATTAACGGAATCTATCTCAGTTAATTAGCCTGGTTCAAAAACTAACGAAAAAAACTTGTAAAGATCACTTACAATCCTTTTGGAAAACGCCTCGTCTACTCTTGAAAGTAGTTTCAGGAACAGTAAGAGATGTTCCCACTTTGGCTTTAGAGGGAGGTCCGGCTGCTGAAGAATTTGAATTCTTCATTTTCTACGCACAATTAAAGTTCTATACAAAAATATGCAGTAGTAAGAACATGACAAAACTTAAATCTCCCTCAAAAAAAGCAAAATTCATAAATTAACAACACGTGTAAAAACCAACAAACTACACACTAATTCTGCAGGCTGCGGATTGAAGACGGGCGTATTGCAAAAATGGGCTACAGTATACATTATGAAATGATGATACTAAGGGCCAATAACTAATGACAGGCTTAAGTACAATTTGTAAGACTCGAGTAGGAGATTAACTGAGAGTAATTGGCTTAAGATGGTTAAGACATATAAACTGTTGCTTCCATTGTCCTACTAAAATGAATGTCAATTTTTGTTCTCGATCAAGAACAAAAACACACATTAATTTTGAGCCAGAGGAAGTTAATATCTATAAGTGTATATTAGGAAGACTGATGTCTCATATCAATGGCAAAGCTAATATTACTTGGTCTTCTCAGCTACAGAACCCTTTTTTGTCACTCGTTAATCCAACCAAATCATTGTACTCATGTACTCCCTCCATCCCAATTGATAGTCCCGTTTAACTTTTCAAACATTTTTAAGATTACATTGTAAGTTTTGAAATTCCGTGATTTTGAAGTCTTATTTTTGAAAAAGGGGAAATGTGACTATCATTTGGGACGGAAGAGTGTAATTTTTATGTTAGTTATAAACTCTATTTGATGTTAACATCCTATTGTATTCTGGCAAGTTGAATTTGAGGTCTTTTTTCTTGTACAAGTTTTACTACCTCCGTCCCGAATGATGTTCCCACTTTCTTTATTTTGTTAATCTGAATGAATATAGAGCAATAATTTTAGGTTAAATTTTAATCATTCTGTACTCTGTGATTGACAAATTGGTAGGAGCTGTACAAAATCTATCAACTACATAACAATTCCACACATATAGAAAACCACAAACAAGGTTAATTTACTATTTAAAAAAGGGAATAATTTTTTCTAGGGCACAAAAAATTGGAGCAAATTGATCAAAAATCACAATGTCAGTTCATTGTGATAGGGAGCGCAGATCATACTAAAATCTAGAGAAACACGATTTGAACAAAAAAAAAAAATGATAATAATCATATATTAGATGTAAAATAAAAAAAAAAACGTAATTAGGAAAATATTCATACCTTTGGGGAATGATGAATTTTAATTTTTACCTGATAAAAAAGAACAAAAAATTATCGGCGGAATTAGTTTAAATAGGCGGGAGTAGCGGGATTGAGGAAATAAACTGGGCTGGGCCTTTGCCATTGTCAGCGAAATCTCAACTAGATTCAGTTTGGAGGCCCAATAGACATGGTTCGGGTTACAAGCAATCCGGACCTCATTTTTATATTTTTTATTATTTTTTTAACTCTCTCCGTCCGTTACTACTTTGATTTTGCATAGGGATTAAAAAAAATGTTGTGAGTATGAAAAGCAAGGTTCTAAAAGTCGCTAGGCGGCGCCGCAGCGCCTAGGCGGAGTCTAGACGGGACTTAGGCGAGGCCGAAAATTCAGAAATAGTTATAATATCCTAGGAGGGACTTAGGCGTTTCATGAACGCCTGGCGCCTAGGCGGGGCCTAAACGGGCGTCTTTTAGAACACTGATGAAAAGTAAAGTAGGAGAGAAAAAGTGGGTATGAAGGTTTTGTTGTGAGAATGACAAGTGAGTCGCATTGTCCAATTTAGGTAATAAAGTAAAGTAAGAACTTTGAATTGGGACAGGCTAAAAGAACTTTAAAGCGGGAAAGAAGCGAGACAGAGAGAGAGAGTATGATAAATTATTTAGAAACTTCTTAAAATTTTAGACACTCATGGTGAAATTTTTTTTTCAAAAACATATTAATTTGGGAGAAAGGGGTAACTCTTTAAAAATGTAGATTTTCTCGTTTGTACATTCAAGAAACAATATCAAAAATATTTTGTCTTTTGAAATAAGATTATTTGTCAGTATGTAAACTATTTCCATCTTATAATTTGTATAATTTGAACGTCATAATTTAACCATGCAACTCTCAATTTTACAAGGTTGAATATTCAATTATAGGATGGTGGAAAAATAGTTCACTTTTTTTAGACATTGGTGCTTTCATGTTTGTTTTGTTCCAAATCGATGCCAATTTTACATACAAATCCATGTCCCTCACCTAGTAATGGAAAGATATTTACAATTTGATTAAAATAGACAAACAATTTTCGTTTAAAATGTTTTAGTAAAATGTTAAAATTTTTAGTTAATACTCCATCTGTCTCATTTTAAACTTCAAAAATCTCTATTTTGGGTGTCTCATTTTAAACTTCAAAGTCTAAAAAGAAAATATTTTTATACTTTTTTATTTATGGGCCCCACATGTCATACTCACAACAATAACAACTAACTATTCCTTACCCACTTTCCCTTTCCTACCAACCATCTACACTCACAACACATCACATTTTCCTTAATTCTTGAACCCAAATTTTTTTTCAACTTTAAAATACGGAGGGGAGTATACTCTTAACAATGAAACTTAATCATTTTTTTTTCTGAAGCTAAAACTAAATCATTTAAAATGCAAAATTTCTTATCAACCACACAAGATTTGTTGGATTTCCACCATTGTAGAAATACCTTCCTCTAACTAACTTTCCCACCAATTAACTAACATCCAAAAATTTACCATATTTACTATCTTCTTCATTTCACCCAAATTAGTTTCGTTTTCAGACAAGATGCCTTCATTTACTTTCAAACATAAGCCGGTTAATTTTTATAATGTTGCATTAACATTAGCTTTTATCATAACGACGTTCTCTCTTCCAGACACTGTCCATGGCTCCTCTGCAAAACAAAGTATCGACGCGAATACTCTGACACAAAAGATAGGCGCTAATCGCACAATCGTGGTCGATGTTAATGGAAAAGGGGATTTTAAATCTATTCAAGCTGCAATTGATTCCGTCCCAAAAGGAAATGCTAATTGGATAGTCATTCACCTTAAAAAAGGAGTTTACAGGTGATTAATCATTTAATCTCTCTAATCACAACTATTATTTTAAATGCAAACTTCAGCAGAAATTTGATTGGTACGGAGGGGCACGCAGTCTAACTCGATGCAGTCCCCAACATCATATTTGATCATCCATTTCTAAATCAAGAGCCCTATTGGCGGGGGTGTAAAAAAACGATCATACCCTTAAATCTTTATCTAACGGCAAAGACTGCCGTGCCATTGGACAGTAGCCCAGAACCAATTTGACTTGTTGCATGCACTATGGATATGGAATTTATTTTCCGTACTATTTATTTATTTATTTTTATGCCTTTTTTTTTTTAACTTGTTTTGTTGGAATATTATGAATATAGAGAGAAAGTGCAGATACCTGAAGACAAGCCTTATATATACATGAGAGGAAATGGAAGAGCAAACACAGCCATTGTTTGGTCCCAAAGCTCTGCTGATAACTATGAATCTTCCACTTTTAAAGTTGAAGCTCCTCATTTCATTGCCTTTGGTATTAGCTTCAAGGTCCATTTTTCCTTTCTCAAATTACATTTCTTCTTCTTAAATTCACACTTATTTCAACTTAATGCGTTTAGGGACGGAAAATATATATTTTCTATTTAATTTCTTTCTATATATACCCTTTATTCCCTATAAACAGTCTACTTTTAAAAGTAAAACTTATTAATTTTGTAGAATGATGCTCCAACTGGGATAGCGAATACCTCAAACAACCAATCAGTGGCCGCATTTGTAAGTGCCGATATGGTAGCATTCTACCATTGTGGATTTTTCAGTACCCACAACACTATTTTCGATAACAAAGGCAGACATTACTATGACTCTTGTTATATTCAAGGCTCTATCGACATCATTTTTGGGCGCGGTCAAACAATATTTAAAGTAATTATTCCCCCTTACAATGTTCCATTTGCATTTTTCTTTTTTTTACATATCCTATTCACTCAAAAAAATTGCGTTTTTTGTATGAGGATATTCCAGGATTGTGAAATATTTGTGATTGAAGATGGACGAGTTGAGATCCGTGGATCCGTGGCTGCGCAAAATAGGCTCAAGCCGAAGGGAAATAGCGGGTTCGTATTTATCGGAGGGAGGATTTATGGTGTTGGAGATGTGTATTTAGGTAGAGCTAAAGGAGACTATTCAAGGGTTGTTTTTGCAAACACTTACATGTCTAAGACAATTGTGCCTCAAGGATGGACCAACTGGAATAACCATGGCAGCAATAGCACTCGGTAAGAAACTTTCCCATTCTAAAAAAAAATTCATAATAAATGTCGCAGTCAACTTGTCAGTTTTTTTAATGAATGCACTCCATTTATTTGTACAGTGTCTGTAGCATGATAGAATTGCACTAAGATTGTTTATTATAAGACGGATGAGAAATTTCTAATGCGTGAAATGCTAATGATTTGGAACAGGAATTTATTTCAAGCAGAGTACAAATGTCACGGACCAGGAGCAGACCGAAAAGAACGTGCATCTTGGTCGAAACAACTCGACGACAAAGAAGCGGCGCCGTTTCTGTCCGTAGGTTTCATCAATGGCAAAGATTGGTTGCCGGCATGGGTTTGAAGTGCATCCTTTTGTAGAGAAAGAAACGATGCCGCTTAGCCATGTTCACTTCAATTTTGTATAGGAGTATATATATGTATATATACTATCAGGGGCGGATCTATTAAGAGGCGAGCGCGGGCGACGGCCCACACTGGATTTTTAAAAAGTTTTTTTTTTTTTTTTTTACATATTTTGTATATATATTTGTATTGTTAAAGTATAACACAAATACCTGCTTGCCAAGTTGGTCGAGTTATCTTCATTACACCTGGGCTAGCCAGGATCGAAACTTACCCGAAGCACTGTTTGCATATTTTTTCTATTTTCATTCCTTATTTAAAACCCACTACAACTATTTTTATATCTCAAAAGGTACTAAATTTTTTTATATATTAAAAAACCCACTACAACTGATTTTATCTCTTGAAAAGGCACTACAATTTTTATAGCTTCTTTTCAACTAATAAATTGATTTTATGAAGTGCAAAAAAGGTACATAAATTCACATACTTATTGTAAAATAATCATAATCACAATGAAAAATACTCTCTACTCTCAAATATGACTTTTCAAAAATTTGATTTTTTTTTTTTGGACATTGTTTTGAAACGAAAGGAGTATTTAATATTTTGGTGCTAGCCTTAGAGCTTATCGTGTGAAAATTTTATTATACATTGAATAAAATCAGACAAAGTAAAAGTAATTAATTTGAATAATGTCGCAATGTGAAGAAAAATTTGGCCCACACTGACCAAAATTCCTGGATCCGCCACTGGTTCTAGTTCTTTATTTTCGTCAACTTTTCAAGTGCACTACGTTACATTCGGCTTCAATTTATTCATTTACTCTAACAAACGATAAGAACTTAACATAAACATTAGAAGTTTAATGAAAACATGCAAAAATTAACCGAGATTTTAGAAAAACTTAACTAGAAAGTTAAAGTTAAAGTTAAAGTTAAAGTTCAAGTTTGAAGATTTTACTCTTCAGTCTTATACTTTGGTGCTTTTATTTTTCTTATAAATTATAGTAAATTATAATCTATTTTAATATTTTCAGAAAATAATGAGTCTTAGCTCATATGTATAGATCTATCGTCCAAACAGATTAGTTTAAGAGTAAGTCTTATGTGAGACAGATTTCGACGAGAGAGTAAATGGGCTTGCCCGCCCCGCCCTGCTCATTCCGTCTCACGTCGGAAACCGTCTAACACAAAATGTTTAAAACTTTTTTGGGTTGGTTTAAAAGGCCTGTTTGAATAGGCCCATGGGTTTACAAAACGTCCAATCTGATAACAAAGTCAGAAATTAGGGTTCTTAACTCAATTCTCTGCCCCTGTAAAAAGAAGGAAAATCAATAGCAGCAGCAGCAACAATGGAGGGAGGGGAGGAACAGATAGAGAGAGTAGAGGATTCAAAGGACTTGCAACAGCAAAGCAAAGCCCTAGACAAGCTCACCGATCATGTCGAAGATCGTCAGCTCGATTCTACTCGTGTTCAAGAGGTTTATCTCTCTCTCTCTTTTTTTTTAATTTCAATTCTCATTCCAATTTCTAATTTCAATGTGTAAATACTAATTGCTATACAAACAGAAAGTTTAAATAAGACGACCTTCTTGGAGTATGATAAAAACGTTATCTTTTTTTGTGTTTTTTTTTTAGGTATATCTCATATTCATTCTCCAATTTCACTTAACTGCTTGTTTAATTTGGGTTTCAAATTAAGAAATTTTAGTTGTGTCCATTGTAAAGAGGTTAATGATATTCTAACAAAAAGTTGTCATGCGGGAATAGACCTAATTAAAGGAGTATTCAATTAAGGGTAAAATGACTGTCTTTTTTTGGAAAAAACTTTGCCCTAAATGTTTTTTTTTTTTTTTACTATTTTTTTTTCACTAATCTCTATAGAGTGGATAACAAGAATATTTTATGATTCTGTCATTTTATTTTATAAAAATTAGACATTTCCAAATGTCCCTTAAATGAAATTGAGACATTCATTTAGGGACGGAGGGAGTAAAACTTTAACTGTGGAGTATCTCGTTAATGGCAATACTTGAAATCCTCACCTTTGATAGGTTTATTGTTAGGTGATGGATTGACACTCAGTTCATGCGGTCTCTCCTGAATTTAAGGAGTCTCGTGTCTAGCAAACCTCAAACTTCAACCTCCAATATTGAGAGTTGGTACATGAGCGATGAGCTAGTTCTTATGATCCCTTTCTAATTGTAGCTATTGAAACTGAAACTCCCTTTACCAGAATGGGCTATTGGCACATGGAAGACAGGAAGATTGAACTAACTCTTGTTATCTCTTCCTCTAACTTCAACTTTTTCATGTCTAGTGAAACCTGAACTTCCACCCCCCAATAAGGGGAGTTGGTACTTGACCTATTGAGTTTTGCTCTTGTGGTATACTCCCACCGTCCCACCCGAATTAGGATTTTTGGGTTGGGCATGGGGATTAAGGAAAAAGTGTTAGTGGAGTAGGTGTTGTGAGTATGAAAAGTAAAGTAGGAGAGAGAAAGTAGGGTAGAGAATAATGAGTGGAAAGTTGTGTGAATGTGGGTCCCATTAAATAAAACATTTCCATTTTTGGGTTGTCCTAATTCGAATGGGACACCCAAAATGGAAATTTGTCCTAATTCGAGTGGGACGGAGGGAGTATCTGTGTAACGTTACATATGAGACCGACTTATATGTATCTCATGTATGATTCTATGGTGTTGATATGGCAGGCCATGGCGTCGATAGGTGCATCAAAGGAAGCTGACTTGGTTGCTATGAGGCTAAGGTTTGTAATTATATCTATCTATCTCTTTACATACGAACCACTGAAGTCTAGGAATTGTGACCCTTTCCTACCATGTTAAACATCTGATCTAGTAATTTCTAGCCATGAAGACCTCATTATGACGTTCATTAAAGACCGTTAGATCATTTGTGGTACAAATCATTTGGACTCAATGATATTGTGGGTTGATTTTCTGAATTTCAGGCTACTACAACCTTTTAATGATGATACTCCCTCCGTCCCAAAATGATCTTCCCACTTTTTTTTTGCCGTTGCTACGAATGAACATTAAGCAATAATTTTAGGTTGATATAATTATACTAATGAAAACCAAAACTTTATATTGAGACACCATCAACTTTACTATCAATAAAAATTTTGGATTTTCATTAGGATAGTTTAATCAACCTAAAATTATTGCTCAAAGTTCATTCTTAATGACGGCCAAAAAAAATGGGAAGATCATTTTGGGACGGAGGGATATATTGTATTAGAAATTATGCCCCTTCTCTACCATGTTAATCAACCTAAAATTATTGCTCAAAGTTCATTCGTAATGACGGCCAAAAAATGGGAAGATCATTTTGGGACGGAGGGAGTATATTGCATTAGAAATTATGCCCCTTCTCTACCATGTTAAACATCTGATCCAGTTGGTTACTGTAATTTCTAGCCATATTAGACAACTGTCACTAGCATATTGTCAGTAATTGATTGGCTATATAGTTTATGGGCACAACCACTAAATGATGAGCACGCTGAACAAGTGATAATCAAGAATTTGTGTTCTTTTTTTGTATTTTTAGAACTTATGCAAATCACTTGTTACCATAAGTTACATTTTGGTCTGTTTCTAGTAATGTTCATTGTTGGTTTCTTGAAGGGAGAAAGAATTGGCTGCTGTCAAGATCAATCCCGTTGATGTTGACATAATCGCAAATGAACTGGAGGTTAGTTCCAGCCCATAACTTCACACCCTTGAATACTTGCTTGTTGCTACCTCTGTCCCAAAATGAATTTTCTTTTTGAGACGGAGGGAGTAGTTTTGTGCAAGAATTTATTTGACACGTCTTTTTAACCTCGACACACAGTTGGACAAGAAAGTAGCTGAGAGGACATTACGTGAGCACAAAGGCGACGCTGTTGCTGCTATCCAATACTTACTCCGCTAAAGTGTTTTTTTTTTTTTTTTAAAATATGTTTACGTGCTTTGAGGCTCTCGAAATATGGTGGATTTAGGGATAACAACGGCATTTGTCAGTCTCTTGCTTCTTGTTGTATGCCTATTTTGTTTGCCACATTTTGCTTCAATGACTTGTGTTCTGCACAGCAAAGTTCAGCTATGAGTTATGTACGTGTATTCCGACTGCGCAGCAGAAGTTTAGAAGTTTATAGTGGAGAACTTACATCATGTGTTACATATTTAATCGGGAAGAGTAAAAATGAGTTACAATCTTTAATTAACTTTTGTTAACGTGATTCAAATCTAATTGATCACAACATGAGTTACGTTCTATAATTAAATAAACTACATCTAATTAAACAAATTAAATTAAATTTAGACTGTTGTGCAGTCTGATTGGACAACATACCTTAAATTCACTCTCGGATTTATTCACGCTCTCTCTCACACCCACAGTTTGCTCACTCTTCCCTTTCTCTCTCTCTACACACACTCTGACACACACAGCTTTCTTGCAATTAAATCTGGTTTAGTTGTGTATCAAAACTGCAATATTAGGCTCTCTACATACAGAGTAATGTAACTCAACACAGTTGAACAACCCGCAAAATAATGGCAAATTGGTAACATAGTTTTTTAAATGAACACATTACCAAAGAAATCCAATTATATAACAATCTTGTTCTTCTGACTCCTTATGTCAGATTAATCTATCGTGTTTTTCTGTACAAGTATTTCTTACGGCTCCTAACCCTACTGATATACCACAACAAATGATACGTCCGTCTAGCGTACCCGACAATAATGTATACAATGAACTGGTCGATGAATGGCATGAATATGCAAACTCAACAACAAAAGTCAACTCCAGACCTTTTCTATGTTGCTGACAACCCCTCTTTCCTGCTCTTTCTTCTCCCTCGATCGTCAGCTCTATCTTTGCACCAAGTGCACACACCCTTTTGTTGGAAGGGGATTGATTAGGGTTCTGCTCCTGAAAAAACCCGTGATCGAAGTCAAAAAGCATAAAGTCAACCAAACATATATTTGTCCGTCTAGGCTTCTTTTAGGCTGTTATCTCCTGCAGCATTACGGGTTGCCTGAAACTGCAGGGCAAACTTCCTTTGCAGTTCTTTGAGCTTTTCAATTATTTCCTGGAATGTGGGCCGGGATTGTGGTTCACTGAAAATACAAAAATATGGTCGTTACATAATGTAACTCTAAGTACTTAACAAAAAGGAACTAAAAAAAAAATCAAATTCGTTGAGAAGCTTGAACAAGATATGAACCTGCACCAGCAGCTTTCAATGATCGAAGCCCATTGTGGATCCACATCTTTAGGTATATCTAACCGTTGGTTCATGAACCCTACTGCTCCAATCACCTGAGTAAGCAGAAACAACCGTTACTTCTATATGCACGCGGGTCAAAAACGATCAACTTAAATCTCTTATATATATACATGTATATACATAGACACGCGTGCGCCCACACTCCCTTTGCCCCAGAATAAGACCCTCCATTTGCACTCTAATTAAGAAAATAATAAAACTTGGATTGATCTTTGCAAGTGGGTTGAGAATATAATTGTCTAAAACACTATTTCATAATGCAATTGCGTAAAAAGTAAGTTTTATTTTTTTGTAATTATACAAGCATTATAAGGACAAAGTTGTCTAAAACACTATTCATCATTTGCCATATTGGGAACGAGACTCTTACTCTGGGACATACCACAAAGGAAAGTAAGACTCTTACTCTGGGACAGACGGGGTATTATTCTTTTATTTTCTTAAACTCTGCATGTGAAGTCATTGACTTTCTGAAAGCCATTGATCGGTTAATCTATTCATCATATAGGATGATGAAAATTATACCTGCATAGAGTTGAGATTGTCCCAAGGAATTTTTTCTGTGGCAATTTCCCATAACACCACTCCGTAGCTGTATATGTCAGACCTAAACGTTGCCAAATAACAACAATAAATCAAAACTTGAAAATTCACACACTGTAAATATCTCATAAAAGAATCGAAAATTTTCTGATTAACACTTACTTCTCATCTGAGAGTTCATTACGAAGAACTTCCGGGGCCATCCATTGAGGCTAGTAAAAAAGATAAACAGTAATTATTATGAGTAAATTTGAATGTAAATCTACGCAGAATAAGAGTAAACACAATGGGCCAGATAAAGCCTGAAAAGTTAAGGCAGCTGCAGTACCGTTCCTCTTCCCGTTTTTGTAGTCAGGTATGTTTCATGTTTGATACGTGAGAGGCCAAAGTCACCAACCTGCTCAATTTGAAACAATGATAAATAAAACTACCAAACTTTTATTTATCACTTTCTCCATTCCACTCAAAAATATTCAAACTGTCGCTTTTGGTACAATCCGCTCAATCAGTTTTTACTGTCCTCAAAACAGACGGGCTGATACTTTGAGAGTTTATCAATTTCACTTGGTAAACAAAGCTACAAAATAAAAACAAATACTGCCTCCATCCCGAAAAGATTATTCCTCTTTGACAATTCAACTTTTATGGTTGATGCTTTACTTGTCCCTTCTTGAAATTGCACTACATTACTATAATCATTGTCATATTATAGAAATGAAACTATCTTTCGACAAACCAAAAAGGAATGTAAGACAATCTTTTTGGAGCGGAGGGAGTATAAATTTTAATCTTTAAAAGGGTATTTATGAAACCTAGCTTAGTCCTTAAAGTTTGTCTTTTCGAAGGTAAATTCTTTGACGAATTTTAGTGTGTTAAGAAGTTCGTAAAGATCTTTGTTAAAAAAAAAAAAAAAAAACTATAAAAAAGATCATCGCTAAATACTGACCTTCACAGTCCAATTCTTATCAACAAGTAGATTTGAAGACTTCAAATCACGGTGTATAATAGGAGGGTTGCAATGGTGAAGGTAATTCATGCCTCGTGCCTGTACAACCAACAGCAGATGACGCATCGGGATTAATTGGAAGGGAGGGGGGAGAATCAATCAAGCTTTTTTTAGGCCCTCAACAAATTCTCGAAGCGGACAAATTTTATAAAAAGAACACAGAGTAAAATGGGCCATGGCATGAGACTCACTATATCAAGGGCCATGTGAACACGGCGTCTCCAATCCAACCTGGCTGTATTTCTTTGAAGTAGCCGGAACAAACTTCCGCTGCATTGAAATATGAAATAAAAAAATATATTCAACTCAATGGAGGTTACATTAAAAACAACAAAAGCCATGATCATACTAATGAAAAATCAACTGAAAGATATGTGATTCACTGAATACTGCAGATCATGTTCATACTCAAGGAGTGGGTTACAGATTAAAAAATGCATACAGCTCGGAAACAAATTCTGTTATTATTTTTACCATTTTCAGTGAGCATTGCAAGGGGCATCAAGTCATATTCCCTCCTTCCAAAAATGAATGTCCAAAAAAATTTCAAATTTCCTCTTGATCAAGAGTCTCAAGAGTAAATTTGATTTTTTTTTAGGACATTCATTTTGTGACGGAGGTAGTATTATATACTACTCCCTCCGTCTCACAGTAAGAGTCCTACCTTGTTTTACACGCTTATTAAGGAAAAAATAAAAATGGCTAAACATGCAGTGGAATAAGGATATAATTGTCCAAAACACTATTCACAATGTAAGTAGTAGAAAGTACGTTAGCAAGTGTTGGTTCTTTTGTAATTATATAAGTATCATAATGACAAAATTGTCCAAAACACTATTCATCATTTGCTGAGACGTACCAAAAAGGAAAGCAGGACTCTTACTTTGGGGCGGAGGGAGCATATTTTTTGTTTATTTTATTTTTTGCATGAACAACAAGAACATGTACAGATTCATCACAGATACTACCTCCATCCCATAATGATCTTCATACTTTTTTCGTCGTTACTACGAAGGACTTTGAGTAACAATTTTAAGTTGATTTAATTATACGAATGAAAATCTAAAACTTATTAGTGATATACCATCAACAATACTATCAATAACAAGTTTTAGATATTCATTAGGACAATTAAACTAACTTAAAATTATTGCTCGAAGTCCCTTCGCAATAACAGCGAAAACATTATGAAGGTCATTTTGGGACGGAGGAATTAATAAAAAAAATTATAGGGAAGCGGAGAACAAACCGTGGAAGGAACTCGGTAACGATGCAGAGACGCTGAGGTGAAGTTACTGCACCCATAAAGAGAAGAATGCTTGGGTGTCGAAGCTTTTTCATAAGAGATACCTTCAAAAAAGAGAAAAGCAGGTTAAGCACATGTATCAGCATGTATGGTTTGAAGCAGCAAAAAATATATCCATAAAAGGATCGATGGAAAGCATTATGAAGGTTAAAACAGTTCCTAAACGAAGATTTCACTGAATTTTCATTTGAAGTGAATAAAGAAAAGCTCTTAATGATGTGTGAAAGTGTTAAAAAGTAAAAATTCTCACTTCCTGTCTGAAAGCTGATATCATATCGTCTGAATACTCTTGCTTGGAGAATACTTTGACGGCAACATCCTGCACAGTATAGACAGAGCTTAATCAATCAAGAAAACTACATTTCCATACAAACCGCTCTGTTGAAAATAATCTTGAATGTAATGAATATTACTAACGCAATACCATCTGAACAAAAAGAAAGAAGTCAGTCATCACTACTTCCCACTAGGGGAAGGTGGGACCCCCTCTCCCATGGGTATCCTGATGATAGCCAATCCAGTCGCCCCGTAAACTATATTCAAACCATGTTTTGCAAACACAAAAATAAAACTATATTCAAACCATAAAGCATCAGACCCATCACCAAAATGTTGTCCGGCAGCTACCCTAATGCCAAGTTGCTAGCTGGACTCATTACCATTCAGGTGGTCAGAAACCTAAGTGCTGCATAACCTAGGGAGAAACATCCTATATATTATCTTGCACAAATTTTACTTCCCGAATGACATTCATACATGCTTGGAAGAAATTATTGGCAGTGGAAGAATGCTGAATGCCCCTTGGAATTTTTGTTAGGGTTGCGAACTAAGAAGACAATCTTTAGCATACGATTTTCAACTGTCAGTACCTATTTGGTCTCATCAACAATGGTGCTTGTACTCAACTTAAATGCCCTATCCCATACGGCCATACGACGATCCATGTTAACCGACCCCAAATCATTTTAGGACTAAGGCTTTGTTGTTGTTGTAAATGAACCATTATGTGGAATTTCTAAAGAGTATTATTACCTCTGTCCCAAAACGAATGACCGAATTTGCTCTTAATCATTCATTTTGGGACGCAGGGAGTAATTTGTTTCATGAAGTTTACTCAGGAAGGATGACAATATAAAAAGAAAAAGGGAAAGAACATACTGATCCATACCACAGCGCATGGTACACAGTCCCACATGAACCTGCAAGGAGTAAGTCAAAATGAAATTAGCACAAGAGAAAATTTTAAAAGACTTCAGAGGTGAAGGGAAACAATAACCAAAAAGGTCAAGTAACTTGAACGCAACAACTAACCTTGCCCAATCTGTTCTCCAATTGTCAAGTCTTCCCACAAGATTTCATAGTCCAAGCTGTCAGAATCCATGTCCACTTTATTAACTGCACTACTGCTTGTGCTCCCACAGCTACTTGCACTACTCGTACTATTAACATTAAAAGACGACCATGACCCTGGAGCCTCATTAGCTGCCCGATTGGTTTCACATGCTTCGGTTTCTAATCTTGTACGACCCGTAGAACCTGTTTGGTGACAGCCCGAATCGTGTTCTTGATTGTTATGTAACCAAGGCCACACAAAACGGGTAGTTTTTGCCTCCACCCCACCTTCACTTTCATTTCCTTTCCATGGCCATGAAATTCCCTTTTTACCCATCCATGCCTCCGCCTTTGAAGTAATAATCTTGTGAATCCCAGGTTTATTTTCTCTTTCATCACCAGAATCTCTCGAGTGTTCTCTTGGTGAATGCCCCTCTTGGGCTACAGGAGTGTAAACTCCGAAGACGGATTGGGGAACATCCCCTCTTGGGGTGCTCGCTCCACTTGAAAGTGCATCTTCCCTATGATCTAAAGGAGGCACTGTTGAAAAGCTGTGATCGGATTTATGACTATCTCCGCTCCCACCTTCGTAATCCACACTGTTCTCTCCAGTCTTCATTTTAGACTTCACTTTGTTGCTCACCTTTGTAGCCTGTTTTATTGTTTATACAGATTTAGATAGGCTACAGGGTATCAATGTTTAAAAGTGACCCAGACAACTTGGATGTCAAGAATTAGAAAGATTAAGAGATTCATGATGCCAATTCCAAGTCATCCAGTTGGGCTAAGTTTCTTGACCAGACAATATGTTTAACAACTTAAAATTGACTTGACAACGGGAAGTGTTTATAATTTATATAAAGTCAAAGGAAGTTATTGTGCTAGATCATCAAGTACTCAGTCTGTTCCAGAATTAGAGTCCAATTAGACAAGACAATCTTTTTAAGAATGTAGCTTTATTGGTGTACCTTTTTGAAGTTGCTAAGGTTAGTTCGATACTATACTTGCACCAAGGTCAAACGTTACGAATATTAACTAGAAGTAAAGACTTTAATACTCACCAAATTCGATATCTTCGATGCAATAGCAGCTTGCAAGGGTTGATCCGGATCAAGTCCAAGTTTAGTAGAAGCCATCCTTCTTGGTCCATTGCAGCTTGGAGTTGACATAATTTCTTTGAATGGTCGTGTATCGGGTTCTTTAAATGGTCGAGAATCACATGATACACATATAATCCCAACCAAAGTTCCATTCTCATCATAAAATGGAGTGTCGGTACAAACCACAAGAATCCTTTCCCCTCGCTTAGTAATAATAGGAAACTGTCCTGTCCAATACTCCGCTCCACTTATTGTCCGTTGAATTATTGCATGACCGACCTCATGATATTTAGGTTCCGTTAAAAGGTCAATCGGATTATGGCCTAAAGCTTCCGCAGCCGAATACCCGTATAATTTTTCAGCAGTTCTATTCCTGCACAATTCAAAATACCCCCACAACCAAATTCGTAACTTTTCGCACCTATCGTTTCATTGTTTTCGTTTCGATATCCCTACGTCTAAACATAACTCTCCCTCCGTCCCAAAATGATCTTCCCACTTTTTTCGAAGTTACTACTAAGAAACTGAGCAATAATTTTAGGTTTTTTTTTAATTATCCTAATGACAATCTAAAACTTGTTATGGATAGTATTGTTGATGGTGTATCAATAACAAGTTTTAGATTTTCATTAGTATAATTAAATTAACTTAAAAACTATTGATCAAAGTTCATTCGTAGTAAAGGCAAAAAAAGTGGGTTAATCATTTTGGGACGGAGGGGCGCTATTAATTGCAGTGATTGAGCATTCATTCAAAGCAGGAAAGTAATTCAATTGAACTCACCAGTACATAATGTGGCCGTTGAGATCATATATATGAACTGACTGACCCATTGACTGCAAAATATTCAAATACTGAGTTTCTGTAAACTTCACGGCAGCAGGGCCAGCTCCGCCGCTGCCACCGCCGTCACGACCATCTGAGCTACCAACATCTTGACTTCGACTTTCCCTCCGCAAAGGCGATGAATGCCGGAAAGACGCTGAACCCATTTTGAAAGCCGCAGCTGCGCCACCCTCAAACCCACCACCACTAGGACCGGCGACGCCACCAGTAGCTCTCCGCCGTGGCCTCCCACCAGACCGAAGGGGAGACACCGAATTAGACCTTTGCCGGTCCGATTTATGCTCGCCGGAGATCAATAGCTTGGACATCTCTTGTTTAAGATGGGCATGCCCGGCTTCTAACTCTTGGATCTTCTTCAATAGCTCCTCCGCCGGTGGCAGAGGCGTCGGTGCTGCCGTGTTATCCATTTTGGCCAACACCCAATTTGAAAAACTAAAATTAAAACCCCCAAATTCTTAACTGGGTATTGATAAATCTTGATTTCTTGACATGGGTTTTGTTTTGTAGCAGTTGAAAATGAAGTTGTGAGATTGTTCCCTTTTCCCAATCTCTCCCAAGATCAAGACACTGTTGTCCCTATAAATTTTTCTCAAAAACTTTGACTTTTGTATCAATTAATCTCTTGAATAATCCGTATAATTGAATGAATTGTGAAGTCAACTACAAAAGAGAATTGAAGAGGGTTGAGGGTTTTGAGAGGTCAGGAAACTACTATTAATCCTACCCCTCTTCTTGCTATTTTTCTCTCTTTCCTTGATCTCTCTCTTCCACTTTCTCTTTCTTGAAGAAACCTTTTTTCCCATTTAACTTTCTTTTCTCTAGCTTCTTTCTACTTTGGGTTTTGGATAATTGCACTTTTCACTCTAATGATTTCTATGGTATTTTTAGTTTGCACCTTAAAGTGCATAAATGGACATATTGCCCCCAATTTGTCTTTAAAGTAATCAGATTTTTTTTTTTTTTAAATATTAATTCATAATGCCATGAAGGCTATAACTGAACCTATAAATAGGCTACTACAAATCTAAAAATTCGAACTCGTGACTTCTGCAAAGAAAGCTAACACCGGATACCGCTTGAGGTAAAAAAACTCTTTGGTTAATGTAATTAGAGTGTTGTTTGTGCTACATAAGTTGTGTTTATGTGGACAAGTGTGTTGCTTGATAAATTTGCAGCATGAGACATAAGTAGTTATCTTATTTCCGCGTATACCGGTGTATGAAACAGTGTTCTAAAAGACTCCCGTTTAGGCCACTTAGGCGCTAGGCGTTCATAAAATGCTTAGATCCCGTCTAGGATGTTATAGTTGTTTCTGAATTCTCGACCCTGCCTAGATCCCACCTAGGCGCTAGGCGACCCTGCGGCGCCTCACCTAGCGTTTTTTAGAAACTTGGTATGAAGCAAGATAGATTGGTCTTTAATGTGTGGTGGTTAAGATTTTTTATCAATGAGTATTTTCTACTTGATAAATAAGCACAAGTTTCACTCTCGTTTATTGAGTGTTAATCAAAAGCAGACACAGTTTTTTCAAATATTTTACCTATAAATTAAAAGTAATGAAAACGACCTTCTAGATTAAATCGTATTACCACAAAGCATTCTTGATTCTAATGATCTGGAAATATTGATTCTAAAAACACAAAAAGGATATGCATGAAGTTTTGAAAATAAGGTGGAATTATTCGCAATTATTCGCGCGATTTCATCATTCATCAAACTGTCAAATTTTACAAAATTCAAGCAACAAATGAAATGTCGTACAATATAATAATATTTGATTAATTGAGTATACACATCATATGCATAATCTTAATACTCAATATTTAATCCCTTTTTTTTATAATTTTAGCATCAAAGAATGATTTGTCTTATTCGATTAACTACAAATGAACGGACTATCTAGGAATTAGCATTTTTATTTTATTTTATTTTTTAAGCAAAGGAATTAACATAAAGTGTTAAGTAGTCAAAGTGTTGCATCACAAATAATTTTTTTTTAAACCAAAAGAAACATATTATTAATGACAACAACAAACGTTTAAGAGTCGACTATCCACAGAAATCGGAAGTTCGACCCAAACGGTGGGGCTCGCGATTACAAATGCTGCCCTAAATAGTACATTTGCCAATATATTGGCATTTTGACTTGTCAATTGCAAAGAAAAATGAATATTCCTACTAAGCTCATCCTTGCAACAATTAACAAAATCTGACTTCAAAAGATTCCACAATTCGAAACGCTGGACTTCATAAACATCTTGATGAAGTACTGCGTTCATGTCCCTTTTTTGCTTCGCTAAGTCAGATTCAGACTTTCTCCCAATCATAAAAACAACAAAACCAATACACAAGGCCTTCACAAATGGAAGGGAATCACAAGCCTTCACCAACGGAAGGAAATCACAAGCCTTCACCAACGGAAGGAAATCACAGGCTCTCACATATGAATATGGAGAGAAATACAACAATACAAAAACAACAACAATAAACATTATTAAAAATCTAGATTTAAAACGAAAATTAAATACCTGATTTCACATTTATTAATTGCAAAACAACAATTAATAAATGTGAAATCGGGTTAGATAAATCAATATAGAATAAACAAGATGAACAAATTGAAGATGAAGGAGATCGCAGTATAACAGAATGAATAGGGACGGGAGTGGAGATCAACAGAGGAGAAGAAGAAGAAGAGAGAGAGAGAGAGAAAGAAAAGAGTAACCCATCTCCTTGTACACAATTTCTCTATTGGTTTCTTTTTATTTCAATTTGTATAACATTTTTTATTGTTCGATAATAAACCAACTGCCAAAAAAAAAGTCCCCTTCAAACGGCATTTGCTATTTCTTATTATATGAAATTCAGAAGTTTAGTCTTCACTTCACTAAGGCTCCGTTTGTTTCGCGTAAAACAATTTCCGGAAAATGATTTTCCGTAAAATGTTTTCCGGAAAATGACATAAACATGTTTTTGGTTGTTTGGTAAATCTAAGGAAAATATTTTCCGTAAAATACTTTCATATGAAAATAATAATAATTTAATATGAGGAAAAGAATAATTATGAGAAAAAAATTGAATGTGGGTGGAGATTTTGGGATGGGTGGGATGGGTGGTTGTGGGGGGTGGGTAGTTGGGGCTGGTGGAGATGTTCAATTTTTTTTTTAATATGAGTGAAAAGAAGTTTTTTTTTTTTTTTTTTTTTTTTGGTGGGGTGGGTGGGTGGGGTGAGGTGGTGTGGTAGGGTGGGGGTGGGGTGGGTGCTGGGGTAGTTGGGGGTGGTGGAAGTGTTCATTTTTGTTTTTTTTAATATGAGTGAAAAGAAGTTTTTTTTTTTTTTTTTTTTTTTTTGGTGGGGTAGGGTGGGGGTGGGGTGGGTGGTGGGGTAGTTGGGGGTGGTGGAGATATTCATTTTTTTTTTAATATGTGTGAAAAGATTTTATTTATTTTTTGGTGGGGTGGGGTGGTAGGGTTGGGTGGGGGGTGGGGTGGGGTGGGTGCTGGGGTAGTTGGGGGGGTGGATAGGATGGATGAAGAGGGTGGTGTTAGAGGTGTAGTGGGTAGGGTGGGGTTTTATGGAGAGTTGGGTGTGAGTGAGAGAGTTAACATTTTTCGGAAAATGATTTACTTAGTAAAAATTCGTAAGTCATTTTACTTAGAAAAGAGGGAAAACCATTTTCCGGAAAATATTTTCCTCATTTTCCGGTGCGTAACAAACACCGGAAAATGGGGAAAACATTTTCCGGAAGTTATTTTACGCGAAACAAACGGACCCTAAATATATTTTTAATTTCACTGGCTCTTACAATAGCTAAAGACACTCAATAATTATAAAAAAAAATTCCTCCATCTCAGTACAAGTAGAACTTCTTTTCCTTTTAGGTCGTTCCAAAACAATTGAGACGGCTCAAAATGAAAATGTTTTAATATATTTATATTCAACCAATTCCACTATTTAACCACACTCATTCTCTCTCTTCATTTTTTACCACTCAATTTGTTCAACCAACACTATTATTTACCTCACTCATTCGCTCTCTTCATTTTCTACCACATATACACTACTTTTCTCTTAATTATTGTGCTTACTCCTTGGCCTACTTATGCTGGAACAGAGGGAGTATGTTTTAAGAAGAAAAAAAATTAAATGAGGGATGTACATAAATTGAACATATCCAATAACTTAAAATTAAGTTACACGTAGGGCTGAGCAAAATAATTTCGGAACCGGACCGAACCAATGAAAACCGGACCGGACCAATACTTTTGGTTTGGTCCTGGTTCTAAATTTCTTAAGAAATGGCAAATTGGTCCGGTTCCGGATTTCATAAATTTAACATCGGTTTTGGACCGGACCGGACCAATAATATAACATATATAGTTTTATATAAAATGCTAATATATAAAAATTGTATTTTTCTAGTTATATAACAATATCTACTGTTTGTTAACAAAAATTACAAGCTTACTGTTGTTGGTCTTCTTTTTGCTAATCAAGAAACATACATACATGTATATTTTTTTATTGAACATAAATATATCATGAAAGTTAATGTACTGTTCAAGTTCATGTAATTCTAGATTGCAGATTTGGATTTCTTAGTTCTGCCCATCAATTATGTGCATCTAGTGAAAGAAAGATTTTCTTCTCTAAATAATTTTTCTCTTAATCTCTTGCTAAAGTTATGACAAAAGGAAAATTAATAACAAATGTATATTTTAGCGGAACCGGACCGGAACCGGACCAATGGAACCGGAACCGATGTTTTGGTTCTTGTACGTATTGGTTCGGTCTTGGTTCCAAATTTTCGTAGAACCGAATTGTTGGTTCGGTCCCGGTTTTATGAAATTTTGACAAAAATCGGATCGGACCGGACCGTGAACACCCCTAGTTACACGTTACAAAGTAAGCTGATTAGTACATGTTACTCCTTCCGTGTGAAAACCTTAAATAATAACTTTAGGTTAATTTAGTGATTTTAGTGAAAAAATTTATTAATAATACATTATTATAAATACTGTAAATATCATTTTTAAATAATCATTAAAATACTTAAATTATTTTAAAATTAATGTTCAAAATTAGTTGGTATTGATAAAAAAAAAAAAAAAAAATCATTTCAAGTCATTTAAGTCATGTATTTTTTCCCTCTCTTTCGGGGACTTTAATTTGCTCCGGCAAGCTGTTCCCATAGCGCTGCTGTGAGCTTCTCGCAACATTTCATGTCGCTATTCTCTTTCCTCGTACAGCTGAGATGAATTGCAAAAAATGTGAGTTTCATTATATGTCTAAATCGCTCGATCTGTCTCTGTGTCTGTAGATTTATTTATCTTTGGACAATGCTAGGGGCAAAAAAGAAGTTCACAAAATGATGGATACAAAGTGAGGTGACGATATTTTATTGGTTGTATCGATTGTGGACTCGACACACTCTAATAAAAAACACCAATAGAATTTTGACACATCATTTTACAAGCCACATTTTGTGGCACTTTTTTATAACTTTATATTTACCCTTTGTCTTTTTTCAGGTGTAGACTTTGGTTGTTTCCCTCTCACTTTCCCCCCCCCCCCCTCCCTCCAATATCTGGGTCTAAATAAAGAGCAGTGCTAGGGGCACAAAATAAGGTCATAAAATCTTGCTCATAAAATGAGGTGACGATATTTTATTGGTTACACCGATAATGGACCCGTCACTCTTTAATTAAAAACACCAATAACATTATTACACATAGGATTTTGTTAGCAAGTTTTTATGTTTTTTTTGTACCCATAGTATTATTCCTAAATACTCCCTCTGTCCTGAAATGATCTTCTCATTTGCCATTTTTCAATGTCCCAAAAAGTTCTTCTCATTTCTCCAATTTGGGCTTAAATGTGCATAAACACAACATGGCAAGTGAATCAATTGTTCATATCCTTAAAAAGTTTGAATAGTCAAATGCGAAGATAATTTTGGGACGGAGGGAATAAATCCAACTATTTCCACCTGTTTTTACTTAGAGCTGTGACCGCCTACTTCGAACTCCACTTGTTGCACCTGAGCGTGTCGTACTGTTTGCAAATTGTTTATCCCTACTTATTTGACCCTTTTATGGTTTGAAACTCACGGAATGTGAAGGCGATTGAGCTGTACACCTTTTTGTCCTTACTTTTTCTGTTAAAAGAACCTTTAAACTCTTTTGTCCTATACCCACTTCTTTTGCGATTTTATTAACGTGCGCTATTAAACTCATAATTACTCACTCCGTCACAAAGTATATGTCTACCATTTTATTTACCCGAAAATTAAAAAATGGTGGAAGTGATATAAGTATTGTGAGTATAAAAGTAAAGTAGAAGAGATAATGAGTGGGAGGGAATAGTAAGTTGATTGATGTTGTGAGTATAAAAGTAAGTAGGAGAGAGAATGAGTGTGAGGAATAGTAAAGATATTTTGTCATTTTAAAAAGTGGACATATACTCTGGGACAGACTAAAAAAGAAGGTAGACATATACTCTGAGACAAAGGGAATACTAATTTAGGGTTCATTTATTAACTTTCGTATTAATATCTATTTTCTTAATTATAATAATATGTTTTCATAATATGTGTGTGAATTTGTATATATACGAAAAAATATATTTTATAATTATGAAAATAAAAAGTAAAAAACAATTTAAATAAATAAATTGATTTTTTTAGTTATAGGCTTACGTGTGTCATATGACACATATTAGAATAACCCTTTCGTTTGAGTCCACTTACATTAGTAACAAAATTGTCAAAGTACTCTGTTCTTGTTTCGAGCACTTAGTTCCATCTCATAATAAATGACATGTTTCATTTAAAAAAATAACTTTTAAAAAGTATTTTAAAAGTAAGAGTTATGAGTATGAAAAAGAGAGGGAGAGAAGGTGTGTTGGGGGGGGGGGGGGAGCAGAATAATAAGTGTAAAGTTGTTGTAAGTATGACAATTGAGTCTCATGAAGGAAAAAATCATAATTTCTTCACTAAACTTTAGTCATTTTCAAAATATTCGCTGAACTATTTTTTTTTAAATGTTCTCACTGAATTTTCACAGTTTTCATGCCCACTCAGTTAACTTATTCGATAAAACTTTGCAAAATTTAGTCACATTGTATCACATGACGTAATTTTTGATAAGTTTTCAACTTAAATGTTAACGTTGTTGACATTTATGCTGAATTTTCGTTGTGGATGTGGGCTTGTGTGAATTTTTGTTTTGCGTATTGCACAAATTTGATATATCTTTGTTCGTGTTGCTTGAGTTTAGTGGTGGTGGTGGTGCTGGTGAAAAGCGAGGTTTATCAGAATACATATCAAATCTCTTGGTTAAAAAAATTAACAAAATTGGTTAAATGGGGTCACACGGTTAAATTCCGTTAGGTTTTAGCGAATGGGCTGACGGAGTGAGAACATTTTGAAAACTGTGAAAATCCAGTGAGAACATTTTGAAATGTACTGAAGTTCAGTGATGAAAATGTAGTTTTTGTCTCCCCTAAATAAAGAAGTAATATCAGTTTTTCATTATAAGAACTTTCCAATGTACACCCAAAATGACGAAATTAGTCATTTGTTATGGGACGGAGTGAGTGTAAGTGGAAAAAATATATATAGCATACATCATCAATATTAAAGCAAAACTCATTAAATATAATTGTATTTAATTGTTTTCTAATAAAAATATCTTTAATTAATTGTTATTTTGCAAATTTAAATATACATTTTTTTTAAATTTTAATATGAGCATATATTAGTAATTTTACTGCGTTTTTGTTATTATATAAAAATTACTTCAACAATATCGAGCTCGAGCTCGAGTTAGAGTCATTATCGAACTCGAGTCAATACGAGCCGAGGTTATTGAGAGTTTGAGATAATCACGAACAAAGAAACTAAAAGTTTTTAACAAGCATAACAAGTTGAGCTCAAAACGAGTTAATTGCTAAAAAGACTCATCAACCAAACAAGTCGAACCGAACACGGCCGACTTGATATCAAAACGCGCTTAAAATTTTATTCTTGGATCGAATTACAACTCAAGCTCACTCGCGTTAGTTCAAGCTTTCTCGACGAACTCGAGCAACTTAGGTTGTTTGATAGCCCCTTTAGACATTTTATTTTTTAAATATGCTGGCATCTCGTCAGTTAGTTATCATTTGTTTATTTTTAACCATTTATGCTTGACTTACTGCTGCGTAGGCCTGTCAATTTTTGCTCGTTACCCGACAACCCGCCCGACCAGACTCGTTAATTACCCAACCCGTTAAAATAAACGGGTTACCCGCCTTAACCCGTTAATATAAATGGGTTGAAGCGGGTCAACCCGTCTAACCCGTCCTGACCCGCCGAAACACCAAAGAGACCGAGCTCCGTTGTCCCAAAGACAGGATAAAACACTATTTCTTACTTCTCATATAAAATGCATAATTTGTTAAACTATAATCAAAATCCAACAAAATAATTACATTAAAATGGAATAAGATGAAAAAAAATTCATTATCATTAAATTGAAAAGTGCACTAATTCCAGAGAGAAAATCAAATTTCTTTAATGGAGCAGCCTTAGTGAGAGAGACGGGATTTTGAGAGGCGGTTGGCGGCGGCAGAGTCATCGGAGTTATGCGTAGCCGTAACTCACTGTGAGATCATCCACCTATGCACGTCTGACAAAACCGATGGGTTTCTGGATCTTAAAATGCTCGACGACGAGGTCATTAAAGAACTTGTTGGAGCCAGGTACATTCTCCACCGTTGGTTAGCAGCGAAATCCGATGATCGAATCAGGCAGAAATCTAACGCCATGAAAGGTCGAGGGAGAGGGAGAGAGAGAGAGAGAGAGGGGAGTAAAGTAAATCTTTGGAGGTGGATGGTTTGAGAATGTAAGATAGTTATGTTAGTTAGAGTTACGGTTACAAAAAATGATCCAACGGCATGGAGCTACAACATCAAATCGGAGGGTGCATATAATTTAGATCAAGTTAAAATAAATAAAAAATACAGCAGAAAAAATGCCTGACGTGTGTACATACATACTGTATACATATATTCAGCGTGCCAGTAAAACAGTTTTTTAACAAAAAAGTAAAGGAAAAATTAGCGGGTCAACCCGTACCCGCTTGTACCCGTGAGGTACCCGACTCGTTTGACCCATAATTTAAACGGGTTGTAACGGGTTGAACTCGTTCCAACCCGCCTTTACCCGACTCAACCCGCTTACTTAACAGGCCTACTGCTGCGAAGTGCAGTGTCACAGATTGTCTGTTCAAATTCATTAGAACATCATTTTTAATTTAACTGTATCTCATAATTTGTTTGCTTTGCACCCTAAAATTATAGAGTGGTGTTTTTGGAAAAATATACTCTCCCATCTTTAAATTATGGCACGTCCTTTATGATATTTCTTTTCATAAATTATATTTTGACACTAAATAATAATAATAATAATTAAAAGAGTCTTGCTAAACATGGTTGATGGACCCGGAACCGCTCCACCCAAATTAGCTCCACCCCTCCACCCAACGGCTCCGATCAAGGCCATATAGACGAGTTCATCATCTGTGCGGCTAAAATGATTTCAATTTTTGTGGGTCCTATCTAGCTCGGACATATCTCATCCATCGAACAAAAAAAAATGAGGTGACTCTAATCTCCACCATTAGATGGACCGGGGTGGAACTAACCGCTCGGTAGAGCTGTTCGAAATCCCATGGTTGATGGAGAGCAGCACTACAAAGATGATGACTTCATCATAAAGTTATAAAGTAAATCCAAAAAAAAAAAAATCTCCACTAGGTAGTATGCACTAGTTGAGTATCTTATTGACAATGACAAATGACTATCCATTTGCTTGATAAAAAGCTAGTTTAAAGTATTAAAGGTTCCTTTCGAAAAAGTATTAAAGGTTAGTGGATTGAATTTATCTACGTGTTCAATATTGGACATCACATAAGAGTATTCAGTAGGGAAATATGATAACTTTGCCCTTGTACTTATAGTTAGGACGCATATATGCCTTCCAAGTCCATTTTTCGCAAATATGCCCTTGTTTAATTCTAAAAATAGGGGAATTTAGGGCATCGTTAAGTTTTCGTTCAAAACTTAACGAAAACGCTGACTAGGATGGGTTTTTGGTCATTTTACCCCTCCACATCGTTTAATTTTACCAAATAGGCATGCTAATTTACCCAATTGATACTACGTCGTTTCACCCTTCACTCCAAAGATATGATTACTGCGTATAAATTAGGGCTAGTGTCGGCGTTGCAAATTTTAGGGCGAAGTTGGAGATAGCTGCGACAAAATTGATGGAATCAAGAACTGAAATTATTGGGGAATCACAAGAAGAGTTCAATCTTCGATTGAGTAGTGGAGGAATGAAATAATGCTATTGTCATATTAGGGCACCCATGTGGACTTCGTGGACCGATGACAACCCAGGAAAAAGGTTTCTAGGATTCCCATTTTATGAGGTAAAATTAAATTTTTAACCTTGAAAGCTCGAATTGATTGTTAAACTGGGTTAAAAGTTCAATTATTTAGTGTGTTGATTGTTCTATTGCTCTAGATAAAAAAAATCATGCAAGTACTTCGAGTGGATTGATCCAGATCTTAACGAAAGGTACAAGAAAATTATTGTCTCAATGAGGTCGGAGATGAAGTTGTTGAAGAAGGAACAAGCAAGGTTCAAACATCAGGAAGAAAGAATGATGAAAAAGAATGCAAAACTCTAAGGGAAGCTAAATGAGTTGGAGTTGGATATTTCAATGGCAACACACAGTGAAACAAATTTGCTTTCAAAATCCAAAGACAAAGAGAGGAAATTGAAGATTGAGCTCAGGAAGAGAACCGCTAAGGAAACTTGGTTTTGGTTGGCAATCTTTGCTTCTTGGACAATCACAATTGGTGTAGTTATAGGAAATATGAAACTAAACCCTCTGTCTACTCCAAAATTATTGTCATAAATCTTGTTGTAGTAATTGAGTGTTTGAAACATTCTGCTTATGGTTTTTGTTTGTTTTGGATTGTTGAATGGTTTGTTGTTGTAATGACGTTATTAATCAATCAAGTTATGGTGAGAATGTGAGTATTTCTTTATTGAAGTGTGATATTTTGTTGTTTGATAAAACTATGGTTTGAGAATTAGCATGCCTATTTGGAAAAATTAAACGACGTGGAGGGGTGAAATGACCAAGAACCCATCCTAGTCAGCGTTTTCATTAAGTTTTGAACGAAAACTTAACGATGTCCTAATTTCCCCTATTTTTAGAATTAAACAAGGGCATATTTGCGGTAAATGGACTTGGGGGGCATATATGCGTCCTAACTACAAGTACATGGGCAAAATTATCATATTTCCCGTATTCAGTACTACATGTTAATACTTGTAGACAAAGACTTGCGTGCACACATGCCATACCCGTCTCATCCATGAGAGGGGTTTTTTGACCCGCCCGACCCATTGAACCGGCTCTAAGGGGTCGACCCTGCCACGTGTAGGACTGTAAACGAGCCGAGCCGAGCTTTGGAGTTTTGGGCTCGAGCTCGTTAACGAATTATCGAGCTCGAGCTCGAGCCAATTTTCCTTGTTCGAGCTCGACTCGAATCGAGTTTCGAGCTGCTCGCGAGCTTTTCACGAGCTGTTCGAACTCGAGTCTTTACGAGCCAAACTCGAGCTTAAATTTTTTTCTGAAAATTATGAAATAAACGAACGAGCTCGAGTTCGAGCTTTTCACGAGCTGTTCGAACTCGAGCCTTTACGAGCCGAGCTCGAGCTTAAACATTTTTCTGAAAATTATGAAATCAAACGAGCTCGAGTTCGAGCCTTACCGAGCTCTGATAAGTATTCTCTGCATTTTGAACAAAAACACTATTTTTTAAATTTTTTATTCTCTTTTTTTAATCTCAAAATGTGTCTAATTTACAAATGTAACCTCCTTTTTTTTCTTCTTTTGAAAAGCTCTTGTTCATTTAACTTCTATTACAAACGATTAATTGAATCGTATATATACCATCAAGTTGTAATATACTCCTTCTGTCCCAAATTTTATATTTACTTATCAAATTTACTTAAACTTTAACTAGTATTTTACACTAAATTATTAATTCTCATAAAAATTTAAAAATGGTTGTTAAATCATTAATAAATTATGTAAATTAATAATTTACATAAAATATTAATCAAAATTCAAATAGTTTGACTCTACATAACCAAAATTCAAATAGTTTTACTGTTATAGTTAACTATCATAGTTACTATGGTAAAAAAAAAAATTAAGAACAAATAGTTACTAAGGTAGTTAATAATTATAGTTAACTATTATATTTCACTATAAATAGCTAACTAATATATTTAAATATTAATAGTTAACTACTTGTTTTAACAATTATATTTAAAAGTTGAGGCCGACCGTATTCTAACGGTGAATTCATAACAATTTTTGAAATGCATAGGGATAGGTAGGTTTTCATATTGTGGTCAACGTTTTATGGAGTTGACCATGAAAGTCAAAGTCAGACAAACTTTCTGGTTAGTATATAGCATTTTAATGACGTTATTATACATAGTCAACTGTATTTAGTAAAACGTACGCTATGCTAGGTGTATAATATAGTATATGTTACATGTATGTATATATACATATAATACATACATACATCATACATACACACATATATACGGATTTCGTCCCGCCCGACTTAAGAGGAACTAGAATGAATGGAGGAGGTTATGAGAACAAAAGTAATATTATCTTTCCATTTTTTTGCCGTATTACGTCGAGTATGACACTAAAAATGTCAAAATGTCCTAAATCGGACGGGATAGAGGGGAGGGAGTATATAATAATGTATATAAATATGTGCTATATGTATGTATGTATATATATATATATATAACATCCAATATTCCATATAGACACACACATATCATACATACATATATTTATGTATATAAATATGTGTTACTTGTATGTATATATAATATCCACTATACCATATACATAAATATATATATATATATATATTAAATAAATATTTTTCTACATGCAAACGCATTTATATGTGAAATATATATGTGTGTGTATGTGTAAATGATAAACATTTTGTTCATTCTATATTTGAGTAATTAAATATACTTGCATATATAACTACAATAATATATGTTAATTTTATTTTTTATTTCAATGAGAAAAATAATATAAGACAAATATGTGTACATTTGAAAATAATAAATTAGTTTTGAAAAAAAAACCCCCCGACTATTGTGTATATATCTCTACGTTTTCATAATGAACGTGCATAGAATAAATTGATTTTAGTTGTTGTACAATCTATATTGTATTATTGTATTGTATGTGTATAGTCGATATATGATCATTATATGAATGTATAAAAATTAAAGTAATTTTAGTTGTTGTACAATTATTGTTGTTTGATTCATTTTGAAGACAAAAATATTTTAATTATGATTTATTCCTTGTACAATATTGTATATACATATAATGTATATGTATTCATTACAAAAGTAATAATGATGATTATTTAGTCGAGCTCGAGCTTAACGAGCCGAGCCGAGCTCGAGCCAAACGCAAACAAAATAACCCGTGTTAACGAGCTTATTGAGTCGAGCCCGAGCTCGAGTTATGCCTGATTTAAACGATCCGAACACGAGCCGAACACGAGTCGAGCTCTAACGAGTCGAACACGAGCCGAGCTCTATCGAGCCGAACACAAACCGAGCTCTAACGAGCCGAGCTCGAACAAAGCTCGTCGAACAAACGAGCCGAACACGAGCCGACTCGATAAAAATTCGAGCTCGAGCTCGAATAACACTTCGAGCCCATTCGAACCGAGCTTTAACGAGCCGAGCTCGAACGGGCTCGGTTCGTTTAACAACCCTAGCCACGTGGCAGCCTCTTATAGGCAAATTTTTTTTCTTTTTTTAATTTTTATATTTTTTTTTTTTTGGGTTTGTCAAAAGTAATAGTTGTAATAACTTAATGTAATGACTGTATACATATAAAGTAACAGTTTGTATACATAAAAGTAATACATATATACAGAAAAGTAACAGTTTTTTTTCTATGTTTTCTTCGTTTGCCAAACGTAATACTTATTACAACTAAAATGTAACGAACGTGTTACTTATATGTAATAATGTTTATACATAATTGTAACACATATGTATAGAAAAAGTAATAATTCAACCATTTACATTTTTAGAGCTAAAAACACTTGATTTGAGTTACATGTAAAAGTATTACATTATCTATAGAAATATGTTATAATTTCTTTTATTAAAGTGTTACATTTACTTGTACAAACAATTACATTCATATATATGAGTTGTTACTTTTCAAATGTTACTTTTTTTCAAAAAATTAAATCAAAATACACAATATTTTACATTTTTGCAAAAGCATTATTACATTTCAGTATAAATGATAATTACATTTAGATATTGTTTGGGTTACATGTAATTATAGTTAGTATTACATTTGAAAAAATGGGTAAAACGAGCTTTTGTGTTTGTAAAACAGGTGTTACATGTACTTATGATCAATGTTACCTTATATGTATACAGTCATTACATTAAGTTATGGTAACTATTACTTTTGGTAAACGACGGAAAAGCCGAAAAAATAATATAAAAAAAAAAAAAAAAAAGGGACCTATGGGAGGGTTCCACGTGGCGGGTCATGGGTCGACCCGTCTCATACATGAGACGGATCCTCTTGTTCTCATGGGAGACCACCTCATACTTGTAAAACTACAACAAAAGTATTGATAAATAATTTTAAAATAACTTGTACTAATTTTTAAAAAATGTTTTATTGATAGGTCTTTATTTTCCTAAATTGTCTATTTTTTATTATTATTTTTTTATCTATCATACTCTATTTTTTTATATTCATGTCATACTCACATCCCTTTTCAGTTTAAAAAAAAAGTTTAAATATATATATATACTACTTCTTTCATATTTTTCGTCAAAAAAAAAAAAAAAATGTCAGTTGTTATATAGCGGAGTTATACAACACACTATCATAAAAGTTTATCTTGTAAACTGAATCACTAAGAAAATTAGGGTTGCTTTTTTGTTATACGCATAATAAGTGCAACAATTGGCTTGTTAAATAATTTTATTAATATACTTTACTTCTTATGAGTCATATTAGTGTATTGTTTGTGCCATATAATAATAAAATAATTTTCATGATAAAAAACGCATTGCTTATTTTTGATATGGAAAAAAAAAAGTAAAACACTATACTTATTGTAATTATATAAGACGGAGGAGTAAAAGATAATAATAACCTTGTTTTTAATTGATTTATCATTATTTATTATTATTATTATTTTTATCTTTTATTTCAGATTAGTATTGAACATACATAAATACAAACTTGAGTTGCTCTCCTCATTTTTAGCCTAAAATTTTGTAAGAAGCACAATTTTCGAAGTACTAGTAATATGTTTCAGGTACTCCCTCCATCCCATTTTAAACTTTAAAAATATTCATTTTGAGTGTCTTATTTTAAACTTCAAAACCCAAAAAAAGTAAGTTTTTATATTTCTTTATTTGTGGGACCTATATGTCATACTCATAACAATTACCCACTAACTATTCCCTACCCCACTTTCTCTCTCATATCAAACTATCTACACTCATAACACATCACTTTTTTCTTAATTTTTGAACCCAAAAATATTTTTAAGTTTAAATTGGGACGGAGGGAGTATATGCCATTCAAGTGAGGGAAGACTTTGTCTTTACAAAAAGTAGAGTAATTTTGTTCTTTTCTTTTCCCTCCTTTCCTCTCTCTAGCCACATGGCTTTTTTATTTTTGTTTTTTTTGTTAAAAATTGTTTCTACATGCCCTTGTCCTTATTTCTATTGGGTATGCCCACTTATAATTGGATTAATGATAATTTAGACCCTAAAGTGATATACCACCTTCCCAAACGAACCCTGATGTTTTTTTTGCCAGATCAGACATTGATGTGAAAAAAACTCGCCAGATAGGGCCTTTTTAACAGAATTCATTAAAAATTCAGTTAAAAAACATGTGCTATGCACGTGACTAACAGAATTGAGTAGTTTGAATTAAAAGTAACTATTAAAGGTGATATATGGCAAATCTAAAAATTGATGGGAGAATTAAACAAAAAACTCAAAATAGATAAACCTTTCCCCTTCCCCTTCCCTATTCCATAACCTAGATTAACTGGGTTTTTTTTTTCTGCCGTCACCAACGCCGTTGGTCATCGCCGTCCGCCGCCGTCCGTCGTCATCGCCGTCCGCCGCCGTCACCATCGTTGCCCATGTCATCACCGCTGTCGTCGTCTTCCACCACTCAATCTCCTCCATTCAACCTTTCCACCTTTTCTCTCCCAACACCTCTTTTTCTTCTTTCTACCAATGTTCCACTCTTTTCGAAATCTGAGCTTTAAAAACTTGCAGATTCACTCTTTTCGATTCGCCCATTTAGATGTACACAAGATTTTGGTTTCTTGAAAAAAATTATTCAAGAAACCCATTCAAAATTCTGATTTTGATTTGATTTTATCATTGATTTTGATTACCGATTTCTGATCCACATCTCCATAGACATTTGATTTAGTTGGTTTTATATTTTATTTTATTTTGATTTGATTTCTTATGTTGATGGTGGTGTTATAGAGGATGGTGTTGGTGCTGGTGCAATGGTGGTGGTGCGGCAGTGGTCAGAATGGATGCTTAGAGAGGTAACGAACCCAGGGACTGGTAAAAAAAAAAAAAAAACATACCCAGGGACTGAGAACATGTATAAGTAGTTAACGAGTCCAGATCTCCTGTACCACTTTGTGTGCCACTCCCTGTGTCACAAGTAATCCAGCCGTTAATATGTTTGAATAATATTAATAAAATGTTAATCTGAAAAACTGTGAGCCGTTGGATCATTTGTGGCACAGAGAATGACACACATAGTGGTACAGGAGATCTGGACTCTCCCTCCGTCCCATATTAATCACTACTTATTTTTTTTTGGAAGTATATTTATTTTGTTTTTGAAAGAAAATGGTTAACTTTACAAGATAAAATGTATAAATACTGAACGCTGAAAAAGAAAATTTATTGGTTAAAAAAAAATCAATAAATAGTTTCTTAAAACAAAAAGGAAGTTTAGAGACAAGTAAAAAAAATAAAAACAAATGGTAAATTAAAAAAAAAAGTAACATTCTTTAGTTTTTTCTTGTAAATAGTGATAATTACTTTATTTTGTTTCAAAATTTAGTTATTTGATTTTCTTTTTTTATTATTTAAATTTTCAAAAATAACTTTAAAAAATATTTAATATTTTGGTAATTATTTTGATTTTCAGCCTTATTAAGTTAGGAATTTTCATTAAGCCCCTTGAAAGAAATTTCAACTTCAAACTAACCAATTCTGTTAGCCATGTGCATGACACATGCTTTTTAACTGAATTTTTAATGAATTTCGTAAAAAAAAAAAGGCCCTATCTGTCGAGTTTTTTTTTCACATTAAGGTCTGATCTGGCAAAAAAAAACATCAGGGTTCGTTTGGGAGGGTGGTATATCACTTTAGGGTCTAAATTCTCATTAACCCCTTATAATTTGATGTTTTAGTGTTTATGACTTAGTAAATTTGATTGAATCATCAACTAAGTTTTATATTATGGTTTTTTAGGCTCATATGTAAGAGGTATTTATACTTCATTTTCTTAAATAGTCCATCTTTGTAATATAGGCTATAGAATAAAGCTTATGTCTTAAAAGGTTGAGAGATTTAATTTGAGTCATGCGCCCAAGTGGTTTATTGTGCCATGCGCCTAGTTGAGATATTGCGCCTTGCGCCATTCTCAACATTCGCCTATACATATTCTCCCCACATTCTCATCACTTAGAAAGTTTTGAAGACTTGAAGAAATAAAAATTTAAAAATTATGCATCGAATCCAACGGTGGCTAAAAAGCGTGAAATTATTCTAAGATGAAGACATATGTCCACAACGGCTATAAGCTATTAAAGGACACGTGTTCCAATTAACAAGCACCAACTCAATTGTCCTTGATCTTATCCACAAGGAATTCCAACGGCTAGTTTACAAGAGCTCTCCTATAAATACCCCATAGATTTCACGCTCTCAAGAATACTTTGAAGATTGCTGATTGAATTCTTAGATTTCTCAAGAACACCTTCATACATTCATCTTTAGCCTAGATCCTCAAACCTGAACTCTTTAGATTTTTTGTGCTCTAAATCATATTGATCTAAAGAGTTTTGAATCTAAGAACACACACGCGCCTCTTTGAGTTTAATCACTTAGATCTTTCTTGATCAGATACACTGGTTTATGTCTAAATTTGCACATTCATAGAAATAGATCATTGAGTTGATTGTTCTCAAAAGTTGTCATTTGTAAACTCTTCATATAATATAAGATCTAGCATTAGAAACCCAAGACTAACAATCTTAGTAGAGGACGTAGATCTTTTCACAATCAAATTTCTCAAATAGCGCATCTCTATTGATTACTCTTTATTTTCAAGTATACTTTTTATCTTACTCTTTACTTGTTTGTTTATTGTAGATTGTTTGAATTGGTTTGTGTTGTGTTTGTTTGGAAATTTCCTTAGACACTTTTCCTTTCACACTTTGAGCCAAACGTATAGTATGTGTGTGCGCCCCCTTTAATCTTTGTGCCTAATATACTTTAACTAAATTTCGTTGTGCATTCCACTCTTCATTTAGGCGCATTTCAAAACGCTTATAGGACTTAGTGCGCATTTGCAATTGATATTTTCAAAGGTTTAAAAAGAATTTCAAAACAGGTATTCACCCCCCTCTAGTTATTTTTCTTACCCTTATTGCCCTTTGATATGAACACTCATGATGATAAGCTCCTGCTCAGCAATGTTTCTTTATTTTGTTTGTTAATTTTGCATTATCTTTGTTTTCAACATTTTTGTTGATTTCTCAAACATTTTTGTTAAGTCTTTATCAATATTTTTTTTTACTTTTTTTTTCTTAAAATATTTTGTTAATTTTTCAAAGATTTTTGTTATGTCTTTAACATTTTTCTTAGTTTATAAAAAATATTTTTGTTAAACTTTAATGTTGATATGACCGAAGGAAGAAAATGAAGCTGAAAATCACAGTACTACTGCAAAATTGACGAACATATAAAATAAAATGATAAATAGTACAACTGCAAAATTGACGGACATATAAAGTACAATGACAAAATGTGAAAATAAACCTCGATTATAATGACAAATGATAAAGTCTGATGTTTCATCACATAACCGATTGGCAATGAGAGGAGTAACCCAAGATCCTTATATAGTCAATGCATGGGTAGTTATTTCCCGGTGTGGATAATGTCTCTACACCCTCCCTTACTATCAATCGGGTGGCGTGGAGCAACATCGTGGTACATTGGATCTGCACGTGTAACGAGCCAGCTCAAATAAAGTCTGAGGTTTCATCCCAAAACCAATTGACAATTAAAGAAGTAGGTCAAAATCTTTATATAGTCGATGCATGTCTAATTAATTCCTAATGTGGGATAGTATCTCTACCAACAATTTTTAAAGTTTGCAAGTCTCTAAAGTTTGCAAGTGTTGAGACTTGGAAAGACTATGTCCTATGGACATATTCGGCTATGACAAAGACTCAAGTGAGAACACACATACCCGTCTCATCCATGAGATGGGTCATTTCGACCCAAAACCCAACCCATGACCCGGCCATTGAACCGGCTCCATGACCCAAAGGGCAACCCATGCCACGTGGCAACTTCTTATAGGCCCAATTTTTTTTAATTTTTTTTTGGCTCCAGGACTCAAGGGCGATCCTGCCACGTGGCAGCCTCTCATAGGCCCTTTTTTTTTATTTTTTTTTTTTGGTTTTTTTCGGTTTGTCAAAAGTAATAGTTGCTATAACATAATGTAATGACTGTATACATATAAAGTAACAGTTTGTATACATAAAAGTAATACATATATATAGAAAAGTAACAGTGTTTTTTTTATGTTTTCTTCGTTTGCCAAAAGTAATACTTATTACAACTAAAATGTAACGAACGTGTTACTTATATGTAATAATGTTTATACATAATTGTAACACATATGTATAGAAAAAGTAATAATTCAACCATTTACATTTTTAGAGCTAAAAACACTTGATTAGTGTTACATGTAAAAGTATTACATTATATATAGAAATATTTTATAATTTCTTTTATTAAAGTGTTACATTTACTTGTACAAACAATTACATTCATATATATGAGTTGTTACTTTTCAAAAAATTAAATCAAAATACACAATATTTTACATTTTTGCAAAAGCATTATTACATTTCAGTATAAATGATAATTACATTTAGATATTGCTTGGGTTACATGTAATTATAGTTAGTATTACATTTGAAAAAATGAGTAAAACGAGCTTTTGTTTTTGTAAAACAGGTGTTACGTTTACTTATGAACAATATTACTTTATATGTATTCAGTCATTACATTAAGTTATGGTAACTATTACTTTTGGTCAACGACGGAAAAGCCGAAAAAATAATATAAAAACTCAAAAAAAAAAAAAAAAATTTGGAGCTCTGGGAGTCTGCCACGTGGCGGGTTCGGCCCATAGGTCATGGGGCGACCCGTCTCATGCATGAGACGGATCCCCTTGTTCTCATGGGTGACCACCTCTTCGGCTATACCAGGAAAAAAAAAGGAATTAAATCTTAATGACCTATCTTTACCAAAAAAGGGAACCTTTTTTAGTTCCTTAATTAACCTCACATCACTATCTCTTTTTCTTTATTCTTTTCTTTTCTTTTCTTTACTTTTTCTTTTGCTGCTTTTCAAATTTATTCTAGTTGGTCCAAACAAATCCTTATCTCCATTCATTAGGGCAACTCCAATGGTGTACCCACCTCAAAGTCCTAACATCTCCAATAGCAAAACAATGGGGTATTAAAATTTAGTTTGGTCCTAGCAAAGGCAGCAAATTTGCTACCTTGCTAAGGACTCTCAACTGGCCTACACGCGCGCGGGTGGAGTCATTACTAATCAGCAAGGCCTCACTTTATGTCTTGTCATCTTATTTCCTTCCCAAAGTTCCCTCAGCAGGCCCGGCCCTGATGTGAGATGGGTGAGGCTCCAACCTAGGGCCTCCAAAAAATGGGTGTTTTTTTAAAGCCTCCAAATTTTTATCCCTTATATATATAAAAAAGACCTAATTTTATTCATTTATCTCACTTATATAACTAATTTAGGCCCACAACCAACCAACTACCCAATATCATAGCCCAAGACCGCTTCACACAATCACACGGCAAAACTTTAATTAGAAAAAAAAAAAAAAAAAGGAGAAGAAGGAATACGCAGTCCGCTAGTCCGCAGACGCAAAACCGCAAAGGCAGAGACGGAAAAAAATTGGACAGAGCCGACGATGGAAACCTCGAGAGAGAAGAAGAAGTAGAAAGAATTGCAGACGGTGAAGATAATTCTAAAGGTACGTGGATTCTTATTCTTCTTTTTTATCATGAAAATCAAATCATTTTTTTTTTAAATTACCCCCTTTAATCTTGAAATAAGTTTTTTATATTTTAATTTCTGATTTATTGGAAAAATTTAAGAATTGTATTTGGCATTGTAAATTGTTGTAGTATGAGATTATTGACTGTCAATTGTACATTACTCATTAATTAAAACCCTAAACAAACGAAAAATCCTGAAGCCGGGACAGTGAGGTGGCGTTCATTTTAGCCGACAAACAGAATGATCCATCCCTCTAATTGCTTCCGCCACTCTTGTTTGATTCAACGGGGAATAAATTGGATTTTGGCAATTTTGACCTCAAAAGAAGTGTGTATTTTCGCTTGCTTTAAAAAAAATAGCCTAGGGCCACGTAGTTTACAGGACCGGCCCTGTCGCTCAATGTAGTAATATACTACTCCCTCTGTCCTTAAATGAGTGTCTATTTTCAAAAAATATTTGTCCCAAAATGAGTGTCTTTTTTAGCATAACTTTGTCCCTGATTTTTTTTTTTCGATTTTTTTTTCAGGGGTCTCTTTATACGTGCAAAACTAAATGTTTGGAAAGAAGATTACAAGATTATATATGAATCTTTGCCACCAAAGTGTACAAAAAGTTGATATTTTCAGATGTCTCTTAAAATGAAATTTGGACACTCATTTAGGGACAAAGGTAGTACTACTTTCAACAGTAACATGAACCACTTTGTTGGTTTTATTGACAAATAAAAACATGCCATGTAACAAAATTTTAATAGAAGAGGATAAATATATAGGTCAAAAATGGAAAATATCAAAAACAAAGTAATTATTTTGTAGGATGTTGCAATATAATTTTAATTTTTATATAGCTATATATTCTATATATATTAATTTGATAAAAAATATTATTAAACTAATGATTATATTTTAAAATTAAATATCATCTTAACAGTATTACTCACTCTCTCCCGGAACAAATGTTGTCATTTTTTTGTAATTTATTGGTACGAAAGAATTTTGAGCAATAATTTTAGATGAATACACTTATCATAATGAATATTTAAAAATTGTTATCTTATTATTTATGAAATAACGATTAGATAAATAGTTGTGTTTAAATTTATTGGTAATGTAGAAAGTATTTATAAAATTAATGAAAATAAAAATGACAAGGGCATTTTCAAATCTGTCTTACTTTGCATTTACTTAAACTTAACCAATAAAAATATGACAAGTTTCAAGTTTCAAATTTCAATATTTTATAATTTACTTCATTTAAATTTAACCATTACTCAATACTTTATTATTTATATACTCCTCCGTCCCACTTGAATTAAGATTTTTGATTAATTTAATTATACTTTGATCAATAGTTTGAAGAAAAATAATGATGCTAATAAAAATTTAATAATTACTTAAATTTATTTATCTTTAAATATTAGAAGTATTTAATTATTAGAATATTTTTAATGATTATTCAAGTTAATAACAGGAAATTTTAATTTTGATACCATGGCTAAGGACTTTGCATTGGAGATGACAATTTAGTACCTACCTTGTGAATAGCAGTTCATAGGTATCAAATTTTGATTTTGGTACCTATGGCTAAGGACCTTGCGGACTCGGAACCGCTCCACCGAGTTAGCTCCACCTTTCCACCCAACGGCTCCGATCAAGGCCACATACACACACTCATCATCTGTGCGGCTCGGATGATTTCAATTTTTGTGGGTCCCACCGAGCTTTGTTACATCTCAGCCGTTGGATATAGCTAAAATGAGGTGGCTCCAATCTCCACCATTGGGTGGAGCGGTTCGAAATCCAGACCTTGCATTGGAGATGCCCTTTAAGGAGTGGAGTGGAGTGGAGTCAAGTCCAGACTCCAGAGGCTATGCATCTAAAATAATGACTTGACATTGAGATGTTCGACCTAACAACTTATCAAACCAGCTAAGCTCAATTATGTTATTCACTTTCAAGTACAACCCATTAAAACCTCAAAGTATATACTCCCTCCGTCTCAGTTTAAAATTCTTAGTTTGACTTTGCACGCTTATATAAGAATCAATGCAAACTTGAGTCAAGAATAGTAGTGGGTGGAGGATATAATTGTCCATTCATAAAGCAAGTGGGTGAAAAGTAGATAGGTAAGTGATGAGCTTTTTGTAATATATGAACTTTATGAGGACAATAATGTCCAAAACACCATTCATCCTTTGCCATTTAAGTAATAAAGCAACTAAGAACTTTAAACTGGGACATACCAAAAAGGAAAGTAAGAACCTTAAACTGAGACGGAGCATGTAACTATATTTTAAACATATTTCATTAAAATAAGTTTCAAATACTCCATCCGTCCCATACTTATCGCTACTAATTTCTCTTTTGGGCGTCTCATACTTATTGCTACTTACCTAAAATGTTCTATTTTCTCCCTCTTACTCACTCACAACAACTATCCACTAACTTATTTTCTCTTTCCTACCCACTCACAACAATTATTTTTTCAACATATTTTTTTAATCATCGTGCACTCTTATTTAGTAGAAATAAGTATGGGGCAAGGGAGTAAGCTTTATCTAACAGCCCTAATCTTTTCCCAAGAAAATATCAAAATATTGACAACATTTTCCAATATTATAAGAGCCAAGTACTTAATCACCTAGGAAGTCAAGAAAAAGAGTTGACTATTATAATTCAAATTTAACTATCTTTCCGCGACGGAAGAATGAGTGATTACTAAGAACTGCACTCAGGCATAAGATGAGTCCATATATACTAAACAAAAAGTTGTCAGAATTTATTCGTTAAATCAGTTATTACATACTCTCGCATGGAAGCATTCAGTCTCTTCAAATAGATTTTATACAGACATTCCAAAACTCGCCTTTGGAATTTATGAAGAAATATTTGCATTAAAAAAAAAAACCCACGTAGAAATTAGAATACACGCATACAAGTTACACCAATCAGAATACACACTTACAGTTATAAATGACGCCGTTGCCATCCCCATCTATCAGACTTTCAACCAGCCCGACAGCTTTAGACACCCATATAATTAGCCAGCTCCCGCTTGAGGAGGGTAATATTGGAATATATGTCCGGATAGTAACTTTGACTTTTGTTGACCAAGAAACGCTAATTGACACTCTTGGATCCCCTCCTGGGTAGAGGAAGTTCAAGGATGATGAGGAAATAGCATCGTTCTGACTCTCTGATATATTGGACTTCACCATTCATAAGCTTTAGAATCTTTCTGCACATGCTTAGTCCTAAGCCTTGTTCAGTTGCCCATTTACTGCTATTAAACATGTCTTGAACTAGTTCTGGAGGAAGACCGTCACCTGGGCACACGATCCTACAGAAAAAAAGATAATTCTAGTGAGTGCATTTGTTAAGAAAACTTGAGCATTTTTATGGTATTCCAAGTAGGATAATATACCAAAAAAGAGCAAGTCGGTGCTACAAGAACTCTCACTATACGTGGGGTCCAGGGAAGGGCTGGGCCCACATGGAGTTAATGTAGACGGTTTTCACTTGCATTTAAAACTACTATAGCACCTATTCACCCAACGTTGTGAGTGCATTAGCATCGAAAAAAGTGTCCCCTTAAGAGTCAAGTTCTAATAAAGTGTAAAAAATGAACTTATGGTAGGCACAGGGATGACATCTTTTTAGCTTTCATGAACACTACATACACTCCATATCATAAATGAGTGTTAATCTGTCCATTTCATAATGAAGTTATTAAGCTCACATTTGCCAATGATCATGCCCTACTATGCAGTTGCAATGCAATAAAGTTGACCCCCGACATATAAATAGACTCCCTCTATCCCGGAATGATGTTCCCTATTTTCTTTTTGTTATTACGAACATACTTTGAAAAATTTAGGTTAACCGAATTATCCCAATGAACAACTAAAACTTGTTATTGATAGTATTTATGATGTATTAGTAATAAGTTTTAAATTTTTATTAGGATGATTAAATTATTATTGTTCAAAGTTCATTCGTAGTAACAACCAAAAAAGAGGCAACATCAGGCCGGGACAGAGGGAGTATGTATGAGTGTGAGTGTGAGTGTGAGTGTGAGTGTGAGTGTGAGTGTGAGTGTGAGTGTGTGTGTGTGTGTGTATGCTACAAAGATTTCCTCATAACAGCAGTAGCCAGTAAGTAGACATTTCAAACTTTTTTATTAGATTGGTCTTCACTGAATTTTTTGGGTTGGAGAGGTGAAAGTAGTTTTCAAGAAAAGTCCATAAGTTTGAGGGGGTACAGTGTTATGTCCACGTAACTATCAAGTTAACTCTCGTTAGGTTAGGTTAGGTTTTTCTAACAATAATGGATGTCGTTAAGCCATTTAGGTTTAATAAAAACATACCAGAAGTAGGGTGGTTAAAACTGCTAAAAAAACATGGGTGGTTAAAAGCGGAGGTTGAGCATAGTACAGTGGTTCAGAATGTCGATAGCCCTAACACAAAAGCACAAGTAATCTAGAAAGCCCAAGTAAATAGTATCCCTCCGTCCTTAAATAAATGTCCAAATTTTATTGTAAGGGACATGCTGAAAATATGTGCCTTTTATACAATTTAGAGGCAAAGATACATATATATATTTTTATAATCCTCTTCCCAAACATTTAGTTTTGCAAGTATAAAGAGACTTATGGAAAAAAATTGGTTAAAACACATTTGGGGACAAAGTTTTTCCCAAAAAAGACATTCATTTTGGGACAAAAAAATCTTGAAAATGGACATTCATTTAAGGAGAGAGGGAGTACCACGATACGACCAGAAATAACGAGTAAGGGTGGATACCTAAAATCGATGTGCGCAGTGGCAATTCCATCGGAAGATTGCTTCAAACTTGGTCGAACGTGAATTTCTACCCAACCGTCTGGACTAGGGGCATAACGCACCATATTCAACAAGAAATCTGCCAATACCTGCTGAACTCTGACTTGATCACCATAAACAGCAAGAGTCTTGATTTCCTCAGGAATATCACGGATCAATTGTAGCCCTCTTTCTCTCAGCAATGACATTACCTGGCTCACTACAGCATCCATTACACTCCCAAGCAAAAAGTCATCTTTCTCAAGCTCCAATGAACTATTACCAAAAGAAAAAAAAAATAGTGAGTATATTATTTACTACTGACAAAGCTAGTCGAAATAAATTAACTCAGACATTCTTGAGGAAATATCACCAAGGCAACAAACAATAATATAGATTAAATGGCTATCTGAGATTTTACGTCTGATGCTTACAACTCTTTTTAGTGAGACATAGCCGATTCTTTTATTTCTGTCCAGGAGAGTGGGCAACTGTAACACCCGTTAGAATTTGGATGTTAAGGGATACTCCCTCCGTGCCAAAATGAATGTCCACAAAAAGTTCAAATTTGTTCTTGATCAAGAGAAAATTTGAAATATTTTAGATGTTCATTTGGGATGGAGATAGTACTTGGTTTGACTACTTTCAGATGGTCATCTAACAGCCAAAAGTTTAAAGATATTTGGGCTAGACCCCTTTTTCAGTCAACGAAAAGAAAATTAAAATTATCAAACCTTTTAAGGATGCATCCTGTTACACTGACTAGACATCGGACCCCAGAAAACAATTAGTTCTATACTCCCTCCCTCCCAAAAAGTCCCATTTGCAAGATAAAGCTTTCTAAAATCGTACTTTCACTTCCATATATATCCTTTAAGCTGAAATAAAGTTATTCTTTTTGATATTTAACACAAAACATAAACATCCTTGAAAAAAATATAAAAAGAAAAATGGTATTTGTCTCTTAAACTATGGAACTAAGAACACTTTTTGGACAAACTAGAAAGGGAAGTAGAACTTTTTTGTTTTCATATTTATTTATTTAGAGGGAAGGTGTTAAACTGATTATAAACAAGAGACTAACTTATCAAATTAATTATGAATAATAAATCAAGTAAAAGTGCATGTTTGGAGAATGAGTACAAATGAAAACTCACCCTTCCTCAATGTTCTCCATATCAACATCCTTTATAATCTTCAACATCTGTTTCTCACACGCAGCACTAGTCTCAAGAAACTGCTTTTGATCTTCCGTTAAATCCGTCGCTTCCAAAAGTGAGTTAGTAAACCGTATACCACTTAATGGATTCTTGATTTCATGGCAAATGTAAGCCAATTCTTTCATTCTTGCAAAACATTTATTTTCCTGTTGCCTTTGTACTTTTAGAGCTTGTTGCAATTCAGGACTTGCAATTTGCAAGAAACAAAAGGCTCCAATAACCTCCCCAGAAATATTTACCCTCTTATTCGCGGTCAACAAAGCTTGCACATATTTTCCACTTCGGTCAAAGAAGGAAAACGGGTACTTGTCAGATTCAACGCCCCCGATTGCATTATGCAAGATAATCATGAACTTGGTCAAAGCATCTTGACCCTTGAGACGACAACAACTCCCAAATATCTCTCCCACCAGCATTTTACCAACGGTTTCAGATCGGGTCCAACCAGTGAGTTTTTCCATGGCAGTGTTCCATTCAGAGCAACATGTGTTCTCATCTGAAGCAAATATAGGCGGAATTAAAGGGTTTGGACTATGTATGATAGCCTTGTAATCGCCTTGGATTTGGATGAATTTGTCCATCACCACTTTCTGGCCAGTTACATCATGCCCAACGAAGCACACTCCGACTATATTATTAGCATAGTCCTTGCTAGAGCAAGCATTCACCACAACAAAGACAGCCTTCTCTGGTTGGTCTAGGTTAAATGTTTTCAATTTGATTTCAACGTTCTTATCTTCTTCACCTGCATTAATTAACTCTTGTAGTGAATGGCCATGTTGTTATGAACCAAAATCAATAATAACCAACAAATAATATACTACATCCATTCAGAACAATTTAAGAACAAAATTCAATAATAACCTACAAGTAAGATACTCCATCCATTCCGAACGATAGTCACCTTTTTACATGACGTGCAAATTAAGAAACTACATAATATATTTCCTCCTTTTCATATAACCATATACTCACATGCTTTAAAGAGGACAGACACATTGAGAAAGACTAAAATGGAAATAGGGACAATAATTAAGAGATGAAATTTAAGATATCCAATAAACAAAAATCACCATGCCTTGATTTATGAGAACTAGTTGTCCAGCTGAGATATATTTCATCATTAATTCCAACTGGAATATTTTAGGTTCAGTAACTTGCCTGCTTTTTTTTTCCTTGTTAAAAAAAGAGCTTCAAAATAATGTATCTTTCTAGCCTTTTAGAGGAGCCCATTATTGACGCAGAACAGATGTTGTGTATTGCAGAATATGGATCCCAATTTAAGGTTCTTACTTTTTTGGTTGTTTGTTTGTTTTAGATTTTCATTAGGATAATTCGATTAACCTATAATTATTGTTCAAAGTTCCTTCAACAAAAAACGAACAAATAAGAAACTTAAATTGGAACGGAGGTTGTAGAAAAATTAAGAAAACGAAAGCTTGGATTCACACCTAGGCAACCTTTGGCGTCACACCTATATAGGACTACAAGTTATGAACTAATGAAAATGGATTTGGGACTCAAAATTACTGAATCATAGGTTCAACAAACTTATAAAAAGTCATTAAATCATATTATGGATAAACGGTGATTACCTCTCAAAGCACGATAGAGAAGCTTGCTAACAATTTCTTCTGATTCTTTAAAAACAAGATCAAGAACCAAGGATTTCCCCATAGCTTCCTCCACTGATAACCCCGTCAATTCAGCAACTTTTGCATTCCATCCATTTATCCGTCCCTCGATATCTACAGCTAATATAGGAGCTGTTGCGGTCTCTATCAATCTAACCATCTCTCTTGCAACAGAGCTAAGTTCATCCATCCCTTGCAACTCCATATCCCCATTCTGAGCATTAATCACAGCCTTAGAATTGCTCTCAGCATCCTTAAACGAGTCTCGTAAAATAAGCTGCAAAGAATGGATCGCATCCATCTCAGCGTTTTCCCAAGGTAAACTCCTACTCTTGACCACTTCTAAAAATGCTTGAAACGAAGACCTTGGATGCATTCTTTGACCATCGTCTTTATCCTCTGGATGATGCTTCGCCCCACCCCATTTCACTTCTTTTGCAGTGTGGGACCGGAACCAAAATAAAAAATCACGAGAAGTAATATAAGCAACTGCCATTCCACAAACAGCATCGCCAAGTGAAGCTGCCCCGGGATAACCAGCATCAGCCAAACTGTCTGTGCTTAAACCCGTTGAGTCCCTATGACAAGCCAATAACCAGTCAACTATGTCCTTGATTTGAGATTCAGTTGGGGAGACACCTAGAGGATAATACTTTCCTTGGTAATAAAGTGCTGCACCATTACATTTAACAAGGTCCATTATACTTGGGCTTTGAGTGACAATCCCAGTTGGAGCCTCTCGAAGAAGCATGTCACATAATAAAGTTTGAGTCCTTAAAATGTGTTTTTCTGAAAGCTGTGAAGCCAATTGCAATTCCATATTCAGTTGTAGCCCAAACGCTTGCATTAAGAACTCACAAGCGTAACGGAGGGGGAAGGGGATGCACCTTGCAGAAGTATGATGACAAACAACTAATCCCCATAACCTCATACTACGTCTTCCACCACCTTCTTCATCGCTCCCATTAATGATAACTGCCATGGCTAATGAAGCAATAGAACCCATGTTAGCCATGTACTGGGCATGACAACCATGGGGTGCACGAAGAGTGGACCCCACTAAACATAGAGGTTGCATCAAGGCCTCGTCTTGGATTACACGAACTGGGGTAGCGTGACAATCAACTATCATTCTAACCCGATTTTGTCTAAACAAAAATCTTGAAGCTTGAGGTATGTCAGTGGCTGGATAGTGCAATCCAATATAAGGATCTAAATCGTCCCTCTTGCTTTCTGCCACAACCTCACCATGTTCATCTTCGTGAAACTTATAAACCATAACCCGATCATAACCCGTAAGCTCCCTAACACTCTGAACAACAGTGTCACACAAAAGCTTAATGTCCCCACCAGGAAGTGACTGCAAATGGGAAATTGCTCGAACCGCAAGCTTCTGAGATTGGACAGCCCCAGCAATAGACAGGGCGGGGTCCTCTGTTCTTGCAGGCTCCAAGTCAATGACAATCCCCACATCAATCCTATGCAAAATCGCGTAAAAGGGTTTCCCGGTATTCTTAGAATGAATCCAAACTGGGTTCAATAAAGTGATTTCGCCGGCACCAAACGCCCTCTCTAGTAACACAGCACTCGAAGGAGTGAAAAGTGTACGAACATCCGTCCCAACTGTGAAAACCTCAGGTTTCTCAAGAATTGGGACGGATTGAGGAGCAAAACCTAACCTTTCCCCAGCATTTTCACTAAAAGCAATCACCCGAAAGCTCGATTCGTCAACAGCAATCATACAACCAAAGGGTTGAATGTGACCCCCTCGCTGAATTTTCGACAAGTAGGCAGTAATTTGTTGCTCAGGAACAGAAGTGTTTGTTTTCATAGACTGTGCATAATCAAATGACCTACCAGACTCTCCAGACTGTTCAAATACAGCATGTAAACGAGCATCTACAGTGTACTGTGCAATAGCTTTGCTAACTGAATCTTTATGAACAATGCTTGTACCTGAAGACTGTGCTTGATTAGACTGACCTGGTGTTTGACCTTGGCCTTGAGATTGACTTTGACCATGCCTGTGATGGCTATGATGAGTAGTTGTTCTACTGCCAGACACCATTTTTCTTGAAATTCTGAACAGGGTTTCTTGAATTTTGTGTTTCTTTGAAGATGAAACTCACTATTGAGGTGGGTATCTTGAAATTGTGAACTGGGTTTCTTGAAAATGAAAAATTGGAGTAAAGAAAGTGATTTTGTTACCAATTGTAGGGTGAAATGAAACCCTAGTGGGTGTAGATGAATGGTAAGAGTAAGAATTAAAGGAGAGGAGAGGAGAAGAATGAGCTAGTGGTTATGGAGGACCGTGTTAGGTGTATATATACATAAGTATGTATGTATGTACACGTGCACTTATGAACAATGGAGGGAGGGAGGGAGGGAGGGAGAGGGCGGAGCGGAGGGAGAGTTGGTGATTTTGGTTTTCTGCTGCGGGTAGTGTGTGGGTTTCTGCCAAGCAGGACCCCGTGTGTGAAGTTGGGGGTTGGGAATAGAAGGAGAAAAGTACTCCCTCCGTGTCCAGACTACTTTCTTTTCTTTCTTTTTTTTTTTTTTTTTTTTTTTTCCCCAAGACTAAGCTTTTTAGTTGCTTTATTACCTAAAATGGATTATGGGATCCACTTATCATTCTAAAAAAAATAAAAACTCCATACCCATTTTATCTCTCCTACTTTCTCTTACTTACTTTTTCATATTCACAACATTTACTTTTTCTTAATCTCCGTGTAAAGTCAAACTAAGAACCTTAGTCCGGGTCGGAGGGAGTACCTTTTTCGTCTTTGAACTGGTTGTAATTTTACCTTTTCGTCACTCAACCATTTTTTTTTTTACCTAAGGGTCACTGAACTCACATTTTCATTGATTATGTGATCCTTCCGTCTGTTGACCGTCTAATTAACCGTTAAACCCGCTGATGTGGCATGCTGTCGTGGCATGTTGTGCTTATTTGGCATCATAAAATGTGAAAATTTGCTTAGGTGGAAACATAAGGGGTTTAACTGTAAGTAAAAATGGTTAAATGTATATAATATCAAACACTGGTTACTAGAAATCATTTTCATAAAATCGAGGGGTTAAAAGATAAATTATATACCCAAATATAAAAACAAAAACCTAAAACTAAATTACCCAGTCGTGCCTTCTCCTCCCTCTCCGTTCACGCGGTCACAAGGTTGAAGAAGGTCGATCCTCTCCTTCCCTCTCCTCGCAGTCACTCTCTCTCTCCTCTTCTTCCTCTCCATCTCCGATTCCCTTCCCCTCTCCCTCCTCCGGCCGGCAATCACTGAGGTGAAGAAGCCGACCTCTCCTTCTCTCTCGTCTTTTCCGGCAAACTTCTTCAACCCTCCCCACTCATCTTTTTCGTACCCTAAATTGCATGTATCGCATTACAAAGCTCATTTCACCCTTTAATGCAAAGCCCAGCCGCCTCCAACCCTCGTACACCAGAAACCACCATTCCACCGGTCGAATCCCACCACTATCCTTGTGGTCCTCCCCTTCTCCAACGCTGGCAAGATCCACCTGTGACCCCGCTCCTCCGCACCATTTATCCTTCAGATCTGAAACGTCGGCCATCTTCTTCCTCATTCTCCCCAAAATCGCCCCTCCCTCTCACTCTTTCTCTCAACTGTTACAGATCTGTGATATCTCTTTTTTGATTCGTAATGTGTGTGTATGTGTATGTGCATCTGGATTGGTTGTATGGGTTCGATTTGAGTGAATCCAGGTCTGGTTTGATTTCTGTGTATGATTTTTGCTTGGAATCTAGTACCCCAAATGTAGTGGTCGACCAATACGGTGGAGGTTGAATGTGATCAATTTGCTGACTTGCCGGAGCCAGTTTCTGAGAATTATCTCGCCCTTTTTTCTGAATTTGAGGATCGGTCGATGGTTTTTTTCGTTGGTTATTATAATTTTGTTGTTGATGATGGTGTTTCTAGGTTGTGGTTTGCGGTAATGGTGATGGGTGGTCGTTGGCGGTGATGAGACGGAAGTGGGTGGCTGTGGTTTGAACAAAAATTAAGTAGAATTATTCCTTTCAAAAAAATAAACATTAGATATTTACTTTAAAATGGAGATTTTGCAAAAAATTGCAATATAAATATTAAAAATAATGTTTAAATGATAATTCTCATTTTAAAGTATTTAATGTTAATTTTCAAAAAAAATGTTTTGTTTTTTAATATTTAATCTGCTTTTTAGCATCTTAATTAATTTATGTTAGGGCTAAACATTTTTTTTACCTCCTTTACGATCACTAGAATAATTATTAGGGCCTGAAGTTTAATATTTCACACTTTTAGCCCTTAATATTCCAAATGGGCAATATACCCTGCCAACTAAGCAAAACAAATGCCACATCACTATGCCACATAAGCGGACTGACGGAGTTTTGGATGGCAGACTGACGGAAGGATGACGTAATCCCAAAAACGATAGGCTAAGGATGAAAAGGTAAAAAATAAATAGGTCAATGACGAAAATGTAAAACATAAACTAGTTGAGGGACGAAAAAGGTACTTTTCTCGGAATAGAAGAGAGGATTTTTTTTATGAGAATACTCCATCCGTCTCACCTCACTTGACATTCAAGAGGTGTGCACAATAGCTAAAAAAAAAAGAATAAAATAAGAAAAATGAGTGGTAGAAAATGAAGAGAGAAAATGAGTGGGGTAAATATTAGTGTTGGTTGAATAAATTGAGTGGTGGAAAATGAAGAGAGAGAATGAGTGGTGGGGTAGAGTGAAGATAAAATTACATAAAATTATGATATTTTAGAAAGTGTCAAGTGAGTTGGGATGTACCAAAATAAAAATAAGTGTCAATTTCGTTTTTGTCATCCTTCTTTGGGAGTGGTTTAATTTTATGATGGAACTTTATTTTTTTCATTTTTACTATCGTACTAAAAAAATTGATTTCATTTATATTATACTCCCTCCGTCCCACTATAAGGTTTTTTACTTTGACTTTGCATGGAGATTAAGAAAAAATAAATATTATGAGTGTGGAAAGTAAAGTAAGAGAGAGAAAATGGGTAGAGAGTTTTTGTTGTGAGAATGACAAGTCGGTCTCAATCTCCATTTATGTTAATAAAGTAAAGTAAGAACTTTAAATTGAGACGGACTAAAAAGGAAAGTAAGAACCTTTAATCGGGACAAAAGGAGTAACAAATATGATACTATGGTTTGTGCTACAATTGTAGAAGTGTAACCAATTTAGGATTAAAAAAACATTTTGAGTATAAAATGACATCATTGTTTGCGATATGATGTGAAAAAAATGATAGTAAAAATGAATCACGTCCAGTAATAGTAAGATTACCAAAACTTAAGCTTTCCCAAAAAGTTATTAGTGCCAACTTGAAGACATATTTTTATTTCATTTACCATTTCTTCAATTTGATCATTGATGCATCTAATTTGCATATGTTGATTCACTTGCTTGCTTGAAAAAAATAGTTTTATCAAAGGAAAAGAGGGTTCAAAATGCTCATTTTCTTTTTGTGATTGTTAATGTTAATGCTATAAAGTGATAATAATTCATACGAGTATTTATAGATATTCAAATTGATATTTATAAATATTAAATTTTCACTTTTAATAATTGTTTTGTAAAAAAAAAATTGCTAATTAGTGTTAGTTTGTGTTTAGTAGTATGGTAGTGTTAATAATATTCAGTAGTAACTTTAAGGAGAATCGGTATATTAATAAGTTTTGTCATTTACAAAAATGTCGTTGCGTAAATTAAATTTCAACTACTTATAAAAATGTCAATTGTGTTTTAAAATCGACTTATATTATTTATAAGAATATTACTGCACGTTTTTAAAACTAATTTTTCCTAAACGTTACGTATAAAATTCCAAGATTTTGGCATGTTATTTATTATACTAGTATTCCATAAAATAATAGCTAATTTTCATTTAAAGACATAATAAATGATCAATTTTTATAAACTTAGTGACAAATATGCATATAATTATTACAATTCACTTTCGAAACTTGTAAATTTGCAATTATTTAATGAGAAGTGAAAAAATGTGGTAAAATACAAACATAGATAATCATTTTGAAACGGGAAAAATATTGTACACTATTTATGAAATAAGTGCATAATTATTTGTACGATTCATGTTAATTTAATTGATAGTACATTAGAAGAGTAAGAAACCATTTCTAAAAAATAATAAGAAAATTTTATATAACCTTAGAATTGCCTTACAATTTTAAAATTTTGTTGCTTTAATTGTTTAACATCACAAATTTGGATATGTTAAAATGTAATATTTAACCCTGACAAATTCAATAATTTTACAACATCACACACTTTCAACTATATATTTTTTTATACTTTTTTACGCTATACTCCGTAATTAGTTAAATATGGTGTATACGGAGCAGTATATACTAATATAACCAGGTCAAACATGACCATTGTATATATACTTATACGAAGTAGTATTCAAATGCTATATTTATATTGTGAAAATCTCGAGAAAAAATTGTTTTACACTCGCTTTAGTTTAAAACTTGTTTTCATCTTTTAATATAAAATAAGTTTTACACATCTTTTAATGTAAAACAAGGTTTTCACACGACTTAATCATTTATATATTATATTTATATTTTATAGTCTGTTTGTGTGACATGGAATTGGACACGTTCAAAGAAAAAAGCTCATATAAAGCAAAGGCATCTAATTGGTGGCTGTTAGCTATCTATAAATATCTATCTACACTTGTCTTTAAAATCTGACTTTAATAAATGCCTCAATGAATGAATGAATGAATGAATGAATGAATATCAATTAGCTTTTATACTTAAAAAGTCCCAATGAATGTCAATAAGAAAAGTTACTACTATAAATAAAAATAAAATTACTGCAGACAACAATAAACTAAAATTAAATTAAATAGACAAAACTTTGTGTGAGACGGTCTTACACGTGTGACGGGTCTCATTGAGAGAGTGGTTTGCCTCTTATGAGTAGGACGGGCAAACACATTTCCTCTTTCAATGAGACCCATCTCACGTGTGAAACCGTTTCACACAAAACTTCCTCCTCCTCAATTAAGTATATCAGAGTTATTTACTTTACTATCATACTCCCTCTATCCCTAAATAATCGATTTTTCACATTTTTTTTTCGACGTTACTGATGAGACGGATTTGATACACTTTATTCCTAGGATTTTATGATGCTTAAATGATAATTTTTATGTATTTTAGTTTAGTTTTATGTAATTTTGGGCAAATATATATTTTTGGGCTTATTTATAATTCGGGCGCATTTTAGTGTTTTTATATTTTAGCCCGATGTAATTTATTTTTAGTTAAAAATAATTCCCAAAATATATGAAAGAAAGTCAATTGGGACGGAAGAGTATTTGAGAATAGTTGTTAGGTTGATGATGAGAAATGAAGAAAGAAGAAGAAGGAGCCCAAATCAGACCAAAGAAGGAAACAAGGCGAGGCCCATCTCAGCAGGCCCAAACCGGCGGCCCAGAACAAGAAACGTATGTACCAGGCACGTTTTTAGAAGGATTTGAAGCTGGCTATCTGCACGTGTGCAGAAGTCGTGATCACGACTGGCACGAATCGTGCATGAGAGCGCGAGTCGTGAAGGGGACGATCCGGATGGAAGAAAACGCATGTAGCAGGTGCGCTTTTGACTATTCCAGGCGTGTGGACCAGCGTGCTGGCGCGTGGCGGCTGACTGGTGGCTTCCTTGGCGCGTGGCTGGCGCGTGGGAGCGTATTTCAGCCCTAATTTTCTTTATTTTCTATTTTCCTTTATTCTTTTTAATTCCTTTTTGAAGGAGGACTTCTTCTTGGTTTTAAAGGTAGGTTTTCTTGATTATTTTTGGATTCGCTACAACTTTATACAATTTTTTAGATCTAGGGTTTATTTTCTTTTCCATGGAGATTTCAAAGCTCCATATGAGGAACTAAAACTCAAACTTTGGGTTTGAATCTTGAACCATCTTTTTATCGATTTGAGGTATTTTCTTTTCAATCTTTTTGTCCTATTCATAATTTTGCTTGTTCTTAATTCTAGATCCGTTGCTAGGGTTTATAAACTTGATCAATTTATTTATCTTTGTGATTGGATCTTTGCTAGAATTCTCTGTTCTGTGCCAGAATTAGGGTTTTCACCGTAGCAATTTCATGATTTATGCATGTGCCATGGTAAATTGTGATTAGGGTAAAATTAAGCAATTATCTATATGAAATAATTGTAGAAAGTGTTCTTGATTTATGTTTCTTAAATCGTTCATCAATTAATTTTGCGATCTAGACTGTGCCAGTTAGATTAATTCATTAATTAGGGTTTCTAGTGAGTGTGCCACTGCTAGTAACTAATCTGAAAGAAGAAACAGAGATTGAAATAAATCTCGGATCAAGTGAATAGAGTTAAAAGTGAATTGATGTACCGATGATAATTAATTAAAAAGGTGGGGACGGAAACAAATCTGAAGTATTCTTTAATTATTGTTTTTGCTTATAATTAGTTTCATTTATGTTCTTAGGATTTAATAATTATAATTTTCCCCCAATCTGGTCAAGTGACTGTTCGTAAATAAATAACCGTTCTTCGTGGATCGACTCTGGACTTGCCCTAGCTACATTTTTAGAACCTAGTCCAGGTTTAATTTGTAGGTGTGCGACTAAGCCTATCAAATTTTGGCGCCGTTGCCGGGGAACGGTGTTAATTTGTTTACGTTCTTATTTTAATTCTTGTTCTTTTTCTTTTTATTTTCTTTGTATTTATTTATTTTAGTTGGTTTAGTTTAATTAATTTAATTTTCTTTTTAGTTATTTTTTATTTTGTTATTTGTTTTTAGTGTGGAACCTTGTAAGGTCCACACCTTTTTTTTACTGACAATCTGCTTGGAAGTCTTGAATTAGTAAACAGATGGCAGATCAGACATTGAGGCAGAAAACTGCCCCGAATTGGAGTGAGCAACCTCATGCAGTTCAGTTCCCCACTCTACCTACTGGGGTTACACTTGAGTTGAAGCCGGGTTTGTTGAGTCAGTTACCGCACTTCATGGGTATGCCCGGTGAAAACCCAAATCAACATATATCCCAGTTTGTGCAGATCTGTCAGAGCATGAAGCCGGCTACACTTCCGATTGAGCATCTCCTCCTAAGAGCGTTTTCTTTCACTCTGAAAGATGATGCCAGTGCGTGGTATTATCATCTGCCACCCAACAGCATTACTACTTGGCAGGAGATGAAGGAGGTTTTCTTGGATGAATTCTTCCCACCGGATCAGATCAATGTCATGAAGCGGGATATCAGTAACATGGAGCAGAGAGCTGATGAGACTTTGTATGACTACTACAATCGCTTCCACAAGCTTTGTAGGAGTTGTCCGTATCACGGGTTTACTGATGACCAGCTGATAGTCTACTTTTATGGGGGGTTGACAATTCAGGATAAGCGGTTGGTTGATTCTTGCTGTGGGGGCAGTATACTCAACAAGACTACTGAGGAGGCTAATGAGATAATTGATGAGTTGGCTAAGAGCACTCGGACACATGGCCGGAGATCGAGCTTCAGACAGGTCAGTGCTGTGAATTCTAGTAGTGGTGTGACAAATAAGCTAGAGACTGATGTTGAGGACCTTAAGGGGATGATGAGACAATTGTTGATGGGTCCACCACAGAGTCAGCAGTATCAGACTAATCAGTATAATCAGTACAGACCACCATATGGGCAGCAGCAGCAGTATCAGAGTGCCCCTCCGAGACAGTCTACAGATGACATGATTCATTCCTTAGCACAGTCGGTGAGCATGATGAATAGCAGTTTCCAACAGTACCAACAGAAGACCGATATGAGTATTGGTAATCTAGAGAGCCAGATTGGGCAAATAGCTGATGCGGTTGGGAGACTAGAGGCTAGAGAGGCAGAGAAGGTACATTCTAGATCAGAACCGAACCCTAAGCAGAGTGCATGTGCCATGACTTTACGCAGTGGTAAGGAGATTGGGAAGGAAGTTGTACCGGAGGAGCCAGTGATTGAGGTTGAGCGGGTTGTGACTGAGGAGAAGAGCCCGGAGGAGGAGAAGAATGCTACACCATAGCCCACAGTTTTTGAGCCGGATGTTCCATTTCCTGAGGCCTTGAGAGAGCATCGCAAACCGGAGCCTGACAAGGCGATATATGACACTTTCAAGAGGCTTGAGGTAAACATTCCATTTTTGGACTTGCTGCAGACAGTCCCGAGATATGCCAAATTCCTTAAGGCGTTGTGTACGTTGAAGAGGGATCAGAAGGAGAGGAGTCAGAAAAAGGTGAAGATGAAAGAGCATGTGTCTGCAGTCTATCATAAAAAGATGCCCAAGAAGTGTAGTGATCCGGGTATGTTTGTGATACCGGTGTCTTTGGGTGATTATAGTGAGCATAATGCTATGCTTGACTTGGGTGCTTCAATCAATGTCATGCCTTATGCATTGTTTGAAAAGCTCAAGTTGGGACCTCTACAGGATACACGGGTTGTGATTCAGTTGGCAGATAGGTCGAATGCATACCCGAAGGGGAAGGTTGAGGATGTTCTAGTCCGGGTTGGTAAGTTCATTTTTCCTGCTGATTTTTATGTGTTAGATATGGACACGGATCCTAAGGCTCCCATTCTGTTGGGGAGGCCATTCATGTCTACGGCTCATACTAAGTTAGATGTGTCGAATGGTTCATTAACCATGGAGTTTGATGGGGATTTAATGGAGTTCAATATTTTTGACTCCAAGAAAGACCCTAAGGATGTTCGTGGGTTGTGTTTTATGGATCTAGTAGAGCCAAAGGTAGAGGATGTGTCCAATATTTGTAGTGGGGATGATGATGTGAAGATTGGTTTGGAGATTCCTGCGGTAAAACATGGACCAAGAAAGGTGAAGAATCTTCCTGAGCACCGAAAGCATGTATTTGGAGGTGAGGAAGAAGTGATGATGGCTAGTGGTTCGATGGAGAATCATGGAGATTTGAGCACGATGAACAAAAAGGAGAAGGGATTCATGAAGACAATTCGAGCTCAAACGGGGTGGAGTGTGCATTAATGAGGTACCATTTATTCCCTTACGTTTAAACTGTCCTTATTTTTTTTATTCACTTTTACACACTGAGGACACTGTGTAGTTTAAGCGTGGGGGAAGGGTTTGTAGTTGTATAGTATGCATTTTTCATTCTAGATAGTTAGTTTTTCCTTAAAAAAAAAAAAAAAAAAAAAAAAAAACGCACAAGAAAAGAAGCCCGCTAGATTGAAAACCCCGAAAGGGCAGTCTAGGCAAAAACTAGGGTGTGCAATTAAAAAAAAAATAAAAATAAAAATAAAAAAAATGAGTGGCTAAGTGAATACCCGAAAGGGCGCTTAGGCAAAAGGTGAGGTTTGAGTAATAAAAGATCTTTCATCCACCGGAGAGAAGACATAAGGGAGGTTTGGAGTTTTGGGTAGGATATACACTATTGGAGTAGGAGGTTCGGATAGTGGAGATTAAGTTAGAAATCCTCGTTCTTTTCTGGAGATGTAAGGGGGTGTTGGTGTTTTGTTACGAGGTAAGTTTTGTGTTTAATTATAAATATAACATAAACTTTATTTTATGAGGGAGATTGTAGAGTGAGATAAACGTGGGGGAAAACTAGGACATTTTTAGATCCCCTTGGTTTTTGAGTGGACATGTAGTTTGGATACCGTTTATTATGGTGTTGGTATCAAGCTAGTGTCATTGTTATTATATCTTTAAGGAGTTATAAGGAGACGGAGTTTCTACACTTCGTGATTTTAATTGTTGAGTTTGATTGGTGGTTTAGAGGTGACTAGGAATCATTTTTCTCCATGCTACGCTAATTAGACCGGTGTTTAGAGGCGGGATAGGATTTTACTCAGGGACGAGTAAAGGTCTAAGCGTGGGGGAATTTGATGAGACGGATTTGATACACTTTATTCCTAGGATTTTATGATGCTTAAATGATAATTTTTATGTATTTTAGTTTAGTTTTATGTAATTTTGGGCAAATATATATTTTTGGGCTTATTTATAATTCGGGCGCATTTTAGTGTTTTTATATTTTAGCCCGATGTAATTTATTTTTAGTTAAAAATAATTCCCAAAATATATGAAAGAAAGTCAATTGGGACGGAAGAGTATTTGAGAATAGTTGTTAGGTTGATGATGAGAAATGAAGAAAGAAGAAGAAGGAGCCCAAATCAGACCAAAGAAGGAAACAAGGCGAGGCCCATCTCAGCAGGCCCAAACCGGCGGCCCAGAACAAGAAACGTATGTACCAGGCACGTTTTTAGAAGGATTTGAAGCTGGCTATCTGCACGTGTGCAGAAGTCGTGATCACGACTGGCACGAATCGTGCATGAGAGCGCGAGTCGTGAAGGGGACGATCCGGATGGAAGAAAACGCATGTAGCAGGTGCGCTTTTGACTATTCCAGGCGTGTGGACCAGCGTGCTGGCGCGTGGCGGCTGACTGGTGGCTTCCTTGGCGCGTGGCTGGCGCGTGGGAGCGTATTTCAGCCCTAATTTTCTTTATTTTCTATTTTCCTTTATTCTTTTTAATTCCTTTTTGAAGGAGGACTTCTTCTTGGTTTTAAAGGTAGGTTTTCTTGATTATTTTTGGATTCGCTACAACTTTATACAATTTTTTAGATCTAGGGTTTATTTTCTTTTCCATGGAGATTTCAAAGCTCCATATGAGGAACTAAAACTCAAACTTTGGGTTTGAATCTTGAACCATCTTTTTATCGATTTGAGGTATTTTCTTTTCAATCTTTTTGTCCTATTCATAATTTTGCTTGTTCTTAATTCTAGATCCGTTGCTAGGGTTTATAAACTTGATCAATTTATTTATCTTTGTGATTGGATCTTTGCTAGAATTCTCTGTTCTGTGCCAGAATTAGGGTTTTCACCGTAGCAATTTCATGATTTATGCATGTGCCATGGTAAATTGTGATTAGGGTAAAATTAAGCAATTATCTATATGAAATAATTGTAGAAAGTGTTCTTGATTTATGTTTCTTAAATCGTTCATCAATTAATTTTGCGATCTAGACTGTGCCAGTTAGATTAATTCATTAATTAGGGTTTCTAGTGAGTGTGCCACTGCTAGTAACTAATCTGAAAGAAGAAACAGAGATTGAAATAAATCTCGGATCAAGTGAATAGAGTTAAAAGTGAATTGATGTACCGATGATAATTAATTAAAAAGGTGGGGACGGAAACAAATCTGAAGTATTCTTTAATTATTGTTTTTGCTTATAATTAGTTTCATTTATGTTCTTAGGATTTAATAATTATAATTTTCCCCCAATCTGGTCAAGTGACTGTTCGTAAATAAATAACCGTTCTTCGTGGATCGACTCTGGACTTGCCCTAGCTACATTTTTAGAACCTAGTCCAGGTTTAATTTGTAGGTGTGCGACTAAGCCTATCAGTTACTACGAAAGATTGTTTGAGCAATAATTTTAGATTGACTCAATTGTACTAATGAAAATTTAAAACTTGCTATTGACATATCATCAATAATACTATTCACAAAAAGTTTTATATTTTTATTAAGATAATTAAATCAAGCTAAAATCATTACTAAAAATTACTTCGTAGTAACGTCGAAAAAAACGTGATGACGAGTGAGGGAGTATACATACTCCTTTTGAAATCACGTCTGGCTCCTAGCTAATAGTGAGGAGTAATGTTATCTAAAGTTCCATAGTTAGTTTTTTTTTTTCCTTTTAGTACACGTATAATACACGTACGTGTGAATAATTGAAAAAAAAAAACTTATGTTTTTCGTACATCAACCAAACTTAATTAAAAGTACTCGTACTTTTGAGTCAAACCGTATAGTACACGTAAAAAACGTTAAACGTATTATACTCTCCATATTAAACTCACCTTACACAAAAATTAATACAATTTACTATTTAAAATATTTAATTTATAATATTATTTTTTTAAAAAATATTAATACATATAATAATATTTAATATATAATACTAATATTTAATAAATATATGTTAAAAAATAAAATTAAAAAATATTTAGTATATATATATGAATATATTAATGTATTTAACACTAAAATTTAATAAAAATGTTAATTTATCTACATAAAATATAACGTATTTTTACGTCCGTATATTTTATTGATATCCGTTCTATACCCGCACTTACGTTTAGAAGCATTTTTACAGTTTTCGTATTTTTATGCCTTATTTTTTACCGTAACTTTGAAAAATATTTCGTATTAAACTCGTACGCTATATTCAACGTTTTATACCCGTCCCGTATTTAACTAACTATTCTAAACACAACATTTCATAAAATTGCATACTTCATGAATATATAAAGTACTGTCATTTTTAAGATTCTGTAAAATTATAAAATTATGTACAATTTACATTATATATTTTGAAAGAAATAATGGGAGGTACTTTTATGGTGGGGATAAAAAGAGATATTCCATGAACATGTTCACGTGGTTTTTTTTTTTTAAAGCAACAATGTTCACGTGGTTAGAATATGTTTTTGTACTCGTATTTAATTGACCTCTAAGAACTTGTCCAATGAGAATGTGCCACGTTGGCATGGCGACCCCACATGAGCGTGGGAAGTGGGTCCATTCAGGTGCATGCCTCGTGGGTAAGTTTCTTGGATTTTATTGTCCGACATAAATGGAGGTTTTGGTTAACAATCAAAACAAGTTATTATGGCCAAATTAAGGTACAACTTTTGTCGTATCTTGCACAAATCAAAGTCAAACATTCATGAGTTATGCTACATCATCTTCTGGTGAATACAAAGTGAAATTTACTATCTCCGTCACATAACAAAAGAGGCATTATTTTAATCAAAATAATCAACTTAATTGTATTTTAACCATTAAAAGTTTTTTGGTCTGTCGGTATTGTGAGTGTGTGAAAGTCCTCCTTTAAGAGAGATCATGAGTTTGACTCCTATTGGAGAGGCGTCGAGAACCGTTAACCCTCGTAAGGCTCAAGTTGCATCCCTAGTGACTCATCAAGGGTTGTAATATAATGGAATTTCTTTAAATGGTACCAACTTTCTAAAAAATTGTATTTTAATCAAAATTTAATGACTTATAAATAAAATTGATGATTTGGATAAAAAAAAATATTAAAAGTTGTTATTTATAGTATTTTAATGGTTAGATTTTCATGAAGATCATTAAAAAAAATTATAAAGTTTTGGTCAAAATGTAATTAAGTTTATCGTTTTGATTAAAATTATTCAAGTTATTATAAGATGGAGGGAGCACCTTCAAAATGATTGTTCGAAAAAATTTCAATATTGCTTTTAATCAAAAGTAAATTCAAAATTTTTATACGAATATTCATTTTGATACAAAAGTAGTATAAAACTTTACAAAGTGTTTATTTAATCTCACATATTATAAATGAATGTTGAATTCCCTTATAAAATAAAAAGCGAGGTGACTCGATCGCAATGGACCGCTCTCCAATTACATCGCTCCAACCGTCCCGCCTCCTTTTTAGAGCATTCGGGGGCGGGTGGGTGTTAATTTTCTCATGGGTCCACCCATATTACAACTTATCCACTTTTTGATTATGTTTCATTTTTCATATCGCAGATGCAACATGAGCCGAATATGCAAGGAGTGTAAAGTAAGATTGGGTGTACACGTAAACTTATTTTGGCCTTAAAAATTATCGAGTACAAAGTGAGATTACTTATTTTGGCTTTGAAAATTATCGAGTACAAAGTGGGATGGGGTTTGATAAAAAAAATAATAATAATGTGGGATAGGGTGTATAGATAAAATTATTTTGGCTTTAAAAAACTATTGCAGACATATAAATAACATGTGTGTAAGTCTGATTGATATAAATATTATATGTAGATATATGCGGGCCTACAAACCTGATAGCAATCTGCTGGTGTGTGTGTGTGTGTGAGAGAGAGAGAGAGAGAGATATTCAATAGAACATTCTGCATGAACAGACTAAAAAACTCACTAAGAAATTATATGTTAACTAAGGCTCCGTTTGTTTCGCGTAAAATAATTTCTGGAAAATGTTTTTCCCATTTTTCGGTGTTTGTTACGCACCAAAAAATGAGGAAAATATTTTCCGAAAAATGGTTTTCCCTCTTTTCTAAGTAAAATGACTTACGGATTTTTACTAAGTAAATCATTTTCCGGAAAATGTTATCTCTCTCACTCACACCCAACTCTCCATAAAACCCCACCCTACCCACTACACCTCTAACACCACCCTCTTCATCCATCCTATCCACCACCCCCAATTACCCCAGCACCCACCCCATCCCCACCCTACCCCACCCACCCCATCCAAAAAAAAAATAAAAAATCTTTTCACTCATATTAAAAAAAAAATGAATATCTCCACCACCCCAACTACCCACCCACCCCACCCCACCCACCTACCACCCTGTTGGGTTTTGATGCATCATGCGCAACGGAATAAACAGATAAAATCAAACACCCAAGAGACCGGATCCGTGCATGTTGATTAAATTAAATACAAGATGAAAGAAACATACCCTTGAAGACCGAATCCACGAACACGGACTTTAAGGTGCTAACGCAAACACCCTCTATCAGTATCCACACATCGAACGGACTCAAGAACGCTTCTTGATTTGACTGCTAGATCCTTAGGCTTGAAAAACATGATTGAAGAACCATTCTTCAATCTCCCTTTGATTATTATGGTTTGATGATGAGCAAAAATCAAACCCCAATAACCTAAGTATAATATGTGTTTTTCTCTCTCCAAGAAACTCTTGTTGATTTCCAAAATCAATGCCTAAGGCTTAGTTTTCGGCTGAAGAGAACACAGAATATATAGTGGGAGAAACCTAATTCCATTAGGTTAAAGGATTCCTTTCCCAGAAAGAAATCTGACAAAAACTCGTCAGCGGACAAACCATCCGTACGGCTAGTCCAAACTATCCGTACGGCTGGTTCTTCCACTTCCCAGTTTTTTCTCGTTTTTCGTGCCAAGTAAGATCCGTTCTGCGTGTGTGACCCAATAGGATTATACTATGTTGGCAACGAGTCCGAAGACCTCGTAAATCATAAGCGGACTCTAGCAAGCCATTATGACTACCCAATTAGTATAACTTTGAAAGCCCAAAGTAACCTTATAGAACATATCATAATCCCTTTGTCACGCGATATCATATTGGACATAAGTCATGGTCCATGTCAACTTATGTTGTCCAATGCTTTCTCGATCCCGAGTAGATTGATATGAGCAAATAACATTGAACGTTTCAATTCATTTGGGTACGGCCGTACATTTTTATCAATCTCACTCATCGAGTGGCCAAGCAGATATCTCTCTTGATAGCGGGACAAATCCCATCTTGACTTATCATTCTTCCCTACAGGAATCCGATTATGCCAATCGTAGCCTTTATAACCACCCGGTTAGGGGTAGCGTTTGAGTACGTCAAACATAATGCTCATCATGTGGAAGACTATGATAATCTCAGGTCTAAGGATAAATGATATAACTATTATGAGATTTAATTATGACATTTGACCATGCCATAAATCTCATAACGGGTCTATCCAGTACTTGTTTTCCAACATGTACCCACAAGTTTAATCTGCATCCTATGCGCTATAATCATCATATGATTATCCATTAAACTCATGTTAGCCCTTCATAAGTGCTAGGGACAATGATCATTATAATAAACATGCAAAAGATATAATAATCAGGTTTGTTATCTCTATAACAATGAAGCTATGATATAACGCATAGGCCTTTCTCAAGGGCCTAGGGCATAATATCCAACACCCCCCCCCCCCAAAAAAAAAAAAAATTCAAAAAATCACTCATATTAAAATTATTTTTGAACACCTCCCCCGCTCCCCACTACCCCACCCCACCCCCACCACCCACGCCCACCCCACCCACCCCTCACCCTAACCACCCCCACCAATTTTTTTTTTACTCTTATTAAACTTATTTTCTAACAACTCCTACATTCGCGCTCCCTACACCCACTACCCCATCACCCCTACCACCTACCCCCACCCCACCCACCCCCCAAAAAAAAAAAAAAAAAAAATAACTCATATTAAAATTATTTTTAAACACCTACCCCACCCACCCACCCCCTACCCCACCCCCACCCCCACCCCCCCAACCACCCATCCCACCCCAAAATCTCCACCCACATTCTATTTTTTTCTCATAATTATTCTTTTCCTCATATTAAATTATTATTATTTTCATATGAAAATATTTCCGGAAAACATTTTTCTTAGATTTACCAAACAACCAAAAGCATGTTTATGTCATTTTTCGGAAAACATTTTCATTTTCCGGAAAACATTTTACGGGAAATCATTTTCCGGAAATTGTTTTACGCGAAACAAACGGAGCCTAAATATAGGGAAGTTGCCGTTCTAGAAACAAAGATCTAGAATGAAAAAAAAAAAAAAAAGAAAAAAAAAAAAACCCTTATGATGATGCCAAAAACGTTCGGATCGGCCTTAATCCAACTCGGTTTTATACCGTTCCCTTAGAATAGTGAGTGACGATTTGGGATTTTCTCCCTTAATGTACTTAAAGCTTAAAAAAAACGTAAAAACGAAAGCACCCGGCCTTCCAATTAGCAGAGCAAATACTAGTCTAATAACTGAGCAATTACCAAAACAAATTGCTTACAGAAAAAATAATGATGATAATAAATTCGTCAAGGAATGGTAATAACAAATTTTATTTCAGTCTTTAAGAAATGGTAATAACGAATTTTATGCTGAAAATCTTTGATTAAAATAGTGCTTAAAATCCATGTATATGTGACATAAATAGTGCTTTAAATCCAACATCCTAAATTTTCTTGAAAAAGTTGAAAATAGAAACTCATTTAGGAGAGGGGGTAAAAATAAGAGCAACCTGGTGCTACAAGAGCTCACACTATACGTGTGGTCCAAGGAAGGGTCATGTCCACACCAAAATGTTGTCATTTTTGTTCACGTTCATGAGCAGAACTGAAAACTCCGCCCCAAAATGTGTTGTCATTTTCGTTCATGGTTATGAACAGAAATAAAGCAATTTTCGACGCAATTTTCATCATGGGTCACTAAACTGTCTGCGCTTCTTTGTGATGAAGCAGCAGTCAGTCCATGCAATTTTCGACGCAATTTTCATCATGGGTCATCTGGAAACAGCCTCTCTGTGCTTTAATACAGGGGCAAGGCTGCGTACATCCGACCCCCCCTTACCCCACCATAGGTGGGAGCCTTTGCGGCACTGGGGTAATGTTGTTGTTGTTGTTGTTATGAACAGAAATGAATGGACACTCTCCTTCAGAGATGGCACAAGTATATAATTTATGTTTTCATTTCATTTCAACCCGAGCGAAGAAGGGCTTGTTTATTCCTAGGGCCCAACCATAAGCTCGACTGCAAACACAGATGAGCTGAGTCAATCTTGAGTCAACTCAGTAATTTATGATCTTTATGCAACTGTGTAAGCATTTTATTCAAGAAAATGTTATTTAGAGGGCCAAGAAGTTATAAGAGAGAATGGGGGCATTGTAGACACCCTTATCTCGCACACCTGATTAACTCCTAATAGGTCTAAAAGCACAACTGACCTCCTAAACCCTTACAACTGCTTAACGAGTCACAATATGCTAAAATAAAGTCTGGTGTAACTAGTACAAAGAAACAGACAAAAAAATCAAGGAACTTTCGTGTTGTGGCTGTGCTGCGGTTGAGCACGACCGAAGCACCGGATTTATTTTATTTAAGAGTTACAGAGCAGAAACCGGAAAATTTTGGCAAAATATTTGCAAAGACTACAACGTCTCGTTCAGCAGGATGGACCATCCACTTTATGGAAGCCTGTTATCTTCACGAACGAAATCCAACGTCTCGGGAAAGAGTAGCTGCCAGTAGTGTCCTTTGAACGCTCGGTAGAGGGTTCTGTCGACACTTTCACATTAGAAGAGATAAAACTTAGTGAGACTTAGTGAGAACACACAACTAGTCACACCACAACACACACAGCGGAATGTAAATTAAACACAAATAGGAATTAACACTTATCTTCAGTAATGAACTGAAGACAATAAAACTCTTCTATTAAGAATATGAATATCAACGATTACAGTAGACTATCATAAAAGAAGAACTAAAACACTCAAGAATATCAATTCTTAACAAGTTGTATTCAACTAAAATACTAAAGCTTACAAAACTCGATTCTCAGCAAAGACTCTCGTTCTAAAACCTCAAAATCGATCAATGAAACTATCAGCCGTCCTTGGTATATATACACACGGCATTGATATCCTTTGATTGGGCAATCTTGACTCAAGGATCTTGAGATAAACTTCAACATGATTCTTTCTATAATTGAGCCAATCCTTGATATTGTGAGATCCTACAAAAACTATAAAGATATACACTATACAACTAATTAATAAGTTAGTAACTAAAACATAAGAAAGTAACAAATCTAAATTAAAGATTAATAAACTAAAACTAAATTGCCGTGTACATAGCACACTTTCAATCTCCCCCTGATTTGTTGCTTTCTGGTCAAAAACAAAAAACCAAGGCGGAGATGCACAAAACAAACAAAATACTAAACTAAATTAAGACTAAGAGTGTTTAATAACAACCAACCAAAAATTAAAACCAGAAAAAATACCACAACCGATTATGCTGCATCATCTTCTCCAAGACTTCCACTTCCACTTGCTTGTTGTTGATTCAAATTCAAATTTTCCCAACGAAAACCTTCATGGGAAACATCCTTGAAAACATTACTGCTACCACCAGCTTCTACTCCCCCTTTTTGTCCAGAAAGTCGACCCTTCTCTGCTAGAAGTCTGTTTCTCCTTGCAGATAGCTCCTGAAACTTCACTCTATACTCCAGCATGGTCTTCTCCAGAAAGGAGATCTCTTCATCATAGATGATAGCAGGATCAGTTGGTGGGGATGGCGGTAAGTTCACATCATCATCCACATCAGCTATATCATCATTCTCTTCTGCCTGCCCATCCCCATAGTCAATGGGAATGTCAATCAAACGGTATGCATGCGAAGTTACAGTTTAATTCCCAAACCATCATCTTTAATACCAGACAGATCCTTCTCCAACAATTCAATTCCTTATTCCAGACATATAGAAGAGATGAGGCATGGAAATGGCAAAGCCCAGGGCAGCACCTTTTCAGCAAACTGAGTAACACTTCCAAAGATTACTTCTCCAAGATTAAACCCCTCTCTTTTGACAACTCTATAGATTAACTCCGCATTTGGAATTGTAACAGTGGAACCATTTGAAGAGGGTCTCCAGTTGTAGGTGGACAATTTGAACAGATATCCATACAAACTGGTGAGAGAGGTTATCTGAATTCCTTTCTTCCATTTGGAGAGTAAGCCATTGGAGATGGTTGAGGCTAAGAGGTCAGGGTGGACAGGCAATTGAGGACCAATGGGAGGAGGAGAGGACAAGAACTTGTTTATTTCAGCCACAGAAAATCTCACATATTTTCCCCTCACATACACAAGACCACTCCTTTCAGACCTTGGATCTTTGATATCCACAGTCAGGTTTGCATAGAACTCAGAGACCAGGCAAGGATAGTACACAGAAGGGAATGTAACAGAGTTGTAGAGATTAAGATCTTTCAGGAGTTTATCTAAATTGATAGTGTCAAAGCCAACATCTCTAACCCTTTCTGCAACAACTCTTTTCTCAGCAAAAAGTTTCCCCCTATCCTTAGCTTCAGGAGTAAGATAGAAAATGTCAAGTGGATCACTTACAGAGGAATGTACAGTCTTCCTTTTGGTGGAACGCCTAGACACAGGCGTGGAGCTAGGAGGAGCATTCCTCTTCTTAGAGTTCCTGGTTCTTGGTGTGGCTGCTGGTGGGATCTCATCTTCCATCTCATCAGCTTTGAATCCTTCCAGATCATCCTTCCCCAATTTGAATGTGGAGTCTGATTCCTCTGAGTCATTGGAATCAGATCCAGCTTCTTCAACCTCCTCTTCTTCATCAACCACTTGTTTTCCCTTCTTCAAGGCTCTTTGTTCATCTAACAGCTGTTGAAGAGAAACATTGTCCTCCTCTTTTTCATCATTAGACTCTTCTTCATCAGCTTCAGCCTCAATCTCCTCTTCTACATGTGCACAGTGATCATGAACTTCTTCAACTTCAGAGGCTTTTTCAACATGAGATTGGAGTTCTTGTTGAGTGACAATAACATGAGGGAAGATGTCAGATACTTCTCCCCCTTTCTCTGACCTTTTTCTATGAACAAGCTGATAGGCCTCCATATCATCCCTTTCAGATTCACTTGTTTCATCTCTGAGGCTCAGACTTGTCTGAGCTGTGACAGGGGCTGCCGGAGATTTCGCCGGCGGTGGAACAAAGGATCCCCTTCTCGGAGTTTGCTTCCTTGTTTGTTTCTTTGAACTGGTTCCTTTCTTCTCTTTCCCTTTTGATTTTGAAGGTTTAAAGTCATCATCACTAGCTTCGATCATCTCAGGTTCCCCCATGAACGGTCTCCTTTTTGGAGAAACTGATTCCATGCGAGGTTCAAACCCTCGTTGACGGAGAGACCACCTTGGGGCATGTTTAACCCCATACTTTTCTCCAACAGCCTTCAAGTTTCCTGGGTTTTCGACCTCAATAGCATTTGTCTCATCTCCAGGAAGAGACACAGAGATTTCCGCATCCTCTGTGTTAAATGATGGAATAATGGCTGAGTTTGAGATTTCTGGAGACTTCGCCGGAGATTGAGATGGGGAACTAGGGTTTTGATCGGTCATTGAGAGTCTGCAAAAGGTTAGGAGAGAGATAGAGTAGAGATAGAAGACAAATTTGGAGAGAGAGTAAGTAAGAGGGGGGATGAGATCACATCAATTATAAAATCCCACTCACACCACACTCCTATACCAACTAGACCTCTAGAAACTAGGAAGTACAGCTAGGGATTTGATTACCTTGGCAGAGGGACCCACCGACAGTCAAGGAGGCCGTCAAACACACCACCTCCGAAAAGATAGATGGAAAGGATAATGATCACAACAAAAATTGGAAAACAAGATTTATCCAATATTTTGTGATAATTCGACCTGCCATAGACATTAAAAAAATCCCTGAAAAAAGATACTCCCCCTAAATACATGGCCAATAGAAATCAATTTATTCATGGACTTGATAGAACAGAATAGTACAAGAATATAAGTAGAGAAGAACACAGAATTAATTAGATGAGATATTCACAAAGGTTGGGATGACTCAAGAAATAAAAAATAATAAAAAGAAAGTATGAAAGTGTAGTGTGTATCTCAACTTTGTGTGACATGGAATGACATCTCACCCGGGGACTCAACTTATCCAAGAACTTCAATGAACTGAACTCCCTATCATCTCAGCATCTAGAATGCGCCCACCCCTTTTTTAATTGTGGGAAATGAATTTAAGGGTAGCTTTCACTCTGCATTAAAACCAAAGATAGCCTTTTCTCTTACAAATGATCTTATCAAATTCGAGGCACACTTTGTTTATGTGTGAGTTCGTTTGATCACATTTGGATTGGCTGCATACATTGGAGGAGCAGCTGTTTCCCAAGAAGGCATCCACTGAGAGATATACAACAAGTAGGCAATTCGCCTTAATAATCATAGGGAGAGTTCACAGTTCAAGGACCAACCAAGTCAAGAGAGAGAGAGTCAAGTGGTCACTCAGAGATACACAGTGCAGATAGAACAATGCATTTTTTTTATTTTTTTTTTGTTAATATGAATATAATACAAGTGTGACACATGGTGTGATCAAACAGGGGATCACACCATCATATGATGCAAAGTCCAAGAGACTTCCTTAGGGAGGAAAATCTCTGAAAGTCTAGGGCCTTTGTGAAAATATCAGCCAATTGATTCTCTGTTCTTACAGGTTCTAGGCTAACAATTTTCTGTTCAACCAAATCTCGAATAAAGTGATGTCTAATGTCTATGTGTTTAGTTCTTGAATGTTGGACAGGATTTTTTGCAACATCCATCGCACTCAAATTATCACAAAAGACAGTAAGAATCTCACTTTTCAACCCATAGTCCTTAATCATCTGATTCATCCAGAGGAGTTGTGTGCAACAGCTACCTACAGCAACATACTCTGATTCAGCAGTGGACAATGACACACAGTTCTGCTTTCTACTGAACCAGGAAACAAGGTTGTTGCCAAGATAAAAACACCCTCCAGTTGTACTCTTCCTATCATCAGAATTTCCAGCCCAGTCTGAGTCACTGAAGCCTACCAAATTGGTGTTGGTTTCTCTAGTGTAACTAACCCCCAAATTCACTGTCCCACTCACATACCTAATGATCCTTTTGACAGCAGTTAAGTGACTCATCTTTGGGTTGGCTTGGTACCTAGCACAAAGGCACACACTGAACATGATGTCAGGACGACTTGCAGCCAAATACAACAAGCTCCCAATCATACTTCTAAAGAGTGTTGGGTCAACACTCTCCCCATCTTCATCAATACTCAACTTTTGGGAAGATCCCATAGGAGTTTTTTTATGAGAAGCCTTCTCAAGACCAAACTTTTTCACTAAGTTCTTGGCATACTTGCTTTGAGAGATGAACATTCCTTCTCTACTTTGCTTTATTTGAAGTCCAAGAAAATAGTTTAACTCACCAACCATGCTCATTTCAAATGTGGATGTCATGCTTTTGACAAAGTAGTCAAGCATGATCTTAGAAGATGACCCAAAGACAATGTCATCCACATATATTTGAGCAACAAGAATTTCTCCTTTCTCTCTTAAGATAAACAAGGTTTTGTCTACCTCACCACTCTTAAACCCCATTTGGATGAGATGCCCAGTTAGTTTCCCATACCAAGCTCTAGGGGCTTGCTTGAAGCCATACAAGGCCTTTTTCAATCTGAACACATGACTGGGAAACTGAGGATCTACAAAGCCCTTAGGTTGTTCAACATAGGCTTCCTCATTAAGCACTGCATTTAGAAAGTCACTTTTCACATCCATTTGGTGTAAAGTGATTCCTAAGTAGCAAGAGATAGCAAGAAGAAGCCTAATGGACTCTATCCTAGCAATTGGGGCAAAAGTTTCTTCAAAATCAATCCCCTCAATCTGAGTGTACCACTGAGCCACAAGTCTGGCTTTGTTCCTAGTTATTACCCCATTTTCATCAGTTTTATTCTTGAAAATCCATTTGGTACCAATCACATTTCCCCCACTAGGCCTAGGTACCAAAACCCACACATCATTTTTCTCAAATTGGTTCAGTTCTTCTTGCATGGCAACAATCCAGTTATCATCCATCATAGCCTCATTCACATTTTTTGGCTCAAGATGAGAGACAAAACAGCAAGAACTTACCTTGGAGACCAGAGATGTGGTGCAACTCAGACCTGCAAGGTCTCTGTAGTTAACTCTTGGTACCTGTCTTACCTTTACCTTTTCATGCACATCACCGACCACTTGAGATATTGGGTGGTCCTTCTGGATTCTACTGGGCACATCTTTGGTCCTCCCTACATCTGTATCCTCTTGATCTGAACAGCTGGATGCCTCTGATTCTGAATCAGTCTGTCCTGGGTCAGGTGTGACCTTAGGTGTGTTATCACCAGGATTGTCACCAGGATTGTCACATTCGCTTACACCAGTAGACTTGTCAGATTCATCATTTGCGGGGTCCAGCTGATCCACAATTCCTGAAACATCATCCTCAACAGTCTTTAGATTTAAATCAGAAAAATCATCAAAGGTGACATTAATGGATTCCACAATAGTTTTGGTTTTAAGGTTATACACCCTGTATGCCCTACTGTTTGTGGAATACCCCAAGAACACCCCTTTGTCACTTTTGGAGTCAAATTTAGACAAATGTTCCCTGTCATTTAACACATAGCAAACACACCCAAACACATGAAAATACTTGAGGGTTGGCTTCTTTCCCAAAAGTATTTCATAAGGAGTCATGGTGGAACCAACTCTCAAGTAAACCCTATTGCCAATGTGGCAGGCAGTATTGAGAGCCTCTGCCCAGAATCGCTTTGAGATGTTTTTAGAACTAAGCATAACACGTGCCATCTCTTGGAGAGTTCGATTCTTTCTTTCAGCCACCCCATTCTGTTGGGGTGTCTTAGGGGCAGAGAACTCATGAGTGATGCCTTTGGAATTGCAGAACTCAGTGAACTGAGAATTTTCAAACTCAGTTCCATGATCAGACCTGATTCTCACAACTTTCTCTCCATGCAAATTCCTCACCTTTTTGTACCAGATTTTGAAAACATCAATTGCCTCAGACTTTTCTTTCAAAAACAACACCCATGTATACCTTGAAAAATCATCAACACACACAAAAGAATACTTTTTCTTACCAATACTCTCAACCTCAATGGGACCCATAAGATCAGTGTGTATTAGTTGAAGATTCCTAGTGGCAGAACTATGAGTGACCCTTTTGTGGGGTGTTTTAGTCTGTTTACCCTTTTGACAAGGACCACACACACAAGGATTTTTAAAATTCAGTCTGGGCAAATCTTTCACAGCATTAAACCGAACCAACTCTTCCATTTTCCTAATGCTGGCATGACCCAATTTTTGATGCCACAACTCAAGATCATCCTTTTTGGCTGAGAGACAGGACAGATTGCTTCCAAAGGTATAGCAATTATCCTGTGATCTAGTGCCAGTGAATAGACAGGAATCAGAATTATCACAAACTTTGCACTCATGCTTATCAAACCGAACATAAAGATTGTCATCACATAGTTGACTTATGCTTATGAGATTAGCTTTCAGTCCTTCTACGTGATAGACATTCTTTAGTTTTGGCATATGATCAATGCAAAGAGTGCCTTTACCAACAATCTTACCTTGGGCTCCTCCCCCATAATTCACATTTCCTCCGTTTATGGGAGAGTAGTCAGACAAGTATTCAACATTACCTGTCATGTGCCTTGAGCACCCACTGTCAAAATACCATGAGCTTGACACACTCCCTTTTAGAGAGGTGAGAACAACTTTGCATTCCTCAGATCTCTTGACTTTCCACACAAACTTACCATTGTTTTGATGCTGAGGAGCATGGTGAGATGTCACCTGCCTTCTCACTTGTGGCACTGGTTCTCCAGCATCCCTTAATCTCTGAAAACAAAAAGGTCTGATGTGACCAGGATTAAAACAGTAATGACAAACAAAACGTTTCTTCCTAGGTCTATCACTCTTTTGAAAATTGTGACTTTTTGAACCAGATGCTTCTTCTTTGACAAAAACATTGTTATACCCTATACCAGCTCTAGAGTAGCTTCCAATACTCAACACTTCATCTAGTTTTGCTTTTCTAGTGTTCAATTTAGTGAAGGTTTCATCAGCCTTTTCAAGCTTAGACTTAACTTTTTCAAGTTCCATTTCACCTTTGGTGATGATAACCTCCAGTTTTCCTATGATTTCCTTTTGGTCATCATTTTCCTTAGACACTCTCTCAAGTTCCTTTTTGAAAGCATTGTTTTCCTCAAGAAGTTTTTGGTTCACTTTTTCAAAAACAGCAATTTTTTCTACATGTTTCTCCCAATCAGCAAAGAGATCCGTGTAGGCTTCATGAAGTTCTCCATAGTTCTCTTCACCCTCGTCTTCCTCTGTATTTTCATTAGTGGTGGATTTGAAGCATTTAAGTGCAGAGTCAGAGGGTGTGACCGAAGATGAGATGTTATCACCATACTCACCAGAATGTAAGTGATTTAAAGAATCTGAGTCAATGACAGCTATGAGAGGAGTCTCATCTTCATCCTCACTATCACTTAGGGTTGCAGTTAGACTCATACCCTTTTTCTTCAGAGTGTTTTTACACTCATTAGCATAGTGACCAAAGCCTTTGCAGGCTCTACACTGAATATTATCACTTTTGTTTTTGGTAAAGCTCCCAGGCCTCTTGAAACTACTCTCAGTGTCTTCTTTGAACTTATCTCCACCATTTTGAAACTTAGGTGGAAACTTGTTTTCACGTTTGTTTTTTAAAAAGATGTGAATTTCTTTGTTAGTAAAGCAACATCATCACTTTCTAATTCAGATTTATCAATTTCTTTTGAAATTTCTTCAATTTCCTTTGGAACTTTAGACACATTAGCAAGAGCATTAGCAAGGGCTATGTTATCAGCCTTGTGTTGCTGTTGAATAGCCAAATTCATTTCAAACATGGTTAGTTTGCCAACAAGAGCATTATATCCCAAGGTGGCAGTGTCATTGGCTTCTTCAATAGTAGCAATTTTTATGTTAAACTTTTCTGTAACGGTTCTTAGTAACTTACTTACTAGCCTAGCATTAGAAATAGGCTCACCTAGGGAGAGGCACTCATTAGAGATATCTTTGATTTTAGCAGAATAGCTTTTGATATCTTCAGTGTCTGACATTCTCAAGTTTTCAAGCTTAGTCATGAGAATCCTCAACCTAGTGCCTTTCACTCCTTCATCTCCTTCACAATGAGCTTGAAGAATATCCCAAGCATTTTTGGCAATGCTTTGATTGGTGACCAGTCTGTACATGTCTTCATCCACATGACTAGATATGGCACCCAAAGCTTTGGAATTATAATTTGCTAGGGTTACTTCATCAGTTGTCCAGTCTTTCTCCGGTTTAGAAATGTAGACTTTTTCTTCAGAGGTTTCACCCTCTGCAGCCTTACTTTCCATCCTTGGAGGAGTCCAGGCAACTATGATACTCCGCCATGCTCTTTCATCAATTGCTTTGATGTACAGACGCATTTTGGATTTCCACAAGGCATAGTTTGTACCATCCAACACAGGTGGTCGATACTGACTCAACTGACCTTCCATAATGACTATCCTTTCTGGATCTCACTTAGTATATCGAGTGGTGGCTCTGGTGCCAATTGAAAGTTTAGATAGCTAGAAAGATCAACCAAACAGAGACGTGGTGTGAGACTTAGTGAGAACACACAACTAGTCACACCACAACACACACAGCGGAATGTAAATTAAACACAAATAGGAATTAACACTTATCTTCAGTAATGAACTGAAGACAATAAAACTCTTCTATTAAGAATATGAATATCAACGATTACAGTAGACTATCTTAAAAGAAGAACTAAAACACTCAAGAATATCAATTCTTAACAAGTTGTATTCAACTAAAACACTAAAGCTTACAAAACTCGATTCTCAGCAAAGACTCTCGTTCTAAAACCTCAAAATCGATCAATGAAACTATCAGCCGTCCTTGGTATATATACACACGGCATTGATATCCTTTGATTGGGCAATCTTGACTCAAGGATCTTGAGATAAACTTCAACATGATTCTTTCTATAATTGAGCCAATCCTTGATATTGTGAGATCCTACAAAAACTATAAAGATATACACTATACAACTAATTAATAAGTTAGTAACTAAAACATAAGAAAGTAACAAATCTAAATTAAAGATTAATAAACTAAAACTAAATTGCCGTGTGCATAGCACACTTTCAACTTTCACATTAGAAGAGATAAAACTTGGTACCACCAATTTTGATGATTCAAATGTTATTGGTGTTGGAGGATTTGGGAAGTTGTACAAAAGGATGATCAATGGAGGGACAGAAGTAGCAAATCTTTTCGAAACAAGGCTTTGTTTTTGTTATCTTGCCCTTGTGTTGACTACAACCATAATCAAAGAAACATATTTCATCCTCACCATATTGCCACTTTAGTGTAAGTGTTAAAGATGGGAAGAGTATATGGTAGAAGATATTATTAAAAAAAAAAAAAAAAAAAGGAGAGAAATCCATGAAAGAGAAAGAACGTATGTTTCTAAATTACCCAAGTCAGTGAAATAGTAGAAGGCCTATCGACATTCTGAACCACTGTACTTTGCTCTAACTCCGGTTTTAACCACCCATGTTTATTTTTAGCAAGTTTAACCACCCTACTCTAAATACGCTTTTATTAAACCTAAACCCCTTAACAACATCCAAAATTGTTAGAAAAACTAACAAACTTAACGAGAGTTGAGGCTAAAATTGAGGGGGTATAAAGGCTAATCGAGCGTAAATATTCAATTGTTGATGGCAACTAACATATTACAAGATAGAAAGCTCGAATTGAGCTCTTGAAACTCCATTGTTGGCCCTTTACAAAAAGTTTGAACTTGAGCTCAATTCGGGCTACTTGTAAAATGTTGGATTCATCAGCAATTGAATATTTTTTGATCGATTAAGCCTTGATTCCTCCTTGATTTCAGTCTCTACTCTCCTGAATTTTAGAATTGTTCGTTATTAGAGGGTGTTAAAGTTAACTCTCGTTAGGTTTTATTAGTTTTTTCTAACAATTTTGGATGTCATTTAGTTGTTTGGGGTTTAGTAAAAGCGTATTTGGAGTAGAGTGGTTAAAACTGCTAAAAAAAACATGGGTGGTTAAAAGCGAAGGTAGAGCAAAGTACAGTGGTTCAAACCATAGTAGAAAGAGGAAGGACAGGACACAACAAGAAGAATAAATAGAGCTAGATATCACCCACCACACTTTAATGTAGAATGCATATATATGCGTATACTAATCGACATTTAGGGATCATCTCCCTAAACGTGTGAACGAAAACATCCGGCCTTCCAATTGTCAGAGGAAAAAGTCTAATATTTGAGCAATCATCACAACAAATCGCGTACAGAAATAATAAAAACACTAATAACAATAATGAAATCGACAAGGAAGATTATACTGACGAGGTTCAAAGACTCATCACTTGGTGTAGAGGGTGTCTTCCCATGGATGGCGGTATAGGGGCTGCTTCAGCCTCTTTTGGTCATAAGTATGCCTGCAATAACAAATTAGTAATATGTCAGTAACAAGAAACAGTGCTAACAAAAATACTGTGCAGAAAATTTGAGTATCTGTGTATCTAGTAGTCTAAAGGTCAATTGCGTTGACCACTCAGAACCAGTTAGGCTTGTAAAAGAGCACAATTCAGAGGCTTAAAAAATGTTCATCTTTTATCGCGCTTGAGCTAACTCGAGCCAAGTAACCTATGCTCATGCTCGATTTGACTACTTCATAAACGAATGATAGCAAGCCACATTAAGCAAAGCCAAGTTCAGACTTCACTCGAGCTGAAAGTCAAAAATATACCTCTTCCTCCATCCCTAGACGATTGTCCTTTTTCCAAAAAATAAAAAATGTCCCTAGAAGTTTGTAAATCACTATAGTGTCCTAATTTGCACTTGCTATCACAACACATCCTCATTAAGAGTATTCATTTGTATGTGAAAAATGATGCTTAAAATCTAACATCCTTAATATATACTCCCTCCGTCCCAGCTCACTTGAGACTTTTTGACCAAAACTGGTCAACTTAAGGTCGGTTTGACCAACACTTTGTAGAAATATTTATGTTCCAAAAAACTTTTTAAAAATTGTTATTGAGAGGATTTTTAATGGTGGTCATTTTACATTTTTTTAATTTTTGTTCGGATCCAAAAAACTTTTTAAAAATTGTTATTGAGAGGATTTTTAATGGTGGTCATTTTACATTTTTTTAATTTTTGTTCGGATCATAATATTTCTATAAAGTGTTGGTCAAACCGACCTTAAGTTGACCAGTTTTGGTAAAAAAGTCTCAAGTGAGCTGGGACGGAGGGAGTATATATATTAAAAAAAAAAAAAAAAAAAACTGAAAATGAAAACTTATTTAGGGATAAAGGGAGTATTATGAACAAAAAACAGATAACTGCATACCCTCCGTCCCAAAAATATGCTGTCATTTGTGTTTTTGTGGTTATGAACAGAAATGAAAAATCCACTTCAAAATGTGTTGTCAATTTCGTTCATGATTACGAACAGATATGGACACTCATCCCAAGACTGAGAAAGCATATAATTCCTGATCATTTCGACCCAAGTCAAGCTGGGCTTGTTTACTCCTCAAATTGACGCAGCTGAGCCGAGTCAAATCTTGAGTCCACTCAGTAATACTAGTATTAACAGCCTAGCGCCAGTTGACTGAAAGTTCACTCACAGATAAAAAATGTTTTCCTTTAACTTCTGATTAATTTATAAAATGGATTGTTAGAGGTAAGAAACTGTCGAAAAGATCTCTAAGCAAAAGGCAACTTACCCAATGAGACCTATGGAACGGGCCCAGACGAAAAGCCCATTAAGGTAACCGATCTCAACAATCTCGTTGATTTCTTGCTTGGTGAACATTCCACTACCAGCAAGAAGATCCAAGAAGAGAGTCCCAATGGCACCGTCTACGTTGAGGACTAGGGTGTTTGCCTTTGAAAGAGTGTACGTTTCAACTTCAACTGCATACTCCATGTACTTCACGGAAGGGAAATTAGTCCGTGCAAATATTTGTAGTAGCTCGACTCTCTTATCTCTGTTGTCACCTCTCTTGATCCTTTTCCACAACAAGGATATAAACAATAAGTTTTTGAATTGTTGAAAACAACATATTCAAAATCAGGGTTTTGCCATTCAAGATTACGATATAAATGCAGACAATTCAAAAACCCAAGAATGGGAATGTATTATAATATACCTGTGTCCGATTCCGGGAACACGGATACCCTTCTTTTTCATACTTTCCACAAATTCATATGGTGTCAGGTTCTGACAAGACAACAATATATTTCAGATCCTAAAAAGAATCAGAATAACCAAACACTCGGCTCTGCAAGAATAGTCTCATTTGACAAGTCAAAATTGTTATGATTGTAGATTTATTGTTTTGTATATCCTTGAAATTGAACTACTCCATTTGTCCCAATAAGAGTAACAACTGACTAAACACTTTGTAAAAAATAAAAAATATGATGATTCTAATAAAAATCTAAAGTTTGTTATCTATAATATTTTTAATGGTGAATCAATAACAATTTTTTATTTTATTTTTAAGATCATCAAATTTTCTATAAGATCTTGGACAAATTGCACTTAAGTTGACCATTTGGTCAAAATGGTGCAGGTTGCTATGGGACGGAGGGAGTACAGAAAATGTGTTTTTGAATCATTAAGAGAATGCCACAAAAACTGACCCTGTCGTAAGCATCCTTGAAATATCGAGCAGCATCATCAACAGCTCCGCCGAATCTGGGACCAATTGTTAGCAAACCTGTTTCATATGCTCAGTTAATAAACATAACCATAATAGACCAACACGTCAAAGAAAACATTCAGTTGAACATTTAAAGAAATGACTATTCATGTAGAATGGAAGAAAAAACAAATTGGGTACTATATTGTACTCCCTCCGTCTCAAAATAGATGTCGTTTGAGAGTGTTTTACACATATTAAGAAATGTCATTAATGCATGTGAAGAAGTCTCAAATACCCCTAAAGTAATTCAACTACCTAGGTAATTAAATGGTTAGGTAAGAGATAGTTCACTATCATTATTAAGGGTATAATTGGTATAGAACAACAAAAAAGCTTTGAAAATAGTCAAACGACAAACATTTTGAGACAAAAATTAACTCCCAAAACGACATCTATTTTGAGACGGAGGGAGTACCTGAAACAAGGCAGGATACAAGATCTTTTCCTGCCCGTGCTGTCACTATTGTATTGTGGGACCCAGATACACAAGGACCATGGTCAGCACACAGCATAATGCAAATCTGGTTCAAAAGAAATAGGTAAGAAACAAGCTAGACAAGATTATCTTGTTGCTTTATGGACCATCTTATCTATAGGAAATGTTACTGTATTAAGTACACCAACGAATGAAAATAATTCCATTATACTCAAATAATCCATGTTGAAAGTAAAATTTTATGGATGAAAATAGTTTTAAATACTCGGCCAGTCCCAAAATGTTTTTCCCTCTTTTTTTGACGTTAGTATGAAGGAACTTTGAGCAATAATTTTAGTTTACTCCCTCCATCCCAATTTAAAGTTCCTAGTTTGACTTTGCATGGAGATTAAGAAAAAATAAATGTTGTGAGTATGAAAAGTAAAGTGGGAGAGAGAAAGTGGGTAGGGATTTTTTGTTGTGAGAATGACAAGTGGGTCCCACTTTCCATTTTAGGTAATAAAGCAAAGTAAGAACCTTAAATTGGGACAGACTAAAAAGGAAAGTAAGAACCTTAAAGCGGGACAGAGGGAGTATTTTATTTATCCTAATGAAAATATAAAAGTTGTTAATACACCATTACAAATACTAACAATAACAAGTTTCATACTTTCATTAGGATAATTAAGTTAAGCTAAAATTATTGCTCAAAGTTCCTTTGTACTAACGTCAAAAAAAGAGGGAACAACATTTTGGGACGGAGGGAGTATATAATTTGAATGTAATAAGTGTAGATTTGTGAAGCATTAAGTTTATTATCTTCATTTTTCAAAGATGACTTCCGTATTAGAAAGTTCCAAAACTGAAAGTAAGATTCTTAAGAAGGTTCCGAAATTGAAATGGAGGCTCTTTGACCTCAATGTCCCAACACAGCAAAGTTCTATGCGGAGAGCGAGTGAATGCAAATTCTATAAGAGGACCAAAACAAAAGACCAGAGCTAACTGAACAGACCTCAATGAAACGTGTACAATAGTGAGGGAGGATGCGTTTGAACCATAAAAGAGAAATAACATCACCCACACCATATCCTTGGTTGACAACGGAAGATATTATTGGCACACCAGCATAACATGGATCATCAGCTGCATATCGTGATAATTTTAATTTTTTTTAAATGGGGCACAATTAAATACTCCCTCCGTCCCATAACTATGTGCACAAATTGCCATTTTGGGTGTTCCATGATAAGTCACACTTTTCTAAAATGGCAAAAGAATCTTTACTATTCATCCACTCATTCTCTCTCCTACTTTACTTTTACACTCACAACACCAATCAACCTACTATTCCCTACCCCAGTTTCTCTCTCCTACTTCACTTTTCACACTCACAACAACTACCCACTACTATTCATCCCTTAGTTCCCATGCAAAACCCATTTTGTACACATAGTTATGGGACGGAGGGAGTATCTTTGAAAAGTTGATACAATATTGTTTCTAAATCAAGTGTAGAGTGATCAAGCAAGTACCTTTTTCGTCGCATATGGTGGTGATGATATGAGTAGGCACTCGTACTTTCCCGCTCTTAATTGCAGAGTTAAGATCCTCAGGAAATGGTGGAGGCGTAACTTCCTTGATGGGAGTAATATTCCCTGCCTCAACCTATGGAAGAACACATTTAGAAGTGAATTTTGAAAAGAAATTTGATACTTGTCACACTTTCTTTTTTGTCCGTCCCAAAATAAATGTCGCCTTTCTAAACAAGGAAATAGTTCTAGTGTAATTTTATCATTGTACAAGCAATGCACAAACGAATAAAGCACACTCCTTATTGATGTTGAAAAGTCAAACGTGACAATTATTACAGGACGGAGAAAGTATTTACCAACTTCGCGAATGTTTCCTTGATGGAAGTTTCAAACGCTTCATAGGAAGTGGGAACCACAGCTCCTGCAGCTCGAAGGGCTTGATTCTTTGCTTGTGCCGACTCCAATTCACCACCAATCTTTGCACCCTGTTTAGCCAATCACAAACTTGGAGATGATTACAGAGAGGTAATAAAAGACATATTACCGTACCCAAATGCGTGACCAAATTGTACCTCTGACTTGAATAGTGTTGCACAAGTTTCACTGACCCATGCACACGCTGGTTTTTTAGTTTTTTCCTGTTTGAGAGCTTCGACTAGGGAATACTCATCTCGTCCACCGAGTTCCCCAAGGACAACAATCATTTTGATCTGATTTTGACAGGAGTAAAAATATTAGCAAGATTCCCGAAGCTGGACAGACAAAAAAATGTCAAATCTTGAAGTGACCCTAGAAGAGAGTGTGTAGAAGAAACCTGAGGGATGTTATTGAACCGCAAAGCATGGTCAGAAAGAGTAGACCCGGGGAAAACATCTCCTCCAATAGCAATACCTAACAAGAGTAAACAATCAGCATCTTAACAATTTCTAGGTAATACCAGCACAATGAACCGCAAGAGTAAGGGTAAGGGTGGATGCGCTTTGGAACTAGGAACATAGACTCTTTGACAGGGAGATCAACGGAAGTAGTGGAGGTTATGAGGGGAACATTCACATAATGTGTTTACAAGAGACTAAGTAGTTTGGAGAGAAAGCAAGAGAATTGTATCTTGTAGGTTATAAGCTTTGTATTCAAGGAAAGGATAAGGGTATGAATGGATCATAAATGAGGTGGCAAAAGATGTCCTAGGGAAGCTAAAGGAAGAATGCCACCAAATAAGGACTCATCTTGGTGGAACAATGAAGGCAAGTGAGAATGTTATAACTTATTGGATATAAAAGAGGAGGAAAAGATGTTGAAGCCTCATATATCCCACATCAACTTGGAGATTAAAATTGATAAGCTATATAGATTGGCTAACCTCACCCCTTAACAAGGCCTTTTAAGGGGATGAGGACCCAATGATGATCTAGCCCAAAGTTTGGCCCACGATGATCTAGCCCCACGTCACCCAATTATATGTCCACGCGTAAGCCCAAAGTTCGGCGGGGGCGTGTTGGAGTAATTATCCCATATCGAGAATTAACTAGCCAATGCCAGACTATATAAAGATCCAGGGCCACTCCTCCCATTGCCAAATGGTTGTGGGATGGAACCTCAGACTTTAATATGGTATCAGAGCCGGCCCAAGTTGATGATGGGCTTGAGTCAACCCGTGTTGGGTGTTCGTATTGGGTTTGAATTGACCCGTGGTGGGTTTGAGTTGATAATAATGCCGGCGTAATGATGATCCACGTGTAGAGCCCATAGAATCGGCCTACACGTGAGGGGGCGTGCTGAAGCCTCATATATCCCACATCAACTTGGAGAGTAAAATTGATAAGTTATATAGATTGGCTAACCTCACCCCTTAACAAGGCCTTTTAAGGGGATGAGGACCCAACTCTAATAAAAGACATATAAAGACTTGTGTATGAGGGAGAGGAAGACGCGAGATGTTGGAAGGGGGGAAGGGTAAATGTGTGAAGGATGTACACCAAAACGTTCTTGTCGGAGATGAGGGGATAAAGGATAGATAAATGTCGTACTTTGATACCTTGCTCAATGGCGATCAAGAGCAAGATATCAGAGATTTATATATCTATTTGAGCATGATTAATCGAGAATTTAAGCGGAGAATTCAAACGGGTGAAGTGAAAATGGCATTAAAAAGATTAGATTGAAAAAAGGACTGATGGCATACATATTAAGGTTTGGAAGTGTTTTTTTTTTTTTTTTTTGAGGGGGGGGGAGGGGGTGGGGAGGAGGAGAAAGAAATCAAATGGTCACACCACTGTTTAACAAGATATGTAGAAGTAACCAGATGCCATTGAAGTGAAAGAAAAGTATTCTAATCCATTTGAATACTCCATCCGTTTCGAATTAACTGGCGTTTTAGCCTTATGCGCACAAACCAATATTGCATTAATCACTCTTAAACTTTCCATATTTACCCTTTATCTATCCACTTAAATACAATGAATAATTAGGGAACTTATGAGAGAGAATCACACAGATAAACTATTCTGATAATTTTTTCCATCTCTTTTCCTTTCATCAAAACCTAACCCACGCCCCTTTTCCTCCCCATCCAAATTATTCAAGCTGCTTCAATGGAAGCATTTGCAAACAACTACAGTAAGGGGAAAAACAACAACAGATAATTTCACTTCTCCATTTAAGCTCTCCGTTAAACTCCATTTTTTTCTCAATCTCCATTCCGTTAGATCTCCCACACCCCTTTTCCTCCAAAGCCCTAACTCAACGCCCTCTTTTACGCTCCACCATCAACCTCCAAATCCGCATCCATGGTTCTCCGTCAAGAAACAAGGTATCTGCAACAAGATCGCCGGACCTTGAGGCTCCTGCGACGAATTTCGATGCCCTGAAGAAAATTCAGACTGGAGATTTGTTCTTGAGTGAAGATGAATAAGAGTGTTTGGGAGGAAGTTGAAGAAGAGAAACAAAAGAAAGAAATAGAGAGAAGCGAGAGACGGGGAACTCTAGGCGCAGTTTGCATTAATGAAAGATAGGGGTAGTTTCGTCAAACAGAGCCTAAAAACCAAAAAACGACAGATAAAGTGAAATATGAACAAAAGTTTAATACGACACTTAAAGTGAAACGGAGGGAGTAATAACAAAGGTGAAGTCCAAGATTTTGCCAACTATCGGAGCTCAAACAAATGAACCATAGCATCAAACTTAATAAACGAGGGACTAAACAAAGGCTGAGAAGAAGTGTGAAAATTTTGGAAAGTCAACTTGGATTTATACCCGTAAGATCGACTATGGAGACAATCTATCTTATAATAGAGATAATTAATGAACAACCATAGGGATAAAATTAAGGATTTATCTATGGTTTCCATTGATTTGGATAAGGCATTTGATAAAGTACCAAGAGAGGTACGTCGGTGGGATGAGGAAAGAAATATATTTACATCATCAAGGACATGTATGACTCAGTTAGTAGAAGTCTGCGGACAAGTATTGGGAAGACCGAAGAGTTCCTTACTACAATTACTATGCATAAGGGTATACGCAAAGTTCTATTCTCTTTGCTATAATCATGGATGGATTGACGAGGTTAATTCAAGACAAATTACTGGTGTGTTATCACAAACGATTTGATGAGGTCAATTCAAGACAAGTTACGACTGGTTAAGGAGTGAGGTGATTAGAAGGAAAGTAGGAGTCAGGATTGCACGATTCGTAGTTCGTCCGATTCGAATTCGCGATTCGCTCGACCCATGGAATCCGATACGTAGAGTATTACCCTTAATGTGATTCGCGAATTCGCAATATTAATACGTTTGATTTAAATAAATATTTAAAAATATATAATAATAATAAACTTACTTCTCATAGAAACTTAAACATTTTAACGTTCTATTACATCACCGAAAAACACCAAAAAGAAACATTCATGCTGATAAAGTGATAATAGCACCTACAAGCAGCTATATCTTTTCTTTCCCCTTGGATGCTCTCTGTACTTGATCACCATCATTTACATCAAGGCTTTCCCTCAATTCTTCAAGTCTTAAGGATGAATCCTCCAAGATAGAATTATCAGGTTCAATGTCCCATTTTTTATACATCCCAGATTTTAAGTTAGCTGTGAATCGTGATACGAGGCGAAGGTTCGAATGGATAAACACAACTTTCTCAGCTCTGATATTGTTCAGTTTGTGGCTTTTATGTTTTCTAGAGCTGTTTGAAGTTATCCTTAGAAACATATCACTAGTTAATGTACAATATTTATTTATTGCAACAATGGCTTTTCAATTTTAGAGGACATTAATTGCGAATTCAAAGAGATTTTAGGTATCAGAACACGAATCAAAGATAACGATTCGCGAATTCCATCGTATCGATTCGGTATCGAATCGCGAATCGATACGTGATTCGAGGCTATAGGGAGAGTTTCCTGCAACCCTGGTAGGAGTTGCACCCACTGAAGATGACGGAGAATCACATAAGGTGGTTTGATCATGTGAGACGAAGACCGGGTGATGCTCCAGTTAGGAAGCTTGAAAAGTGAAGAAGGGATAAGAGTAGGGGAAGGCCTAAGAAAATATGGATAAGAGTGATTGAAAGCTATATGAGTCTATTTGGAATCGTAGAAAATACTCCCTCTGTCCCCGAATAACTGTCATAGTTGACAATTCAATGTTTTTAAGCATTTAGTTATGTTTCCATGATTGCCTCAATCTATTCATATGGGTAGAGTGACACCTCCTATGACATTGGAATGCATGTGCCTATTAGATTGGGTAGTGGTAGTATAGGAAGATCACCAAACTTCATACCCTACTTTTAGTAAGACGACATTTATTTTGGGACAAATGAAAATAGAAAGTAGGACATTTATTTCGAGACAATGGGAGTAGAGCATTAAAGAGAGCTGGAGGGTAACAATTCATGTAGATGATAAGGTTTGATTTTCCTTTTCATGTTCCTCTATTTTTCTATAATTAATTCTTCCTTTCTTTTCCTTTTCGAAATTTTCTTTTCACTTATTTCGTCTTGGCTTTCACAAATTTAGTGTTTTTTTCTTTTCACCACCTCTCCCTTTTTCCCCCTTGTTTCTCACTTCTTTAATTGACTAGTCTATATGACAATTCGCTGGCCCTAAATCATTTTGGGACTAAGACTTTTTTGTTGTTGTCATTGATGCACCCGCATAATGAACATTTCTAAAAGTAACACTAAAGAAATTCATTTCAAATTGTGGATACCTTCGTAAATGCCATCGGTCACACGGGCAATTGTATTGTACAATTCATTTGACATGCCACACTGCAGATTTAGGGAAAAGATTTCAGAATGTTACATCTCAAGTCCCAAATAGTGAGCTTCAATTGTAACACTATCTGAAATATATAGAAAAATCTAGAAGGAATTTTCGTTTGCAGGTCAGGTTGTCCAGACAGTCGCTAAAACTATACTCTGCCACTCATGTCATGCTCAAAGAGTCCATATTCAAAAGCAAAATAGGATAATACGACTTGAAAATTACCCTTGCCCTTAAGTTTAAGAACAAATGTACTTTACTTGATTTCAGAAGAATCGTCATAAGATAAAACATTGGAAACTCAAAAACTTAAATGCTTAGTTTTTGAAGTAGAACTCAAAGTAAAATGGTCCAAAAAGATATAGTCATAAAGCAACGTGAGTGAGTATATACTAAAGAAAACTAAAATGAGGACATGTTGGGAAAGTTTACTCACAGATTTGGAGACAAAGCCAACAGATCCAGGCCTGTAAAGCTTGCATTGAATAATATTATCAATTGTTATAGCAGTATCACCAAACATAAATGCTCCAGCTTGGATACCCCCAACGGTTGCAGGGCCAATAACGACCTAGAAAAATCACAATTGTTAAGCACAGATCAAGTTAAACTATTGAAATTGGAAGTATTTCTTTTCATCGGTTCTTTACCTTATTGTTCGCTCTTGCAAATTCAAACAGTTCCTTGGTATCCGACTCTGGAGCAGCCTCAGCTATTATAGTCACAACTCTAACGGTGGGCTGTTTAAGAGCCAACTTGGATGAAGCAGCAGCACTATCAGAAAATCGGAATAGCAATATAAGGCTTGTTGTTATTTACATATAAGGATCACAGGATATACTCCCTTCGTCCTGGAAAGACAGTCCCACTTTGACTTTCATGGTCAATTCAGTTAAACTTCGACCATAACTTTATGAAAACCTAACTATCCCTATGCAATTCAAAAAATTGGTATTTATTCACCATTAGGAAAACTATCAATAGAATTTTCCGACTTGCACATGGATAATTAGGCTTTCATAAAATTATGGTTAAAGTTCAGTTGAGTTGAGTTGACCATGAAAGTCAAAGTGAGACTATTTTTTTGGGACGGAGGAAGTATAGTACTTGGGGCTCTGTGAAGCTAGAGTATTAGCACGGAAAAAAGGAAGTGAAGTACTTTCATACCAGGAATTGTATAACTTTTTAGCACAAACCTTCTGTATGGGGCGAAATTAATGAAGACATCAGCAGTGGGATGGGCAGCGCAAGCTGTTTCAATTCTGCAGGACGGACCGAAGCCACAAATGGAGGTAAGATAACTGTTCACTATAAAATTTCATATAACGTGACATAACAAGTCTTTCCATAAGGACTTGGTATATCAGACATGTAATCGTCTCTGTCCAAATGTGCCTTACTGTATAAGCCATTGAAGTAAAATACAATAACGCACATTAATCAGACATATAGTTGTCTATGTCCGAATGAGCCTAATTGTATAAGCCATTGAAGTAAATGCAATAACGTACAGTAATCAGACATATAGTCGTCTATGTCCAAATGTGCCTAAGACAGTGACTAGTCTCTAGGGCTGCAGTGCAGACGGACAGAACTTTTCATGAACTTTGCCTGTCTTATTGTATCCAGATATTACACTTTAAGCAGCACAATTGTTAGTCATAATCCAAGCACGAGCTAAGGCTTTATATGCCACATATTAAAAGTGTTTATTGTTTCCTGACAACTGCAATATAGACTTCAATAGATTTTTATGCAAACAAATACTTTCACCCGGAAAAACAAAAAACAAAAAAAAAAAAAAAAAAAATGGTCCACTTGGCTACATCCGCCCCCCCCCCCCCTTTTCTGTTATATTCCATTGAAAATAAGAACTTGACAAAAGATTGAGCCACCGTAAAGAAACTACCACAAAAAATCTTGAATTTAATGAAGATAGTAAAATTTTCATATATTTTTGGTCAAGCTTCATTTTCATCGATTGTACTTTCACCCGACTTTCACTTTAACCGTAGTACTTTTTCATTAACATAAAAACCGCTATACTTTTGGAAACTCATCATCCTGATACCATGATTGTGCCCTAATTAGTGCCCAATCTGAGCCCCAATTCACAAACGTGGGTCCGGGATGATAGATTTTTCATAGTACATTGCTTTTTATGTTAATAAAAAAGTACAATGGTTAAAGTGAATGTACCCTCAAAGTACAATGGACAAAAACGAACTTAGACCAAGTTCAATCAAGTTAATTAAAAAATTAAAGTTGGACTTTTTCTTTGAATGGAGGGGGTACTAAGTTTTCTAACAATTTAGGTTTAAATTCATTTTCAACAATTGTACTTTCGCCCGACTTCCACTTTAGCCATCATACTTTATTTTTTGCACAAAAACAACTTTACTTTTGAAAACCTCTCATCCCGACCCAAAAATCACGGATTAGACACAAATTTGTGGTTGCGATGGAGGTTTTCCAAAGTAGAGTGGTTTTCGTGCAAAAGAATTAAGTATGATGGTTAAATTGAAAAACGGGTGAAAGTACAACGGTTGAAAATGAATTAAAACCAACAATTTATAGTATTGAATATAGTTTTAAAACCAAACATGTTTCTCAAGCTTGTTGGTTTACTAAACGAACAAACTCAATCTTTTTGTCAAAGCTTCTTAAGCAAAAGAGCCGAATACGAACATGCCAAATCTATGCTCGGCTCATTTGCAGTCCCATGTGGTGCGCATAGCACAAAGCATGCATAATATCGTAAGCCGGGATTGTTTGCAAGATTTCAGATGGAAGTTTAAAGGTATATGGTAGAAAACCTTTGTAATTTTCCCCTCATGACGAAATCAATAAGCAAAATAGTCTATCAACTGTGAAAAGCTTATCCATCAGAATCCCATAATAGAATTCCCAAAATTAAAGCTTCAAAATAAGTGTGATAGTTCTAGAGACGAGCAGCTCATAAAACGAATCTCAGCCCATGGAAGTAAAATGTACAGTTTATAACTACTATTCGCTGCATTCTTTATAAATAAATAAAACTAAGTCAGTAGTTCTCAATCCAATAAAGATCAAACGGCTTAGGGAAAGACAAGACTATTGCAGGGACCGCGATCCCCACCACCACTCTCCACATTAGTATGATATTGTCCTCTTTGAGCACAGCCCGCACAGATTTGTTTTGGGGCATCCCCAAAAGGCCTTATACTAATGAAGTGGGTGGGTGCTCTTATATATCTATATATGGCAATTCTTTGATCAATTGCCAATGTAGAACTTTGAGGGATAATTCACAAGAAAACGGTTTCTAACACCATTTTCACCAGTCACATTGGTGTATCAATATAACATAATGCAAAGACAAAAGGGGAAAGAATAGAACATACGTTGAATGTACTGGTATGAGGATTTCCTCTTGGCCAAAAAATAGTTTCTGAAACCCCTCAGAACCAGGATTTATGATTCCAGCAACAGAAGGTGTTTCCCTCCCTATAAAATGAATTCAAATGAAAAGATTAACAAAATGCTACTCAAAAAGGTACTTTCCTCGTATTCAATAAAAGTGTTACTTATAGTTGACCGGAAGGAAACCGTGCGCACCACAAAGGAAGTCAAAATCAAGCATGCGTTGGATAGGTAACTGCTTATAGTTATAGAACAATGCTTGCGTCGTTCGGGAGAAAAGTTGTCCGGTATACATGGTGTAGGCTTAACAATACCTGTGTTGAAACAACTATCAGTATTACGATTTCCCGCAACATTGTTAATAAAACATAATAGAAAAATAAACTTGGAGCCATGACGGACACTCAAAACGGTAGAGAATGACAAAATATCATCGAGGTATAGAAATCTCGACTAGGCTTAAATTGGTTAGAAAAATGAGACAAAGAAACGTGATCCGAGTAAAGGATCGCCAATATCGACATGATACCAACATAATAGCTAAAACATATCTAGAATTGCACCACTGAATACTATAATAAGGGTTATAGTTATTTATTATAGTCTGGTCGTATGAATTTTGAATGTTTAGAGAACCCAACAAATAAAAATGGCAGAAAACCACCATCCTTTTTTAGAGAGCATTCACCAATATAGATTTGGCCATTACAAGTAGTTCTTAATAATTTAGTAGAAAAGCAGTTATTTTAGATCACTAAACTAGTGAATCATAGGAGTATCAATTTAAATATACAAAAACAAACAACAGCGAATACACATGCAACATTGATCACTTGCATACGGAGACGTAAACGACTAATTATTTATGAATTACTCCCTCCGTCCCATACTTATAGCTACCAAATGGGAGTGAATGGGAATTAAAAAAATGGGTCGGAAAAGTAAGTATTGTGAGTGGGTAGGAGAGATAAAGTAAGTTAGTGGATAGTTGTTGCGGGTGGATAGGAAAGAAAAAAAGTAAACATTTTGGGTAAGTAACAATAAGTATGAGACGTCCAAAATAGAAATAAGTAGCGATAAGTATGGGACGGAGGGAGCATACCAAGAGCAACCTATATCAGCTTTAGATCCAATGCATGATTTACAAAACACCAATGTGAAAAAAAGATACCCTTATTGTTTAAACATGAGACCAATTATTTTAAATGCACAAGTTTGGCAGAAAACTAAAACTTAAAAGTTCATAAGTTTGATGACAAAATTGCATTTTTAAACGAAAAAATAAAAATAAAATTGAACAGCAATTTACCCTTCCCAAGGCCTAATTCATGATTCATCATCCCCCTTTTTTTTACCCACTTCTCCATCCCTTTCTTCTTGTTTAAAACCTGAAAAATTCTTCCTCCAACACACCTCAATCGCAACCGTCCCCACCACCGCCATTGCTGATGAGTTCATCAGACCGAGAAATTTCTTGTTTGAGTTTCCTGGAGGAAAATCCCAAATGAGTATGCAAACTAGGGTTAGGATCGGCGAGAGGGGGAATTGAATCAGCGGACTAGGGTTTCAACAACGAAAAGAATCGATGGCAGTCCTTTGTTCAATTCAACTACCAAATCTTCTTCCGCCACACCACTTTCCTTCGTCTCCATTGCATTGAAATCTCACACGCATTCATCTTGAAACCTTACTGTACATGCTTGCTTGTTTTAGCAAAGTGGAGTATACTCCCTCCTTGTCCTTCCCAATTTAATTTATTTTTTAACAATGAGTTAAAAAAAAAAAAAAAAAAATGGTAAAAAAAAGGCTTCGTTCTAAAAATTGATTACCTAACGCTTAGGCGGTCACGCTAAACTTAAATTCATCTAGGTGAAATTAAAAAAAAAATGCATTAAAGTTCAATTAAAATATCGTGATTAACTTCAAATTTGTCTCAGGACCCAGCTACAATTTTTAATATTAGTATTTTCAGTTGAATATTGTATTAAAATTATTATTATATACATCTAAATTAACCTTTTGCTTGTTTTAGTGACATTTTCAAAGTTATTTTACGGGATGTTATAAATTATGCCTTATTATCGGCCTCCCCTATGCCTTTGCTCTAGTCCTGGCTCCGGCGACCTCTAGCGATTTTTAGAAATTTGAAAAAAAGTAATGTGTTGTGACTTGTGAGTGTAGATGGATTGATAGGAGAGAAAAGGTGGGGTAGGGTAATTGTTGTGAGTATGACGTGTGAAGTCCACAAATAAAGAAATATAAAAAACTTTCATTTTTAAGTTTTTGAAGTTTAAAATGAGACATTAAAAATGAAAACTTTTAAAGTTTAAAGACTTTGAAGACTTTGTATCTTAACGACTTTATTATGTAGAAGACTTTGTTATTTTTTATATCTTAAAGACTTTGAAGATTTTTATCTTGATGACTTTATTATGTAGAAGACTTTGTAATTTTTAAGACTTTATTATCTTAAAGACTTTGTTATTTCCTAAATGAAGAATTCAATCAATTCTAGACTATATGCCTTAAAATTTAATGAAATTATTATCAAATAACTTAAATTTAATAACTAACTCTATTTAAATATAAAAGACAAATTAAAGTACATATTAATTCACTTTTTATATGTATTTTAATTTATATTATATATTTTAATAAGTCTAAGTCATTTAATTTTTTTATAATTTTTTAAAAGTTTTTCTGATTAAAAAAAAAAAAAGGACAAAATCCGTTTGGCCCGTAACCTTTCGGTCCGGACTAAACGGACGGGCCGGACCACACATAAAACGACGGGTCGGGCCGGGCTTTTATCCATCCGTGGGAGGGCCGGACCGGTCAAGCCCGTCAAGCACGCGGACATGAGCAAAGGCGGGCCGGATAACCCGATTGAACATCACCAGAACAAGTGTTAAATGATATTCTAACATTAATTAATGACACTCCATTTATTCCCCTGGCATAAGACCATGTCCAATAGTTTCAACTACCAAAAACATTCAACTACCTTAATATTACGACACCTCATCTTCTCTCTCCATCCACTTAATCATTCAACTACACTCTCAACTACCCCTCCCACAATAAGCTAGTTTAGTTTAAAATTCAACTCCTCCCAACTCATCATTCTATACCCCACCACTTTTTATTTTATTTACAATATTTATTTTTATAATTAAAAATAAATATTGATATTAATAATTTATTATTAAAAAATAAATTATTAACGTTTTTAATTATAAATTCGAGATTTATTTTTATTTTTTTTAATTCAAACTTAATTAATTTTTTTCGAAGCAATTAAATAAATATGAGAATATTTTAATTTTAATAAAAATAAGAAAAATTACAATAAACTTAGCTCGTTCCACAAATGATGAAAAACCAAAAAAAACATAGGATTGTAGTAATTTGGTGGAAAATTACTTGAATTCTGAGTGTTGAAATAAGGATTATTCGGATTATTGGGATCCATTTCACTAAAAAGATGATGAATATTTTAAAAACTAAGGGGTTAAAGAAGGATAATGATTTTTTTGAGAGAAAAGAGAGGTTTTTTTTTTGGTGTACAAATAAAATGAAAGTTATATCAATTTATAGAGAAAAAAAAATCCAGAATTTTCGCGAAAAAATAAAAAAAAATTTTGCTGTAAAATAATTGAGCTCGAAAATTTGGGTTGAAAATCATATATAAAAATCTGGACGGACCAATCCTAGGCTGACACTTGGCAAAAGGAGAAAAAACAAAAAAAAAAAACTGGCAGACGCTGCGCCTCACGCGCCTCTGTCGGCGGTGAGGCGCACGCGCCATGTCCGCACCAACCAGGCGGCGACGCGTGTCCATGGCGGGGCCCCTCAATTTTCATTCAACCCGGTTGAATTTATTCAACCTCCCAATTCAACCCCCTACCTCTCAACTACCTTATTGGAGCCCCTCAACTAGTTGAACCCACTTTCAACCCCCTCTCAATCACCTTATTGTACATGGCCTAACTCAATAAAAATGTTAACTTACTTTTTTAACGCTGATGCTGAGTTGTATTATGTTCAAACTATTAACATTCATGAATCATGAAGGTTTAAAGAAGAAAATGATAAGAAGAATCATAATAGTACGGTGGCAATATTGATGAAAATAAAGTATAATGATAAAAAAAAAAATTCGAAGGAAAAGTATAATGATAAATTGAAGTTGACGTCAAAATACAAGTAAATAAATTTATAATATATTCACTTAAAAAAACAGTTTTAATGATTTAAAAAGCTCGTACAACGAAATTATACTTCATAATGAACAATTTTTGGAATAAAGAAGACAAATAACAGATACAAATTAGGTAAAAAAAAAAAAAAAGGGGGGGGGGTGTGTGTGTGAAGGTTTGAGGAAGTTGTACCTGTTTGTAAAATTCAATTGATTCAAACTCTTTCTTGAAATTGAGAGGAAGAGTGAGTTATCTACTTGCAATTGGAGGAAGGGAGGGAAGGAGGGATCACATGAGGGAAGGGCAGGAGAGGTCAATGTCAAGGGGTAGGTTGGAATTGATAAGGGAAGGTCATTATTGTTCATTATTACTCCGTCCGGTCTAAAATAACGGTTGTTTTTAAATAAATATTTTGATCTAAATAACTGTCGTTTTTAGGTAAAAATATTAAAATGCATTTTTTTACCCTTGCTTTGGAAATTGTTACACATTATTAATTACTCCCTCTGTCCCTAAATGAGTGTCCATTTTCAAGAAATCTTTGTCCTTAAATGAGTGTCTTTTTTGAACATAACTTTTTCCCTAAACGTTTTTTTTCGAAAAAAATTTCACCGGTTTCTTTATACGTGCAAAACTAAAGGTTTTGAAAGGAGATTACAAGATTATATATGAATCGTTGTTACCAAATTGTTCAAAAAGTTGAGATTTTCAGTGTCCCTTAAAATGAAATTTGGACACTCATTTAGGGACAGAGGGAGTAGTTTATTGTGTGAAGTAATGTAAGAGAAAAGAATAATAAAAAAGAGTAAAATTGACACTTTCATCATTAATGAGTAGTAATCATTGCAGTCCTTAACCCTTGTGAAATGACCAGAAGTGACAGTTATTAGGACCGGAGGAAGTATTATCAATTATTATTATTATGAACTGGTCTCTTGAAAAATTAATTTTTCATAGAGCAGTGTTAGGGGCACAAAACAAACTCACAAAATCTTGCGCACAATGAGATGACGATATTTTATTGGTTTATCGATAGTGAACTGACCACACTCTAATTAAAACACTAATAAAATCATTACATCTAGAATATTGTGAGCAAGATTTTATGATTTTTTGTGTCCAAAATATTATTCTTTCTCATATCGTTTAAGAAATTGACTTTTTAAAAAAAAATGTGTGCATTTTCAGTTCGTTTAAAAAATTGACTTCCAAAATGCGTGCGTTTTCTTTCAAAAAAGTGAATGCCATTGTTACAAACAGTGGCGTATCCAGGATTTACGATGAGGAGGGTCAAAAAATTATATTAAAAAAAATAAAAAATCGAAGTATAAAAAATAAAATAATAAAAAACCACATTGTTACCCACGCCACGCCCCAAAAGTTACTCAAGCTCTATCGCTCAATTGAAGTCCTCCGGATCGAAAAAGACTAGCCAACGGCAAACTAAAACAAAAGCGGAAAGTATATTCTGTAAATTTGAGTTTATATATGTAGAGGTAAGTATAAAATTAAGGACAGGTTGATCAACAACGGAATATATAACACCTTGCACCCCTCTTTTTTTCAAAAATAACACTTTGCACCCCTATAGTTAATCAATTTTATATATGACTACTCGGTAATTTTTTTGGAAAAAGTTAGGGTGGGCAACTTTCCTTCCTGGCCCTATACTGAATTCGCCCCTGATTACAAGGTGTCAGTTATTAACAATGGTACTCATAAAATTCAAAGTAGTACTTATAAACATTTAAAAAGGCACTTTTAACACTTGTTAATTAGTGTTAGTGTGTGTTCTTTAAATGAGTGTAGGTGATGATGTTTAAAAAAATGTGTGTTAAAACACTTGAACTAAGACCTTTTTAATAGTACTTTTTTTTTAGAGTTCATTAAAAAAATTACTTTTTTTAATGATTTTTTTTAATACTTGTTAAAACGTTTGAGCTTGAAAATTAGTTAATGATGAAATAAGATACTCCTAATCGGTTGCATTCAGAAGTAGCCAATAAAAGTTGTTAAAAAACATCATTGCCCCCTATCTGGTAAACCCCTTTTTGTGAACAATCATTGTCTTCAATTTCACTTTTCACAGGTTATTAATACTCCCTCAGTCCCTCTTTAATCTACAAAAATTACCCATTTGGTTGTCTCACTTTAACTTACAAAATCCTAAAATGAAAATGTTTTATTACTTTTAAAATGGTGGGACCCACTTGTCATACTCACAACAACTATCTACTAACTATTCTTCATCCCACATTTTTCCTCTCCGACCCAACCATCTACACTCACAACACATCATTTTTTTCACTTTTTCCTTAATTAATGTGCCTAACTCATTTTTTGTAAGTTAAGAAGGGACGGAGGGAGTATTCCTAGCTCCGTCCTAGTCTAGTTAAGATTTTAAGTTTGACTTTACACGTTTATTAAAGCATTAAGGCAAATTTGAATTAAGAGTAGTAGTGGGTGGAGGATAAAATTATCCATTCATAACGCAATTGGGTGAAAAGTAGATAAGTAAGTGATAGTTTTTTACTCTATCTGTCCCTAAATGATTGTCTATTTTAAGGAAATTTTTGTTCCAAAATGAGTGTCTATTTTAATCATAACTTTGTCTCTAAATGGTTTTTTTCAAAATAAAAATAAAAATCACGGGTCTCTTTATAATTGCAAAAACTAAATGTTTGTAAAGAGAATTACAAGATTATATATGAATTTGGACACTCATTAAGGACAGAGGTAGTATAATATATGAACTTTATGAGGATAAGGTTGTCTAAAACACTAATTATCATTTGTTATTTAATGAATAAAGCAACTAAAAACCTTAAATTGAGACGGAAGGAGTAATAGTTTTGAATATAAAATAATCATAAATTTTTAGTTTACAATCATTAATTGAATACAGTGGCGGAGTCAATAATTCGAGTCAATGAAGGCAAAAATTACATATATTTTTTTTGTCTTGTGAAATATAAAACCCTAATCAGAATTTTAATGGAGGGGTTTAATGGAGGGGCAAAATAAAATTCTAGTCTATTTTTAATTTTACATTAAGGGTGCAAATTTCAACAAATTACAATAAATTCCCAAAAAATTTGAAACTTTTGCACTAGTAATTTTTTATTCTTTTAAAAAAATAATCAATGTGGTCGATTGCCTCCTTTAGCCCTTGGGTAGCTCTGCCTCTTATTGAATAATATGTATTATTAAGGATGAGAGAGGGAGAGAGTTGGAGCAATTCATACATGGAGAAGAATGTTTGAATATGAAAGATGCAATTATATTAATGATAGGAGGTAAATATTTATAGGGTTACAATGAGAGGAGATAATCTCCTAGAATCTTCTAGATCTATACAAATAATATCTTACTAAACTAATTGATATAAATATATACAATATCTCTAAGTTTGATATAATTGTAATTACAATATATACTTTTTTGTTTTTTTGGTGAACAGGAAATACAATATATAATTTATATAATACTCCTAATATGCCCCCGCAAGATGGACGTTCCTTTGATAAGTTCAATCTTGAAGAGTGATGCAACGAACCGGGTATGATGGAGCGGGTGGAAAAGAATGTATTCCGGACGTGCATGTGGTTTATGATGTGATGTGGTAGTCGGTGTGGCCGCATCAGAGGTTGCATCAGCTTGGTGATTGGCTGAGCTGCTGGGTGTGAGGGCTGGTGTGATGACACCAGGGTTTCATCAGCAAGTTTGTTGGTGAGAGGAGGTGAGATGAAGGTGGTGTAGATGGGAGATCTGGTGGTGTCAGGGGTTATAAAGGGGTTTTTAATGCTAATGAGGTGGGTAAAGAGACAGTGGGTCTCGGCGTTTGGGTTGTGCCGAGGGTGGTTAGCACCAAAGTTGGGTTTTCGGCAACTAGGGTTTTTCCAAGGAGGCGGCGGCTAAGGTTTAAGGGTTTTGGCAATAGTAGGGTTTTATGCCGATGTTCGTATTTGAGGGTGAGGCAGTTGTAGGGTTATGCCGCAAGTAAGTTTTGCCACAAGTAGGGTGGAGCGGCATATAGGGTTTTGGACACGACAAAAAAAGGGTTGGTCGTGCATTGGTGTGGTTGTTGGTGTGATTACACCAGGTAGGATTTTGCCAAAAGGGGATATTTTTAGGGTTTCGTCGTGGGGTGGGGCGGAAGTAGATGGTGAGGTTTTGACGGTGGTGGTGGAAGCGTGTGTAGTGGTGGTCGCGGGTGAGTGGTGGAGATAGGGTGGCGGCTAGGGTTTGCCGCTAAAGGGTGGGGCTGCTTTTAGGTTTTGCCGCTATGGTTTTGACGGAGAAGTCCCATATGGATCTTTTTGCTCTGATACCTTATTAAGGATGAGTGAGGGAGAGAGTTGGATCCAAAATAAGAGTTTTTTAGTTGTTTGCTCAAATCGTCCAAAAATAAATGTCATATTTTTTATTTTTTGGTTAACTTCAATGATCTTTGACCAAAATATTATTAAATTTAATGACGTTCATAACATTATAAAAGTTGATATGGATAGTATTTTTTTGTGGTACATCAGTATATATATTTAGAATTTCATGAGTCTTTAAAATTGCATAAAATCCTTAATCAAGGTTCAGTCATATTGAACAAAAATCAACAAATGACATTTATTGCGAGACAAAAGCAAAATAAATTAGACTTTAAACTGAGCAAGAACACACACCCCACACCCAGAAGAACAAGGTTCACAACCTCAATATACTACTTCTCGCTTTTTTTTTTTTATGGTCAACTCAATTACATTTTGACCATAATTTTATGAAAATCTAGACGTACCTATGCAATTTTAAAAATTGTTATTGTAACACCCCGAATTTTCTTATAATATCTGAGCATTTAATGGCATTAAATATCCATAAATAACAATAATAAATACTTCATATTAGGGTTCACAACGGCCCCTTAATTAACCATAAATTCAAAACAATAGCGGAAGCCTAACTTAAACTTGTCTTGGTAGGTAATCACCCTAACCATCATTGTACTTCAACTTACATCAAATAAATAAACGTACTTAAACTACTAATTTATGAATCTTCAATCCACCGTCTTTCTACGGCTGCTTTCCTTGTCTTGTCCTTCTACTTAAATCCTGAAAACAAAATTTATAGAGAAGGGATGAGCGAACGAATGCTCAGTAAGTTCATACGTGGCCTCTCCGGTTACTAAGGAGAGACGACCAGAACGAATACTTCGAATAACTTCTACAAAGATAGGTTCAGTTACTTTTGAATTCAGGACTGTAGAACAATACAGTCGTGTTACTTTTAAGATTTTACTTTCAAAGGATTATGGCACTACAATCCAATGGGATTCATTCAAGTTTCGTCAATTCCTTGGTAACGTACATTATAACCTCAATGCCAAAGGTACAATTTGTACACCTAGCTTCTCAAGCCAATAGTGTGGGTCGTAACATATATGGTATCCACACACATATGCTCGGGGTCTAGAATCATCCTTGTAATCAGACAATTCCTGAGAGAAGGCATGTGATCACTCATGCAATCCCTTGTTTAAGGACGAGTCTTTTCTAACTGGACTGTCCGTCAATGTCTTTTCTAACTGGACATTGGATGCCTTAACGAGTAAGCGATTAACTTACAAGTTAAAATTAAATGCCTTAACGAGTAAGCGATTAACTTACAAGTTAAAATTAGATGCCTTAACGAGTAAGCGATTAACTTACTAGTTAAAATTGAAACATACCATGGTACAAGTATGTGATACAAGTTTCAAACTTCGATACTTAGTAGATCGATGGGGACATCACTAAGTATAGATTCTTTCAAAGAACGTTCAATAACGCAGAGTTCATTCAAATACTATCATGCCATACTGATAGCTAACTTTAGAAAGAAATACCGAATTCCAACAAACAGGAGTTCAAATACTGTAAGGAACGTAATCCCTTACCTGAATTGCTTTTCCTCGCAATCTCCTCTCTGTGCAAATCTACAAGGCACGGAGTAATTTACTTTAGTACTCTCTACATTGTTAACTATTTCTACTTAGTTAACTGAGAGATGCGTTTTAACTTCTTTACTTCATTACTTCTTTTCTTACGTTTAAGTTTCTGACTTTGATTTACGAGTCAGTCCTTTAACTTTGATACAATTGCAATTAAGTCCTCTGACTTTGGGTTAATTACAATTTAGTCCCTCAACTTTGGGTTAATTGCAAATTGGTCCTTCAACTTTGGATGAATTGCAATTTAGTCCTTCAACTTCAGTTCAATTACAATTTAGTCCTTCAACTTTGGATTAATTGTAATTTAGTCCTTTAACTTTAGTTTAATTGTAAATTGGTCCTTCACTTTGGATTAATTACAATTCAGTCCTTCGACTTTCCTTTAATTACAGAAAGGTCCTTGGACTTTGGTTTTGTTCATAAGGTCCCCTAAGTTTCTCTTTTAATCACTTAGGCCCCTCCTACTTCAAAGTTTCCTTTTTTAATTCTTCTAACTTTAATTCTTTTCAGTTTAGCCCTTTTCCGTTAGGAAACTAACTGAAATTTCTAATCTTTTCCTTTCTCGTTAACTTTTTTTAACTTTCAAGGTCTTCCAAGTACTATTCTATTTTCTCAAGTTAGTTTTCTAACTTGTTAACAATACTTTGAATGATTTTGTTTTCTTTCCATTAGAAACTTAACGAAAACACTAACTTTCCGTCCCAATTCTTAACATCCTTAATCAAGAATCAACACCCAAGTTAGGTCATTATTGCCGAAACATGCTTCATCAAGATCCTTGGATTTTGATCAATTTTTCTAATTCTTTAAATTTTTCTAAATTCCCAAACATCAATATTATTCACAATACACTTTAACAAGGATCATCTAAATCAACAAAATACTTTCCAATAGCCTAGGGCCATTCGGCCGAGACTTGTTCTTGGGGGAAATCCATATTTTTTTTCTTCTTTTGATAAACCCAATTCAACCTCAATGATTTATATGTTCAAATCCCAAGTCATTGTATAATATAAATCAATTCAATCCATGATTATATAATCAATCAAAAAGAAACAAAATTAACTAGTATCAAGATTTCTAATTTTGTTTTCTCCATAGCATCTAGATCAACTCCATTAACCTTTAAAATTTTATCATAAATTCTTAGCATGCAAACCCTAATACTTGTATTCTTAAAACATGCATAACTTATGTTTTAAACATCCAAATCCAATGAAATAAATTTTAGGATGTGAGTTTCGATATTACCTTGAGTTAGGACGGATTAATCTTCAACAACAATGGCTGAATTTTTTTCTTCTTCTCCCTCCCTTGGTGCGGCTGCTGCTAGAACTAGGGTTTTGTTTTCCTTTTTTTTTTTTTTGAGTTTATGATAATAAGAATTCCTAATTTGACTAACTCATTAATTTATACTTGGATTGATTCTTAATTGGGTTGGGTTTACTCATATAAATTTCGGCCCATCTAATTCTTTGGCCCACTTCTTTCGCTTATTTTATAACTCTAATTATCATTTAATTAAATTAGTAAAAACCGAAAATTACATAATTAAATAAACAAATTTTTCCGGTTATTACATTCTTACCCCCTTAAAAGAAGTTTGTCCTCAAACTTTGACAATTCTTAATCCGAAAAGATGTCCGGGTACAATTCGCGCATTTCACTTTCTTGTTCCCATGTCGCTTCTCTTTCTGAGTGATTGCTCCATTGCACTTTTACATAGGGAACCGTACGCTTTCTTATGACCTCGTCTTTTCTGTCGACGATCTTGATTGGTCGTTCATCGTACTTCAAATCTGCCCGAACTCTTAACTGCTTGTATTCTATCACATGACTTGGATCATGAATATACTTCCTTAGCATGGAGACATGGAACACATTATGCACTCCAGCTAATACCGGCGGTAACGCCAATCGATAAGCCACTTCCCCGATCTTATCAAGAATTTCGAACGGTCCCACATATCGTGGACTTAACTTTCCCTTAATCCCAAAACGCATAACTCCCTTCGTGGGTGATATCTTTAGGAATACTCGATCCCCTTGCTGAAATTCCAGTTCTCGCCTTCTATTGTCTGCGTAAGATTTCTGCCTACTCTGTGCAGTCTGTAGCCACTTCCGGATCTGTTGTACCTTATCTGCCGTGACTTGTACAAGTTCCGATCCACTTAATCTCCTCTCGCCGACTTCGTCCCAAGATGCCGGTGATCTACACTTCCTCCTATACAATGCTTCATATGGTGCCATCCCAATACTGGCATGGAAGCTATTGTTGTATGCGAATTCCACTAACGGTAAATGTTCGTCCCATGCATTTGGCCAATCTAACGAAGTAGCCCTCAGCATGTCTTCCAGTGTCTGGATAATCCTTTCCGATCAGGGCTTCTCTCACCTCGTTTACCTCTTATGCCTCTTTAATCCTGCCCAACAGTGCAGGCTGTAACGTCAATCTAGCCAAATATCCATTTACCTTCACCACTAAGTTCACCTCCTTGACATCATTCCACATACTTACCCCCTTAGAGATCAACGTCGCCAACATTCCGTGATTCTTTCTACTTAAGGCATCTGCCACCTTGTTAGCTTTCCCAGGATGGTACAATATTTCACAGTCGTAATCCTTGAGAAGCTCCAACCATCTCCGTTGTCTCATGTTCAACTCCTTCTGAGTGAAAATGTACTTAAGGCTCTTGTGATCTGTAAAAATCTGGCATTTCACGCCATACAAATAATGTCCAAATTTTCAAGGCAAATACTACTGCCGCTAACTCCAAATCATGGGTCTGGTAATTCTCCTCATATACTTTCAACTGCCTAGATGCATAAGATATAACCTTATCATTCTGCATCAACACACAGCCTAGCCCTTTAAGCGAGGCATCGCTATATATTGCAAATCCATCTGATCCAGACGGTAAAGCAAGAACCGGTGCGGACACCAATCGTCGCTTCAATTCCTCAAAACTCCTTTCACATTCTTCTGACCAAACACACTTTGCTCCTTTCTGAGTTAACCTCGTCAATGGCACTGACAACTTCGAGAAACCTTCTACGAATATCCTATAGTAGCCAGCCAAACTTAAGAAACTTCTGATCTCACTTACTGAAGTTGGTCTTTCCCAATCCACAATAGCTTCTATATTTGTTGGATCTACGGCAATCCCATCCTTTGACACCACATGTCCTAAGAATGTTACTTCCTCCATCCAGAATTCACACCTCTTGAATTTAACATATAACTTCTGCTCTCTTAAAATCTGCAGTACTAACCTTAATGCTCTTCATTTTCTTCCTTGGTCCTCGAATACACCAAGATATCATCAATGAATACAATCACACACTTATCCAGAACTTCTGAAATATCCTATTCTTAAGTTCCATAAACGCTGCCGGTGCGTTAGTCAACCCACACGGCATCACTACAACTCATAATGACTATACCTTGTTCTAAAGGCTGTCTTAGCTATATCATCCTTCTTCTTCACAATTAATACTGGTGCACCCCATGGTGATACACTCGTTCTAATCAAGCTCTTATCCAACAACTCTTACAGTTGCTCCTTTTATTCTTCAATTCTGACGGAGCCATTCTATACGGCGCCTTCGATATTGGTGAAGTCTCAGGTACCAAATCGATAGAAAATTTTACTTCTCCTTATGGAGGTATTCCTGGTAAATCCTCAGGAAACACGTCCTTAAAATATCTAATCACAGAAAGTGATTCTACGGTTACTTCCTTCTTGCTCGTATCACTAATGTACGCCAAAAATCCTTCTCATTCTTTCTTTAAAAGCTTACGAGCCTTCATTACCGATATAAGGTTCGATTGGGTTCTAGGTTTCGTTCCTTGACAACATCACTCTTCTCTAGATAGTAATCTAAAGTGGACTTCTTTCTTTAAAACAATCCACATGGGCATGGTATGCAGTCAACTATAGTCCATTCCCAAGATTACATCAAATTTTTCGATGTCCTAAACTAATGAGATCAACCTCAAGTTCTTCCTTGTCCATTTTCAAAGGACACTTCCTAGATATAGACGTAATAGGGATCGATTCTTTAGTTTGAATACCCATAACTAAAGAATTCTCTAACGCCTCATGAATTAAATACATATTCTTAGCCAAGCAATCATTTGGCGCTTCTTATCAGAACCTTGCCCTTTGACGTCGTTCTTATTACCATCATTTCTATTGCCGTAGCCTTTATTCTGGTACTTACTTGTACTACCTTCCTTTTCGCGATCGTCAGTAGCCTTCCTTTAGATTCAGTCGACACTTTCTCAGTTGACTCTTCTTCTCTTCTCGCTTACCGCGATAACTATTCTGATTCTTTCTCTACTATCCTTGCCCTATCCAACACTTGGTCATAGGTTGGTAGAATTAATGGACTAATTCTGTATTTGATTCGGTTGCTCAAACCAGCTTCAAATTTTCGAGCCTTTTGCGCTTCATCATCGAAGATGTTAGGGTAAATTCTAGCAATTCGATGAATCTAGTACCATAGTCGTTCACCGTCCTACTTCCTTGAGTTAGCATCATAAACTTAGCCTCTCTGGCGTTTCGAACACTTGCCGGATAATATGGTACTATCATTAGTTATCATGAATACGAGACTTTTTCACGCACTCTCATACTATAGCTCGTCTCTACAGACTAACATTCAATTTATAGGTCATTCACTAAACCACTGGTCGTTTCAACAGACCATCACTATCTTCATTAGTCAACTTTACTAGACGTATGGGTCGCTTCATTAGACCATTTCTATTTTCATAGGTCATTTCAATAGACCATAATCACTTTCATTGGTCGTTTCAATCAACCATTCTTACTTGTTCCAGGTTAACTCGCACATTTAACACTATTACTCACGTCAACCCAAGCATTGTACTATGCCTAATACTTTCACATAAATATGCCGTCCCCAAAAGACGTAACTTTTACAAAAGATCAGTCTACTAGATTTCTGGTCGTTCCAGTAGACCAGTTCTACTTAGGGAAGTCATTTCACTAGAATTTACTTATTAATCATAGGTCGATTCACTAGACCTACTCTCATTCACACTTGGCCGTTTCACTAAGCCTATTACTCTTAACCGTTTCAATAGGTTATTTTATTCTTGTTTCGATCGCTTCAATGGATCAAAATTAACTTTACTTGGCCGTTTCACTATGCCTATTACTCTTATACTTAACCATTTCAATAGGTTATTTTATTCTTGTTCCGATCGCTTCAATGGATCAAAATTAACTATACTTGGCCGTTTCACTAAGCCAATTACTTTCTCTTGACCGTTTCAATAGGTCAATTTATTCTTTCTTACTTGACCGTTTCAATAGGTCACTCTATTCTTGTTTCGATCATTTCACTAGACCAAAACAAATTTCACTTGGCCGTTACCATTGCCGTTTCCGTTGTTTCCACTTCTGGTATTCGAGGCCATCTGCAAGTTTTCCTTTTACTTTAAAACAAGTTCGTGCTCTAGAATTGTTCATCACTACACAATATGTGCGGTGTTCATGGTATACTTAACATTACTATCCTCTTACTAACGGTTACTTGTTAGTTTAGATCGTGTTCGTAGGTCTTTTGTACTAGACCATGATTCAGATTTGGTTAGTTTACTTTAACCTTTCTTCTCCGGTTCAGGAGTTTTCATACTTCATAATTTACAACCGTTTTACTTGGTTGCTTATTATCTCTTCATTCCACTAGTTTTTTTTTATTACGTAACTAGTGTTAACTCATTCCAATCGTCGTCTTACTTCGTACCATGGTTACGGATATTATTTCAAATCACTCCGACTCTTTCCCTTGTCTTTTCTCGACAAGTTAACTTTTGTCTACATAACAATAGTAAATTCAAAATTTTGGGTATTTAAGTTAAATAATTAACTTTATTCAACTGAGGTGTGAGATTTAAACATCTCAAAATACACCCAAAATTCAATTTAACATAAGGAAAAATTCTAACTGCATTTCCCACTAATAACAAAATAAAAGAATCTATTCTTATAACTATCTGTCATTAATTGCATCACTTCCCACAGTGTGCATGTTCTGCTGCAAGTTGGTCATATTTTTCTTGCAATTCTAACTTCTCAGCCCAAATCTGATAGCCTGAAGCCCTAAGCTCTTCCTCATAGGCTGCTTGCTCATCTATCTTCTTTTTCAGTTCATTATTTTGTTCTATCTCATCCACCAGTTGTACACTGATTCGATTCCATTTGCGGTTAGCTCTAACCACATGGCTTTCCTAAGCTTTCGACTTTCTTTAACTGTACTGCTAACTTTCCTTCTACATACCTTATGTCCTCATCACGTTCTTTGATGACATTCTGTAGACTGCCGACTCCTCGAGTCTCCTTCCTAAGCTCTCTTTTAGCTGAGCGAAGTTCCTTAGTTAGCTGCTTAATAATCTCCTCTTTGGCTTCTATTTCTTCCCTTAGAGTAGCACTGTACCTTACCGACTTCATGGGTCTCCTCGGCATGATTCTACACACACCAATAGTAACTTAATTATTACATAGCCCCAAGATTCCATTATAACATATTAATAGAATGTAAATAGACATACAATGAAGAGGTTTCTATTTCCCCAAGTATATTCATACTTTATGTACACTCTTAGTATTACTCCTAGAGTTATACTGTATCACTTGAACTTCCTCAAGTAAGATCTTATTCAAGTCAAGTACTAAGTTCTCCCATTAGTCCTAACTTTCAGTTTTCTCCCATAAGACCTAAAGCCATTGCTCTGATACCAACTGTAACACCCCGAATTTTCTTATAATATCTGAGCATTTAATGGCATTAAATATCCATAAATAACAATAATAAATACTTCATATTAGGGTTCACAACGGCCCCTTAATTAACCATAAATTCAAAACAATAGCGGAAGCCTAACTTAAACTTGTCTTGGTAGGTAATCACCCTAACCATCATTGTACTTCAACTTACATCAAATAAATAAACGTACTTAAACTACTAATTTATGAATCTTCAATCCACCGTCTTTCTACGGCTGCTTTCCTTGTCTTGTCCTTCTACTTAAATCCTGAAAACAAAATTTATAGAGAAGGGATGAGCGAACGAATGCTCAGTAAGTTCATACGTGGCCTCTCCGGTTACTAAGGAGAGACGACCAGAACGAATACTTCGAATAACTTCTACAAAGATAGGTTCAGTTACTTTTGAATTCAGGACTGTAGAACAATACAGTCGTGTTACTTTTAAGATTTTACTTTCAAAGGATTATGGCACTACAATCCAATGGGATTCATTCAAGTTTCGTCAATTCCTTGGTAACGTACATTATAACCTCAATGCCAAAGGTACAATTTGTACACCTAGCTTCTCAAGCCAATAGTGTGGGTCGTAACATATATGGTATCCACACACATATGCTCGGGGTCTAGAATCATCCTTGTAATCAGACAATTCCTGAGAGAAGGCATGTGATCACTCATGCAATCCCTTGTTTAAGGACGAGTCTTTTCTAACTGGACTGTCCGTCAATGTCTTTTCTAACTGGACATTGGATGCCTTAACGAGTAAGCGATTAACTTACAAGTTAAAATTAAATGCCTTAACGAGTAAGCGATTAACTTACAAGTTAAAATTAGATGCCTTAACGAGTAAGCGATTAACTTACTAGTTAAAATTGGAACATACCATGGTACAAGTATGTGATACAAGTTTCAAACTTCGATACTTAGTAGATCGATGGGGACATCACTAAGTATAGATTCTTTCAAAGAACGTTCAATAACGCAGAGTTCATTCAAATACTATCATGCCATACTGATAGCTAACTTTAGAAAGAAATACCGAATTCCAACAAACAGGAGTTCAAATACTGTAAGGAACGTAATCCCTTACCTGAATTGCTTTTCCTCGCAATCTCCTCTCTGTGCAAATCTACAAGGCACGGAGTAATTTACTTTAGTACTCTCTACATTGTTAACTATTTCTACTTAGTTAACTGAGAGATGCGTTTTAACTTCTTTACTTCATTACTTCTTTTCTTACGTTTAAGTTTCTGACTTTGATTTACGAGTCAGTCCTTTAACTTTGATACAATTGCAATTAAGTCCTCTGACTTTGGGTTAATTACAATTTAGTCCCTCAACTTTGGGTTAATTGCAAATTGGTCCTTCAACTTTGGATGAATTGCAATTTAGTCCTTCAACTTCAATTCAATTACAATTTAGTCCTTCAACTTTGGATTAATTGTAATTTAGTCCTTTAACTTTAGTTTAATTGTAAATTGGTCCTTCACTTTGGATTAATTACAATTCAGTCCTTCGACTTTCCTTTAATTACAGAAAGGTCCTTGGACTTTGGTTTTGTTCATAAGGTCCCCTAAGTTTCTCTTTTAATCACTTAGGCCCCTCCTACTTCAAAGTTTCCTTTTTTAATTCTTCTAACTTTAATTCTTTTCAGTTTAGCCCTTTTCCGTTAGGAAACTAACTGAAATTTCTAATCTTTTCCTTTCTCGTTAACTTTTTTTAACTTTCAAGGTCTTCCAAGTACTATTCTATTTTCTCAAGTTAGTTTTCTAACTTGTTAACAATACTTTGAATGATTTTGTTTTCTTTCCATTAGAAACTTAACGAAAACACTAACTTTCCGTCCCAATTCTTAACATCCTTAATCAAGAATCAACACCCAAGTTAGGTCATTATTGCCGAAACATGCTTCATCAAGATCCTTGGATTTTGATCAATTTTTCTAATTCTTTAAATTTTTCTAAATTCCCAAACATCAATATTATTCACAATACACTTTAACAAGGATCATCTAAATCAACAAAATACTTTCCAATAGCCTAGGGCCATTCGGCCGAGACTTGTTCTTGGGGGAAATCCATATTTTTTTCTTCTTTTGATAAACCCAATTCAACCTCAATGATTTATATGTTCAAATCCCAAGTCATTGTATAATATAAATCAATTCAATCCATGATTATATAATCAATCAAAAAGAAACAAAATTAACTAGTATCAAGATTTCTAATTTTGTTTTCTCCATAGCATCTAGATCAACTCCATTAACCTTTAAAATTTTATCATAAATTCTTAGCATGCAAACCCTAATACTTGTATTCTTAAAACATGCATAACTTATGTTTTAAACATCCAAATCCAATGAAATAAATTTTAGGATGTGAGTTTCGATATTACCTTGAGTTAGGACGGATTAATCTTCAACAACAATGGCTGAATTTTTTCTTCTTCTCCCTCCCTTGGTGCGGCTGCTGCTAGAACTAGGGTTTTGTTTTCCTTTTTTTTTTTTTTTGAGTTTATGATAATAAGAATTCCTAATTTGACTAACTCATTAATTTATACTTGGATTGATTCTTAATTGGGTTGGGTTTACTCATATAAATTTCGGCCCATCTAATTCTTTGGCCCACTTCTTTCGCTTATTTTATAACTCTAATTATCATTTAATTAAATTAGTAAAAACCGAAAATTACATAATTAAATAAACAAATTTTTCCGGTTATTACAGTTATTGATTCTTCATAAGAAATACTCAATAACAATTTTTTTTTTTTTCATAAATGCATAAAAATAATTAGATTTTTCATAAAATTATAGTCTAATTGTAGTCTAGTTAGATTGAATCTGACCATACAAATCAAACAAATCAAAGTGAGACTATTTTTCCAGGACGGAGGGCGGAGGGAGTATATCTCTGAAATGAGCTATACATGATCAACTATTGAGGTTCACAACAATATCAACTACTCCCTAGTCCCTCCGCCCTAGAGTATATGTCTATCTTTCCTTTTTAGTCTGTCACAAAATATATGTCCACTTCCTAAAATGGCAAAGAATCTTCACTATTCCTCCCACTCATTATCTCTCCTACTTTACTTTTCATACTCACAACATTAACATCACTTCTTAATCTCCGTGCAAATGAGAGGGTGGACATATACTTTGGGACGGAGAGAGTATTAAACAGATACTATACTAAGTTTTTAACTAACAGGGTAAGATATGTATCTCCTTTTTTTAATAACCAACAAAAAAGAAGAACTAAAGCCTTGTTTAAATGGTGGATGTTCACCTCTCTACTTATCAAGTCCTATAAGACTTGACATTCCCAACCAAAGCAAGGGCTTCAACAAGTGCCATCAATAGATGCTCTGGATGATCTTCAATGCAAGCAACCCCGTGTTCGGACTGCATCGAGTTTAAAACCCTTCCAGCTATCTGGGAAGTCACAAACAATACATCTCACAGACACGGGCGAAGCCAGAAATTTTCGTAATGGGTTTAAGATTGTGATAAAGAAACATACTCCCTCTGTCCCAAAAAGATAGTCACTTTGGATTTTTGACGGTCAACACATGTGAACTTTGACCAAAGATTATTATCAATCTAATCATCCCAATGAATTTTTAAAATTTGTCATTGATAAATCACTTAATGATTAATCAATAACAAGTTTTAGAATTTCACAAGGATGATTAGATTGACATTTATATTTAGTCAAAGTTCACTTGTATTGACCATCAAAAGTCAAAAGTGGACCATCTTTCTGGGACGGAGGGAGTAGTACATTGTAATTCAATTTAATCAAATGGGGTTAAGATAATTATAGTGTAAATTTTACTCCATCCGTCTCAAAATGATCTTCTCATTTAATTATTCATTTTTTTTAAGGATATGAACACTTGCCTCACTAGCCATGTTGTGTTTATGCATATTTACGTCTAAATTGTAAAAATGGGAAGAACTTTTTGGGACAATGAAAAATGGCAAAAGAGAAGATCATATTGGAACAGAGGGAGTACATAAAATAGTGAGGTATAAAAAGTTTTTCTCCAAAATTAAAGGTACTAAAATGTCATATTTTAAAAGAAAGGGTGTCATGTGACCCCATGAGCTTGTTGTCGCTAAGGCATTACTAACTCTTTGGATACTTCTTTGACCTCGACTTAAGGTCAGCCCTGACAAACCAGGTCCCTAGATCTTCTTGTGGTATAGAGAGGGATATACAATAAGTGATACGGGGTAAAAGAAATCCAAACTCTTTTACAGTCTCCATTTACAGAAAAGGGTAAATGTCAAAAAAACAGAATAGAAGACTAACCTTGCGCGCGTAGCCACCATAAGCAATGCCAGCAATTAAAGCATGTGATGAACCAATTATATTTGAACCGATCGCGTCTTCTATCAAGGGAAAAAAGTTCATTGGAATGACAGTAAGCAACAAAGTCTCGGTCAAAAATATAAAAGTTTGAGCGAAGAACCAAACTAATACCTCTAGACATGGATGTTTGAAAGAGCCCTTCTTTTTTCAGCCCATCAACTGTGTGAGCATTAGTTCCACCTGCCAATGAAGAAAACCTACAAGAAATGTAACATCCTATTCAAGAAAATGTTTTCTAGTTCTAAGAGTGAAATAAAGCGACATTTTCGTTTTTCCTCCTTATTTTTTGATTGGTGCTACAACTGCTCCCACTATGTGTATGTGTGGGGCCTTTCCCTGGACCCACCGAATACTGAGCTCCCATTATGTGTGGGTCCCATCCCTAGACCCCACGCATATTGAGCTCCCACTATGTGTGGGGCCATTCCCTGGACCCCACACACACTGAGAGCTCTTGTAATACCAGGTTGCCTTTTTTTGTTCTATAAACAGACCAAGAGGTTTCTCCTTAGTAGTAGCCAAACGGACTGCAAAAGCAATAGACTCCCTTGTGGCACCTCGTCCAATGTCTCCGCTCATAGGGCGACCATCCAACTGTTTAGCAACATCGCATGTCAAACCAATGATCAATTTCAATTTTCATTATCACTTCAATATGATGAAAATGTGGAAATTCAGATAATACACAAACCTGCCATAAATTAAGGCAACGAAGATTTGCTTCCATAATAGAGTACATTGCGTTCATGGTAGAAATAGTTGAATGCCCGATATTAGGTAAGCTGACCTGGACTTGTAACGATTAGTAACTATTTACCTGATAGATATTGTCAGTCAAACATCATATGTACATTCTGTACTTACAGCCACGAGTCTCAGGTAATTAAGTGAATCGCCCAAATCATGCCACAGCTCTTTGAACGGCCCAGTCTGCCTAGAAAAATATGCAATGTAACCATCCGTCCGTCAAAATGAGAATTATTTAAATTTCATTTTCATGTTGCACAAATAAAGTTATGTTTTCGTGCTTGGGTTCATTAAGTAGTAAATTTTCGCAAGCGTTGTGAGTTTTTTTTCCCCTTAAGACATTCTTACAAGAGTATGAAGGGAATGGATTCGTAGTCACCGATTCATTGTATATATATAAAAAATTTTCTCATGTAGATTATCAAGAAGCAATAAAGGTTCCAATTGCACTCACCCGTCCCAAAATGGGAGTTCATATTCAAACAGCCCCACCCCCCTCCGAAGGAAAAATAGAATCCATTTTTTGGCGGAATTACTAAATTAACCTTTATTAAGGGTATTTGTATATGTCACATAGAAGTACTTAAAAGTTAATGTCCTTACTTTTCTTGAAAAACAAAAAAATGGACACTCATTTTGGGAGAGGGGGTATTAGTTTAGTTTACAACAGCAAAAGTTGTGCCTTAGATGGCTATACACTACCTTGCATTTGTATGTATCTCCACTGCATCAACATCATCTCTTTTAAGAAGTCTAGCTGTAGCAGCAGAATCCCTAACGTATGTAATAGCTCCTAAGATCAATCATAGACCGTTAGTGAGTTCAAAAACTACAAAAGAAGAAAAAATCATGTTCAACATGAGTTCCTAAAATCCTTTCCCGCAAATTACTTAAATTGAGCTTTATAGAAAACTGATATAAAAAATTTAAAGGTAAACATGGAACATTTGGCGGATAAGTAAATTGGAAAATCATGACAGGCCAAAGGGGAAAAAAAAGAGCAGGAACGAAGGGGTTTGTACTCACTTATTTTATCATATGGACAGACTGGGAAGCAACGGCCACAACCATAGCAGCGTTCAGTTACGACACCATGCTGCATATCAAAGCAAGTGATGATTTAGCAACTGTTTCCCTGCTTCGTGTTGTAAAAAGTTATAATCCCTCCGTCCCAAAATGAATGTCAAAAAACCTTTCAAATTTTCTCTTGATCAAGAGTAAATTTGGATATTTTTTGGACATTCATTTTGGGGCGGAGGAGTAGTAAGAAAACCACCTTAGATGTAAGAGGGTCACCCTTAAATGAAATTGCATCAGCAGGACAAACATTTTCACATGGTCTCGAGCAGTCTAATGGACACTCATCCGGATCAAATTCTGCCAAGCTGGAGGATATGAGTTATGACAATCTATCATACATTATAATGAACTACCAATATTCCTGAAAATCATCAATTAAAGGAAATGTTGACAACTGACAATTTTTACAATATACTCCATATATATGAAAGAAGGTTAAAAGATACCGGCTTTACGAAAATGTAGATCTTCATCATCATTGACACTAATCATAACCCATGGCTTTCTCATAGGCAAAAGAGATCTTGCTGCTTCAATCCCTTCATTCACCGCCCCCACCACCGCCTCATCGGCAGCACAATCAATGCAATCAACTACCACAATAAATCACATGTACAAATGAAACATGTTCATAAGCATCTATATAGTTTGCTACCTCCATCCCTAAAACTTTATCAAAGTCAGGTAGATGGTTTTTCATTCTGATCCTTTAGCTTTAAAGTAAAGCTACAAGTATTTAACAATTAAAAACTCATACTCCCTCCGTCCCAAAACGATCTTCTTATTTGCCATTACTCATTGTCTCCGAAAGTTCTTCCGGTTTCTACAATTTGGGCTTAAAAACACATGGCTAGTGAAGCAAGTGTTCATATTCTTAAAAAAATTGAATAGTCAAATGGGAAGATCAAATCCGCCAAGGATTAAATCCGCTAAGGATTTACCCTTGCCTGTCCCAAGCCAGGATAAATGATGAGGGTTGCGGTAGGCATGTGACAGCCAGCGTAAAAACTTTGTCACATTTCTTATGACATGAATCCGAATATGAATATCGTTGGGGCGTTCCTTCACAGCGACGCGCTACACTTCCTAGGCCTGGGTGTAGTGATAAGTATGCAAAGGTTGCTAGGTCGTCGCCCGGAAGCGACGCGCCACCTCGGCGCCCGGGGGTGGTGTCAAATATGCAAGGGTTCCTGCATTGCGGACGAGTGCGGGTAAAGAAGCTAGTCCATGGTGGGGGTAAGATTAGTGGGATGCGCTTTGGAACTTGGAACATAGGCTCTTTGACATGGAGATCAGCAGAAGTGGTGGAGGTTATGAGGAGGAGGAAGATTCACATAATGTGTCTACAAGAAACTAAGTGGGTTGAGAGAAAGCTAAAGAAATAGCACCTTGGGGTTTTAAGCTTTGGTATTCAGGAAAGGAGAAGGGTAGGAATGGAGTAGGTATCATTATTGACAAGGAGTATATCGATGATGTTGTGGAGGTGTATAGGAAGAGTGACCGGATTATTGGTATTAAACTTGTGGTTAGTGATGAGATTATAACTATTATTAGTGCGTATGCACCACAAGTAGGGTTGGACGCATCTATTAAACAAGAGTTCTGGGAAGATTTAGAAGAGGTTGTGCAACGCGTACCTAGTGGTGAGAAGTTAGTCGTTGGTGGCGATCTTAATGGACATGTGGGGTCTAGTCGACACGACTTTGAGAGCATTCATGGAGGTTTTGGTTTTGGGGAGAGGAATGAAGCAGGGAACGGGATCCTGGAGTTTGCGATGGCGTATGACTTGAGTATAATTAACACTTGGTTCAAGAAGAGAGAATCACACTTGGTGACCTATAGAAGTGGAGGTAATGCAAGTCAGATTGACTTCTTCTTAGTAAGAAATGCTTGTAGAAAGAGTTACACTGACTGCAAGGTTATTCCAGGTGAAAGACTGCAACTCAACATAGACTTGTGGTACTTGATTTTCGAAGTAGGAGAATTTCAAGGAAGAGAAAACCACTAGTAGAACCTAGAATCAGTGGTGGAGGCTTCAAGGGAGAATCAACAGAGATTTCTAGCTAAGATGGCCACTACTGGTATTTGGTCGGGTAATATGGAGGATATGGATATAGATTCAACCTGGACTAAGATGGAGCATACCATAAAGGAGGTGGCAAGAGAAATCCTTGGAGAATCTAAAGGAAGTGTGCCACAAAGTAAGGACACATCATGGTGGAACGAGGAAGTAAAGCAAGCGATAAAGAGCAAGCGAGAATGCTATAAATTATTGGGAAAATGCAGGAGTGAGAGAACTATGAGAGGTATAAGGAGGCTAGAAGAGAAGCAAAGAAAGCAGTAAAAGATGCAAGAGCAAAGGTGAATCAGAAACTTTATGATAGATTGGATACAAAAGAAGGGGAAAAAGACATCTATAGACTTGCTCGTAATGAGGGATAAGAGGACAAGAGACATTGGAGGGTTAAATGTGTTAAGGATGTAGACCAAAGAGTGTTGGTCGGGATAAAGAGATAAAAGATAGGTGGAGTTCGTACTTCAATACCTTGTTTAATGGCAATCAAGAGCAGGATATTGGAGATATAACTATCCCTTCGAGTATGATTAATCGAGATTTTATGCGGCGAATTCAAAAGGGTGAAGTGGAAATGGCGATGAAAAAGATGGGATTAAAGAAAGCCGTAGGGCCGGATGGAATACCAATTGAGGTGTGGAGATGTTTTGGGGAGAGGGGAATAGATTGGTTAACAACACTATTCAACAAGATATGGAGAAGTAACACAATGCCATTGGAGTGGAGAAAAAGTACCCTAATCCCTTTGTATAAGAACAAAGGTGATGTCCAAGATTGTACCAACTATCGAGGGATCAAACTAATGAGCCATACTATGAAAACTTTGGGAAAGAGTGATTGCACAACGGCTAAGAAAAATTGTGAATATTTCGGATAAACCAATTTGGATTTATGCCCGGCAGATCGACTATGGACGCAATCTATCTTATGAGACAAATCATGGAGAAATATCGAGATAAAAAGAAAGATTTGCACATTGTTTTCATTGATTTGGAGAAGGCGTATGATAAAGTGCCAAGAGAGGTACTTTGGTGGGCTTTAGTAAAGAAAGGCGTTTCAAAGAAATATATTGATATTATCAAGGACATGTATAATGGAGTTAGTACTAGTGTACGGACAAGTGTTGGGAAGACAGAAGAGTTCCCTATCACGATTGGAGTGCATCAAGGCTCTGCACTTAGTCCCTTTCTCTTTGCCTTGATAATGGATGAAGTGACGAGGTCAATCCAAGATGCTGATTCATGGTGTATGTTGTTTGCAGATGATATTGTGCTGATTGATGAGACAAAAGAAGGTGTTGAAAATAAATTGGAGTTGTGGAGACGCACTTTGGAATCTCGAGGTTTTAGGTTAAGCAGAAGCAAAACTGAATATATGTAGTGTAAATTTAGCAAAGTTGGAAGCAGAGAGGCAGGAGTGATCACATTCGATGGAAAGATTGTCCAAGCTTCCGAGTTCTTTCGCTATCTTGGATCTATTATCCAAAAAGATGGAGAATTGGATGGAGATGTGGCTCATAGGATTAAAGCAGGTTGGTTGAAGTGGAAGAGTGCCACAGGGTTTCTTTGTGATCGTGGCATGCCAAATAGATTAAAGGGAAAATTCTATCGTACGGTAATTAGGCCTGCACTGCTTTATGGCACTGAATGTTGGGCCGTGAAACAGTGTCATATTCATAAGATGAATGTAGCGGAGATGCGTATGCTACGATGGATGTGTGGGCATACAAGAAAGGATCGATTGAGAAATGAGGTGATCAGGGGTAAAGTAGGAGTTGCGCCCATTGAGGATAAAATGAGGGAGCATCGTCTAAGGTGGTTTGGTCATGTGAGACGGAGACCGAGTGATGCACCGGTTAGGAGGCCTGAAGAGTGGAGAAGTGATAAAATGGCGAGGGGTAGGGGAAGACCCAAGCAAACTTGGATTAAGGTGATTGAAAATGATATGAGTTTACTCGGAGTGGATGAAGATGTGGCGTTGAAGAGGCCGGAGTGGAGGGCGAAAATTCATGTGAATGATGGGGGTTGATCGTACTTTTTATTATTATTATTTATTTATTTTATTTTATTTATATTTTCTCCATCTTTTTCCTCTCTTTCTCTCTCTCTCTCTCTCTCTCTCTCTCTCTCTCTCTCTCTCCCTCTCTTCCTTTTATCACGATGACATATGAGGATTCATGTTAGCCGACCCCAAATTATTTTGGGACTAAGGCTTTGTTGTTGTTGTTGTTGTAAATGGGAAGATCATTTTGAAACAGAGGGAGTAGAAAGTATCTCAAAACATTTGTAACAAAAAATCATCCAATTTCTTTAAAATTGTCAAAGTAACTCTCTCACACACACACATATTAACATGCAATTTCAAGATTAAACTTTTTTTTTTACCTCCAGCAAGAGTGTAAACAAGAGAAAGATTCCTGACATCAACCACATCCTGGATATAGAAACAGAAATTCAATAGAGAATGAATTAGGGTTTTTAGAGATAAATACATAAATATTTTTAAAAAAAAATAAAAAAATTGAAAATTGAAGTTAACCTCAAAACTAGCACCACAAATGAGCTTGACCCAGTTACCCCTTTGCAGAGATTCTTGTGGAGAAGTTATAATTGAAGGAACCCTAGTTGTAATTAACAAGTTCTTAACTTTCTCAAGGGATTTGCCTTTGCCTCTATTTAGCTCTCCTGAAATTAAATTACAAAGAAATTTCTTGATTAAATATGTGCATATAGTAAATATAGTTTCTTGGGGGGTGGGGTGGGGTGGGGGTGGGGGTGGGGGGTGGGGGGGGGGCTGGGTGTTAATAACTGTTACTTGTAATTGTGAGTGAGAGATGCATAGCAAGAAAAGCTCAGCGCATTGTAATAGGGGATGATGAAATGATATCGTTTAAAGGCTACCAAGGCACTTTTGCTGAGGGTGTGGCTATTTGCACCCACGTGAATTCTAAATACACCCATTTTATGCTTGAGTTGTTGTACGGTACAACACTTCAAAGCACTTATTGTTTTTTTCTTTTAGTTTCTCTAGAGTATGTTAGCCTTTTTTAAACATATTCTCCCTGCCAAAAAAATAATAGTCTCATTTTCTATTTTTGTTTGTCTTGATATAATTTTTTTTAAAAAAAGGTTTTAAAATCATTGAATTTATAAAACTTACGATGTTTACTTAAAAATATTTGAAAATTCAAACGAGACTATTATTTTAAAGAGTACTTTTGTTTTTGTAAACAGTAGTACTCCCTCTAGACTAAGGTTATTACTTTCTTTTTTAGTTTGTCCCAGATAAGGTTCTTAGTTGATTTATTACCTAAAATGGACAATGAGTCCCACTTGTCATTCTCACAACAAAAACTTTCTGCACGCTTTCACTCTCCTACTATTTTCTACTTTACTTTTCATACTCACAACATTTTTTTTTAATATCTGTGTAAAAAGTCAAACTAAGAACTTTCATTCGGGACGGAGGGAAGGGTATTTACTTAATGAAAAACAAAACATATTAATTGTTCATGAAACAGACAATTGAATGTTGTTCTAACTGCAATTAATCAATTTGCTCAAAAAAAAAAAAACTGCAATTAATCAATCAATCAATGCTCAAAACACCCTCCCTTCTCCGTACTTGCAGTTACTTTCCTTCACCCCAAACAGCTTTCAATCAAACTGGTCATAGAAGTTTCATTCAAATTGATCAAAGTCAAAGGCCATTCAAAAAAAAAAAAAAAAAAAAATTCTTCATTTTCATTGCAAAATATATTTTCTCTTACATTACTATAACTCCAAGATCTTTAACATCTGTCAGGAGGATAGTTTTCTTTCACTTTCTTGATTCCTTGGTGTGTATATGTGTGTTGTGTGTGTTCTCCTGTTTTTCCATATAATGTCAACTTTTCCTTCTCATTTTCTCTCTAATTCCCTCATTTCTATCAATTTCTCAAAAGGGTTTGATCTTCAAGCTATGAACTTCAATACCCACATCTCAATTTTTCTAATTTCCTTCTCATTCATCTTAAACATTGCTTTTTCCTCAAGCAAAACCCCTGTTTCAAATTCCCCTGTTTCTTACCTATTATCATGTGGGGTTTCCAGTCCATCCAAAGACTTCGATGGCCGGAGTTGGATTCCCGACACGAAACTCCTCCTCTCTCCCAACAATTCCATTCCAGCCACTGCAAATCTCAAGATCCCGCATTACCTTCCACAGTTCCTTACATGAATGCAAGAATCTTCAAATCCAAATCCACCTACAAGTTCCCAATCTCATCGACCCAACGACATGGGATTCGACTCCATTTCTACCCCTCTACTTTCAACAATTTTAACTCATCCGACGCCTACTTCTCCGTAAAAGTTGATAATTTTACCCTCCTCAAAAACTTCAGTGCCCATATCACTGCCTTGGCCCTCACAAAGCCTACATTATAAGAGAATTTTCCGTAACCCCAATCCAATCCGGTTCACTAGACCTCACCTTCACTCCATCAAGAAACGGTTCTTTTGCGTTTATTAATGGGATTGAAATCATTTCCATGCCCGAATTATTCAATTCCACCACCCCTTTAGTTGGGATGTCAGACCAACCATAGATGCAGAGCACTCTGTTTTGCAAACCATAGTCAGGCTAAACGTTGGTGGACAGTACATCCACCTAGTCACGACTGTGGTCTTACTCGAACATGGTACGATGACTCTCCTTATTTATCCGGTGCAGCCTTAGGGGTCGCCTCTGAGGCTTCTAAAAATGTCACGATTTCATATCCCGAACCTTACCTAAGTACATTGCTCCTTTGAATGTTACAAGACGGCTAGATCAATGGGTCCGAATCCAAATATTAACGTACAAACTTCAATATTTCTTGGGAATTTCGATTGTTGATGCGAATTTCACGTACCTTGTGAGGCTTCATTTCTGCGATTATCAGCTCTCGAAGATTAATCAAGGGTGTTGAGATTTTCTTGAACAACCAAAACTGCATTTCTTACTGCAGATGTGATTGCTTGGTCTGGAGGACAAGGGGTGCCAATGTATAAGGTTCGCGATTTATGTTAGAGATGGGGACGGAGATGAAGAACTGTTGATTGAGTTGAGACCTAATGTAGAGATGAAGCCACAGTTTCTTGATGCAATTTTGAATGGAATGGAGGTTTTTAAGATCAATGACAAAAATGGGAACTTGGCTGGTCCAAATCCTGTTCCTTCATTGAGGCCTTCCATGGATATAACTAAGACTATGTCAAACGGGGTTTCTACAAGATCTAAGCATCGTGGTTAATCGTTGGTCTTGTTTGGGAGGGGTTGCTGGATTTGGTTTGCTTGTTGTTCTCATTTTTCTCACGCGTAGGAAGATAATTGTCGATAATGATAGGTCTAGTTCTGCAGGATGGTTACCAATCTATGGAAGCCCGTTGACTTCAAGAACAAAGTCAAACTCCTCAGGAAAAAGTAGCTGCAGTAGTGTCCTTTCAACTCTCCGTGGAGGGTTTTGTCGACATTTCACATTATCAGAGATAAAACTTGGTACAAACAACTTCGACGAGTCAAATGTTATAGGTGTTGGTGGATTTGGAAAGGTCTACAAAGGGATCATAGATGGAAGAACAGAAGTAGCTATAAAAAGGGCGAATCCGTCATCTGAACAAGGCGTTCACGAGTTCCAAACGGAGATTGATTTGCTCTCAAAGCTTAGGCATCGCCATTTGGTGTCCTTGATCGGGGGCTTGTGAAGAGCATGAAGAGATGATTTTGGTTTACGACTACATGGCTAATGGTACTCTAAGGGAGCATCTACACAAACCGATAGCCCTCATTTGTCGTGGAAGAAAAGGCTCGATATATGCATTGGTGCTGCCCGAGGACTACACTATCTTCACACGGGCGCAAAGTACACAATCATTCATAGAGACGTGAAATCGACAAACATACTCCTAGATGAGAAATGGGTAGCAAAAGTTTCTGATTTCGGGCTTTCCAAAACCGGTCCTTACCTTGGTCAAACACATGTTAGCACGATGGTCAAAGGAAGCTTCGGGTACTTGGATCCAGAGTACTTTCGTAGACAACAACTAACGGAAAAGTCTGATGTTTACTCCTTTGGAGTAGTTCTTCTTGAAGTCTTATGTGGAAGGCCAGCTCTAAATGTTGGCTTACCTAAGGAGCAAGTGAGTTTAGCAGATTGGGCTCTAAAACAGCACGAAAAAGGGATCATAGAAAACATCATTGATCCAGAGATAACGGAAGAAATAAATCAAGAATGTTTAACGACGTTTGTTGACACTTCCGTTAAGTGTGTATGCGATAAAGGGATTGATCGGCCTTCCATGGGCACTGTGTTATGGAATCTTGAGTATGCGCGTCAACTGCAGAACAACCCGGATGGGCCTAAAAAGGTGGCGGAACAGAAGGCTAATGATGCTTATGTTAGGCACGCGTCATTGTTGAGCATTGAGGAAGAAGATGGGGAAAAGAGCGATGAACTGCGAGAACGAAGTCATCGGGAGTCTTCTCGTATGTGGTCAATCAACCTGGATGATGAGGAAAAATGTTGAGAATCAATGTTTGCTTTACATTGTATTCTGGAAAAACCTTAGTATTACATTTTCATGTCTTATGTTGTTTTATACAATAGTGTAAAAATAGTTGGAACATGTTTGTGTTCATGCTCTTCCATTCAAGTTGCATATAGCTTACATTGGTATTTTCTACGTAGTAGAAAAATTTGATGAACTATTTTGCCCTATAGCAGAAACAACAATGCATTTAGGCAGAAGTTCTGTCATTGTTTGATTTTTTTTCACTTGTATTTAAGGTAAAGCAAGAGATTTGGAACTGCTGTTGCGGCTAGTTTTGATGCTCCTCTATTTTGGGACAGTATTTCTCTACTGGTCTTTTTTTGGGGACAACATTTCTCTAATAGTCTCTACTTTGAGCAACATTTTCGAATAGTCCCTATTTTACCATGTTATATTTATATTAGGAATATTAATTTCCGTCTCTAAAATATTTGAGACACCCATTTAATTAGACCCCTATTATGTCACTGTTTTATCTTAAATTCAAACAGAAACGTACTAAAGGCTATTTAAGGCCACTTAACGGGACCACTTCCCGTCTCAATAAGAATTTTTTTTAAGTAGTGTTTAGACTCATCTGGTTATCCATGGATGGTCCTTTTGCACTAAATATTTGAGTAAGAACAGATTATGCAGTAGCTCGTTTTCTGAACAACCTTTCAAAAATGCCCTATTATATTCAAATTCATGATAGAGAAGGAACATTTGTTCTAAATTACTACTCTCTTCGTCCCAAAATAAAGAATATTAGGATCGGAAACTAAGGAAAAATGTTGGGTAGTGTGAGTGAGAAAGAGGGAGAAAGCAGGGTAAGAAATAGCAAGTAGATAGTGGTTGTGAGTGGGAAGGAGAGAAAAAATAGAGGGAATCTTTTCTTTTTTAAGTAAGTGAGAATTTCTAATGGGACACTTAAAATGGCAAAATAAGAAGTTTGTTTTGGGACGGAAGGAGTAAGTCAGTAAAATAGTAGAAAGCGGAAGGGAAGTGCACAGCAAGAAGAACAGATGAGTGTGTATATATGTAAGTATATATAAGTGTGTATATATGTAAGTAGGTAGGTGCTCAAATTAGGGATGACCAAAACCGGTTCCGGGCCTGGTTCCGGTTCGGCATATATGTGACCCTGACCGGCCCGCGCTTACACCGGTTCCGGTCATCACAATCGGTTCCGGTACGGTTCCGGTCCGGTTCCGGTTCAGTCCACGCTACCTTTTTTATTTTTTTTATCATACAATAATGAATAAAACATGTTAAAATTTATTAAAAGACAAGAGATTTTATTTTGTCATACACTAATGAATAAACATTGTTAAAATTTATTGAAAAATAAGGGATTTTTTTTTTTTTTAATGGAAATGTCGATCCGGTTCCGGTCCGGTTCCGGTTCGCCATATATGTGACCCTGAACCGGCCCGCGCTTACCACGGTTCCGGTTACTCCGGTTCCGGTTTACTCCCGGTTTGCTCCGGTTCCGGGCTTTTCCGGTCCGGTTCCGGTCCGGTTTGGCCATCCCTAGCTCAAATGAGAACCTAAATTTTCCATGAGAACCAATAACCACCATTGGATTAAAATTGTTGAATGGTTGAGATTTATTAGGAATATTATATATTCCTAGCACATATTGTAATTACCAAACATATAGATTGTATCTTGTACACCAAGTTAGATTATTCTAGAATATTAGTTTCCTTATTGTATTAGTATTCCTAATAATAAGAAGGAGAAGCAATGGCATTTTCGAAATTAATCTAAACAATGAGGTAAAAAATGGAGCTAAACATAACGTCATATATGAACCATCTCTTTAAAGGCATGCCACGTCATCACAAATAATTTTCCTCAAAATTCAAAATAAAATATCTCAATATCTATAAGTCGGAAAAAAAATCGAAAACACTGATTTTTTTTGTCTCGACGAGACGATTCAAACTACATCCCTGAAGATAGGGTTTTGAAACAAAATATTAAATAACAATGAAATTTTAAAAATACACTTAGATACAATAGCCAAACACCTATTGTATCCAACAGCAATGTTGACACATTGCTATTAGATACAATAGCTAAATAGCTATTGTATCCAATACAATGTTCATAACAATTCAGTTAGATACAATGTTCATAACAATGAGATTTTGTAAGTATATATGTAAGTATATATAAGAGATTTTGTATTAGCATTTTGGTCATGATTAATGCAGTTTATGATGCATTTGCTACAAGTATAATAAATGAAGTGTGAACTTTTAGCATTTTTGCAAAACATATGAAAATAAAAGAAACAAAACATTCATACCTTTACTGCTCTATTCAGCTTCCAACTAAAAAGGTTTACAACCAAAACTGTACAAAGTCAAACTTAATGATGGAATGTACAACAAAATAAACATAATGTACTACAAAAAAAATTGTCATAACCATTTTCCGAAAATTGATGCCTAACATTCTCTCTCTCACATCTTCAAAATTTGTTGTTCTTGAACTGTCAGCTCTGATATGAGCAGTCATCTGAAGTCGGACGGTTGTGCAGTAGTAGTACGAGGATCACTCGATCTCGGCCGCCATTTTGATCTCGACGGTCCAGATTTAGGGGTTATTTGAGGGTATTTTGGACCTTTTGCTCAGTTTGTACACTTTGTCGGTTCTCCAGCTCGTCCCCACATCTCGACCGTCCACCTCTCATCCGACTGTCTGCACTACCTCATATGCATGAGCAGCCACCTTCCTTTGTTATCATCTTAGAGAATGAAAGGCATAAGAGATCCTTTATCACCTTTTGCCTTCATTCGCTCTCGAGACACTTGTTGACTTTTATTGACTTTTCACAGACATTCCAGCTTCTCCTGGCATTTCTTGGATTTTGGCCTCAATGTTAAAAGATTTTCCATAAGCCTATATCTCCCTCTTTCAACCTTCAATACATGTGTTTTGTTGGGCTGTTGGGAGATTTTCAAAAGATAATGGACACACAGTAGAAGGTGAAAACACAAAAAGCAATTAAACTTCTGAAAGTAGGTACTCCGTCCCAAAATGATCTTCTCATTTGCCATGTCTTATTGTCCCAAAAAGTTCTTCTCATTTCTACAACCAATACATGGCTAGTGAAGCAAATGTTCATATCCTTAAAATGTTTGAATAGTCAAACAGGAAGATCATTTTGGGACGGGGGAGTATTATCTAAGTGACCAAACATGAAATTGTAATTACAAACAGAAATGAGGTTTACTGAATTATAAAGATAACATTGAGACATCCAAGTGCCTTCAGTATTCACTTTGCTAGCATCTTAAGACAACATGGAGACATTACATGATCTTCAGCTTAGTGATAAACATGTTGCACATCTTCTGACAAAAAAATTGTCAGAAATGAACAATTGATGGTAACTAAGGGAAAATTTCCACCACTGAACAAAATACATTAATATGGTGACAATCCACATAAACATTGTTCTGAAGCTGATCCTAAAGAAAAAACAAAAGATAAGATAAGTAACCTGCAAAGATCAAGAAAGTTCACCATTTAAACGCGAATTTGATACCACCCCAGAAACTCTCCAAGGCAATTGAGGGGATGGTTCCATCCATGGACAATTGGATTTCGTTATTGTCACCATCCATAGTTGTTACACCTCCCAAGTAAGGAAGCCAATGGATTGACGATGAGCAACAAGAACCAACACCTGCCATAATGGCTCGTAGAAATGCCATGACATCATCACTATCAACAAGTACCAACTCCATCGTCAAAGTACGAGGATGGTAACTCCATAGCAAGTCATTGAAAATGTCTTCAAGACTTTTTGGGATCACGACAATTATATTCAATTCCTCTATGTTAATGATGGGTTGCACAACTCTTTCTTCCAGTTCATCAACACTAATCATTGCCAAATCTCTTAGATATAAACAAAGATAATTAACACGATCCAGCTGAGTAATGAAGTTTCTTAACTTAACAGCAAAGTTGTCATACAACAATGGTTCCCGACAAAGAGTAATATTCGACCGACCCATTATGATATGCTTCGGACCCACCAGAGGAACTGAGTTACTGTCAAACTCAAACGAAAGCAAATTTGGAGCATTAATCTCAAGTTCCACAAGGCGTTTACATCTAATAACCGCAAACTCTTCAAGACTCTCATTCGATATCTTAAACTTCTTCAATAACAACAATTCGGTCAAGCTCAAACTCCTGAGTAAGGGAAGCTTGGACAATATTTCTTCCAACTGATTGTTCTCCACCTCGACATTATTCAAAATTAATTTTGCCAACCTCGGACATTCAATGATTCCAATCATGAAAGGAGGTCGATCAAAAATTGTTACAGAATTCAAGACAATGAAGCACTGGTGCATGTACTTCAACCATTTCGATGTCACCAGAAGAGTTACTAACCACCAAACTCTTAAGCTTGTAAAGACCAGAAATTCGAAGATTAGGCAAGCCCTCAACCCTTACAATTGCTAGTTTCTCCATTAAAGGGAATTTCAAGATAACAGATGTTAGGGCTAGCTCATTAATGTAAGATCCTGCAATAACTAACTTACGCAATTTAGAACTAGAAACACTGATATCGCCATTGCCAAAGGACTCCCACAAACGACACCCGCTTAATTTCAACACTCGGATCGAGGTGGAAGCAAATACTTCAGCGGGCAAATTGAAGTAGTACCCCTGTTTAGGATATCTATCTTCTCAACCCCATGCTCTAAAGCCAATTGAATCCACTTGCGGAGAAGCGAAACAAATCTAAGGTCGACTAGGGTTAAAGGAATTCTAAGTCTCCGAATTAGGATTCCAGGGTTACGTTCATGGAATCTTCGCAGGGTTTCACCAATACAATTCAAATATCTCTCTCTTTGTGTTTCAAATCTGGATGAAATCGCCTTGGTAGTCTGTAATTTCATCATAATACATCGACTCGAAAGAAGAATCGTCGAAATCAAGATAAGGGAAGGAGGAACAGAAATCATACCAGGTTTTCGACAAGGAAGAAGCTAACTTGACGGATTTTGTAGGGAGACGAGAGAGAATGCGATGAATGATCGGCTCCGGCAAGGCGGAGATCCGGTCAGGAGATATAGCTTGAAGCTTCTTCATCAGATAGGTTGCAGAAGAAGGCCGGCAAGTGGATCGGAGTTCCGCCGGCGAGCGTTTTCAAGGTAGAAAATGCTTTGGGGGGTTCAGATGAAATTTGTTCCTGTGAGTGTGGGCTTCATTTCTAGCAAAATTAATCTTTTGTCTTTTAATCGGAACCGTTGGATCATTTTGGTTTTAGCCTTCCAACTAGGGGTGTGCACGGGTCGGTTTGGTTCTGTTTCAGGCCAAAATCGACACCAAACCAATAGTTATCGGTTTATGTAATTCAAAACCATTAAGCTTCGGTTTCTTAATGGTTCGGTTGTTCGGTTTCGGTGTGATTTCAGTTTGGTTCGGTGTCAAACCAATGGAATTGACTGTTGGGTTGTGGGTTTGCTGGGCCGCCTTAATGGGCTACATTCAAATGAGGCCAATTTACACATAATAAATAATAAGGTCAAATAAGGCACATTTTCTGGTTGAAGTATGAATTGGGCCGATGGGCCATACTACTTGGGCCAAAAACTACAAATTTAAGTTTACAACTATTAATTCAAATAATAAGCTAGGAATAAAACGACATAGTTTTAGGTAATCGGTTCGGTTCGGTTTCTTATCGGTTCTAACAAGCTGGAAACCTAAACCGAACCACTAATTTCGGTTATCTATTTTTTAGAAACCGGTCCTAACCAATAGCTTATTGGACCGGTTTTTCGGTCCGATTTTTTCGATTTTTTTTCGGTTTTTTTGCTCACCCCTAATTCCAACAAGAACTTGAAAAGATTTTTCGAATATCGTGAAAACCTCACCACAAGTTCTAACTCTAATTGGCGGTTTCTCTGTTCTCTCTCTCTATCTCTCGTTTCTCAAAACTCAAAAGTTTTCATTCATCTTCATCCTTATCCTTAATCCTTTAAAGCAACAACACATTTTTTAGTAATTTTAATTATTGAAATTACAAAGTTGTTGTTTTCAATTTTATTTAGATTGTAATTTCATGTTTGTGTTTTTTCTTATATTTTGTTGTTCTAATAATTTTCTCCCCTTTGTTGGTAGCCGTTGTTTTCTCCCGTCGTTGGGAACAGGGGCGGACCCACCAGTGTGCCTGGTGTTGCCCAGGCAATGCCAATATATATATATATATATATATATATATATATATAAAGAGCCTCAAATCCTTCATATCAAACTCTGCGGACAATAAGCCTTTCAGCTTCTGAATCTCTGACTTCTTGACTGCTGCTATCAACATATCATCTACATAGAGCACCAAATAGATGTACGAACCATCTACCAACTTATTGTGATACACACAATAATCATACGGGCTCCTCGTGTATCCGATCTCTGTCATATAGCTGTCAAACCTCTTGTACCACTGCCTAGGCGACTGCTTAAGTCCATACAAGGACTTCTTCAACCTACAAACTTGATCTTCCTTACCAGGAACTTGGAATCCTTCCGGCTGTGTCATGTATATCTCTTCCTCCAACTCTCCATGCAAGAAAGCTGTCTTGACGTCTAGTTGCTCAAGCTCCAAATCCCTTTGTGCTACTATTGCTAGCAACACTCTGATCGAAGTGTGTCTGACCACTGGTGAGGAGATCTCATTGTAGTCCACCCCTTCTCTCTGTGTGAAACCCCTTGCAACAACGCGAGCTTTATACTTAACCCCTTCTGCCGGTGACATAGCTTCATACCATTGAGATGACTCTGAACATGTAACTGCTTCCTTGAAAGTAGAAGGCTCCGTAAGATCGGGCTCCACTTCCTCAGCAACCTGTAGTGAATAAGACACCAAGTCTTCAAATCCATACCTTTCCGAAGGCTTCCCGAAATTAGCTCTTCTAGACCTTCCTTGTGCTAACCCATGTTCTTCAGGAACTGAACTTGAACTTTCTGGTGCTTCAATCTCTGTCTCTGTTGGTGGATCCTGATCAACATCTGACTGTGGGACAACTAACTCTTCAGTTTCTTGTTGCTCCACCTGTTTATCAACACCACCAACACTCGAAACAATCGTAGATCTCATAATAGGGTTAATAACAGAATTCTCATAAAAAACGACGCTCCTACTGATAATTACCCTATTTTCTGATGGAGACCATATACGGTATCCCTTGACACCGTCCCCATACCCTATGAATACTCCCTTTCTAGCTCTAGGTTCTAACTTCCCATCATCTACATGATAATAAGCAGTACACCCAAAAGCTCTTAAAATAGAATAATCAACAGGTTACCGGTCCATACCTCTTGGGGAACTCTGAGGCCAATACCGGCGTGAGGTCCACGATTAATCAAGTAACATGCTGTACTAACCGCTTCTGCCCAGAACCGCTTAGACAACCCTGCATTGGAGAGCATGCACCTCACCCTCTCAAGCAATGTCTGATTCATCCGCTCTGCTACACCATTCTGCTGTGGCGTACCTCTAATGGTGAGATGTCTAGAAATCCCCACCTCTCTGCAAAAACGAATCGAACTCAGTACTGCAGAACTCCAAACCATTATCTGTCCGGAGCTTCTTGATCTTCTTCCCTGTCTGGTTCTCCACTAATGTCTTCCAGTCCTTGAAATTCCTTAGAGCCTCATTCTTGTGCTTCATGATAATCACCCAAGTCTTCCTCAAATAATCATCAACCATAGACAAGAAATATCTGTGCCCCCTTAGTGATTCCTGACGTGAAGGTCCCCAGCAATCTGAGTGGATGTAATCCAGAACGCCTTTTGTGTTATGTATGCCCTTGGGAAAACTATTACGCTTCATCTTCCCTAGCACACAATGCTCACAAAATTTAAGATCATGGATCTTATGGCCACATAGAAGATCCCTTTTAGCCAGCTCTTGCATCCCTCGAATGCTCACGTGCCCTAGTCTGATGTGCCACAACTTAGACATATCTCCCTCGTTCATTTCTGATGATGCAACCATAGCTGACCCTACAAGAGTCCTTCCTTGGAGGAAATACAAGGAGCCCCGCTTAAGGTCTCTCAGAACCACTTCTGAACCGTTACAGACACTGACTGCTCCACCTTTACCTTTGAAACTGAACCCTTTGCTGTCTAACTGACTAAGAGAAATCAGATTCTTTGTCATACGCGGAACGTGTCGAACCTCGTTCAAAGTGACAAACCTACGATCATGAGTCCTGACCTTGATCGAACCAATACCGACAACCTTGCAGACTGCACTGTTGGCCATGCTTATATCACCGCCATCCACCTGCCTGTAATCAGTAAACCATTCTCTCCTCGGACTGATATGGTAAGAAGCTCCTGAATCAAGAATCCACGCATCGGATGCGCGTGCTGATTCTGATGTAACTAGAGCATGGTCCTTATCTGAACCGCTACCCTTGGCCACCATGGCCTCTGCTCTGATTGGTGCCTCGCCTCGCTTCTTTCTGGGACAATCGAACTTTTAATGCCCCTTCTCTTTGCAGAAATTACAGATATACCCAGGCTTCAGACCCTTCTTGTGTGAAGAATTACCTTTATTGTTCTTCTTCCCACTAGAATCCTTGTTACCACTACTGCTAGTAACCAAACTTGATGACTGGGCATCTGCCCCATTCCCACTCGCCTTTCGGCGTAATTCCCTCGTCTTGAGAGAAGTTTTCACTTCCTCTAGAGAGATACCATCCTTACGATTTATGCACGAATCGACATAATGTTCATAAGACATAGGTAAGGATACTAAAAGCTGCAAGGCTGCATCCTCATCATCCACAATAACTCCTATATTACGCAGTTCAAGTAATGCAGAAGTAAATCTATCAAGATGATCATTAATGGGCGTACCTTCTGTCATACGAAAATCATACAGCTTCTTCTTCAGGTATAACTTGTTGGTCAATGAACGTGTCATGTACATATCTTCCAACTTTAACCAAAGTCTGTTCCTGCAACATTGGTTAGGATCTCATCATCCAACTGTCTGATGATCTTGGCGTGAGCCTTCTGATCTAACATCTTCAATGCCGCCGCCTCCTTCGCTGCTGCTTGCTTGTCTTTTTCTGACTGTTCTGCGGTACCTTCTGTGGTGACTGCCTTACCCTTGGGATCCTTTCGATCCCTGATTGCAATCTCCAACGGCTCCCATAAATCTTTGTCTATCAACAAAGCCTTCATCTTGATCTGCCAGAGAGAAAAACTATTCTTCCCATTTAACTTGTCGATCGAATCTGCTCCTTGACCCATCTCCTCGTTCTCTGCAGCGGAATCCCTGAATCTCTAACCACGAACCAAAGCTCTGGTGCCACTTGTTAGAGCAATTGAACAAGACTTGATGAGAAAATAAAGCAATCACAAGAACACGGATTTACGTGGTTCACCAACTTGGCTACGTCCACGGGGAGGGGAGAGAATATTATTATCACCGGAGAAACAATTACACAAGATCACACTAATCTACTTTGCACGAATTTTGATCACAAAATTCCTGACTGTGCAAACCCTAGATCTAGAATTATTGATCTCTCTATTTTGTGTAAAAACTGAGCAAACTGACTAATTTGCTTGAGCAACTAAATTAATTTACGATGGAGGAGAGTATAAATAATCATGTCCTCAGATCCTAACTAATTCTAATTCCTTGGAAATAAGGACACCTTTATTTCCTAAATCTTACTCAAATAAGGATACATAATCCTTATATTGCCACAAACGTCAACGTGGCCTACATTGTCCGGCCCACTTCAAACTATACTGGGCGTTATCATGCATAAGCTCTTGTAGCGATCAAAACTTCTGTTTTTATGGCTAAGGCCTTGAGCCTTCTTAGCCTAAAAATCACTCCGTCTCATTATACTCCTTCTGTCTCGGAATTACGAACTTGATAATTTAACCCACTAAATTAGGCGTCCCCAATTTCAAAGGCATTAAACTTAACATAAACCATAATTTGAATCGTGATATGAACCTCGGTGTGAATGGTGGTTTAAACCACCATCTAAACCAAATTCTAGACCACGGTCTGAACCACGGTCTAAACCGCAGTCTAGACCACATTACTGAACCGCGGTCTGAACGAAACCATGGCGGTTTGGTTTGGTTTGAAATTTTTTGTGGTTCGGTTCGGTTTGGAATTTTCCCGAACCGATGACTAGTGGTTTGGTCTCTAAAACAGCCGAGACCGAACCAAACCGAACCATTTACACCCCTACTCCCCACATTGCTTCTTTAGTGTAAAGTGGGCAGTATATATAGATGCGGAAGAATATATTCAAATTCATGAAAGAGATACGTTCCAACTAAAAAGGTTTACAACCAAAACGGTACAAAGTCCCAACTATAGTGGGAGATGTTTGAAGCACAAAATAAGTTCACAAAATCTTGCTCACAGATTGAGGTGGCGATATTTTATTGGTTACATCAATAATGAACCCATCATACTCTAGTTATAAACACCAATAACATCATTACACCTAAGATTTTGTGAACAATTTTTTGTGACTTTTTTTTTATGACCCTAGTATTATTCTTATAGTGAACTTGTTCTCCTTGTGCCCGTGAACGTAGCTAACACATCGAATATAAATTAGAGGATTTGAAGAAGGATCTTGACCTTCCCTTCACATTCAAGCTGTTAGTACAATTACAATCCAATGGAAATGACAAGAAAGACCTAGCAATGTTGTGTGGTTAAGGCTCCGTTTGTTTCGCGTAAAACAATTTCCGGAAAATGATTTCCCGTAAAATGTTTTCCGGAAAATGACATAAACATGTTTTTGGTTGTTTGGTAAATCCAAGGAAAATGTTTTTGGGAAAATATTTTCATATGAAAATAATAATAATTTAATATGAGAAAAAGAATAATTATGAGAAAAAAATTGAATGCGGGTGGAGATTTTGGGTTGGGGTGGATGGGTGGTGGGGGGGTGGGGTAGGTGGGGGGGGGGGTGGGCGTGGGGGTGGGGGTGGGAAAGGTGTTCAAAAATAAATTTAATATGAGTGATTTTTTTTTTTGGGGAGGGGGGGTGGGAGGTGGGTGGGGTGGGTGGTGGTGGGGGTAGTAGGGTAGTTTGGGGGGTGGAGGTGTTCTTTTTTTTTTTTTTTTTTTTAATATGAGTGAAAAGAAGTTTTTTTTTTTTTTTTTTTTTTTTTTTTTTTGTGGGGTGGGTGGGATAGTTGGGGCTGGTGGAGATGTTCTTTTTTTTTTTTTTTTTTTAATGAGTGAAAAGAAGTTTTTTTTTTTGGGTGGGGTGGGGTGGTGGGGTAGGGTGGGGTAGTTGGGGGTGGTGGAGATGTTCATTTTTTTTAATATGAGTGAAAAGAATTTTATTTTTTTTGGTGGGGTGGGGTGGGTGCTGGGTAGTTGGGGGTGGTAGAGATGTTCAATTTTTTTTTTTTGTTTTATGAGAAAAGAAGTTTTTTTTTTTTTTTTTTTTTGGTGGGTGGGGTGGTGGGGTAGGGTGGGGTGGGGTGGGTGGTGGGGTAGGTAGGGGTGGGGTGGGTGCTGGGGTAGTTGGGGGTGGTGGATAGGATGGATGAAGAGGGTGGTGTTAGAGGTTTAGTGGGTAGGGTGAGGTTTTATGGAGAGTTGGGTGTGAGTGAGAGAGTTAACGTTTTCTGGAAAATAATTTACTTAGTAAAAATCCGTAAGTCATTTTACTTAAAAAAGAGGGAAAACCATTTTTCGGAAAATATTTTCCTCATTTTCCGGTGCGTAACAAACACAAAAAATGGGGAAAACATTTTTCAGAATTTATTTTACGCGAAACAAACGAAGCCTAAGTCATAACTGTAAATAGAAAAATTGAAAAGGGACGGTTTCCCATGGGCCTATTCAAATTGGGCGTTTGTATTCGAGTAAACTGTTTTTCTGCCCCTCGTATTATGGCCCCAACATCAATTTGACACTCGTACTATTGAAACACTAAATGTATGATGCGTACTATTGTTTTATATACAAAATTAACCAATATTTTATTCAGTCGTTAAGTTTTTCTAACACACGTTATTTTTTCTAACGAGCATTAATTTATTTTAACGAATGTTAATAATTTAACACAATTTTAATTTACCTAAATGACAGAACTACCCCTAAGACCCAAACAAAACCCACCCTCCCCTCCCTCCCCCGAAACACAACGCGCACACACACTTTCTCTCTTTACCTTCCCCACTTCCGGCAACCCCTCCCCACCTCCGGCGACACCACCACTCCCCTAACCCCGGCGACCCTGGAATGCATGCAACTGATAATTGAAGAATGTTTTGAGGATAGTCTTGGAGCGCTTTTGATAAGATAAAGCCAATTAAAGGGATCTGAAATAGGGGATTTTCGTCAGTCTTTTTCCGACGACCATATCTCCCTCTCCTGTAAATATTTTTCAGATCCCGACAGTTAGTATGTGCGCCTAGGTGTCGCGAACCTGCTCCAGAAATTTGAAGGTAATCCAACGGTTAATGAATCAGGAAATTGATTTTTTCTGGACCAGATCGGGAAAGTGACGGGATTCGATTTTGCTTCGGTTTTTGGCCTTTTGGCCGGAATTTTCCCAGGTTTTCTTGCTCTTGGCCGGCGCCTAGGTTTAGGGTAGGTGCGGTCATGGCTAGGAAGGGGATTGGTACAGCTTTTTGGTGTGGAAGGTGTAATTGGGAGCTCAAATCCTAATTTGCAAGGAGGGGGGGTCGATTGGTGTTGGAGATGCCTCTAATCCATCAATGGTGGAGTTGGTTGGGTGGAGTGGTGACTGGTTGTGATGGTTTGTGGCGGTGGCGATGGGGGCGGTGTTGGGCTGCGAAGGGTGGGGTGGATGTTGGGTTTGGGAAGATGATGGAGATAACAAAAGTTAATTTTGTTAACATAAATTATTAACATCCGTTAAAATAAATTAATGCTCGTTAGAAAAAATAACATGTGTTAGAAAAAGTTAACGACTTAATAAAATGTTGGTTAATTTTGTATATAAAACAATAGTACGCATCATACATTTAGCGTTTCAATAGTACGACTGTCAAATTGATGTTGGGGCCATAGTACGAGGGGCAGAAAAGCAGTTTACTCGTTTGTTTTCCCATTTCCGCAAAACAAGTACAAATGATTTCTTGATTGCCCGTGAACGTAGCTAACACAAGTTTTCCCATTTCCGCAAAACTTAGGGACCTCAGTTTCAGGGGAAACATTTTTGACAGTAACATCAAATAACTCAAGAATAGGCCGGAAGAGTAAATAGCCTCCTAATTAGAGATGGCATTAGAGATGGCAACGGGGCGGGTTTGGGACGGGTTAGGCGTTTCCCGAACCCGCCACTACTCAAATGTTGCAAAACCCGTCCCGCCCCGTTTAGGTCAAAACCCGGACCCGCCCCGCCCCGTTTACTATATAAATTGTAGAAAAAAAATTACTTTTTCATTATTAAATGCATTTTTTTTTTAATGAAAAACCCTTTCTTCAAAGGTATAAAGTTATAATATTGTATAAAATATAAAGGGACATTACATTATGAAAAATTAAATAGGACATATGCATAATTATAATAAATATTAAGATTATTATAATAAATAAAGGGGCAACTCCCATTTAGTCCCTCATTAGAATCTAAATTACCACCTAGTCCAAGGTATTTTCAATATTACCACCTAGTCCAAGGGATATTAAAAGGGCATGAATGCCCTTACTAAATGACTGGAAATTACATGATTACCCCTCCCTCCTCAACCTTTCACCTTCTCACCGATCAACAACTTTGACCGACCGGCCACCACCTCCGGCCAACCACCACCTCCGGCAACCTTTTTCCGGCCACCTTTTCCGGCCACCTTTTCCGGCCACCATTTTCCGGCCACCATTTCCGGCAACATTTTCCGGCGACCATTTCCGGCCACCGTCTCCCGCGACCTTTTCCGGCAAAAATTTTCGGTCGCCGTCTCCGGCGACCATTTTTCGGCCACCACTTTCCGGCGACCACCTCCGGCCACCGGTTTCCGGCGGCCACCTCCGGCCAACATTTTCCGACCACCGTTTTCCGGCAACCACCTCCGTCCACCGTTTTCCGGTGACCACCTCCGACCACCATTTTTCGGCGACCATATTCCGGCCACCATTTCCGGCGACCACCTCCGGCCAACATTTTCCGACGACCATTTTCCGGCCACCATTTCCGGCGACCAAACAACTGTGAACTAATCAGTAAGTTCACAGTTGTCAACAAAACTACTAAGAACACAATCGAATCCGGCGACCACCAACTCCGGCGACCAAACAACTGTGAACTAATCAGTAAGTTCACAGTTGTTTAAGAACAAGTTCACAATTGTTCTAAAACAAGTTTACAGTTATTCCAAGAACAAATTCAAACATTAAAAAGAAAAAAAAAAAACTATTTTTTTTCAAGAACAAGTTCATAGTTGTAAGATCGCAATTGTAAGTTTGCAATTGTAAGTTCGCAATTATTTCAAAAACAAGTTTGCAATTGTAAGTTCGCACTTGTTCCAAGAACAAATTCACATTTATAAAAAAAATTACTATTTGTTTAAAAGAAAAAGTTCACAGTTGTAAGTTCGCACTTGTTCCAAGAACAAGTTCGTACTTGTTCCAAAAACAAGTTCGCAATTGTTCCAAGAACAAGTTCGCAATTGTTTCAATAACAAGTTCGCAATTGTAAGTTCGCAATTGTTTCTATAACAAGTTCGCACTTGTTCCAAAAACAAGTTCGCAATTGTAAGTTCGCACTTCTTCTAACAAGTTCACAGTTGTAAGTTCACAATTGTAAGTTCGCAAATGTTAGCTCGCAATTGTAAGTTCGCAATTGTTCCAATAACAAATTCACCGGAGCTAGCGGTGACCGAAGAAAGAGTAGGGGAGGGGTGACCGGTGACAGAGAAGGAGTTGCAGGTTCGCCATTGAGAGAGAGAGAGAGAGAGGTGAGGGCTAGATCTGTAATTGCTGGAGGTGGGGAGGGGTGAACGGAGATGGTGTAAGGGTGGCCGGTGACGGAGAAGGAGCTGCAGGGTCGCCGGGGTTAGGGGAGGGATGGGGTCGCCAGAGTTGGCCAGCGATGGTGAGATGGCTGGGCGATTTGGTTGAATCTGAACAGTTGGCCGGCTGGAGCTTGTTGGGTTGAGAGGGTGAGGGACGCATTTGGGTCGGGGAGGGAGGGTCGCCGAGGTTAGGTAGAATGTCGCCGGAGATAGGGGTAGCGATTTTTTTGGGTTTTTTCCAGTTCGGCCGTCGGCCATATCTCCGGCACCGGACATAATTTGGAAGATCCAAACGGTGGAAAGTAGCGTTTAGGTGTTGCGAACTCCCTCCAGAAATTTGAAGACGATCCAACGGTTCAATCATCGGGAATCGCGTTTTTCAGTCCGAATTCTGGAGGTGCAGTTTTTTGTTTTTGATTCGGATTTTGGCATCTTGGCCGGAATTTTTCGACGGTTGTTGGCTCGTGGTTGTCGCCTAGAACTCCTCTAGGTTCAACCATGGCTAAGGAGGGCGTTGGTACTGGGAGAAGGTCTCCGGAGATAGGGGAGATGAGGGGTCGCCGAAGGTGGGGGATGGAGGAGAGTGAAAACGCAGTGTGATGGTCGCCGGGGTTCGGAAATCGAGGGGAAAGGTCACCGGAGGTGAAGAGGAAGGGTCGCCGGCGATGGGGAAGGGAAAGGTCGCCGGAGGTGGCCGGATGTGGTCGCCGGAGGTGGGGATGGAGAAGAGAGAGAAAGCAGTGAAAGAAAGTAGAGAGAGAACGCAATTTGCGTCTGAATGTGAGGAGAGGGGAGGGGTTTCTGTTTTAATTGAAAATAAGGGGTAGTTTCGGGATTGTATAATTTTAATGGACTAGATGGGAATATTCAAAATGTGCGTGGACTACATGGTAATATTGAAAATGTGCGTGGACTAGGTGGTAATTTAGCTTAGAATGGGGGACCCTACGGTAATTTTCTCATAAATAAACATGTATATTAGCCGGGTTCAGGTTAAACGGGGCGGGTTATGCTAATCCCGAACCGGTCCCAAACCCGTCGGGTTTTGAAAATCATGTCCCAAACCCTTCCCATTAGGGGCGGGTCTTTTCGGGTTCGGGATTTTTGCCATCCCTACTCCTAATTAAGCGTTTAGGAACTAATCATAAATTCACACTTATCAGAAAATTAGCCAATTTTTAGCTTCTGGGTGGAAAGATAAAATGGAATAAAAGTAATGAAAAATTAATTTGGTCAATGAGGAGAAAACTGAAGTATGCAAACAAAGAAGGATGTGAATGTGAAAAGACTGATCTGGACTTTTTTAAGACAACAATGAGATTTGATCTTCAGCAATTTCAGTAATAATCATGTTGCACAAATTCTGACAAAAACTGTCAGAAATCAACAAATAACAAAGGGAAAATTTCGATCATTGAACAACATTCATAAATATGGTGACAATCCACAATCCACATAAACATTGTTCAGAAGTTAATAATTAAAAAGAAAAAGAAAAAGAAAAGATACGAAACCTGCAAAGAACAAGAAAGTTCACCATTTGAAAGCAAATTTGATTTCACCCCAGAAACAACTCTTCAAGGCGATTGAGGGGACGGTTCCATCCATGGGCAGTTTGATTACATTATCCTCATCAATCACAATTGTTATCTCTTCCAAGTAAGGACACCAACTTCTAGCATAGACTGGTGAGCAACAAGAACCAACACCTGCCATAATGGCTTGTAGAAATGTCATGACATCATCACTCTCAACACGTACCAACTCCATCGTCAACGTAAAAGGATGGTAACTCCATAGCAAGCCATTGAAAATGTCTTGGAGATTTTTTGGCATATAGACAATTATCTTTAATTCCTCAATGTTAGTGACAGGTTGCAAAACTCTTTCTTCCGGTTCATCAACGCTAATCATAGCCAAATCGTGGAGATATAAAGAAAGATACTTAACACGATCCAGCCGAGAAAGGAAGTTCCTTAACTTAACAGCAAAGTCGTCATGCGATGATTGTTTCACCAAGAGTAATATGCGACTGACCCATTATGATATGCATTGGCCCCACCACAGGAACTGACTCACTGTCAAGCTCAAACGAAAGCAATTTTGGAGCATTAATCTCAAGTTCCACAAGGCGTTTACATCTAATAACCGCAAGCTCTTCAAGACTATCATTCGATATCTTAAACTTCTTCAATAACAACACTTTGGTCAAGCTCAAACTCCTGAGTAATGGAAGCCTAGACAAAATTTCTTCAAACTGAAAGTTCTCCACCACGACATTATTCAGAATTAATTTTGCCAACCTCGGACATTCAATGATTCCAATCATGAAAGGAGGTCGATCAAAATTGTTACAGAATTCAAGACAATAAAGCACCGGTGCATGTACTTCAACCATTTCGATGTCACCTGATAAAGAGTTACTAACAACCAAACTCTTAAGCTTGTAAAGACCAGAAATTCGAAGATTGGGCAAGCCCTTAACCTCTTCAATTGCTAGTTTCTCCATTAACGGGAAATTCAAGATAACAGATCTTAGTCCTAGCTCATTAATCTCAGCTCCTGAAATAACTAACTTGCGCAGTTTCGAGCTAGAAAAACTGATATCGCCATTGTGAAAGGACTCCAACAATCTAAACCCACTTAATTTCAACACTAGGATCGAGTTGGAAGCAAATACTTCCACCGGCAAATTGAAGTAATACCCCCTGGTTAGGATATCTATCTTCTCAACCCCATGCTCTAAAGCCAATCGAATCCAGTTGCCGAAAAGAGACACAAATCTAGGGTTGATTAGGGTTATAGGAATTATTAGTCTCCGAATTGGAATTTTAGGGTAACGGTCATGGAATCGACGGAGGGTTTCACCAATACAATTCAAATATCTCTCTCTTAGTGGTTCCAACTCTGGATTAAAATCATCTTCGTAGTCGAAGAATTCATCAGGATACATTGACTCGAAAGAAAAATCATCGAAATCAAGATAAGGGAAGGAGGAACAGAAATCATACCAGGTTTTCGACAAGGAAGAAGCTAACTTGACGGATTTTGTAGGGAGCTGTGACAGAATGTGATGAATGATTGGCTCCGGCAAGGCGGAGATCCGGTCAGGAGATACAGCTTGAAGCTTCTTCATCAGATTAGTAGCAGAAGAAGGCCGGAAAGTGGATCGGAGTTCCGCCGGCGAGTGTGTTTCAAGGTAGAAATTGCTTGGGGGTTTCAGATGATTTTGTTCCTGTGGGCTTCATTTCTAAGCAAATTAATCTTTTGTCTTTTAATTGGAACCGTTGGATCATTTTGGTTTTAGTATTCCAACAAGATTTTGAAAAGGTTTTTTCGAATGTCGTGAAAACCTCCCCACAAGTTCTACAGTATAACTCTAATTGGCGGTAGAAAAAATCCGTAACTGTGTTTTACAGTGTTATACTCCCTCCGGTCCAAAATATCTGTCATTTTTTAACTTTTCACAAAGATTAAGAAATGCAATTATTACGGCATATTAATGGTGAAAGTTCCATATTTACCTTTATTTATTGTTCATCTTTCTTACATTATTACACTACCTAAGTCAATTAATAAAGTAAAACCACTTCCAATGTAAGGGTAAATTAGGAATTCTAATTGTCTTGAACCAAAAGTGACAGTTATTTTGGACCAAAAAAATTGATCAAAAGTGACAGATATTTTGGACCAGAGGGAGTACCATTTAAAATTTTAAGCTAATTACAGGTGTATTCATAAGTTTTACGGGTGTGTATAACAACACCCAACAACAAATATGCTTTGAAAATAAAGAAATAACAAGTATTTTGAGATAAAAATTAACATCTAAAATGACATTTATTTTGAGACGTAAGGAGTAGTAAAAAAAAATTAAAGGACGGGAAATTGTAAAAAATCAAAATCAAAAAAATATTCCCAGGAATTATACTATAGCAAATTTATTGCATGCGTTTTCATTGATTTTCCGTAATTCATAATAATCCTAGTCCCTCCGTCTTATATTAAGTGGCACAAAATAAATACGCATAAGAATTTGTTTCAGAAAAAACCATATGCACAAAAATTAAACAGAGACTATTTATATTCAAGAATATTAGTAAGTGAGTGGATGTTGTGAGTACAACATGCAAGTCTCATTCTATAGAGAAATGTTGTAAAAAAAAAATCGTTTTGAGTAATGTAGTTTATCATTGTGAAACTAAAAAAGAAAGAAATATGTGTCCTTTATATAGGACGGGGGAGTAGTTTTTTTATGTGAAAATGAATATTTTTAAATTTGTACTATGTGGTTTGTTTTTACTCCCTACTCCTATGTTTCAAAATATTTTCATTTTAAGCTTTTTAACACATATTAAGAATGTAAAATCTTTGAAAAAACACGTTTTTCCAAACGCTTAGGAAAAACACGTTTTAAAAAAACGCAGTGGCATTTTGTAAACAATCAACTTCTCAACGGTTCTGTTATAAAACCTTCTGGATATAATATTGATAGCCAGAACCTTTGAAAGTGATAGCCAGAATGGTCATTTTTGTAAATAATCGGAACTTCCCAACGGTTCTGGATATCAATATAAAGCCTTCTGGCTATGAGATTGATAGTCAGAACCTTTGAAAGTAATACGCCAGAAGGGTTCTGGATATCAATATAAAGCCTTCTGGATATCAATATAAAGTCTTCTGGATATGAGATTGATAGCCAGAACCTTTGAAAGTGATAGCCAGAAGGTTTTGGAAAACACGTTTTTCTTAACCAGTAGGAAAAACGCGTTTAACAGGAGACCAACTCTATTAAGAAATGCAATGCATATAAACTGCTGAAGCTTCTTCATCAGATAGGTTGCAGAAGGCCGGAATGAAGAAGCTTGGATTCGCCGGCGAGTGTTTTGAAGGTACAAACTGCTTGGGGTTTTTTTTTTCCTACCGACTGCTTACGTACAGTCGAGATGAGTTTTTTTTTTTTTTTTTTTTTTTTTTTTTTTTGCAAATAATAAAAGAAAATGGATTACTCAGTTGCTAGTAGGGATGGCAACGGGGAGGATACGGAGTGGGTTTGCTCATAATCAAACCCGCCCCTCAATGAACACTTCTGTTACCAAAACCGCCCCGCCCCGTATGGCGTTGAACCCGTACCCGCCCCGCCCCGTATTTCATAAAAGCACATTTTTATGGATGAAATTAACATCATAAATTAATATTAGAAAATGAGAAAGACGTATTATATATGCTGCAAGTAGAGATGAAACTAAAATCAACAATAACCACGCAAAATATGAAGGAGTGTATTGGGACATTACAGTAGATAGAAGCATGCTTTAGTATACGGGGCGGGGCGGTGATCCACGGGTTGGGGTGTGTTACCAAACCCGCTCCGTAACCCGTCGGATTTCGAAAACCCGTTGCGGAGCATATTGTCCCGGATACGGATCGAGTTCGGACAAATTGCCATCCCTAGTTGCTAGTTACTTAGGCTTAGGCATATTGAGGCATTGGGCATTTATCCAAGAACATTTCTCTTTCGTCTCCATAATCATGTTTTGCATTTACATTGTTAAAGTAATAACACATATCATCATATATTATTATAATTTGTTTTCAATATTTCATTTCAAGTGTACAAAGTTCTCCATTCGTCCCGGTTTAAGGTTATTAGTTTGACTTTACACGTTTATTAAAAAACTAAGGCAAATTTGAGTCAAAAAAGAAATGTGTGGATGATATAATTGTTCATTCATAAAGCAAGTTGGTGAAAAGTAAATGGGTAAGTGATTTTTTTTTGTAATATACTGTATGAACTTTATGAGGATAAGGATGTCCAAAACACTATTCATCCTTTGTCATTTAAAGAATAAAGCAACTAAGAACCTTAAACTGGGGCGGAGGGAGTATTTTGTATAGTACTGTGCTCATTCTGTCAATAAATTTGCTAAAAAAAACTGACAAAATTGAGTCACATAACCTCACATAACTAATTTCGTAAAATAGAATCTAGGGTAAATGGTTTTTGGGGTAAATTAATTTACAGTATTTCTTATAAACTTTGAGCTAAAGAAATTTTACATTTAAATTTGTATTTGTCACATAACAACTCGAACTATTTTAACCAAAATGGTCAACTTAAGTGCAATTTAACCAAGACTATAGGAAATTTAAAGATTTTAATTGAAATTTAAAAATTGTTATCGATTCACCATTAAAAATAGTACTATAAATAACAATTTTTAAATTTTTATTAGAATCGTCAATTTTCTTACAAAGTGTTGGTTAAAGCGTAATTAAATTGACCATTTTGGTCAAAATGGTGCAAGTTATTATGGGACAGAGGGAGCACATGTCAACAACGTTAACATATCGGTTGAAACTTAACGAACATTAGTCACGTGGCAAAATTTTGTTAAATATTTAGCGGAATTACTAACGAAGTGAACACATTTTGAAACCTTGTGAAAGTTAAGTTAGAATATTTTGAAAAATAATAATTCGGTGAAAATATTTTGAAAAATAATAATTCGGTGAAAACATTTTGAAAAATACTAAAGTTCAGTGATTGAAAAAAATGGTTTTTGCCATTGCAATAAATATTGACGAAGATGAAAGGTAAGAACAATAAAGAGGTCTACGTTAAGCGACATCCGGTTTCTCTTTTTATATGAAACGGCAGTGGTTTATTCCCTACCCAATGCACTTTCAAGTGCACTATTGTAATAGCTTTAACACATTCATTAATTTAAAAAAAATCCATTTTTTTTTCTTAAATAGATAAGTAAGAATAGAGACTACACTATGTGGCGAAGTAAGAAATTTCTAGAAGGGTAAAATTATGATGTAATGCTACTTTCTTCTTGTTGGAAATTGGTTATGAAATTATTGGGTTTGACCAATTAAATTATTGATTAAATAAGTTGCAAAATATTAATCTACATTCGGAGTAAATTAAGTGGTATATTATTTTCTCAAAATCAATTTCGGGTGAATGAGAAATTAATTGATGAAAGTGGCAACTTAGTGTTAATAGTTGAAGAGAAAAGGGAATGAAAATGTCATATCCCACATTGCTAAGAAACGGGAAATGAAGACATTATATTAATGTGGTTATCTAAGGAGGATTCATCAAATGGTTCCCTCCTTGGGCCAACCAAGTGGACCATTGGGCGTCCATGCAACTAGTGACCCAATAGTACCAATTTTGGACTAGCTCTGTTATTTATTTGTTAAATAAATTTCCGTCCCCATTATTATTTTCTTTAAAGCCATATTTTCAAGTTACACACCCATTTCCTCCAACACTTCTAAATTAAAAGGGGTCAAAATGATACAATTTCCTTTTTTATTTATAAAAATTTGATAGTGGTAAAAACGACACAACTCCAAATTCAAAGGGATCGATTCACCCCCGCAACTGTTTGATTAGTTTGTTTTCTTGAACAAATATCCAAATTTACCCTTTTATATTGTCATTGTGTTGACTAGTACCATTTCTGAACATGGCAACAAATCTGGTCCTCCCCACATTGCCCCTTAAGTGTAAAGTTTAAAGATGGGCAGAATATATAGATGCGAAAGAATATACATTCAAATTCGTGAAAGAGAAAGAGGATGGAAAGTACACAGCAAGAAGAACAAACTAGATCCAGACTGCTCTTTTAAAAGTTCGCTCGCTTAGGTCCCGCCTAGTCGTTCTTAAACGCTTTGTTCCCGCCTAAGGTATTATAATTATGTCTGAATTCTCGGCCCCGCCTAGGCGCTAGGCCCAGCTGCGGCGCCTAGCATCTTTTTAGAACCTTGGATTTAGTTTTTTTTTTATTATTATTTTTTTTTTGAAGAAAAGGTTAACTTATACTCCCTCCGTCCCACCCGAAATAGGACGTTTTGCCATTTTGGGTGTCCCACTTGAAATAGGACATCCCAAAATGGAAAGCTTTTATTATTTTTTTATTAGTAGGACTCACTTGTCATACTCACAACAACTTTTCATTTATTATTCTCCACCCACTTTCTCTCTCCTTCATACTCACAACACATACTTTTTATAATAAAAGATTATTATTCCTTAATCCCCGTGTCGGGACCAAGAATCCTATTTCGGATGGGGCGGAGGAAGTATATTCAAGAAAATAGGCTCAGAGCCTATAAAGTTATGATACATATTCCTAGCAAATACGGCATTGTTATGAGCATATCTAACAGTTTGTCTGTCAACCTTATGGATCTGAAAAGTCTGGCATAATCTAATTGAGTGTTTAATATCTAAAATGATGTTGTCGAGGTCTTGGGGTGATTGTTTTGTGCCCTGAATGTAGTCCCTTGCAAACTGAGAATCGGTGAGCACTTTGATTTCTGTAAAGTTGTGTGTAGTTGCCCATTCTAGCCCTTTGTGAATTGCTAGACATTCAGTATGGATACTTGATGATGCTTTGGAAGACCGGCTTCCTACTGCTATTCTACCATTTCTTGTATTTCAGAGTTCCCATCCTAGCCCTGCCCATCTGGCATCTAGATATCATAAAAAGCACACTATATATACATGTGTGTACGTATATATGCATACAAGAGATTTTGTATTAGCATTTTGGTCACGAATAATGCAGTTTACGAAGCATTTGATACAAGTTTAATAAAATGACGTGTGTACTAATGTGAAATACTGTAGCATTTTTGCCAAAAAGAATATGAACATAAAAGAATCAAAACATTTCTTCAGAAAAAATAAATAAATTCATACCTTTACTGCTGCTCTACTTCAACTTCCAACTAAATAAGTATTATCTGAATGACCAAACATCAGATTTAATAAATCTTTAATAAAAGGTATACTCCCTCCGTCTCATAACTATGTAGACAAATTTCATTTTTGGGCCCATTGATAAGTTACACTTTCCTAAAATGGCAAAGAATAGTTACTATTTCTCCCCCTCATCCTCTCTCATACTTTATTTTTATACTCACATCACCAATCAACCTACTATTCCCTACACCACTCTCTCGCCTACTTTACTTTTCACTCACAACAACTACTCACTACTATTTCTCTCTTAATTCCCGAGCACAACCCATTCTGTCTTACATAGTTGGGACGGAGGGAGTATATTTTTTCAGCAGAATTTGGCTTGCTTGAAGGCAATTGGGGTATAAAGACAGCCTAATACTAGAATGGATATTGCTATTAATACTCCAATTTTCAACTAATGAACACCATAGGGTGCTTCAAAAGATGAATTCTTGGGAGGGGCAATGGGAATTGATAAATTGAAAAGAATGAAGATATTACCATGGTAGAAAAGCTTTCTGTTGAGCTATGCTTGTTCTGGTTCCAACGGTACTTTAATGTTTTTCTGACTACTATTTCCATTGTTAACTGAACCTGTAAAAAGGGAAAACATCAACACACAGAACACACAGAGAGGGAGAGAGAAAGAGAGAGAAGCCCACATTAGAAGTGTGACATTGTCGTGCAGAGAAAGCTTAAAGACAAATCGTATACTCCCTCCCTCTGTCCCAGAATGATAGTCCTTTTTTCTATTTTTGTTTGTCCCACAAAGTCAGTCTCATTTCTAAAATTGAATGTTAAATACTCCCTCTGTCCAAGAAAGATAGTCTCATTTTGTCTTTTTATAGTCAACATAAATGAAATTTGACCAAGCATTTGATGTCGATCTAATATTTTTAGTAAAATTCTAAAAATTGTAATCGACAAATCATTAAGTGATATATCAACAACTATTTTTTTTTAAAATTTCATTGTGATCATTTGATTGACACCAATGCTTGATCAATGTTCATTTAAGTTGACTATAAAAAGTCAAAATGGACTATCTTTCTGGGACAAAGAGAGTATCACTTAACTTCATAAACCACCCACAACAAATAATACTCTTTCACTAGCGTTTTTCTTGTTTTTAGAGGAACCATGTTACTAATGGGATTCTTTAACACCACCAAGGATGATTATGGACGGAGGGAGTGCGATTTTCGAGAAAATGGTAGATTTATTATAAAGAAAATGATTGGTGTTTGTGTAGATTAACCTGAATGAAGTGTTAGATTGCGAACAATAAAGATCAACACCATCAAGTAGAAGAAGAAGAAGAAGATTACATGCATAGAGATCATCATGAGCTTTCGAGTCCAAAGAAGAAAAAACTTTTTTTCTCAGACTCTGTCTTAGCTATTTGGTTGGGTCTATGATCTATCAACTGCAATATACAGCCATGCCAACTATCTGAGCTACCTTACCCCCACCCCGCAGTTTACTAAAATGTTCCCCTAAAAATAAGTTATGGCATACTGCTTAATGCTGCAAATACTAGTTAAAAATTACGTTCTCTTTGTTTTTTTTTGGTAAGTCTTTCAGTGTCTTCTTAAGAAAAATTAGTTTAACCTACAATGGTAGCTCCCTTACCCCCACCCCGCATACTGTTTATCTATCTTGATCCGGTGTAGCACTTACTTTACTCGATTTCAAAATATCGACAAAACAACTACACATGATTTCTTGATTACCCTTGAGTTCTAACATCCAATATAAATTAAAGGATTTGAAGAAGGATCTTGAGCTTCCATTTCACACATTCAACTATTCAAGCTGTTAGTACAATGACAAATCCAATAAAATGGAAATGACAAAAAAGTCCTACCAAAAAGAAAAGGGATTTCAGTTTAGGTGGGAGGAATAAATAGCCTCCTAGTTAAGCTTTTAGGACAACATCAACATGTACATTTCTTTCTATTTATGTCAGTAATATGAATTATGTTGACAAATACATGCTTCTAGTTTTGGGAATAGGAGCCATTTTTTAGCTTTTGGGTGGAAGATAAAATGGAATAAAAGTAAGGAAAAATAATTTTGGTCAATGAGGAGAAGATTGAAACATGCAAACAAAGAAAGGAGTGAAGGTGAAGGCACTGGACTTTTCAAGACAACATCGAGAATGATCTTCAGCAATTTCAGTAATAATCACGTTGCACAAATTCTGACAAAAACAGTCAGAAATCAACAAATAACTAATGGAAAATTTCGATCATTGAATAAAATTCATAAATATGGTGACAATCCACACAAACATTGTTCAGAAGTTAATCCTTAAAAAGAAAAAGAAAAAATGAACGAAACCTGTAAAGAACAAGAAAGCTCACCATTTGAACGCAAATTTGAAATTACACCAGATATAACCCTTCGAGGCAATTGAGGGGACGGTTCCATCCATGGGCATTTTGATTACATTATCCTTATCAACCACAATTGTTATCTCTTCCACGAAAGGACGCCAACTTCTAGCATAGACTGATGAGCAACAAGAATCAGCACCTACCATGATGGCGCGTAAAAATGTCATGACATCGTCACTCCTAACCATTATAGCCTCCATCCTCAAAGTACGAGGATGGTAACTCCATAACAAGTGATTGAAAATGTCTTGGAAATCTTTTGAATTGTAAACAGTAACCTTCAATTCCTCAATGTTAGTGAGGGGTTGCACGACTCTTTCTTCCGGTTCATCAATGCTAATCATAGCCAAATCGTGGCGATAAAAAGAAAGATAATTAACACGATCCAGCCGAGAAAGAAAGTTCCTAAACTTAACACCAAAATTGTCATACGACGATGGTTTCCCATTAAGAGTAATACGCGATTGACCCATTATGGTATGCATTGGCCTCACCAGAGGAACAGAGTTACTGTCAAACTCAAACGAAAGCAAATTCGGAGCATTAATCTCAACTTCCACAAGGTCTGTACATCTAACAACCGCAAGCTGACTGAGACTATTACTCGATATCTTAAACTTTGTCAATGAAAACAATTTGGTCAAGCTCAAACTCCTGATTGAGGGAAGCCTAGACAAAATTTCTTCCAACTGAAAGTTCTCCACCTTGGCACCACTCAAAATTAATTTAGCCAACCTCGGACATTCAAGGGTTCCAATCTTGAAGAGTGGGCGGTGAAATTTGGTACATAATTCAAGACAATGAAGCATTGGCGCATGTACTTCAACCATCTCAATGTCCCCAGAGTAAGAGTTATTAATCACCAAACTCTGAAGCTTGTTAAGCCCAGAAATTCGAAGATTTGTCAAGCCCTTAACATCTTCAATTTCAAGTTTCTCCATTAACGGGAAATTCGAGATAACAGATCTTAGTGCTAGCTCATCAATGTCAACTCCTTCAATAAATAACTTGCGCAATTTAGTATTAATAACACCGATATCGCCATTGCGATTCAACAAACAACACCCTTGTAAATTCAACACTCGGATCGAGCTGGAAGCAAACACTTTCCTAGGCAAATTGAAGTAATACCCTCTTGTTAGAAGATCTAACTTCTCAACCCCATGCTCGAAAGCAAACTGAATCAAGTTGCCGAATTGCGACACGAGTTTATTGCTGATTAGGGTTACGCTAATACTAAGTCTCCGAATCAGAATTCTAGGGTTACGGTCATGGAATCGACGGAGGGTTTCACCGATATAATTCAAATATCTCTTTCTTATTGGTTTCCAATTTGAATCAAAATCATCGTCGTTGTCTATGAATTGATCAGCATACTTTGCCTCGAAAGAAAAATCTTCGAAATCAAGATAAGGGAAGGAGGAACAGAAATCATACCAGGTTTTCGACAAGGAAGTAGCTAACTTGACGGATTTTGTAGGGAGGCGAGAGAGAATGCGGTGAATGATCGGCTCCGACAAGGCGGAGATCCGGTCAGAAGATATAGCTTGAAGCTTCTTCATCGGAGAGTTGCAGAAGAAGGCCGGAAACGTGGTTTTATTGGGTTCGTTTGGTTCACGAGGTATTTAAATTCGGAAATAATGAGAATTAAATAGTTTCATTTTCATGTTTGGAATACACATATGTCTAGGTTAAGGAATGAAAATTAAGCTAACTATTTCTATATTTGATTTACACGCCTATCTAAACATGATGTACATTAGTTAGTCTTTGTTTTTAACTAAATTAAATTACTTCAAATCCTATTATTTAAAAAAAAAACTTGTATGCAACGGTCTCACATGAGACGGCCACTTATGGGTGGGGTGGGGACGGGGCGGGGCATGCCAATTTTCCCTCTTATTGAGATCCGTCTTATGTGTAAGACCGTCTCACACAAAGACTTCCTCTTAAAAAAACAGTATTACACCCATACAATAAGCGCACAGACAAATAAGCACAATAAAATTTTAAATTAATGATTTATAGTTTTAATAATCAAATTATTGAACGATGCAATAATGAGGTATCCCTACCATACAACTCATTAAAAGGTGCATCTATTATAATTCTAAATAATATGTTTATTATTTCTCATTATAGTTTTAAAAAATATACCTAGACTATATTCAGGCTATGGGGAAGTTTGAGCCGGAAATGAATTGTTGATGGTAAAAAATAATTTAAATAATATATAAAAGAGACAAAACAAATCAAAGTTTAATTATTTTTCATGAAATTTTTTAATTAAAAAATATAAAAATTATTTAAATAATAACTATCCTTCATATATTTATATATTCAGTAGCCTAAAACGAAATAAATCATATTCAATCAAAAAGTTATGAAATAACACAAAAGTTGATATAAACTTCAGAAGCCCGTTTGAGTTCTTAAATGATCTTTTTTGGAATTTGATACCCGGAATCAAGTGTCCAAGCCCAACGACTTTTGTTCATATCGCTCCCGGGTTCGATTTAATATGCAGTGCGTTACGTAGTTTATCTGGAGTCAAAAAGTAACGACCGTGTTTCTGTACTTGTATTACTCATTATAATTTTCAATCTGTAACTCATATTTAAGTTCTTTTTTTTTTCTTTTATCATCTTGATTACGTCAGTAAGTTTTATGTTCTTATTATTCATTTTGAGTGATATTATCAATGAATCATTTTTTTTGATTAAGGCTTGTAAAATATTAAGTTTTCTTACTATTTAAAAATAACGGGTTTTTGTTTGGAATGACATGGAGAGGGAGAAAAACTAGTTCTTTAAAAGGTTCTTAAACTAGTAGTTTGACTATCTAATGGCTATTTTTATTATTAAACTAGTTAATAGCCAATAAAATAAATTGATTAAAGATTATAACTAAAGATACATGACTATAATGCATATAAAATTACCTTATGATAGTAATTTTGGATTGATATTGACAAATGGAAGCATTTACAAAATGATGTTGAACAAAAACATATTAAAATGCCCCCATCGAAGCTTTCTTGTTCGGGAGCATTCACAAAATGATGTTGAAGAATTGATTTCTATTTAGGATAATATGAATTAGGTCTTAAAATTTATGGAGCAATCTTTAAATAAATGAGATTTCATGTTTAAATTTTGTCAATATATGTTTTGAAGGGTTCTGAATTGAATTTGTTAAATCTTGCGTTAGGTCACATATGACATGCACGTGATGAACAAATTTATTTATTAGAAAATAAAGTACCAAACAGACTCATATTTAACTGGAGTGAAAAAACGGGGATTTGATGGATAATTTGGAGGGTCAAATGTAGTTTGACCGATATCTTACAAGGTTTTATGATTTTCATCTAGGTAAGATTCAACTATCCGTCAGAGTATCTTGTCTCCCTTTGTGCCTGCGAAACTAAGCTTGGTAATGTGATCGCTTCCCTAACATTTGGTACGAATCAAGGAACATACGGTCCATACGACGTTCAAAATGCAGGGAAAATGTTTCATTTCGGAATGGGAAACGGCCAGTTTGCTTGATTTTATGGCACTGAGAACGCCAACATGTTAATGTCGATCGGAGTTTATTTCAAGCCAGTCACAACTCTGAGCTTGTCTAGAAAAATATTGGTCATGTTAAAGAAGATGATGAATGATCTCTTTGCAGATTTTGCTTAATTTGGGGTCTTATTTTCTCTAGAAGAGTTTTTCTTAGTGGCCTTGTTTATGTTTGTGTTCCGGTTGATGTATTAGTTCTTTCAAAATTGGTGTTTGGATTTTTGAAGATTGTCAAAATCAAATACTTTAATGGACTTCCTTGCATTTAAATAGTGGTTTTCTAAGTTATGTTTTGTTCTTGGTACACATTAGTTCCTTTTGTTGAATTTGACCCAATTTTTTATTTTGTAAGAAGTATTGTTTAACTTGTTATATAGTTAAAGAATGTGTTTCATCAGTTTTTTTTTTTTTTTAAATACTCCATCCATTCTAAATTGGTAGTCTCATTTTCCTTTTCTATTTGTCCCACATTTTCAAAATTAAAGTTTTAAACTCACTAAATTTCCAAAACTCATAATGCAATGTTAAAATGTTTGAAAAGTCAATAGGCACTTGCCCAATTTTTTTTTAATTATGAAACAAGTATTGATCGATTTGTTAACTATTTTAAAGAACGTGTTTCAATCAGTATCAAAATAACATTCTCATTTTCCTTTTTTGTTTGTGTCAATAAATTTATCTTATTTTTAAAATAAAAGCTTCAAAATCACTAAATTTTTAAAATTATGTAATGTTAAAATATTTGAAAAGGTAAACGGCAGGAGTATAATGTTTTTAAGCATAAAATTCATTTAGGACGTTTTTAATAAATAAACACGCCCTAAACTTTAATAATTGAGCTAAAATAAAAGTAAGCAGAAAATCAAACAACACTTGCCATAACTTAAAGCACAAAAACCAAAACATCCAAATCCAAGTACAAATCTTGTTAGATTCAAAATCAATTCTAAAAATTATTACACATAAAACTTCAACCAATTTCAGATGTAGATGTAGCTTGACGTTGTTCAACTTCATTAACAGCAAGGGTCAGCTCAGTTAGAGTTAATGCAGGCTTCACGTACACTCCAATCGACTTCAAATTCCATTTATCACATGTTCATAACTTTTCACTCTAATGTTCGATCTCTCTTTTCGCCTCCTTATGGCGTGGACATCGTTCATAAAAAAAAAAAAAAAATACTCCCTCCGTCCCAAAATGACCTTCCTATTTGTCATTTCTCATTGTCCCAAAAAATTCTTCTCATTTATATAATTTGGGCATAAAAATAAATAAACCATGACTAGTGAAGCAAGTGTTCATATCATTAAAAAGTTTGAATAGTCAAACGCGAATATTATTTTGGGACGGAGGGAGTATTAATTTCAACTGTACATTATTTAAAAATGATCTATGACCTGAATTGCAACCAATAATAACTGAAGCAAATCAATCTCTACATCAATCCGAAATACCTAAAAGTGTTTAGTACATGGGACGGAGGCACGGAGCCACCCACAAGCTAGCCCAAGGTAAAATGCCACCATTTAATTAAAAAAAAAAAAAAAAATTACTGCAAATTTAGGCGTATACTCTTTCATACTTTATGGAATTTATAAAATAAATAAAAATATGTACCCATTATAGGGAAAATTACCACTTAATCCCTCATCCTAACTGAAATTACCACCTAATCCAAGGCCATATTTTCATTTACCGTCTAGTCCAAGCTAATATCTTTATTTACCATCTAGTCCATTAAAATTATAGAATCCCGAAACTACCCCTTATTTTCAATTAAAATAACAACCCCTCCCCTCTCCTCACATTCATACGCAAACCGACTTCTCTCTCTACTTTCTCTCACTGCGTTCTCTCTCTCCTCCATCCCCCACCTCCGGCGATCCCCTACCCCTTCCTCCGGCGACCCCTCACCCCCATCTCCGCCTCCCCTCCGGCCATCTCCGCCTCCACTCCACCTTTTATCTGTCTAAGCCATAACCCTAGCCCCCCTTCTTCTCTCGATCTTTCACACTCCGGCGACGGGGACGGCCACCGACGCACACACACCGTCTGTTTCTCTCTCTACTCCCTCACCTCCGGCGAGCCCACCTCCTCCGACCAGTCTTTCCATCGCCCATCTCCGGACAACCTACTCAGCCTCAAACCGTCTTCTTCCCCTGGGCTGATGACAACGACAAATTTGGCAATAAATCTGCCCTCCTCCGGCCATCGCAACCCTTCTCTTCCCACCTCCGGCAATCACCAACCACTACCGACCGGCAAATCTCCCACTACGGCTGTCTGCAACAACTCGCCGGCCAACTCCCACACTGCACAATTTCTCAACGCAAGTAATGGTCGAATTGTTTGTTGGGAGAAAAAGTAACAAGCAACAGGGGTCATTGTTCTTAAATCCAGCGAGGTAGAGTGCTCTATTGTATTGATTTGAAGTGTAATTGCTAACGGAATTGAGAACTTCTGGGTCTGAACTTCAGAAACCTAAGTTCAATAAGAATTAGGGGGGTTGTTGATTGGATTAGTGACGGGGTGAACTCGGCCGGCAGGTTTCGATACGTCTATGATTAGATTGTAGTGTGCAAATGATGCACCTTTGAATCCATACTTTCTGTCATTTGCAGATGGTGGGGGAGAATTGAAATTGAGAAAAATGGGGGAAGCTCCAAGTTAAGAAAAAATGGCAATTAAAAGAATATAATAGAACCTGATTTACAAAAGCGAGCAGATATTGTTTTTGAAGATTGTGTTCATATTTACCAATTCATTTTAAATTGATAGAGTATAAAACGAATAGTGAGTTCATCTTGTTAGTTTACTGTAGATGGAATTGTAATTGTGTTGGTATAAATCTTTCTTTAATTCAATTAACTTGATGGGTTAGCCTCTGTGGTGGACAAAAATAGAAAGTGGTATTCCTTCCGTCCCAAAATGATCTTCACATTTGATTATTCAAAATTTTTATGGATATGAACACTTGCTTCACTAGCCATGTTTTGTTCATGCACTTTTAAGCCCAACTTGTAGAAATGGGAAGAACTTGTTGGGACAATGAGAAATGGCAAATGTGAAGATATTTTGAGGTGGAGGGAGTATTAGTGTAGCTCGTCTCGAAACAATTGTGTAGTTTTTTTTAGCAACAAAATTGAATTTGTTTTTGGAACAATTGTAAACTTGTTCTTGAAACAAGTGTGAACTTGTTCTTAAAAAAAAAAAAAAAAAGTAAACTTGTTCTTGGTAAAGTCTCCCACTACTCCGGCGACAGTCTCTCTACCCCGGCGATCGTCTCCCTCTACTCCGGCGACAAAACTACCCCTGTATGCCTAACGAAAACCACACCCCTTCCCTTCCTCCTCCCAGAAACAAACGCATACTCCCTCTCTCTACTCTCTCTCTACCCTTCCTCCGGCGACCATCTCCCCACCCCCCATCTTCGGCGAACCTTGCTCTCCCTCAACCCTTCATCTCTGGCGACACTCTTCCATCGTTGTCCTCTATAAATCCAGATCTAAAACAAGATCTTATCCAGATTCACACTATATGGTCACTATGACTCCGGCGAATGGAATTCGGTCTACTTCTACAACTCCGGCCACCTCTTTTCTCCAGAGAACAACTTGAAGAACACCGGCAATAAAAGAATTCAGTACAGATCTGCGAACATTCCGGCAATTGAAGGCAGACATCTATCTTCGCCGTACCAAAGCAGTTCCCGCCAGATCTGGATCTCTGCTAATCACTTACTTCCGTCCGACCACACTCCGACACCGGTTAACTCTCCGACCATCACAACTACATGCTTGACAGTCCCTTCTCAACCCTGGCCATCCTCTACCCTCCCTCACCTCCGGCCAACGATCACTATCGATCTCCGGTCTAGATCGGAAAAGAAACAATTACAGTCTACCATTGCTTGGAAAAAACTCTAGCTCGAGGCCAAGTTTTTTGTTGTTTAAACTGACTGGCTCTGCAATGAAGCTTTATTCCTGTTTCAAAAGTTACCTACAGTATTGTAAATATGGGGGACTCTATTCTCAAATGTATACGCCTTTTGTCCATTTAAAATAGCAAAATTTGTCATTTTAGATGTCACAATTGAGAAGTTGTCATTAATTGGTCGTTGGACTTGGTTGTCTTCTCACTTGACAACTGAGAACCAACTGAGAACTTACTGATAAGTTCTCAGTTGTTTGGTAGCCGGAGTTGGTGGTCGTCAGATTTGATTGTGTTCTTAGTAGTTTATTTTACAACTGAGAACTTACTGAAAACTTCTCAACTGTTTGGTCGCCGGAGTTGATGGTCGCCGGAGTTAATCGTGTTCTTAGTAATTTATTTGACAACTGAGAACGTGCTGATAAGTTCTCAATTGTTTGGTCGCAGGAGTAGGTCGTTTTCTTAGTAGTTTAGTTGATAACTGAGAACTTACTGATAAGTTCTCAACTGTTTGGTCGCCGGAGTTGTTCATGTTCTTTGTAGTTTAGTTGACAACTGAGAACTTACTGATAATTCTCAGTTGTTTGGTCGCCGGAGTTGGTGGTCACCGGAGTTGTTCGTGTTATTAGTAGTTTAGTTGACAACTGAGAACTTATTGATAAGTTCTCAGTTGTTTGGTCGCCGGAGTTGGTCGTCTCCGGAGTTGTTCGTGTTATTAGTAGTTTAGTTGACAACTGAGAACTTACTGATAAGTTCTCAACTGTTTGGTTGCTGGAAGGTCACTGAAGCTAGAATTTTTTATTTTTATTTTTTTTTTATTTTTTGCTCCGGGGTGGTCGCCGGAGTTGGTGGTCGCCGGAAATGGTGGTCGTCAGAGTTGTTGAATGGAGAAGGTGATGAGGGGTAGCCTAAGGTGATAGTGGTTGGGGTGAAAGTACAATGTTAAGAGGGTGTAGTTAGTAAAATGTTAAGGAAGAGGTAAGCAAGGGACTATATGGTTAGTCAAAATATTCCTTGTCCTAAGAGGTAAATTAGGTTATGTTAAGGGACTATATGGTAAATGCCCCACATTAAAATATGTTATACCCTTATAATTAATGTAATTATCGCCAAAATAATATTGCCTCTTTTATTTACTTTTTGGCCCAGAACATTTTATTTGAAGTACTGTATATAACAACATGTTCACTCAAAAGTAGAATAAAGAACTACACACAATAATCTACTACCTGCATTTTAAAATTACTGTTCAAACATTTTGAGTATACTATTGATTAGAAACAAACTAATTTTTTTTTTTTTTTGACATTTATTTTAGGGACGAAAAAAATAAAATTTATATAAATAAAAACAAAGATATAGTGGGAGAGACACTTACAGTATGAAATTGTGGTGGAGCCATAATACCATGAGGATCAGAAAGGACTAAATTTCCATTCTCATCAACAAACTGAAATTGAATTCCCTGTATAACATCCCCAAGAGAAATAAAAATCTGTGCTACATCACGGCCCTTATAATCCCATGTCTGTTCACCGCAACAACCAGCTGCTCTAATTTTGATCATTTTTTGTTTAAAAACAAAAAAACAAAAAGACGGGGCGGAATTCGAAGTGGGGTCGGATCTGTGTTAGGGAACGAGGTAGATGCTGGCCGGAATTCGAAGTGGGGTCGGATCGGAGTTATTTGGAAGCGAACGGGGAAGAGAGAGTACGGACTGAGATGGAGGGTGATACCGGAGATAGGTGAACGGCGGCGGTGAGGGTGAGAGATGATGGAGATTCGCCGGCGGTGGAAAGTGAGAGTTCCCTGCGAAGGTTGTGGGTCGACGATTGTGCTGGAGGGGTGTGACTGCCGGTGGTTGGTGGTCGGAATTGAAGGCCTAAGAAGACGGGGCCGAGATGGAGTAGTGGAGGGTGGCAACCCGATGAGAGGGAGAAGTGCCGGCGATTGAGGAATTCGCCAGATAGTGGGATATATCGGGGGAGAGAGAGAGGGCTAGGGCTTTGACTGATTTGGGAAAGGGCGATGACTAATTTGGGAAAGGGCGATGTAATGTTTACAAAAAGAACAAGATGCGGTGGCGATATTTCATTGACTACAATGATAATGGACTTGGCACACTCTAATTAAAAATACCAATACAATTATGATACTTTATTTTGTAAAGCACGTTTTGCAACTTTATTACTCACTCCGTCCCAAAATACTTGTAGTTTTAGGATTTTCATACAAATTAAGAAAAGCAATTAATGCATGTTTAATAGACTAAATTACCCTTGAAATATTTCAATTACCTAAACAATTAAATGCTTTTACAATGATAACTATCATCATAAATAAGGATATATTTGACAAATAATGTCAAAGATGTCTAGATAAAAGCAAAACTACAAATATTTTGGGACATGGGGAGTAATATATTTATATACACACATGTATGTATAAGTATGAATGGATTTATGGGTTTTGACTGTTCATTTTCCTTTCTATGAAGCGGAAATGCCAAGCCGAATCAGTCCAATTAAGGCTTGGATAAATTCCACAAGGACCCTAGGCTCAGATCAAAAGGTTATAAAACCCCACTTCATTTGCTTAAGCCCACCTACACCCAAAAGCCAGATCAAAATTCCATCAAAACCCAATGACTCTTTGACCCAGTCAACTTTAATCCCGAAATACCAAAACTACCCCTCCACCCAAAACAAACCCTAAACTCCTCTCCCCTCCCCTCATTCACTACTCTTGCGCCGTCATCACCAGATCTTCCTCCACCGGCGCCCACCTCATCCTCCCCATCCAGAAAAGTCTCCGACCGAATCGTCAAGCTCTTCGCCATCGATCCCCAAGGACAGAAGCACGAGATCATCGGCCTTACCTGTCAAACCCTTCTCAGAGCCCTAACCAACCACAACCTAATCGATCCGGCTTCTCACCGGCTCGATGACATCGACGCCTGCTCGTCGGAGTGCGAGGTTAGCATAGCTTAGGAGTGGCTCGAGAAATTACCACCGGCTTCCTAACCAACCAAAACCAACACCCAGATTCGTTTTATCAAAACCCAGATTCATTTTATCAAAACTCAGATTCATTTTTTTTTCAAAACAAGGAAACTTAGATTCGTTTGGGTTCATAATTGAGCATCGAATGTCGCCTCCTGGGTTCGATTTCTTCAATTCACTGCAGTTAAAGAGAAGGGGTGAATTTTGGGTTCAAATCGGATTTGCTACTTGAAGATTTTGGAGAGAGAGAGGGGAAAGAGGGGCATGGGTGAAGTGATATTGGAGATTGAGGACTGTGGGTTAAGAGAAAAAAATAGTGTCTGTAGAGAAGACAAGAAAATGGGTGAATTTTGGTTCATTTTTAGTTTCATTTTGAGTTTGATTTTTGGTTCCATTTTAGGTTCAATTTTGTGTTAGAGCTGAAATGGGGATGAAGATGAAAGGGGTAGTGTTCTTTTTTAACGTTTGTTAATTAGGGAGAAGGGGTTTTGTTAAATCAGTAACAAATGTTACATTTTTAATGGATTTATTAATAAAATTTAGCGGGTTGCATTATCTGAAAAATCTCTTGTCTCGAGAAGAAAATGAACAATTGAGTGATGTAGCTGGTATATCTAAGTCTGATTTATGCTAGTTTGATATAAGTTTGTGAAACTGAGATGGGTTGGAAAAAAAAAGAAGGTGATATAAGTTTGTGAAAATCAGATGGAACGGGAAAAAAAAAAGGTGAATTAGGCTCCGTTTATTTGGAGGAAAACATTTTCTGGAAAATGTTTTCCAGAAAATGTTCTTCATACTTTTTTCGCTGTTATTGCAAAAGAACTTTGAGCAATAATTTTAAGTTGATATAATTTGTATCAAAGTCTTGTAAATTCTTTATGAGACATGTAAAAAAGTCTCATATCAGACTTATGAGTCTCTCAAAGGTCTCATAAGTGCATTTTTTTAGGTCTTATAATTTGTATCAGTCTTGTAAATTCTTTATGAGACATGTAAAAAAGTCTCATATCAGACTTATGAGTCTCTCAAAGATCTCATAAGTGTATTTTTTTAGGTCTTATAATTTGTATCAAAGTCTCATAGCAGAGACTCATGAGTCTCTCAAAGGTCTCATAAATGCATTTTTTTAGGCCTTATAATTTGTATCAAAGTCTTGTAAATTCTTTATGAGACATGTAAAAAGTCTCATATCAGACTTATAAGGGTCTATTTACAAGGTCTCATAGCAGAGACTCATGAGGCTCTCAAAGGTCTCATAAGTGCATTTTTTATAAGAGTAAAGCATGTCTTATACGTCACTTATGAGAGTTTGACCGGATTTGACCAAAAATATTATTCATTTTTTTATTAAAAGTTGGAAAATGTGAAAAAAAAAATGGCTCTTATACTCTAATTATAATAGTGGAGCATGTCTTATACGTCAGTTATGAGAGTTTGACCGGATTTGACCAAAAAAATATTATTCATTTTTTATTAAAAGTTGGAAAATGTGAAAAAATGAGTCTTATACTCTAATTATAATAGTAGAGCATGTCTTATACGTCAGTTATGAGAGTTTGACCGGATTTGACCAAAAAATATTATTCATTTTTTTATTAAAAGTTGGAAAATGTGAAAAAAATGAGTCTTATACTCTAATTATAAGAGTAGAGCATGTCTTATACGTCAGTTATGAGAGTTTGACCGGATTTGACCAAAAAATATTATTCATTTATTTATTAAAAGTTGGAAAATGTGAAAAAAAAATGAGTCTTATACTCTAATTATAAGAGTAGAGCATGTCTTATACGTCAGTTATGAGAGTTTGACCGGATTTGACCAAAAAATGTTATTTTTTTTTTTATTAAAAGTTGGAAAATGTGAAAAAAATGAGTCTTATACTCTAATTATAAGAGTAGAGCATGTCTTATACGTCAGTTATGAGAGTTTGACCGGATTTGACCAAAAAATATTATTCATTTTTTTATTAAAAGTTGGAAAATGTGAAAAAAAATGAGTCTTATACTCTAATTATAAGAGTAGAGCATGTCTTATACGTCAGTTATGAGAGTTTGACCGGATTTGACCAAAAAATGTTATTTTTTTTTTATTAAAAGTTGGAAAATGTGAAAAAAAAATGATTATTATATTAAATAATTTAATTCGTAACAAATATGTTTTTGGTTCAATGGTTTGGTAATATTGTTCAAGCATAGGTCACATGTTCGATTCCACACTCATGCGTTGCTTTAGAATTTTCTTTTAAATTTTGGAATGGGCTGTGGGCTGGAGTGGATAGGGGCTGGACTGGATAGGGGTAGTTATGTCTTTTGAGTCTTAATGGGTGTACCTGGGATTTTGATCTAGGCATGGGTTTTTATGGATTTTGATCTCACTCAGGGGTTCTAGGGTCCAAATCTCTTAAGGCTTGGATGTACAACCTGGTTCAAAATATCTGTCACCAATTGAACCAAATTTTTAGTCGAAAATAATTGTCAATTTTTAGTCAAATTACTATCTTACCTTTACATTAGAAATTATTGCTATTCTTGATTGTTTTTATTGTGAGAAGAATGTAGGTTAGAGTGATACTCCTTCCGTCCCATAATGATTTTCTCATTTGCCAATTCTCATAGTCTCAAAAAAAAGTTCTTCTCATTTCTACAACTTAGGCATAAAAGTGCATAAACAAAATAAGTATGGTGAAGCAAGTGTTCATATCCTTAAAAAAATTAAATAGTCAAATAGAAAGATCATTATTTGGACGGGGGAGTATTAAACAAGGGTATACTGGGTACTTTATTCATTAAACTACTATTAAAAGTTGTTTTTTTAACTTATGAATAATGATAAAGGTGACAGTTATTTTGGACTAGAAGAAGTAATAAAGACACAAAAAAATGTTATAAAATTTGATATGTCATGATTTTGTTAGTTCTTTTAAATAGAGTGTCTCGGATCTACAATCATCACAATCAATAAAATATCATCACCTCATTTTTTATCTATCTTTTTATGAATTTTTTTGTACACCTAACATTGCTTTTTATTTCACTTTATTATTTAAAATGGACAATAAAACTCACTTGTCATTCTCACAACAAAAACTCCATACTCAATTTCTCACTACTACTTTAATTTTTGTACTCACAACAATTTTTAAATATCTGTACAAAGTCAAACTAAAAACATTAAATCGGAACGGAAGAAGTATAAATATTTTACTTCTTTGTTTCAAAAATAAATAAATCTCATTCTAATTAAACTCCTACATCCGGTCGATGTGATGTGAGATGATATACTCCCTCCGTCCCACCCGAATTTGGACAAATTTCCTTTTTGGGCGTCCCATCCGAATTTGGACAACCCAAAAAGGAAAGTTTATAATAATAAAAAAATGGGCCTACCCCACTCAATTTCCCTTAATTAACCCTCATTAAACATAAACCAGGCCAAAATTTGTCTTAGCTATTGTAATTTGGGTTGGCCCAAATTAAAAACCCAAATCCAATTTCTTAACCCTAACAACACAATCGCTTTATCTCTCCTCACAGTTCTTATCAGATTACGGAAACACACTCTCTCTCTCCTTGCCGCCCTCACAAACCCTAGATCTAGCTTGGGAATCCGTCGGCCAACATGGATTCCGGCGACGATCTATGGGTCTCCTCGCCTTTGGATGAAATTCCCCCTTGTTTTCTTGCCGATTCTGGTTCACTCGATGTTGAATCTCTTTGTTCCGACCCCGTCGGTGAGTATGGGTCTTTACTCGACACTTTTGTGCCGGAGACACCGGAAGAGGAGATAGGTGGGTTGGCTATGGCGGGGAAGACGACGGTTGGTGAACCTTTTGAATGTTTGAGCCCAGATTCGGACGACCCGGAGATTCGTGCCAAATATTGGAAAGCTTCTCTTCATCGTTCTTGTTTGGAGTTGTTGGCGATAATACATCTTTGGTTCAAAGGGCCAGATCCATATGTGAGTCCATATTATCCGGATACGGAAGCCATTCAACGAATGCTAGAGATTATGGCCAAACCAGAGGTTAATCGTTCCTTTGCTTTACTCTGTTCATCTCTATTATTGGAAATCTTCATCTTCTCTGGTTGTGTTTATCTGAATCCATATTGTCTGATTCCATAATATATGGGGTTTTTTAAATGTAAGAGCATCTGTTTGTGTGAACTGATTTGGTATGTGCCTAATTTGTTTGATATTTGAACTGAATTTGAACATATTTTGCTTTGATTTTATCTGATAAATGGTTGATGTTGGTATCTGTTTGTTGTTGGTATCTGATGTGTTTGGAATTGGTGAAATGTCCCACTCTATGATGATTTTATCTGAGAGTTTATAATAATATGAACAAATATTTACATTTGATTTTGATCAAAAGCTTAGACAGGAACTCAATGATGATATTTATCTGAGAGTACAATTTTCAAAAAACAAAAGCTCTCTTTTTTTTAGTAGTCCTGTTGATTCAAAGCAACACTCCACCAATCTCCAATTGGGATATTATGCCTTCTAAGCCATCTGCTTGCCCTTCATCTTGTAGATACTTTATGCAATCTTTAATTAGCTCCACATCAACTTCCAAGTCTGTTGGCAGTAGGCCCATTCTCTGCAAATGATCTTTACTCATATGAGGAATTTTATAGTTGTTGTCCCCCTTGTTCTTCATTGTTTCAATCAAACACAGCTGCAAGCTAATAAAAATTTTGTTTAGTGTTTCATGAGAAAGATTATGGTATGCTTGGTTGACTACATCTACCAACTGTTCAACTGTTGTGGCTTGAATGTCTGTTTTGATTGAGTCTATTGACCTGAACCATCCAAGGTCATTGATATTGGTGTCTGGGGAGTTTGGTGGTTGAAATATTAGTTGAATGTCCCACCCATCTGCTGTTGCTACTTGCCTGAAATCTGGATCTGAGTTGTTGATATGTGGAGGTGCATTGTCCCATTGTATGATGATATTTTTTGACATTGTAGCTGGCCATTTGGCTTTGATTGCAGGAATGGCCTGCAATTAAAAAAAAAAATAGTTGCACTATTAATTTTAAAATAAATTTTGCTGGTATCTTCAAAAAAAAAAAATTGAGTTTGAGTCCACTTACTTGATTTATCAGCATGTTTTTTGTGACTTCTTTGTTGATGGAGTCCAAGGGTTTTGTAACCCAAATCCCTGCTTCTCTGTTCCTGCTATTTCTCTGTGTTTGCTCTCTTTTTGTAAATGCCCACATTCCTATTTTCCCATCAAATAACAATTCACCCTCATTTGTGTAAATGGGTCTACTAGCAAGACTTATGAACATTACCTTTGGGATAAACCTTTTATTTTGGCATGATCGTGTTGGCTCTTCTTCTCCAATGCACATGTAGTATCTCTCCATTGCTTTTGTCATGTAGAACCATTTTTCATCAGCATGAATGACATGAGACATGCTTTTAAACACAAATTTTCCTAAACTTAAATCCCATTTGAGTGCTCTAAGACTGAATTTCAGTCTTCCTACCTTGTTGGCTTGAGTTAATGACGGCTTGATTGCATTTGTGTGAGCCCTGATCACCCCCTCTTTTTTCCATCTCCAAATTGTGCTCTTACTAACCCCTAAACTTGCCCCTAAATCTCTTATAGTACCTCTTCTATGAAAATGAACTTGTTTCATTTTTTGTTCATCTAACATTACAGTTTTTTTTTCTTACAACACCTTTCATCTTTGAAGTCAAAGATACAGGAGCATTTTCTGCCATTCGACGTCGGATTGTTAGCCACGTCGAGTAGACCGTCGAGCGATACATCCCAAATCTCTGGACAGCCTCAGCAATCTTGCCCTTTGGAAGAATCGTCCCAGTAGTTGATCAAAGCAAAAACTGCACCAACAAAGCCTTCTCCTCATCTGTTTGATTAGGCTTCATCTTTTGGGTTTATTTTTTGGATTTCTGTACAATTTGTTTATTTTGATAAACAAACCAGCCTGTTTGTATTTATAGCTGGGATTAGGAAAAAAAAAAAACTGGTAACTTGGTTTTTGAAAATGTGGAGGGAAATGTTAATCCCAGTTAAAATTTAGGAGGGAAAGGCATCAGGGCACAATCCGGGTGAAATGTTGTTAATCCCAGTGAAATGTTTGAGCAGCCTTGTTTGTTTTGTTTGCTGATGTAATAGGGTGATGTAGTTGTAAATAAAAAATCTTTTGTACTTTTGTTTGTTTGTGAAATGGATTAAGACTTAATTAAAAAGGGGACAAACCCTTAATTATGTTTGACTTTAGCTTTTTGCCTTTTTTTTATTGTTATTTCTTAATCTCCGTGTAAAGTAACTTTGTCCAAATTCGGGTGGGACGGAGGGAGTATTACACATACGCCCACTCAAATTCTAGACGTCTCAGGCAAGGAGTTCCACGGAGTTGGAACTTAAGATGGAGCGGACCGAGACCGTTGGAGTGGACCACGTGGAGCGGACCGAGACCGAATAGAATGGACGAGTTTGACCAGTCAACTGAGATCAGGTTAAATAAAGATAGAATCATTAAATATATTTTTCCTTATTAAGATATACTCCCTCCGTCCCGCACGACTTAGGACAATTGGTCCTAACACGGGATTAAGGAAAACTATTATTTTAAGAGGAAAGAGAATGAGTGGAGGAAGTGTTGTGAGTATGAAAAGTAAATAGGAGAGAGAATGAGTGGGTGGAATAGTAAATAGATTGTTGTTTTGAGTATGACAGGTGTGTCCCATTAAATATTAAAGTAATATAAACTTGCCATTTAGGGATGTCCTAAATGGAATGGGACGCCCAAAATGGCAATTTGTCCTAAGTCGGGTGGGACGGAGGGAGTATAGTTTACTTTATTTAGTTGATGTATTTTAGGAAGAGGAGTATTCCTCAAGAATAGGGTTTAGGCTTTAGTATAAATATAGGGTTAAGTTATTGTAAATCTTTGATAGTGAATAAACACAAATATATTATCATACCCATCTCCACCATATTCTAAACACAAGGCCTACTAAGATCATACCCTAAGCAAGATCCCGTGCTTCATAGCCGCTTTGATACTATTTGTAAAGATGCAGACCCAAAATCCAATTCGCTAAGCAAGAACCCGCACCGACTCATCAAACCAAAAGTGTTTGTGCTCGGAGGACCAATAAAAATGTACTGATCAAGTTTTCTGGCTCGGACTAACCTAAAAAATGTATTGATCAAGTTTTCGGGCTCGGACTAACCCAACTCATTTCGCCTTTTAACGATTGTTTAGAGGATGAATATGCATATTGGAAATGTAAACATTAATTTTTATTGGAAGTGCAAAGTGTTCGCTGCATGAGGGAGGCTCCAACAGTCACTCTACAAAACAAGTGGGAAAGGAGAGGTTACCAATGTGGATGCTTTTAAGCTTAAGCTTGGTAATTGGATTATACTTCCCTGACATTTGGTTCGAATCAAGTAACTTACGGCAACCAGAAATTTGAAGAAAAACGTTTCATTTCGGAATGGGAGAAGGCCAGTTTACTGGCTTTTATGGGCACTCCGTCTCAAAATACTTCACACATATTAAGAAAAACAATCATTTCATTCATGTATAATGGATTAAATTACCTTTTAAACATCTCAAGTACCTAGGTAATTAAATGCTTTGTAAGTTGATGACGCCCTAGATTTCTGGGGTCATGGAGACTAGATCTCCGGTTTGCTGTCTCTTGATCCTTATCACAACACAGACAAGAACACCGTTAAGACCAGAGCCGGGGTTTGAATTCGGCTTAGGCCCTCGGGTGTGAGAGTAAGATCTCTGAAAACCTAAGAAGAAGATCAATGAGGATCTTGGGTGTGTGAGTTGGATAGAGCACATACCTTGCCCATGGGAGAGAAAAGAAGTATATATATGACCAAGGGAAAGAAACCTGCACAAGGTACTAACCACCCTGGTACTGGGGGGACACGTGGCGAGTCCCCAGTGGATCGGTCAGGAGAGTGGCTGGGAAGGTGGCGTGTCTGTCAGGGAAGCATGGTTCCATCACCAACCGTTATGGTGTGTCAGGTACGGATAGGTGACGTCTCGTGTACGTTTGTGCCAGCTGGGCACTATGGGCTCCTCAGGATAGCGGGAGGCAGAGTCATCTCGGGCATATATATCAGGGAGATCGGTCCCCTCGGGCTTACTTGCCCGCGTTCCTTGCCGGTTCGGCCCCAAGAGTTCAGGTCCGGTTCGGGCGTGTTAGGTCGCATCGATTTGGACCGCAGAACATCCGGCCTAGAAGGCTCGGTCTCATCAGTGGCCCCTAACTCCGAGGGTCAGCTCATTCATGTGCGGCGCGAGGAGTTATACTTCCTAGGCTCGATTCGGGCAAATCGCAATAAATGCGGGCACGGATTGCAATGGGACGGGAGTCTTAGAATAGTGGTTGACGAAAGGACAGGTGGGCCCCTTGTGTCAGGCTAGTGGCATAGCCGTCTGCCTTTTGACATGACCAGGAACACGTTCATTAAATGCGAACCGTCATCGGTATTCGAAAAAACAATTCCCGCCTCTTCACTTTTCGGGTTTCGATCGGGTTACCAGATATTTCGGGTCGATCCAACCCATTTCCGGGGCTATAAATATCACGGATGCTGAATCATTCCAAACTTTCGCAACTCCCGTCTCTCTACCTTCCAGTTCCAACGAAGACTTTGCTTCTCCGGATTCCTGATTTTGAAGATCTCGTTCTCGTTCATTACTTCTAATTTACAGGTATTGTTCCGAACTTCACTTTTTCTTCTTTGTTTCGATTCGTCGTCCTAATTTCTGCCATTCTTTTCGTCGCCGTTTTCGAGCGCGAACCCTAAAAACTTGCTCCTGTCGAGCTTTCGGATTTATACGAGATTTGTGTGACCTCTCGTAACCTTGTGTCTTCGAGTCCGGATTCTGGCCCCTAATTTCTGAAAATTTGTTGAAATATTGTTGTAGCCATGAAAGGGCTGTATTTAGGGCGTAAACTCCGTCCTGACCTGTTTGGTTGTTGCCGGAGGACCGGTGGGGTATACAGGTTCCTGTTGAATGCCTGGAAACGGTTGTCTTTGAATGAGTTCATTGCCATAGGTTTAGCATATAGCTGGGAACCCTGGGTCTTGCCCCTGTTGTGGGAAACAGGTCCCTCCGTCCATTATGATTCCACAAGGATGAGGGTGCTGGGGGGAGAGGAACACTTGGACATTTTTGTCATGGCTGTTTTAACTCGATTCCCCGATAATGTAGATATGGCTGGAAACGCTAGAAGGTTGGTAAGGTCGTGCGGGGAGCGTGTAGCCTCAAGTGGCCCTGATTCTCACAGTTGGATGGACGCTCCTTTTAATGACGAGGAGGACGAACAGGCACGATGTCTGTAACGACCCCGAAACCTGTCCCTAATTTTCTAAAATTTAAATTAAATAATGTGTGCATTTTATGTGTTAGATAATATTTTCTTGCCTAGCATTATTTGTTTGATTAATTATGTTAGTTTTAATTTATTAGATTTTATCATTTAGGAAATAAATGCGTTAGTTGAATCATTAGGGGCTTTAGTGTAAAGTTGAAATTTTGGGGTTTAAAGGTTTAAAATAGAATTGGAGGGGTTATTGTGGAACTTGGAAAGATCGTTATTTTCCCTCACCCCCTCTCTCTCCCTGCGTTCCCACACACTCACACACACCAACTTTCCTAAAATTTCTACCACCATTGTTGAAGAAAGAAAAAGAAGGTAAATTTTGTTCTTGTTAATTTTCTTTCTTTTAAATTACTACTCCATTTTCAAATCTAATTATATATAAATGTTCAGGGTGTTGAATAGATTCTTTCTACCGGATCAAATATTATTTTCTTGACACTTTTCTGAAAAATAGGTAAGTTACTAATCCCCCTTTAATTGTTAAAATGGTCATGAGTATGTTCTATGTGCTATATATGTTGAAAGAATAATGTTTTGAATGTTTTTATATACTTGTAAATTTGGGACAAATGGAGTAAAATAGAATTGATTCTAGTTGGGTGTTAGAATAGTTTTGAGGCTGATTTTGTAGCTTTGGTGAAGTTGCAATTGTGGTATAGTATAAATGTTAGTACTTTTGGGTTGGTGAAACGAAGGGAGTACAATTTAGTTAAGTTTGGCCTGCCGGGTGATGTGGGCGGCCGCCCAAAAAGGGCGTGCGGCCGCACATCTATCTGAAGGATTTTCTTCTTGGAGCAGAGTACTTTGGGCGGCCGCACAGGCTAGTGTGGGCGACCGCCCAGAGTTGCTAGAAGGGTTGAGTTGTTTCTTTTCAAGAGTTTTAAAGTGTAATTGCGGTCTAAGTCTTAGGCGATGTCCTGGAGTACTTAGATAGTCATTGTGAAGCATCAAAGTGATAGTGTTGGTCCTTTGTGATCGAGTTTGAATTGATGTGATCATTTAGATTGATTGTGTGGTGACTTAATGTCAATGTTATGAACTCTATTATGAGAACGTGTTTGCCTCTCTTTGATAAGCTTGTGTGGTTCCCTACTTGGGAATCATACCCCGTTTGTTGTTAAAGCAAGTTTTCTTTGCTATGGTTGTGTCTAAAGTCCAGCTGGTACTTTTGTGTGTGTTCGGGCAATGATAGGGATTATAATGGCACATGAGCCAAGTTCATTATAAGGCTCATATCATTGGTTTCCCATTTTTAACCCCCTTCCTTAGGCCAAAGGTTGGGCACTTTGGGTTATGACTCTGTGTCATTTTCTCCGTTGTTGTTGTTGTGATTGTTTGGTTCCGGAACCCGTTTCAGCTCTTCGATGCTGCTCAGTTGAAGCCTCTCAGATGGTTATTGTTTTGGTTCGAGAACCTTGGCTCAGTATCCACGTATGAGTGTTTATTTCCGCTTTATGTGTTGTATGATGAGTTGGTCGTTATTTCCAACCGGTATGGGACGGTTGGCGATAGGGAGCCTCTCATATTACGTGCTATATGCTATATGATCATTTGTGGCATTGTTCCTTTATGTTTATCATATTAGCATGTAATGTGGTTGCATTTTAGTAACTTACTGAGATTTATTCTCACCCTTATTTGTTTACTGTTTTAGATAAGAAGGAGCCCAGGGGATAGGTCACATCACAGGGAGGACGTCGAGAAAGAATCTTGGGTAAGACATTTGGGAAGTGTTGTGTAAGGCTACATTATGTAAATCTACAACCTTGTGGGTAGTGTACCCGTAACTTGATCGTTGTATCACCTCTTTTTGGTTTATGTTGGTGATTTGTAAATAGTAAGTAAAGTGTGTGGCCAAGTGGCTAAGTACTTGTTTGTGAAAGTTTGTTTTGTGACTTGTAGTCAAGTCTAGTAAATGTTGTTTGGTTATATGAAATTTTTATGAAAGTATATTTCGAAAATTTTTCCTAAAATGTTTTATGACGTCTTCCGTGCGTGTCCCGGACGTGGGGCCAAGTAGGACCACGGGTCGGGGTGCGACAATCTTCGGGCTTGGCCCCTGGTGTTATTGAGGTCACGAGCAGTGCGGAAGCTTCCGATCAAGAAATGAGGGTTGATGGTGAACCTGCTCTTGAGGTTGAGGTTGAAGCGATCGTGGCTCACGGGCTAGTTGATGAGTCTGAGTCATCTGAGACACCCTCTGACCCCCGGGGGGATTTAGAGAGAATGGCCCCAGATACCGCGCGTATGGTCAAACGCGTCCGCTCCCCTGTTCAAATTTTGGCTTCCTTCCCCGAGGGGCCTGACGATAGGGTTGCGAGTCAAACTGGAGCCTCCAGTTCTGGAGCGGGCATGGTGGAAGAGCAGGACTCCGATGATGAGTTTCTAGCTGTGTATCACATCGATCGCAAAATCTATCTCGTCGGCGGTCTTGATGATTATAAATCTCCTTCGGGGAGTAGTTTGATTGGTCCTGCCCGCGTTCGGGCGGATAGGGTTGCTTGTGTCTTTTATCCCGTTCAATTTGAGAATGGCCTCAGACTTCCCTTGGACCCCTTCATTTGCGAATTCCTGGAGTTTTCCAGGTGCCTCCCAATGGACCTGACCCCCAATGCAATTCGTTATCTGGTGTCTTTTATTGTCGTAAGTAGGGTACTGGGCTATGAACCCTCTTTGTCTGCCTTGTACGTTTTCTTCACCCATCAGGTCACCGCGAGCAGTTTGAGCTTGAAAACAAAACCCAGGTCGAAAAAGATTTTTTCTGCGGCTTCTAACAAATTCGATCAGTGGCAGAGATATTCTCTGGTGATTCAGAATCGACTCGGGTGGCCTTTTTCTAAGCCTGATAATACTTCCCCGGTGTCAATATCTTCCAAGGATTATCCTAGCTCAGATGGGGGTATCGAGCTTGCGTCCGCCATGCAGGATTATCTCGCCCGGTATACGAAATCAGTTACTTTAGAGGACCAGACCGTGGTCGAGGTTGAACAAGTTTTTGACGTTCAAGCCATTATCAACAACGAGAGTCTTTTGGCTTATGCCGGGGTGGCCCCATGCCGAAATCCTGATTTTGAGAGCAGGGTTAACATGGCTCCTATATGGCGGGATCCTTGTTGGAAGGTTCACCAGGTTTTTCCCTTTGCCCATGAGTGCCCTGCTTGCCGATTGAGGGAACAATGCTCGGATCCGGGCTTGACCGGTCTTTTTCATACTTAATCAACTGAAATTTCTTACTCGTTAGTTTACCCGATCATATCTGACTGATTGTTGCTTTTGCTCGCAGATCCCACTGATACCATGCCTCCCAAGAATATTAACGCTTTGAAATTGGCCGCGAAGCAGCGGGAGGCTGAGGCGAAGCAGCAGAGGCAGGCCGAAATGCAAAAGACTGAGGCCCCAGGGAGGAAACTGCCGATCACGGACCTTTTGGACAAGTCTAAAAAGGTTGTTGCAGTTGTCCCGACGACGGGTGAGCTTCCTCTACGGCCCCACGGGAGCGGACGGGGAAAATATTTGGCGGGCTCGGGGTCTCCCTCTCTCCCGCACGATGCAGGCAGAACAGTGCCTGAGGCTCCGAAGAAAAGGGGTCCGAGTCCGAACGCTGACCCTTTGCCTTCAAAAAATAAACAACCCCGTCTGGATTCTCATTCCCGCGGTTTTACTGTATCTTCCCCCGCCAAAGGGACTTTATGCTCGGAGCGCTTCCCTGTGGAGCTGATTGAAGATAAAGCCCGGGCCAAGGAATTCGGGAAGAAGGTTGCTGAGGCCCCTGAGGTATATGGGGTTGATCTTCATAGCCGCCGCGGCTTTAATTCTTACGTAGGCGATGGGCTCCTGCACCGTATGAACTTTCTAGATTACCAGCAAAAGGTGCTGTCCAAGACCAATTTTTTGACCGCCATGGGTCACGCGGGCTTAGCCATGGCTGAGGTTAGTGCTCTATCTTCCTTGTCCAAGTTGATGTAGTCTTCCTTTCCATATATCGATGTGGTCTTTCTTTCCGCTTTTGATATGATTTTTATTCGCCCCTTCACCAAAACAGGTTAGCAACGACCTGCTATACATGCGATCTCAATATGAGGCTGAAATGGCTTTGGTCGCGGCGAAGAGCAAGAAGCTCGCGGAGGCTCAGGATGAGATTGCCCGCTTGTCCAAGGTTTTGGAGGCCTCGGGAGAGGATCTGAAGAACAAGGATGCCGAGTTAGTTGCTGCGGTCATGGAAAATTCAAAACTGAGCCATGACCTTGAGGCAGCTCGGGAGGCCAAAGACCGAGCCGAGGCTGAGAGATCAAGTTTTGAATCTGAGAAGCAACGGCTTGAGGCTCTCTTGGCTGAGGCTGACAAGCGGTTGGAGGAGGAGAGGGAGAAAAATAGGAGCTTATCGAAGAGGGTTGATGAGCTGGATGGCAAAGTTTTGGAGGCGATGCGGTTTGATAAAGACCGGGAACTCGTTCTGAAAGAAGAGCGAGGGAAAGCCGTGGCCGAGTTTGAGGCGTCTGATGCTTATAGAGAGAAGGTGGAGGAGGCAAGCATAGAGCAATATAACTCAGCTCTCCATACAGTAGGTCGTAATCTGGCAGATACGGGCAAATACACTGCGCAAGAGATTGCGATTCTTTGCTCCATTACGGCCTCAGACCCTCAATGCTTTTCTGGCCATGCTCTAGTGCCCTTTACCACGGACCAACTCTCCGAGCTTCCCGAGTCTGTCAGATCAACTCTCCCTCTCGTCGCTCCGGTCACTGTCCAAGATCTCCTTTCCACTATTGATGGATTCAGATATTCTGCACAGGGAACCTTGCCTCTGGTCGCAGCTTTGGAGAGAACTTTTGGCCCCGGCGGCCCGTACATTGATGGTATGGTTCTTCCTTACTCTCCTTATGCCTCCGCACTTGCTGATGCTTCTCAGGATCAGTCTGGATCTGTACCTGACACTGATGCCTCTGCGTCTGTTCCAGAGATAGAGAATGCTCCTCCCCCGGCCTCTTGAAGATCAGACCGGGTTGCATCCTGGGGATTTTTTGTAATAGTGTAGGTCCGGACATTTTCGAACAAGTAATTTTTTGGTTTGTATAAGTATATTTGTTTCCAGCTTTGCTATTGATTTCCTCTCTTGCGTGCTCTTTTGCTATCGCTCTTTTGATTACATAGCTTAGAAGGTTTGTTCTTGTATGAACTATCTTTGTTTCCGTGCACGCGATCTAGCTTGAGGGCGTATGGCCGCGCCTTCTCCCACTTTAGTCTAGCTCGAGGGCGTATGACATGGGCCCTGCGGTCTAGCTCGAGGGCGTATGACCGCGCATCCTGGGTTTAGGAATATTTCACAAGGAAATATTTTTACCAAGGAATTTGTTCTCCCATTTTGTCTAGCTCAAAGGCGTAAGACATGGGACCTGCGGTCCGGCTCGAAGGCGTATGACCGCGCATCTTGGGTCTTAGGAATGTTTCACAAGGAAACAATCTCACCAAGGAATTCATTTTCCCACTTTAGTCTAGCTCAAAGGCGTAAGACATGGGCCCTGCGGTCTAGCTCGAGGGCGTATGAACGCGCATCTTGGGTCTTAGGAATTTCACAAGGAAATAATCCCACCAAGGAATTCATTCTCCCACTTTAGTCTAGCTCAAAGGCGTAAGACATGGGCCCTGCGGTCTAGCTCGAGGGCGTATGACCGCGCATCGTTCGTAGACTTGCAAACGGCATTCGCATCGCGGGCATGCGGTCTAGCTCGAGAGCACATGACCGCGCTTTGAGAACGAACATACTTGAGTAATTTCAGAGAACGATAGCAGTATTATTTACTTACTCGAACAGATTACACTGCGATTTCGTTACAATACATGAGTAATTCCACAATTTCTAACTGCTATTGATTGCAAAAAGATTTCAAGGTCTACAATTCTGTCTTCTAAGGGTAATACTTCTTCAGATGATCACTATGCCAGGAGTTTTTCAATTCTTTTCCTTCTGCCGTTAGAAGCCTGTAGGTTCCCTCTTTGATCACGCGGGCAATCTGATAAGGGCCTTCCCAGTTGGGCGAAAGCTTGTTGTAACCGGGCTGCCTCCCTGTGACTTCAACTTTCCTCAAAACCCAGTCTCCCACGGCAAATGATCTCTTGTTCACCCTTTTGTCATGATGAACTTTGGCCTTTTGCTTGTAATTGACCATCTTTGCCCGTGCTTCCAACCATTTTTCTTCGGTAGAGTCCAAGTCTTTTCTGTGGGCTCCCTCATTCTCTGTTTCATTAAATTGGGCGACCCTATAGGTGGGCAAGGCTACTTCCACAGGTGCGACCGCCTCTGATCCATATGTCAGGGAAAAAGGGGTTTCTCCCGTTGAGTTCCTTGTCGTGGTTCGGACAACCCATAGAGCAGTACTTAGCTCTTCCATCCAGCGACCACTCCTTCCCTTCAAACTTTTGTGCAAAGCGGTCATGAGCAACTTATTCGCGGCCTCGGCCTGTCCATTTCCCTGCGGTCTTGCGACTGAGGATTGTCGATGTTCTACGTTGAGTCTCTTGCATTCCGCCGTAAACTTGCTTTGAAATTGGGGTCCGTGATCGGAGACAATAGCCCGCGGTAGACCAAACCGACAGAATATGTGATCGTGGACGAACTTGATAATACTTGCTTCCGTAGTACTAGTCAGTGCTTTTGCCTCAACCCATTTTGTGAAATAATCCACTGCAACCACTACCATTTGCGCTCCCCCGGGCGCTTTGGGATAAGGCCCAATCAAATCAATCCCCCACATATCAAATGGCCAAGTTGGGACTACCAAACTCTGCTCCGTGGACGGCTGCCTTGGTATGTTGGCGAACCTCTGGCACTGATCACATTTGCGGACGTAGTCTTCTGCATCTCTTTTCATTGTTGGCCAATAATACCCGAGGAATCTGATTTTATCGGATAGTGTCCGGGCTCCGGGATGCCCTCCACACACGCCTTCGTGAACTTCGTATAACAAGTTGGTGACTGTTTCGGACTTGACACACCTCAGCAGCGGTTTGGTGAAGGATCTCCGATAAAGCACGCCATCAATGATCGTGTATCTAGTGGCCTGTTTCATCAAGACTCTTGCCCGGTCAGGGTCGTTGGGGAGGGTTTGCTGCTCGATATACTCCCTGATCTCGTCAACCCAATCTTTTTCCGACTCTCTAATTTGGTGGATCTCTATCCTGTCAATGGCTGGGCGCTCCGTGAACTCTATCCAGCAGTCCACACTAAGCTTGTCAATGTCTTCGTTTGTGATCCTGGAAAGCAAGTCCGCCTCGGAATTCTCAGCCCGGTTAACTTGGTTCAGCTCATGGTACTCGAATTCCTTTAACAAGTTTGTCGCGAGCTCCTTGTATTTGACCAACACCGGGTGATTTGTTTCGTATTCCCCTTTCACCTGGTTTATCACTAGTTGTGAGTCGCTCTTCACGACCAGCTTCGATACTTTCATGTCCCGGGCTAATTCCAAGCCCGCTATCAATGCCTCGTACTCGTCCTGATTATTCGAGACCGCGAACTTAAATCTCAAGGCTCGCTTGAATCTTTGACCCTCCGGGGCGGTCAAGAGTATTCCGGCGCCGCTGACAGTCTTTCCCGCGGATCCATCCACACTTAACGACCAGCAATTTTCCAGTCTCTCCCCAGCAACTATTGTCTTCTTGCTTCTCTTTTTCTTTGTCTTTGCGGGTTGGGTTTTGTCCGGTTCACTCTCCTTTGTTTCGAATGTGGTTTCTGCCACAAAGTCCGCCAGTGCCTGTGCCTTGATGGTCTTCCGCGGGGAGTAGGTAATCTGGAATTCGGTCAGCTCTATGGACCACGATAGCATTCTCCCCGAGGATTCGGGCTTATGGAGTATCTTCTTCAGCGGGGTGTCTGAATAAACCGTGATTGGGTGGGCGATGAAGTATGCCCGCAGCTTTCGAGCGGCCACGAGCAAGGCGAAGGCTAGCTTTTCAATGTTTAGATAGCGGCCTTCCACAGCAGATAGTGCCTTGGAGACATAATACACGGGTTTCTGAAGGTTGCCCTCTTCCCTTACCAAAACCGCGGCCACTGCGTGATCTGTTGCGGCCAAGAAAACATAGAGTTCCTCCCCAAACACTGGGCTGCTCAACAGCGGCGGCTTTCCCAGGTAAGCTTTTATTTGCTCAAAAGCATTCTGGCAGTCTTCGTTCCAATCAAAACCCTTCTCTCCTCCTCCTTTCAAAGTTTTGAAGAAGGGCAGGCACTTTTCGGCTAACTTGGCAATGAATCTTCCCAAAGCCGTAATGCGGCCATTAAGCTTCTTGACACGCCCCAAGTCCCGGGATTCTCTAATAGAACCTCGAACCTGGTGCGCGTAACTAACAAGAAACAAGAAACTAACGGAAAACAGGAATAATACCTGTTAAAAACAAAACTGACATGATATATATACTCAAGAGTAGGGAGCTAAGATAGCTCACACGAGTTCTAGACCAAGAAAATTAAAACCAAACAAGGTTACATACAGCGGAAGACATGCCTAGCAAATAAGCTAGCAACAAGAACTGTCTAGGGACAACAAATACCACCCCAATACAAGCCCAGAGTTTATTAACTCATACAAGATCGTCCTTACCAAAATATAAAAGGACACTAACTTCGAACAAGAATATCCTGCTGAGTAAGTTCCCAGCTAAATCGAGCCTCACTGCGTACTATCCCATGCTTTCCTGGGGGGGGAAACAATTAAACAAATAAAGGGTGAGATAAATCTCAGTAAGCTATTAACATGCAACTATATGTCATGTTATCATGCAATACAAGTAGATACTCAACTAAACATATATCAAGTATCATCAAGTAACAAGTATAGGAGAGGCTAAGCCAACCCAACAAGTAATAAAGCTCAAGAAAGGTTCAGGTAACAAGTAGTCAAGTAGTGTGAGAGGCTAGACCAGCTCACCAAGATGCACATAGGCCTATCACGCATTGTACCTGAATCCTTCCTTATTTCTCCCAAGAATACTATTTGTTGTCGATGCTTTTCTAGCTGAGGACAACCAAGAACAGGAACAAGAGACTGCTGTGCAGTATATAAGAAGACCTGGTAACCAGTGTCATCCACAAGAACAAGATCCATGAGGTGAACAGGACAAGAGTTAGCATTCACTTAGGTCAGGCTTATTGCTCCAACCAAGGAAGCTATGCCCTTACTATGGCCAGTAGTAAGGGGTCAGGCGGAAATACATAGGGACCCGATTGTCACTTAAACCCCAGCTCTCGCGACAAGCGTGAACCTATATATTTTCGAACAAGCAAGGAGAACCAGCTGGACTCACACAAGAATGTACAAGTAGATATTTACTTGAACTACGAGAACAGAACTCAGTCCCTTATTAGTGGACTATTCTTTATGCACCATGTAATCATGTATCATGTGCTCACGAGAATATGCACCATGTAATTATGTATCATGTGCTCACGAGAATATGCACCATGTAGTTATGTATCATGTGCTCACGAGAATATGCACCATGTAATTATGTATCATGTGCTCACGAGAATATGCACCATGTAGTCATGTATCATGTGCTCACGAGAATATAAGTACACGTACTCAATTATTGCGAATACCAATCAAGTTCATCTATGGCACGTAAGTGTCCATATAACACGATCAATCCAAGTTAGGGTCTATTAATAACAGACCTCAATCACGTAGTAGGGTATATCACTTAGTCACATGCCAAGTTTGCACGTACATATTTATGTCACGTTTAACACATTAAGGTGTCTATCACGATACCCTTACTATCAAGTAGAGCCCAATACCTTAGACTCTAAACACGTAGTAGAATAGGTCATATCATACCTAATCACAGTCATATCTCACGTATATGTATCGTTAGTAATCGAATACATTTTCTAACACATATTGTGTTATGTAGTTATTCTTATTACTTAAATCGTAGTATTCACGATTATATGAATTATCTTCATATTACACTAGTCCCTATTTTCTTTAGGAACCCATTTCAAGACAAGATATCTTCTTTATATTTTATATACTTCATTGAGTATATATACGATTAAAAACTAAATCATTTACACTTTAGTGCTTATTTATAGCACTTCCAATATACACGTATCAAGTTCAAGTATGTAATAGAGTTAATCATTCTCTATCTAGTTCCATAACCCAATTCTTTGGTTATTCATGTCATGTATCAAATAATCAAGAAGCTACATTCTATCAAGTAGCTACATGCAAGATTTGCATATACACATCAAGAATCTTTCAAGTTTATTACCATACTCATGTAATGGTTTCAAGACATTCAAGACTTTCAAGACAATCAAGACAGTCAAGACTTTTACAAGATTTTATCATCTTGTATCCAAGTTCTCAATCCATTTTCTTGGATGGTTAAACATGTACAAGAGTTAATTAACTTATACTTAAGTTATCAATCCAACTCTTTGGTTATTTAAGACAAGTACAAAATTTACTCATCTTATATTCACGTTTTAATTAAGAAGATGAGCTATACATCTCCCAATCAAGTTCACGATCCTATTCCTAGGATATTCAAGTTCAAGGCATAGCTTTAATGCCCTTAAGTTGTACAATCTTTAGATTCAAGACACGTAGAAGAGTCCTTACTCTTACACTCAAGTTCAAGTTCAGAAGATGAATTATACATCTTACTCGTACAAGTTTTCAAATCCTTTTCTTAGGACATTCAAGCTCAAGACATTAGTTGGTGCCCCTAAGGTACACAACATTAACTTCAAGACACATAAAAGAGTTTCTACTCTTATACTCAAGTTATCATTTAATTATGATTCAAGTCCACCTTTCATTTATTCACAAAGGGACTATTTTTCAGTACTAGAGTGTTCTACAACACTTATCTAGGCCATCTAGGGTAGTACCCTAAACCTAGATCAAGAATAATTCGAGCTCAATTTAAGTAAATGAGCTAGACAACTCATACTTACAAGTTCATAATCCCCTACATAGGATATTCGAGCTCAAGACACTAATTTGGTGCTCTCAAGGTGCACAACCATTGTTCCAAGACAAGCATAACACATAAGTGCTTGTTCATAGCACTTTCAAGACATATAAAAGAGTTACTACTCTTATACTTAAGTTCTCATTTGAGTTCTATAAGTGTCCATGTACAAGACTAAGTTCTCATTTTAATTCAATGAGTATACACGTTTAAGACCAAGTTCTGATGCCCATAAGGTGTCACAACACTTGCTATGACATCTTATACTAAGGTTATATACCTTAACTAGAGTTACTTCCAACTTATACAAACTTTAAACAACATTTTGTTTTTTTCAGGTAACTGTGCGGTCGCCTAGAATGGACTGTACGGTCGCACACAAGCAGGTCAATTCATTTGAAAAATCTTTCAGAAAGATGGGCGGTCGCCCAAGTATTTTTGTGCGGTCGCACAAGGTACCAAAATGCTAAATTTTTATTTCTTTCCCAGGTTAAGAAATTTCCCGTCCCAAGCGTAGGAGTAACTTTTATTAACTCTTAGGCAATACCCAAAACATGATTTCAGGCTCAATTCATTTCTTTTACCGTCCCATAAATAATAGGACAATTTCCTTTTTAATATTTTACCGACCCAAAAGTATAAGTACAATTTTATATTATACTAATATACCCATCTAGGGATACTTCCATTCATTTCCCCGTACCACAATTAATGGTACAATTTTTCTAATAATATTTAAATCAAGTTACTATTTTACCGTCTCACGAATAGGAGTGCAATTTTTCTAACTTTCCCAGACACTATTTGCAAGTCTAATTCATTCTTGTTTTCATACGAATACTCCCTTTGTCCCAATTTAACAAGTATCACAAAAATTGCTCAAAACACAATTTTAACAAGAACAAGTAGCGGGAATAACATATATGCATGTTATTACAAGTAAGGGGGAGTCAATAACTTACCTAGTCAAAAATCAAGTTGACCCAAATTAATTTCTGATCGGTCTGGAACGCTCTATTCAACGCCACGAATATTTATCCGGGACCAGAATCACGAACGGAGAGTTAATTAAGCTCGAGGAGTCGAAAATAGGAAGAATCCTAAACCTAGCTTTTAGAACAGAGGAAGCAACGAGAAGAAATTAAGGAAAAATGCTTCTCTGAGAAGAAGCAACACATTATATACATTCAAGTTTCAAAAATTGCCCTTTGGCCCCTCAGGTTCTAACTTTGACAAAAAGGCCCCTAAAGTTTCAACTTTGACATTTAACCACCTTAATTTTCTAAAGTAGTTAAATAATTAACTCAAATAAAATAGCATATAAATATGCTAGCCAAGAATTTAACAAGCAAGTCAAAAATTTAACAAATAAGTCAAATATTTAACGAAATTAAGGATGGGCGTTACACTTCTGCACCTCCTTAACGCATCTGGGGGGCTGCATGTTTATCAATGCCATGATTTTCTCGGGGTTTGCTTCGATCCCTCTTTGGTTCACCATGAAACCCAAAAATTTTCCTGCCTTTACTCCGAAAGCGCACTTGGAGGGATTAAGCTTCATGTTATTTTCCCGGAGGTTGGTGAAGGTTTCTGCCACATCAATGTCGTGAGAGGTCTCCTTGGTCTTGATAACCATATCGTCGATGTAAGCCTCCAGGTTCCGGCCTAATTGATCATCAAAGACGATTCCTACCATCCTTTGATACGTACCGCCCGCATTCTTGAGGCCAAACGGCATGTTGTTAAACGTGTAGGTTTTGCCCGCGGCATAAAAAGCGAATGACGGGACGTCATCCTCCTTCATTTTGATTTGATGGTAGCCCGAGTACGCATCTATAAAGCTCAACACCCTATGCCCGGCAATAGAGTCTACTAATTGATCGATCCGGGGAAGAGGGTAACAATCCTTAGGGCAGGCCTTGTTCAAATCGGTGAAATCCACGCACATCCTCCACTTTCCATTTGCTTTGGTTACCATGACGACGTTGGCTAACCACCTCGGATATTTAATCGGGCTTATGATTCCTGCTTTCAGCAGCTTATCTACCTCGATTTTGATCGCCGCTTTCTTCTCCGGTGAAAAGTATCTTTCTTTCTGGAGGACCCGGGTAAATGTGGGATCGACATTCAGTTCATGCTCGATGACCTCTCTACTTATCCCCTTCATATCTTCGACGGTCCAGGCAAATACATCCAAGCTTTTTCGCAGCAGTTCTATCAGAATCTTCCTTTCTTCTGCGGGGATTTCCAGCCCGACCTTGACCGTTTGTTCGGGGTAAGCGGGATTTATGACTACATCCTCCAGAGCATCGTTAGGGCGGATGTCCCTTATTTCTCTGTCGTGCAGCGAATCAATCACGATGTCTATGTGCTCGGTCTCTGCGGCAATACGACGGGCTTTCCTACTCCGCTTAAATTCTGCCCGTGTTGAGTGGAATGACAAAGTTCCAATCATGGCCGCGTCCTCGGTCCCGTTGCTGTTGGTTTTGACCTTTTTTGCCTCCCTCGGGCTCACCAATCTTGGCCCCATCGCGCTCTCCTTTCTTTTCTTCTCTATTATTTTGAGGAAAAGCTCGGGCTTGTTTTCGATGCATGCTATCCCTGCGGGGGTGCTGAACTTGATTTTCTGGTGAGGGATTGATGCAACGATTCTAAGGGCAGCCTGAGCGATCACTCCCAAGATTGCGTTGTATTGAGATTTCAGATCGATCACCATGAACGTGACACGGGCTGTTTTCTCGAACGGCCTCTCTCCAATGGCCACTTCGAAGTCAATGGTCCCTTTTGTGTAGACCGTATGATTCGTGAACCCTTCCAACAAGCCCGCATATGGGGTTAAGTGCGCCTCGGACATCCCCATTTCTTCTAAACAATGGAAGTAAAGTATGTCCCGTGAAGCCCCGGTATCAATGAGGACCCTCCCAATATCCGCTCTACCAATAGCCATCTTGATTGTCAATGGCTGTGTTGAATGGAAGAGGGTGGAGGACAGCTCGCTCCTCTTGAACCCGATCATTTCCTCTTGCTCGGGTGGGTATGCAGGTATCAGGAACACCTTTTCCAATTTCTTGATCTGAATAGAGAGCTGGGTGTTGCTCGGGGCTTCTTCCCCGATATACTGGATGTCATAGCGTTTTTCCCCGTCGGCATCGTTATCCCTAACATATTGGACATGTCCCCGTGGGGCTTCTCCTTTACTGCTGGGTCCCTCGATCCATTTCTTCAATTCTTCGGCCTCGACTTTCTGTTGTATTATCTTTTTTCATCTGAAAACACTCATCCGTGTTATGCCCGTGGCTTTCATGGTAGCCGCACCACTTCTTTTTGTTCGCCTCATAAGGCTTTCTTTCTAGGGGAAGGGGAGGAGGCAGGGCTTCTTCCCGAAGAATCTCAGTCCTTGGGGCTATCAAAGGAGTGAAGGTGTTGTCAGTTCTTTTGAAATTAGTCGTGCCCCTCGGTCTGCCTCTATTTCGGCCACCACTACCCCCCGAATAGGCTGCGTGGTACCTTGAGTCATGAGCTGGCTCGAGCCTATCCCTTATGCTCCTGCGGGCATCATCCATGAATGAGGGCTCTACCCCGGCCATGGCAATGGCTCGATTGTACATTTCCTCCGTTCCCTCGGGATTTCGACAAGCGAACTCTTGCCTCAAGGTATAGGATGTTAATCCTCCCAAGAAGCACAGCTCAATGTCATTCCTCGTTAGGTCCACGATTTGTTTGGTCATTTTTCGAAACCGAGTAATGTACGCTTTCGTACTTTCCCCGGGATATTTCTTCACACCGCATATGTCCGATTTTGGTCTTGCGACTTCCCCAACGCCCGCGAACGAATTCAGGAACGACGTCCGCAGTTGCTCGTAGCTGCAAATGGAGCGGGGTTTATGGGCCAACAACCATCCCAGCGCCTTCCCTTTGAAGGTGGATGCTAGAGCTTTGCATTTTACGGCCTCATCTGTTGAGAATAGAGCCATCTGCCTTTCAAACCGCCCAACATGGCTTTTTGAGTTAGACGAGCCGTCATAAGCGTCTAGCGTGGGGACTTTTCCCCGCTGGATTGGTGAATCAGCTATCCAGGAGGCAAAAGCATCTATGGGTCCAATGCACTTTGCCATACTTTGCTTAGACTCCCATAGGTCCCTGATCATTCCCTGGACCTTGTAGTCAGTCTCTCCCCCGGTTTTCACCTTTTTCGCCGTCCCCGCAAATTGCTCTCCGGTTCTAACAGTTGCTTTTCCCTTGTAGTGGCCTTTGGACTTTCTAGGTTGTGACTCTCCTTCTTCACTCTTTCTCCCTTCCTCTACTTCTTCATCGTCGTCCTCCACAACGATCGTTCTCTTCTTCTTTCCCTCCACCCTGCTGGCTCCGCTTTTAGAACCATGAGTTTTCGATCTTTCAAGAGGGATTCCCGTGTCAGCCTCGGCATTGAATAGCTCTTCTAGGGCCAGGTTTAACTGAAGCCCTTCCGCTACTAGATTCTGCCTGTCTTTCAGGAGCTGGATTTTCTTTTGAATCTGCTCAGGGGTGAGGGGAGTGACGGGGATTTTCTGTGTCTTGCGTGCTTTTGAAGTTTCGATATGATCTCTCAGATCCGCCTCTCTTCTTGCTTTCTGAGAGGGAGTGCCCGAGCTGCCACTAGGCGCCTTGTCTCCCAATCTGGCAAAGATGGATCCTTGAGGCGCTTGTTTCGAAGGGCTAGCATTTGGGTTCAATATTTCTTTCCCAGTCATTGCAAATATTTGGAATGTCGAGGGTCAGCAGGACGGTCGAATGTATTTTTAGAACCGTAAAAACAAAAGAATGGCTTTGAACGGTGGAAACTCAAGATGAGATGACTGAAACTTGAACTGACGACTTGCAATAAAGGGTATTGAGTCAGACTAGACTGGGAATTCGAAAGAACTCAGAAGATTACGCTAGGAAGATTATCGTTTCCCGGCAATGGAACCACTGATGACGCCCTAGATTTCTGGGGTCATGGAGACTAGATCTCCGGTTTGCTGTCTCTTGATCCTGATCACAACACAGACAAGAACACCGTTAAGACCAGAGCCGGGGTTTGAATCCGGCTTAGGCCCTCGGGTGTGAGAGTAAGATCTCTGAGGAAAACCTAAGAAGAAGATCAATGAGGATCTTGTGTGTGTGAGTTGGATAGAGCACATACCTTGCTCATGGGAGAGAAAAGAAGTATATATATGACCAAGGGAAAGAAACCTGCACAACGTACTAACCACCTTGGTACTGGGGGGACACGTGGCGAGTCCCCAGTGGATCGGTCAGGAGAGTGGCTGGGAAGGTGGCGTGTCTGTCAGGGAAGCATGGTTCCATCACCAACCGTTATGGTGTGTCAGGTACGGATATGTGACGTCTCGTGGACGTTTGTGCCAGCTGGGCACTATGGGCTCCTCAGGATAGCGGGAGGCAGAGTCATCTCGGGCATATATATCAGGGAGATCGGTCCCCTCGGGCTTACTTGCCCGCGTTCCTTGCCGGTTCGGCCCCAAGAGTTCAGGTCCGGTTCGGGCGTGTTAGGTCGCATCGATTTGGACCGCAGAACATCCGGCCTAGAAGGCTCGGTCTCATCATAAGTCACAAGTTCACAACTACATAGTCATAAATAAGGACATATTTGGTAAACAATGCTAAATATGCCTAGGTAATAGCAAAACTACAATTTTTTAGGACAAATTTGAACCTCTAAAACTGTAAGTATTTTGGGACAGAGGGATAAATAGGTTAATGTCTTATATTCATAGGGAAAATTGCAATTTGGTTCCTAACATTTACATAAGTTTGCAATGTTGCTCCCAACAGTTCAATTTCGCAATTTGGTATCCTAACATTTACATTCTTTAGCAATGTGGCTACAAAACTAACACTCAGTTAAAAATCTAACAAAATAACACTCATGTGACTAGCACATGTCTATTAAATGGACAAAATGGTCATTCTCAAGATGCCATGTGCCGGTCATGTGAGGTTATCTTTTGTTATTTACTTTATTCATTTTGTAGTTTAAAAATATAGATTAAATTAATATTGGGCATATATATTATTTTATTTGTACTTATAATTTACGTAATCTTTACAAAGTCATTTATTTTCTAACCATAATTTAATATTTTATTTTAATAATAAAAAATAATTTAAAATTATATAATTAGGAATTATAAATATTTTGAATAAAATAAAATAAATAAATATATCTAAGTACATTTTATGTTAGAATATAACTCAAAATAATTATGCAGACTCATTTACCATAATTTAGTAAGCGTTTTTTGAAGTGAAATAAATTTTCTTAAATAATTTCTTTAAGTGAAAGGAAATAAGTAATGATTTTATTGTTGCAAATGGTAGGATAAGAGAGTAATTTTTTTTAAAAAATTAATTACACAAATTATAGACAGGAAAGAGATAAAAGACATACATGTTTAATCTCAATTAAACAAATTAAAATAAGAGAGAATTTTTACGATTTAGTTTGTTATATTGTTTTGGAAGAAAATTAATATGTAATATAATCAAACCAGTAAATTCAATAAATTAATTCATAAAATAATTAAGCTAGGAGAGAGAGAAGACATACAACTTTAAAACTGGATACTTTATCTTAATTTGAAAGGGTATTTATGTCCAAAAAAAATGTGATGATCTTATTAAAAATGAAGTTCAATGACCATTTTATCCATTTAAAAGATATGTGTTAGTCACATAGGTGTTATTTCGTTAGAATTTTAACTGGGTGTTAGTTTTGTAGCCACATTGCAAGAAAATGTAAATGTTAGGATACTAAATTGCGAAATTAAACAGTTGGGAGCAACATTGTAAACTTATGTAAATGTCAGGAACCAAATTGCAATTTGCCCTATATTCTTTACAAGGATTTTTATTCGTGGCCTTGTTTATGTTTGTATTCTGGTTGAAGTTTTTGCTCTTTAGTCATTGGTGTTTGGATTTTTGAAGCATTAAAATTGGGGTTAATTGCAATTTGGTTACCTGAGTTTGTCGTCAAGTTTCAATTAGTTACCAAGTTTGTGTTTCGGTCAATTTAGTTATCGAATTTGTCTTTTTGTTACAATTGGGTGTAAAATTGGTTAGCTCGTCAAAAACCTAACGTAAATGGATGAGAAATGTAACAAAGTTCTTTCAAAATTGCAATGATCAACCCTAAAGTTTAAATTATTCCATTACACCCCCAAACTAACTAATGTTAAGAGCTATCTTCTTTCTAACCACCAACAACAATAAAAAGCCCAAGTCTGGCAACCACGATAACCACCGTCATCATCACTTTCTCAAAATCCGGTCATCACCACCACCCAAATCCGGCCACTACCATAACCACCTATCTTCTAATCAACAACAATAACAAATTTGTTAGATTTCGAGATTAACCCAGATAGAGGCGTTGCCGGTGGTGATGATTACTAGCACCACTATGCCTACCACCAGCACCACCGCAGTGCCACCACCACGACCAGTGCAATCTTCAAAATCAAAACCAACGGCAGATCTGGGTTTCTAAAACATGAACAAACCCAGAGATAACAAAACCCAGATCAAAGAGTTAGAAAAGCCACGAAGCACAAACCAAGAAACACCATGAAATACTGCTGCATCATTGCTATTGCCAACGAAATTGAACCTCCAATATTCTCACCCAAACTCTCGATTTCAGATCTAAGAAGTCGAAGAATCAAAATCAAAAGCAAAGGGGAACAAACCCAAAGCTGGGTTTCTAAATCGAAAATTAGATCATAAATCGAAACCTAAATCAAAAATCGAAGCCTAAATCAAAAATCAAAAATCAAAGATCAAAACTTAAACAAAACCCAAATCAAAATTAGAAATCGAAATCAAAATCACAAATCAAAATCAAAATCAAAATGGAACAAACCCAGATTTGCGCTTTAAATCGAAATCAAAATGAAAAATCGTAACCCAAATCAAAAGTCAAAGATTGAAATAGAGGCCGGTCGGAGGGGTTGGGGGATATTCGCCAGAGAAAATGAAGAGCGCCGGCGTCGGTGTCGGAGAGCGTGGGTGGGTGTGTCGGTTTTTAGAGAGAGAGTGTGTGAGATATCTTGTTTCAGCGTGAGGGGAGGCCGGAGGAAGGAGAGGGGAGGGTTTTGTTTGGGATGGGGGTAGTTTGGGTGTTTAGGACTTTTATTTGACTGGATTTGACTGGTCAAAGGAACTTAGGGGTGTAATGGAATAATTTAAACTTTAGGGTTGATCATTGCAATTTTGAAAGAACTTTGTTACATTTCTCATCCATTTACGTTAGGTTTTTGACGAACTAACCAATTTAACACCCAATTGTAACAAAAAGACAAATTCGATAACTAAATTGTCCGAAACACAAACTGGGTAACTAATTGAAACTTGAGGACAAACTCAGGTAACCAAATTGCAATTAACCCTTAAAATTGTGGTTTTATTAGTTATGTTTTGTTCTTCGTACACACTAGTTTCTCTCTATTGAATTTGTCTCAAATTTTTAAGTGTTTTCAAAATTAAAATAATATAATTACTAAATTTCTAAAACTCACAACGTAATATGTAAATTTAAATATTTCTAAAACTCAAAATTAAAGCATAGATTCTAACAACAAATAACACGGTACCATAGCTTAAAATCACAAATACACAATCCCATAAACCATCCAAATCCAACTAGGGATAATCTATCTATGTAATATATAAAAGTAGAATCATTTAAAGCTTCTACAAAATTCCACATGGCTTTATGACGTGGAAAGCCACATGGAATTCTTTGGTTGACTCATTCAAAAAGAAAAGAGTTCATTTTAAATTTTAAAATTTTCAAAAATGTTTATTCCTATCCATTGTCATACGATAATAAGTCTTATTTAAGGAAAATGTGGCTTCATTGGATTGGATTGTTCAAGAAATGAGATTACTCATAGTGGAAGGAATTAATTTGAATTTCAAATTTATAATAGTCATTGCTTTCAAGTAACAACTCAATTAATTATCCCTTAATTAGGAATCCTACCAAACATGACATTTACAGAAATTTAAAAAAATGCCTTTTGCCCCTCCTACTAAAATTATCACAATTCAAGTCGTGGATAGTAAGGAAGTTTGAACTAATATTTTGAATAATATTTTATACTAAACTATTAATCTTTATATTAACTTAAAAATGATTGTTTCTATTGGTGATTTAATAATTATTTTTTAATTTTTATAAGGATTAATAATTTAGCATAAAATATTAGTCAAAATTCAAATATGGTCAACAAAAAGTAGCGATTAGTTTAGGACGGAGAGAGTTGTGGAATCAATCAATCAATATAATCAAAGTTAAATTTAAAATTGAAGAATTTTAAGCTCATAATATAACGCGTCACGTGGCTTTATGGCGTGGAATTCCACGTGACGCCATCTTATTAGATTAGACAAGTATTCAAAAGTGCATTGATTGGCTAAAATATTATTTTATTTATAAAACAAAATAAGTAATAAAGAGGGTATAGTTGTCACCTAACAATTCAAAATGTCAAATTCCATTAATTAAGGCGTGCATAATTCCATTAACGGAATTTCAGTAATTAATTAATAATATTGAAGTATCAAATCAAATCATATCTAGCAATTTGTATAATTTGGCTCAGATTGTAACTAACATTAGTTTAAATTTGAACTTGGATTAGGTATCATAAGTTTTGCAGGTAAAAGATATCGCATATTGATTCACTCAAATGGCCCAACTAATAACATCCCTGCAGATACAATACCCAAACATAAAGAGAAAAACTATGACATTTAATTAAGCTAATTGCATCTACTTTAATTATTCAAATATGAAGATAAGCTACTAGAGAAGAAGAAAGTACCCTTAGTCTTTTCAATGTGTATACAACACCCAAGGTAATTTTAATAAATTAGCTTATTTAAGTTTTGTTTCAAGTTGTTTCTCTTTGAACTTTAATTTTCTTTTTTTAACTATGCTTTTGGATTTTCAGCTTATTATTTATTATTTATGTGATTCTTGTATAATTTTTAGATGAAACCCAGCTTTTTTTAACAATAGAATTTTATTTTGTTTTGTTTTTTTAATTAATTGCATTTTGGTTTTCGTATAATGTTAGGGATTTAAATGTTTTGATTTACTTTATAATAGATTTGATTAAACGTTATCTTTGTCAAAGAATGGAATCAGTTAAAAATACATATTTCAGAAATATGATCATATGTCATATAATAATGGATAATGACACTTTTCTTTTTCGTTTCAAAATAAATATCATATTTTTAAATAAAAATTAATTTTAGTACAGTTTACAACAATGTAAAAGATGTACAAAATGTTGGGACCGCGACCACCCCCACCACTCCACATTAGTATGATATTGTCCGCTTTGGGCCCAGCCCGCACGGATTTGTTTTTGGGTCATCTCCCAAAAGGCCTCATACTAATGAAGTGGGTGGACACCTTTATATATTAGGCAATTCTTCTTTCAATTGCCAATGTGGGACTTGGGTTGACCCCCTAACAAACCTCCCCTCAAACCAAGGACCACCTCCAGCGAAGTTTACTTGTACCGCCGCTATTCACCACATGCGGGACACGCCGCCCGATCACCTTTATCGAGAAGACTTTCGACACAAGGCACACACTGTGCTCCATTCGCAAGGTCACACCTGAGGAAATCCCACATATCTCACACGCGGTCCACTTGCGCGTCGGGCCCATCCACCAACCTGGGCTCTGATACCACACGCGGTCCACTTGCGCGTCGGGCCCATCCACCAATCTGGGCTCTGATACCAGTTGTTGGGACCGCGACCACCCCCACCACTCCACATTAGTATGATATTGTCCGCTTTGGGCCCAGTCCGTACGGATTTGTTTTTGGGTCATCTCCCAAAAGGCCTCATACTAATGAAGTGGGTGGACACCTTTATATATTAGGCAATTCTTCTTTCAATTGCCAATGTGGGACTTGGGTTGACACCCCAACACAAAATACAAGAGCACATTATTTGAATATGAACAAGTCAAATGTGATATTTAATATATGAAAAGAGAGACTGATATTTTTGAATATTTCGGTTTCTTTCGAACGATTTTCAAAATTTATTGATTTGATTTGCCTCATGTAGAGATTTAAATTCAAACTACATATAATATACTAATCATTAACATCATTTTATTGATTCTTCTTTTTCTCACGTCCATCTTCATTCCGCAAATGATATTTTGGTGCTTCAAGGTTCTTTTACTTTCTCTTATACTAAATGCTTCCATTATTTATTTTTACTATTTTTGTGTTACATTTTCATGTGTATTCCATTTATTAAAGTACAAAAAAAAAGATTGATTATAATTTCAAAAGCGTTAATGATTATTTCTTAATAAATGTTATTCTTATTAACGTTTCACTTTATTATACACGGGGAGTGAAAATTTTCAAAAATATACAGAAGTTAGGTTCATAGTGAATCTTGATATTTGCGATAGATAGATTTCTTCCTATCCTAGAATATTTGATCAAGGAAATGTTGCATGTGTCATCAAATATTTAGATTTCTCGTGGCAGTTTGATCAATCAAGGAAATGTTGCATGTGTCATCAAACATTTAGATTTCTCATGGCAGTTTGGTCAATTCAGATGTTAAAATCTTTATTGATGCCAATCTAATCATCCAAGTAAAATTCTATAATATAATTGATAAATTATTAAGTGATTCACCAATAATTTTTTTTTAATTTTATTGTGATCATTAGATTGACACTGATGTGTGATCAAAGTTAACATGTGTTTACCATAAAACGTCAGATTAAATAATAATTTGATCCCTAAACTTGGCAGTTTTTATTAGTTTGGTCCTTCATGAATAAATTTTATTAGTTTGGTCCCTTATGATGGTTTTTTTTGCCAGTTTGCCCCTTCCAACTAGAGATAATTTTCATAAACTCAAAATCAATTTTTAACAATTATAAAAGTAACTTCAAACAACTTGAGACGCATCTTCAAGTTCAAGTTCACTGAGGGTTGATGCAAGCTTCACGTACACTCCAATCGATTTCAATTTCGAATGTTCACATGTTCCGTGAAATCCACCAAATTGACGATTTTGTCCTAAATGAAATTCAAACCTTTCATCACCATAACCGTCTGTGCCATAAGGTCCATATGTGGCCTTGTTCGTCCCAAATTCAATACAACTTACTCCCTGAATACCTGCATATCCGCTAACAAAAGTGATGACGCCCTGGAAATCTGGGGTCATGGAGATAGAACTCCGGTTTGATTGTCTCATGTTCCTGATCATAACACAGACGAGAACACCGTTAAGACCAAGGTCGGGTTTGAATCCGGCTTAGGCCCTCGGGTGTGAGAGTAAAATCTCTGAGGAAAACCTAAAAAGAAAGATCAGTGAAGACCTTGTGTGTGTGATTAGGATCGAGCACGTACCTGGCCCATGGGGACGAAAGGGAGTACTTATACGGGTAGATGAGAGAGAGGCTCAAGGTACCAACTGCCCCTGGTACTTGATAAACACGTGCTTGTTGTCAGGGAATCATGGTTCCACCACCAACCGTTATGGTATGTCAGGTACGAATAGTTAACGTCCATTGTACGTTTGTGCCAGCTGGGCATTGCGGGCTCTGGACAGGAGGTTCAGGGATCAGCACGGGACTCTTTGGACAGCGGGAGGCAAAGCCATCTTGGTCATGGTCATCGGGGAAACCGGGTCTCTTGAGCTTGTTCGCCTGCGGGCTTATCCGGTTCGGTCCCCAGGGTTCAGGGCCAGATTGGGCGGACTTGGTCGTACTGGTTTAGACCGGGTTCAATCCGGTCTTATAAAGCTCGGTCTCATCAGTGGCCCCTAACTCTGAGGGTCAGCTTAGTTATGAGCAGCGCGAGGAGTTATATTTCCATGGCTCGGTCCGGGTAAACCGCAGTAAATACGGACACGGAATACCATGGGACGGGAGTCTCACGATGGTGGTTGACGATAGGACAGTGGGCCCCTTATGTCAGGCTAGTGGCGTAGCTGTCAGTCCTCTGATACGACCAGGAGCACACTCATTAAACGCGAACCGTCATTGGAATTCTAAAAAGCTGGTTCCCGCCTCTTCATTTTCCGGGTGTATGCCGGGTTAATCCGGATCTTGGACAAAACCCGACCCGATCTTGGGGTATAAATAACTCTAACTGGATCATTAAAAACTTTCAACACCCCTAATCTTCTGCTATTGCTCTTGGAAAGATTATTGCTATCAACAGCGATGATTTGATTCTTCTGTTTCCTTAGCTCGATCAAATAACAGGTAGCGCTTCAAATTTCGCTTTCATCGCTTGACTTCTGACTTCTAACTTTTCAATTTCGAGTTTTTTCGCCGTTCATTTGGGATAGACCTTAAAACGCCGTATTTTCAAAATTTTAAAGTAACGAACAAAGTTTTTAACTTCAAACCAATTGAATCGCCTCTTTCTTAGGAATCCCGGGTCCACCTTCGATTTTATAAAGTTTTGTCGAAAAACCTCTGATTTTGACCATGGACGAACTGGACCTGGGGAGAATGCTTCGTCCTGACCTTTTTGGTTGTTGTCGACGAACGGGAGGGATTTACCGATATCTAATAAATGCCTGGAAAAGGCTTTCCTTGGATGCTTTCAAGACTATAGGGTAGTCTATGACTGGGATTCCTGGATTCTACCCCTGTTGTGGGAGACAGGTCCCTCGGTCCACTTCGATTCCGAAAGAATGAGGGTTCTGGGGGGGTGAGGAACAGTTAGGGGTTTTTGTGAAGGCTGTTTTAACTCGATTCCCCAATAATGTAGATATGGCTGGTAATGCTAGAAGGTTGGTGAGGTCAGGTGGAGACCGGGTGTCTGCGAGTGGGTCTGATCCCAAGACTTGGATGGATACCCCTTTGGATGATGTTATGCACGCTCATGATCAGGAAGTCGAAACTACAATGAATGCTGGTGTGATTGAGGTGACCAGCAGCGGGGACGCCTCAGAGCAGGCTGGCGATGATGACTTTTTATTGGATGAACCTGCCCGAAGTGTTGAGGAAGGTGGGTCTTCTGACACCCGAACGGACTCGCGTGAGCAATTAGAAAGACTGGCCCCTGATACTGCCCGCAAAGTTAACTTGCTTCGTTCCCCCGTTAGGATTGTAGATTCTTTCCCAGAAGATCCTGATAATAGGATTGTTAGTCACGCAGGAGCGTTCTGCTTTGGGGCGGGCCTAGTAGACGAGAGAGAGAGCAGGACCCAGAGGATGAATATTCATCACAATTTCGTATTGATTCCAGAGTCTATCTTGTTTGTGGTCTTGCTGAGTATGAGTCCCTGGTTGGAGGCAAATCATTGACCCCTCCTTTGATCCGGGGAGACAATCAGGCCTGTATCTTTTTCCTTGTTCAATTTGATAACGGGCTCCGCTTTCCCCTAGATCCATTTATTTGTGAATTTCTTGAGTTTTCCCAATGCCTTCCGATGGACCTGACCCCTAATGCTGTTCGCTACCTGGTGTCTTTTATTGTTGTGAGTCGTGTTCTGGGGTACGAGCCATCTTTGTCCGCCCTTCACATTTACTTTACCCACCAAGTAACCGCGGGCTGTTTGAGCTTGAAAACAAAACCCCGATCTGTGAAGATATTTTCTGCTGCTACAAACAAGTTTGATCAATGGCAGTGATACCCTTATGTTATCCAGAACCGGTTAGGCTGGCCGTTTCCTCGTCCTGACAATATGGCGGCGATCTCGGTCTCTCGAAAGAACTTTCCCGACCCGGAAGAAGGCTGCGAACTTAGCGCTGCGATGGAGGATTATCTCGCTCGTTTTAAGAAGAGCGTTACCCTGGACGACCAGTCGGTGATTGAGATTCCTCAGGCTTATGACATTCAGGCTATCGTCGATGATGAAGATCTTCTGATTTTTGCCGGGGTGGCCCCGAGCATAGGGTTAATATGACCCCTTTGTTGCGAAATCCTGACTGGAAGCTATTGTTTCTGAGTGCTCTGCTTGTACTTCCGGGGAGACGTGTCCTGACCCTGGTTTACTCGGTCTCTTTAATCGTACTCCTTCAGATTGCTTTTCTTGTTTTCCTCGTTCTATTTTTATTTATCTGATCAGCATCCTTGATTGCATATCCAACCGATATAATGCCTCCAAAATCCGCTGCCGAGATCAAGCAAGTGGCTCGGGCTGCTGCTCTTGCCAAAAAATGAAGGAGAGCGGATGCTCTCAAAAGGACGGATGATCCGGGGAACAAACTCCCCGTCACGGATAAAGTGGATAAGTCCGGAGCGGTTACTTCTTCTCAGCCTATATTGACTCGGAACCTGCCACCAAATCCCTATGGTACTGGCCGTGGCAAGGGTCTGATCGGTACCGGCCATTCCACTTAGACTTCTAGCGATTCGGGCAGTGCTCCTTCCGATCCTATAAAGAAGAGGTCTGCTACTGGGGACCTTATACCACCCCAAAAAGACAAGTATCACAAGACCAACTCCTCCTCTGATTTCACCGTTCTGTCCCCTACCAAAGGGACTGTGTGCTTCAACCTTTATCCGGTGGAGTTAATTGAGGACAGAGACTGTGCCAAGGAGTTTGGCCTTAAAATTGCCAAAGCTCCAGAGGTATACGGGGTGGATCTCGAAAGCCGCCGTAGTGCCAACGCTTATGTGGGCGATGGACTATTACATCGTCTTCATTTCTCCTATTATCAACAAAAGATCTTGGCCCCTACCAATCCTATTGCCGCCGCGGGTCATGCAGACTTGGCTTTGACCGAGGTATTTTCACGGCCTGGCTTGTCATTAGGCCCATTTCTTACCCTGGTGTAACTTCCTTTGCTTTTTGTAGGTTGCCAATGATATCATATATATGCGCAATTGTCATGAAGCAGATGTGTAACGACCCCAAAACCCGTTCCTATTTATTTTATATTTTTGGAAATTCTAATTTGAACTTATGTGTGCATTTGATGTGTTAGAAAATATTTTTATGACTTGCATATATTATTTGAGCATATGTGGTAGTTAAAGTGTTAGTAGAAATTTTGTTAAAAGGAATAAATGAGTTAGTTGAAACTTTAGGGTTCAAAGTGTAACTTTAAAGTTTGGGGGTTTAGTTGTTAGAAATGAAAGTAGAGGGGCTAAAGCGGAAATTTTATAAAAATCAAAACATTCTTATCCTCACCTCTTCTCACTCTCTGCGTTGTCACACACACACACACACACACACACACACACTAAAAATTTATGCTCTCTCTGTTCTGCGAAGAAAAAAAAAAATAAGTTCAACCCATTTCGATTTAATTCTTTTTATTTACTTACCCGTTTTAAAAACTAATTATATAAAAATGATCAGGGCGTTGAGTAGGTCATTTCTACCCGAACAAAACATATTTCTGCGATACTTTTTCCGGAAATAGGTAAGTTACTAATTCCCCTTAAATAGTAAAATGGTCATATATTTGCTATATGTGTGTTATATGGTGAAATTATTGTGAAAAGAATTTAATTGTGATACTTGTTTATTTGGGATAAAGGGAGTATAATTATACAGGGTAAGTGACTTGGTTTGTATGCAAGGATGTATATGGTGCATGTTTATATACCTGAGAATGTTAGTCTAAGTGTTTGAAAGTATACTCCTACTCGTGGGACGGTAAGATATTAACTTGAGTTAAATGTTAAATAAGTATATTATAAAAATTATACTATTATTCGTGAGACGGGGAAATGAATGAAAGTATCCTAAATGAGTATATTAGAAAAATTATACTTATACTTGTGAGACGGTGAAACGAAAGGAGTGCAATTTTGGTACATTTGGAGGTTTGGGCGGTTGCACACTTTTTGTGGGCGATCGCACACTCTTTCTGGAGCAATTTGGCTTTAATTGAGTGTTTTGGGCGGCCTCACACTATTTTGGGCGATCGCACACTTTTCCCAGAAAATGGTTCAACCTTCCGAAGGCCATAACTTCTTCATACGGACTCCGATTTAGTCGTGTAAACTATCGTTTCGAAGCTCTTCTTGTGTACTACGTGATAAGGTGGTTTATTAAGTTGGGTTCTAAATATTATATTACGGAAATCCAGTAGGTGTTTAATAACAAAAAGAGTATTAATGGTCCGTTGTTGTAGAGTTGGTCCTTTGTGATCGAGTTTGGAATAATGTAACCGTTTAGGTTCATTTTGAGTGTGGTACATCTTTATGATGCTTTCGTAGGATTTATTACTTTGGAATCCCTTGTGTGAGAAATGGATTCGACATACTTGGTTATTGAGGATCGTGTTCAAGTGTGTGCAAGATTGTTGTTTGACTTAATGTCATTAATAAAGGATTGTGTTGTGGCCTAATGTCAATGTTGTGAACTCTTTTATGAGTAACGTGGTTGCATCTTTTGATGTGTTTGGCTTGGTTTCTTGTGTAGAATCATTGCCCCGGTTGTTGTTGTTTTAGCAAGTATTTATTACTGTGCTCTTTGTTGAAAGTCCAGCTGGTTTTGTGTGTTATCGAGTGGAGGTGGAAAGAATTATAGTGGCACACTAGCCAAGTTCACTATAAGGCTTTTCCACTTGACCTATTTCCCCAGGTTTGGGTGTTATCGAGTGGAGGTGGAAAGCATTAAGGCTTTTCCACTGGACCTATTTCCCCAGTCCAGATTGGCCTTGGATGGGATGAACTCGCTCCCTCGCGTGAGCATTTAGGGGTATGACTTTGTGTCATTTTCTCCCGCTATTGTTGTTGTTGTGTTATATGGTTCCGGAACCTGCTTCAGCTATTGATGCTGCCCCGTTGTTACCTTGGTTCAATTGATTATGGTTTAGTTTTCGGGATCCCGGCTTCAGCTATTTATGCTACTCAACTGGTTTTCTCAACTGGTTTTCTCAGATGGTATTCTCAGATGGTTATGTTATTTCGGTAAACCTTGGCTTGGTATTCTCGAGGAGTGTTTACTCCTACACTATGTGTTGTATGATGAGTTGGTCGTTATTTCCAACCGGTATGGGACGGTTGGCGATAGGGAGCCTCTCATGTTATGTGCTATATGCTATATGATTATTTGTTGATATTGTTTCTTTATGATTATCATATCAGCATGTAACGTAGTTGCATTTTAGTAGCTTACTGAGATTTATTCTCACCCCTTATTTGTTTACTGTTTTAGATAAAGGCGAGTCCAGAGGATAGGACACTTTGGCACGGGAGGACGTTGAAAGTGGTAAGAGTTGGGATTTGTTTTGGTCAAGGTTACATTACATAGATGTATAACCTTTTGGGTAGAGTTTCCTTGACTTCATCATCTTGTAATACCTATATTTTGGATAAGGTCGGTGTGTGTACATTTGTATAAATGTTTGTAAGACTTCGGGCTAAGTACTTTCGTTTGTGAAAGTGGTTTGAAAAGTTGGTTTGAAAGTCAGTGGAAGTCTTTGAACTTCAGGTGTTGATTTTGTTAAGTTTTATGAAAGTATATTTCGAAAAATTTTCAAAAGGTGTTTTATAACGTCTTCCATTCGTGTCCCGAGCGTGGGGCCAAGTAGGACCACGGGTCTGGGGCGCGACAAGATGCCACCCAGATCGCCGCGAAGAACAAAGAGCTTCTGGAGGCAAGGGAAGAAATTCATAAGCTATCCAAATCTCTGGCCGCCACATGCAAAGAACTGGAAGGCAAGGACGCTGAGGTCATGAGCGCGGCCACAGAAATATCCAAATTAAACGAGGATCTGATCGCTGCCCGGAAGGCATTTGAAGCGGAGAGAGTGAAGGCAGATGCCTGCAATGCTGAGCTTATGAAGTCTTTAGAGGCGGAAAAGAAGTAAACTTCTTGATCAGATGCGTTTTGAAAAAGACCGAGAGCTAGTCTTGAAGGAGGAGAAGGCCGCGGCAGTCAAAGAATTTGAAAATTCTAAGGAGCTTTCCGAACGGTTAGATACTGCGGGCTCAGAGAAATACGAACAGGCGGTGCACACTATTGCCCGGAATCTTGCTGCCACGGGGAAATATACTGCCAAAGAGATAACAATCATTTGTTCCATTGTGGCCACGGATCCCGAATGATTTTCCGGTCATTCCCTTGTGCCCTTTGCTGATTACCAGCTCGCTGCGCTTCCTGAATCGGTCCGTAACGCTCTTCTTCCGGTCTCACCTGTAACCGTCCAGCAATTACTGAAAGAGATTGATGATCTACGGTTTACAGTTGACGAGCCCGCATTAACTCTGGCCGCCGCTTTGGAAAAGGTTTTCGGCCCCGGTGGCCCCTATGTTGAAGGTATTGTTATTCCTTTTTCCAACTTTTCCTCCGCACTAGCTGAAGCTCAAGCCGTTTCTGTGTCTGATCCCAATGTCTCTGAACCTATTCCAGAAGTAGAAGTCGATCCTCCCTCTGCCGTCTGAAGATCAAACCGGGATGCGTCCCAGGTATTTTTGTAATAACATAGGATCTCAACATTCCGTATAATACTTTATTGCTTCAGAGTAACACTTAGTATTTTGAGCATTTTTGTTGTTCTTTTATCGCATGTTTTTTGCTTTCCTTAATTCGCCCTTTGTTATGTTTTGGCTTGATTACTCTCTGTTACATGTATGATTAATATTTGAACTTAGCCATAATTTTTGAGCTTGCGGTCTAGCTCGAGGGCATATGACCGCGCATCGTGCATGGAGTCATGCAACGACATTTCCTTTGATGGGCTTGCGGTCTAGCTCGAGGGCGTATGACCGCGCATCGTGCATGAAGAGTCATGCAACGGAATTTCCCTTGACGGCCTCTCGGTCTAGCTCGAGGGCGTATGACCGCGCATCATGCATGAAGAGTCATGCAACGGTATTTCCCTTGACGGGCTTGCGGTCTAGCTCGAGGGCGTATGACCGCGCATCGTGCATGAAGAGTCATGCAATGGTATTTTGGGCGCAGAGTCTTAATCGGTTTGGCACGTTTGTTATAATTTTCCATACGCGCTTTTCTTTGAAACGGAACAAACATAATATCATTACTCTTTCAGACTTTTTCGCTCATAGAGCCATTATATCAAAATTACTATGTAGAAATAGAAAATAGGCGAATTTCTAACAAAAAAGGGGGAATACAATTCTTAAAGGTAGTATTTCTTCAAGTGGTCGCTGTGCCAAGCATTCTTCAAATATTTCCCTTCCGCGGTGAGGATCCTGTAAGTCCCTTGTTTGATTACGCGGGCTATCAGATAAGGCCCCTCCCAGTTGGGCGCGAGCTTGTTATATCCGAGCTGCCTTCCTGTTACTTCGACTTATCTTAACACCCAGTCCCCTGCGGCGAACGATCTCTTATTTACCCTCTTGTCATGATGAACTTTTGCTTTCTGTTTGTAATTGACCATCTTTGCCCATATTTGCAACCGTTTTTCTTCGAGAAAGTCCAAGTCTTTTCTCCGGCTTCCTCGTTCTTTGCTTCATCAAAATGGGCTACCCTGTAGGTGGGCAAAGCTGTCTCACGGGCGCGACTGCCTCCGACCCATATGTCAAGGAAAAGGGGGTTTCTCCAGTTGAGTTCCTCGTAGTGGTGCGGACAACCCATAGAGCAGTACTAAGTTCTTCCATCCAACGCCCACTTCTTCCCTTCAGATTTTTGTGCAACGCGGCCATGAGCAGTTTATTCGCGGCCTCAGCCTGTCCGTTCCCCTGGGGTCTTGCTACTGAGGACTGTTGATGATCTACGTTGAGTCTTTTGCATTCCGCCATAAACTTGCTTTGGAATTGAGGTCCATGATCGAAAACAATAGCCCGTGGCAAACCAAACCGGTAGTATATATGGTCGTGAACGAACTTGATAATGTTTTCTTCGGTAGTACTTGTCAGGGCCTTTGCTTCCACCCACTTCGTGAAGTAATCTACCTCGACCACTACCATCTGTGCTCCTCCGGGCGCTTTGGGATAAGGTCCAATCAAATCAATCCCCCACATATCAAATGCCCAAGTTGGGACTACCAAACTTTGTTCCGTGGATGGCTGCCTCGGAATGTTGGTGAATCTTTGGCACTGATCGCATTTGCGGACATACTCCTCTGAAACTCTCTTCATGGTCGGCAAGTAGTACCCAAGGAATCTGATCATGTCGGACAGCGTTCGAGCCCCGGGGTAGCCTCCACATACGCCCTCATGAACTTTGTATAACAAGTTCGTAACGGTTTCAGACTTCACACACCTCAGTAATGGTTTGGTGAAAGATCTCCGATAAAGCACGCCATCAATGACCGTGTATCTGGCGGCCTGTTTCCTCAAAACTCTTGCCCGGTCAGGATCATTGGGGAGGGTTTGCTTTTCAACATACTCCATGATCTCATCAACCCAATCTTTCTACGGCTCCCCTATTTGGTGGATTTCTATCCTGTCAATACCTGGGCGCTCCGTAAATTCTATCCAACAGTCAACACTGAGCTTGGTAATGTCTTCGTTGGTTATCCTTGAGAGTAGGTCAGGCTCGAAATTCTCTGCCCGGTTGACTTGGTTTAGCTCGTGGTACTCAAATTCTTTCAACAGACTTATTGCGTATATTTGAACAACACCGGGTGGTTCGTCTCATACTCCCCTTTGACTTGATTTACCACGAGCTGTGAATCACTTTTCAAAATTAACTTTGGTACCTTCATGTCCCGGGCTAATTCCAAGCCCGCTATCAATGCTTCGTACTCGTCCTGATTGTTTGAGATTGCGAATTTGAACCTTAGAGCCCGCTTAAACTTTTGACCTTCCGGCGCGATCAAAAGGATTCCAGCGCCACTAATAGTTTTTCCCGCGGTTCCATCCACGCTTAATGACCAACAATGGTCTCCCTTCAGCACCTTTCGCCTCCTTGTTCCGCTTTTTCTTTGCTTTCACGGGCTGACTCTTGCTCGCTTCATTTTCCTCTAATTCAAATGTGGTCTCCGCCACAAAGTCCGCCAGCACTTGTGCCTTGATGGCCTTCCTTGGAGAATAAGTAATTTGGAATTCGGTTAGCTCTATAGACCATGACAGCATTCTCCCCGAGGATTCGGGCTTATGGAGTACTTTCTTCAGCGGGGTGTTAGAGTAAACCGTGATCGGATGGGCGGTGAAGTATGCCCGCAGCTTCCGAGCGGCCATGAGCAAGGCGAAGGCAAGTTTTTCAACGTTTAAATTGCGAATTTCTACTGCGGACAGTGCCTTGGATACATAATACACGGACTTCTGAAGGTCGTCTTCTTCCCTTACCAAAACCGTAGCCACCGCATGATCTGTCGCGGCCAAGAAAATATAGAGTTCCTCACCCAAGACAGGGCTACTTAAGAGCGTCGGTTTTCCCAGGTATGCCTTGATTTGCTCGAAATCATTTCGGCACTCCTCGTTCCATTCAAAACCTTCATTTTTCCCTTTTTTAGAGTTTTAAAGAAGGGCAGGCATTTTTTGGCTGATCTGGCAATTAACCTCCACAAAGCCGTGATACGGCCATTAGCTTTTGTACTTCCTTAATGCATCTGGGGGGTTTCATATTTATCAGTGCCGTGATTTTTTCCGGATTTGCTTCGATCCCTCTCTGGTTTACCATAAAACCCAAGAACTTTCCTGCCTTTACTCCAAAGGCGCATTTGGAGGGGTTAAGTTTCATATTGTTCTTCCGGAGATTGGTGAAGGTCTCCGCTACGTAAATATCATGAGAGGCCCCCTTTGTTTTGATAACCATATCATCGATGCACGCCTCCAGGTTCCGGCCCAACTGGTCGTAAAAAACGATGCCTACCATTCTTTGATACGTTGAGCCCGCATTTTTGAGACCGAACGACATGTTGTTGTAAGTGTAGGTCTTACCTGCGGCATAAAAGGCGTAGGATGGGACATCAGCCTCTTTCATTTTAATTTGATGGTAGCCCGAGTACGCATCTATAAAGCTCAATACCCTATGCCCGGCAATAGAGTCCACCAATTGGTCGATCCGGGGAAAGGGGTAACAATCTTTGGGACAAGCCTTGTTTAGATCTGTAAAATCCACGCACATCCTCCATTTCCCACTCGCTTTTGTCACCATTACTACGTTGGCCAACCACATCGGATATTTGATCGGGCTTATGATTTTTGCTTTCAGCAGCTTATCCACCTCTACCTTGATCGCAACTCTCTTCTCCGGGGAAAAATATCTTTCTTTTTGAAGGATCCTGGAGAACGTGGGGTCGATATTCAATTCATGCTCGATCACTTATCTACTTATCACCCTCATATCTTCTACGGTCCAGGCAAACACGTCCAGGCTTTTTCTCAGCAGCTCTATCAGAACTTTTCTTTCCTTCGCGGGGATTTCCAGCCCGACCTTTATCGTCTGCTCGGGGTAAGCTGGATTTATAACCACGTCCTCTAGAGCATCATTAGGGCGGATGTCTGTTATCTCCCGGTCATGTAGCGAATCAATCACGATATCTATCTGCTCGGTCTCCGCGGCTGTACGGTGGGCTCTCCTGCTCCGTCTGAATTCTGACTGAGTCAAGTGGAACGACAAGGTTCCAATCATGGTTGCGTCCTCAACCTCCTTTTCGTTTGTCCTGGCCATTTTTGCTTCCCTCGGGCTTACCAACTTTTGCTTTGTTGCGTTCTCCCTTCTTTTTCTTTCTATTACTTTAAGGAAGAGCTTGGGATTATTTTCAATGCACGCTATCCCCGCTCCAGTATTGAACTTGATTCTCTGGTGGAGGATCGAGGCAATGATTCCAAGGGAAGCTTGTGCGGTTACGCCCACTATTGCGTTGTATTGAGATTTCAGATCGATCACCATAAACGTAACACAGGAGGTTTTCTCGAATGGCCTCTCCCTGATGGTCACATAGAAGTCAATAGTCCCCTTCGCATGGACCGTATGGTTTGTAAACCCCTCTAATAAGCCCGCATATGGGGTTAAGTGTGCCTCGGACATTCCCATTTCTTCCAAGCAGTGGAGGTAAAGTATATCCCGCGAAGCCCCGATATCAATAAGGATTCTCCCAATGTCCGCTCTACCGATAGCCATCTTGATTGTTAATGGCTGTGTTGAATGGAAGAGGGTGAAGGCCAATTCACTCCTTTTGAACCCAATCATTTCTTCCTGCTCGGGCGGGTACGCATGTATCAAGAATACTTTCTCCAATTGTTTGATCTGATTAGACAGCTGGGTGTTGCTTAGGGCTTCCTCCCCAATATATTGAATATCATAACGTCCTTCCCCGTCTGCATCATTAGGGCGGATATATTGGACATTTCCCCGTGGGGCCTCCCCTTTATCGCCGGACCCTGTGATCCATTTTTTCAACTCCCCGGCCTCTACCTTTTGTTGTATTATTTTTTTTAACTGGAAACAGTCATCCGTGGTATGTCCGTGGCTTTCATGGTATCCACACAATTTCTTTTTGTTTGCCTCGTAAGGATTCCTCACCAGCGGAGGTGGGGAGGTAAAGCTTCTGCCCGCAAAATCTCAGCTCTCGGCGCGATCAAAAGAGTGAAAGCGCTCTCATCGCCTCTTTTAAAACTGGCCATGCCCCTTGGTCTGCCTCTGCCTCGGCCACTGCTACTCCCCGTATAGCCTGAGTGGTGACGGGGATTATGAGCGGGCTCGATCCTATCCCTTACACTCATGTGGTCATCAGCCATAAATGAGGGCTCTACTCCGGCCATAGCGATGGCTCTATTATACATCTCTTCTGTCCCCTTGGGTTTTCGGCAAGCAAACTCCTGCCTCAAAGTATGAGATGTTAATCCCCATAAGAAGCACAGCTCGATGTCGTTTTTGTTAAGTCCACAATCTGCTCGGTCATTTTTCTAAACCGAGTGATGTATGCTTTCGTGTTCTCCCCGGGATGTTGCTTAACGCCACACAGGTCCGATGTCGGCCTTGTGGCCTCCCCTGCGCCCACGAACGAGTTCAAGAATGAAGTCCGCAATTGTTTATAGCTGCAGATAGAGCGGGGTTTATGGGTCAATAACCATCCCAATGCCTTCCCTTTAAAAGTAGAGGCGAGAGCTTTGCACTTTACGGTCTCATCTGTTGAAAATAGAGCCATCTGCCCCTCAAATCGCCCAACATGGCTTTATGAATTGGATGAGCCATCATACGCGTCCAGCGTGGGTACCTTTCCCCTTTGGATTGGGGAGTCATTGATCCATGATGCGAAAGCGTCCATGGGTCCAACGCACTTTGTTACGTTTTGCTTGGACTCCCATAACTCCGAGATCATTCTTTGGAACTTTTGATCCATCATGTCCCCCGTTTTAGCCCTGTTCATTGTTTCTGTAATTTTATCACCGGTTTTAACAACTGCTTTCCCTTTAAACTGGCCTCTAGGTTTTTTAGGATGTGATTCTCCTTCCTCACTTTCTCCCTCTTCTTCCTCCCTCTCCTCATCATCGTCCACGAAGATTGTCCGCCTTTTTCCCCCTACAACTCTACTGGCTCTGCTTTTAGAACTTGTCAGACCATGAGTTTTTGATTTTTCAGGAGGGATTCCAGCATTGGCCTCGGCATTAAATAGCTCTTCCAGGGCCAGGTTCAACTGTAGCCCTTCCGCTACCAGATTCTGCCTGTCCGTCAGGATCTAGATTTTCTTTTGAATTTGGTCAGGAGTGAGGGGAGTGACGGGAGTTTTTTGAGTTTTTAGAGCTTTTGAAGTTTCAATACGATCTATTAGATCCGCCTCTCTCCTTGCCTTTTGAGAGGGAGTATAAGAGTTGCCGCTAAGCGTCTTATCTCCCAATCTGGCGAAGACTGATCCCTGAGGCGCTTGTCTCGAAGGGCTAGTATTTGGATTCAAAATTTCTTTTCCAGTCATTGCAAAGATTTTGTATATCAAGAGTCAACAGAAAGAATGGAATATACCTTAAGAACCGTAAAAAACAGAGGAATCAGACTGAACGGTTAAAGTTTAAGATGAAATAAACAGGGCTTGAATTGACAACTTGCAATGGAAAACTCGAATCAAACTAGACTGGAAAAGCAAATAAAATTAGAAGATTAGGAAGACCTTCGTTTCCCGACAATGGAACCAATGATGACGCCCTGGAAATCTGTGGTCATGTAGATAGAACTCTGGTTTGATTGTCTCCTGTTCCTGATCACAACACAGACGAGAACACCGTTAAGACCAAGGCCGGGTATGAATCCGGCTTAGGCCCTCGGGTGTGAGAGTAAAATCTCTGAGGAAAACCTAAGAAGAAAGATCAGTGAAGACTTTGTGTGTGTGATTAGGATCGAGCACGTACCTGGCCCATGGGGACGAAAGGGAGTACTTATACGGGTAGATGAGAGAGAGGCTCAAGGTACCAACTGCCCCTGGTACTTGATAAACACGTGGCAGGTCCTCATAGGATCAGTCAGGGAAGTGGCTGGGAATGTGGCGTGTTGTCAGGGAATCATGGTTCCACCACCAACCGTTATGGTATGTCAGGTATGAATAGTTAACGTTCATTGTACGTTTGTGCCAGCTGGGCATTGCGGGCTCCGGACAGGAGGTTCACGGATCAGCACGGGACTCTTTGGACAGCGGGAGACAAAGCCATCTCGGTCATGGTCATCGGGGAAACCGGGTCTCTCGAGCTTGTTCGCCTGCGGGCTTATCCGGTTCGGTCCCCAGGGTTCAGGGCCGGATTGGGCGGACTTGGTCGTACTGGTTTAGACCGGGTTCAATCCGGTCTTATAAAGCTCGGTCTCATCACCATAACCGTCTGTGCCATCAGGTCCATATGTGGCCTTGTTCGTCCCAAATTCAATACAACCTACTCCCTGAATACCTGCATATCCGCTAACAAAAGTAATATATTCAGACGGATACTTAAATTTCACCTGCACTATTAAAAATTTAACGGAAAAAAATCAATTTAAATTAATTAAGGGGCGCACTTTATACAATGAACAGTTGGATTACAAATTTGAACGATGAGTGTTTTCAGAACCTAATAAATTTCAACTGAACATAATTTAAACAAATTTTTTAGGGGAAACTAGTTCATTCATAAGTTATAAAAAAAAAAATATGATTTTATAAAGGTTTAGGCAAATATTTTTTAGTTTATGCAATTTATAAAAAAATGAAAATACGTACACATTAAAATATTTTATCCTTTTTAATTAATGAAATTACCGTCAAAATAATATTGCCTCTTTTATTTACTTTTTGGCCCAGAACATTTTTATTTGAAGTATAACAACATGTTCACTCAAAAGTAGAATAAAGAACTACGCACAATAATCTACTACCTGCATTTTAAAATTACTGTTAAAACATTTTAAGTATAGTACTATTGATTAAAAACAAATTAATTTTAATTTTTTTTGACATTTATTTTAGGGACAAAAAAAATAAAAATTATAAAAATAAAAATAAAAATAAAAATAGGGAGAGACACTTACAGTATGAAATTGTGGTGGAGCCATAATACCATGAGGATCAGAAAGGACTAAATTTCCATTCTCATCAACAAACTGAAATTGAATTCCCTGTATACCATACCCAAGAGAAATAAAAATCTGTGCTACATCACGGCCCTTATTATCCCATGTCTGTCAACCGTCACAACCAGCTGCATTAATTTTGATCATTTTTTGTTAAAAAAACAAAAAGAAATCGTGTATATATATTCTCCTCTCAGTAAAAAAAAAAATTGTTTTTTTTTTTTCTCTTTTGAATAGAAAGATACTGTAACTGGCAGTTGTTTACTAGCGAATTTATACACTTTCAATTTAGACTGTTGAAATTCTCATACTCTTCGTATTCCCATACATCAACGTTACATGTTTGTTGTATGGTTTTTCGCATGTATTATTAATGGACTTAGTTATTACTAGTAGCCAACAAAATGGGAGTCCAGATCTCCTGTACCATTTTGTGTGCCCTTCCCTGTGCTACAAGTAATCCAACGGCTTGCAGTCATTAAGATTATCACTATATTGATATTATCCAAGCATGTAAACGGTTGAGATTATAATGGCACAGATAGGGGCACACAAAGTGGTACAGGAGATCTGGACTCACAAAATGGATTGCTCTCTCCCACTTCAGTATCTCACATCGGGAATTAACAAGTCATGCCTTGACTATATAAAGATATCAGGGTCTGCTCTTCTCATAGTTAATGGGTTATTAGATGGAATCTCAGATTTTATCAAGCCTGGTTACACGTGAGGGGGCGTGTTAAAGACATTATCTCACATTGGGATTTAACAATCCATGCCTGGAATATATAAAGATCCTAAGCTACTCATCTAATTGGGTTTAAGATGAAACTTCAGATTTTTCAACTTTCACACATATTTAAAAATATATTTAAATTAACTTAGTTTATTTGTTTTAATTTTATAAAATTAAATTTCTTAATATATTTTCAAATTAAATATCTAATGAATGTGCATTTATCTTCGAAAATATTTTCGGTATAAAAAATATCAAATACATTTGCATTTAATGAGTTTTACTATATTATTGATGAGTTTTACTTATAATTAAGGCAAAAAAAAAAAAAATTACTCCCTCCTTCTCAGTTTAAGGTTCTTACGTTCCTTTTAGTATGTCCCAGACTCCCAGTGTAATGTTCTTAGTTGTTTTATTCCTTAAATGGAAAAGTATGAACAGTGTTTTGGACAATTTTGTCCTCATAAAGTTCATATATTAGAAAAAAAAAACATCATTTACATATACTCCCTCCGTCCCACCTCACTTGAGACCTAAGAGGTGGGCACGATAACTAAGGAAAAAAAATAAACTAAGGAAAATGTGTGGTAGAAAATGAGGAGAGAGAATGAGTGGGGTTAAAAGTAGGTTGGTTGAATAAATTGTGTGGTGGAAAATGAGGAGAGAGAATGAGTGAGTGGGGTAGATTAAATATAAAATTATAAAATGATGACCATTTTGGGGAGTCTCAAGTGAAGTGGGACGACCCAAAATAGAAATAAGTCTCAAGTGAGGTGGGACGGAGGGAGTATACTTTTCACCCACTTGCTTTATGAATAGACAATTATATCCCTCGCACATTATTGTAACATATTTATTTATTCAATAGCAGAGAGAACAAGTAAGAATGCGTACCAGGAGAACAAATAGAAACAAAAAGAAAGTTAGAGCAATTTATCGGCACAAATGAGTGTCTGCGAAGTATCTCACGAGAAATTATTGCCCTCAATTCCAGCAACTTAAGGTACATGCATATTCCTCCAAATATAAAACAATACATACCAAGAACGCATGCACAACATGTACAAATTCAACTACAGTTCTATCTCACTTTGCCTGATTCAACTGCTCATGATCACACAACCTGAACTATGAAACTAGTATACGAAGAGAAAATACGTGTTTGAATTTTGATGCATATATAAGAGAATAGAAATATTGGAGAAACTCAGTTTTATTAATCACAATAATAATGTATATATACACAAGTTATGCTTTGAGAGAAAGTAATATAATCCTACTTAAAATACAATGCAATAAAATAGGAAAGGAAATAAAGACTAAATCAACTAGGAGATTTGAGTATCTCTATCATGCCCCCGCAAGATGGACGACCGGGAGAATAGTCCAATCTTGGATATAAGACTGTCAAACCGTGCTTTAGCCAGGGGTTTTGTCAGAGCATCAGCAATCTGATCATCACCCAAGATATGTGTGACTCAGAGGGTGTGATTTTGAACATGTTCGCGGACAAAATGATAATCCAAACTAAGATGTTTCATGCGAGAGTGAAACTTAGGGTTGGCAGCGACATAAGTTGCTCCTAAATTATCACAAAAAAATGGATGGAGTAGCCGAGGTAGACACACCCAGTTCTTGTAATAAATTCTGAATCCAAAGAACTTATGCTGTAGTAGTAGCGACTGCTCTGTATTCGGCTTCGGTGGAAGAGCGAGCTAGAGTTCTTTGTTTACGAGAGCTCCAGGAGATTAGATTACAACCCAGGTAAACCACATAGCCAGTGGTCGATACAAAAGTGTCCTTGTCACCGGCCCAATCTGCGTCAGTGAAAGCATGTAAAATACTAGGAGAGTTTTTGCGAATGAACAACCCATGGAAGGAAGTGCCAGCCAAATATCGTAGCACTCTTTTGAGTGCCATCCAATGATCTTCTGTAAGACACTGAAGAAACTGGGACAATCTATTCACCACAAAGGAAATGTCTGGACGTGTGAGAGACAAGTACTGCAGACTACCTACCAAAGCCCTGTATTCGGTGGGATTGGAAATAGAGGGACTGGAGGAAGTCGATAGGGAAGGATGAACTACCAGTGGCGTGGAGACGGGTTTGGCCTCAGTCATGTTGGAACGATGGAGAAGATCAAGAATGTATTTTTGTTGACACAAGAACAAGCCATCAGAGTTGGGAATGACCTCAACCCCAAGAAAATAGGAGAGGAAGCCTAAGTCCTTTAGAGAGAACCTAGAGGCAAAAGTAGAGATAAAGGACTCAAGGAGATTTGAATCAGATCCGGTAATGATGATATCGTCTACGTAGACCAAGAGATAAATGACAGTAGCGTTGTGACGGAGAACAAAGAGAGAGGAATCGGAGACACAATTGCTGAAACCAATGGAAAGAAGATAAGATTTGAGCTCCATGTACCAAGCTCGCGGGGCTTGTTTAAGACCGCAAATAGCCTGACGGAGCTTGCAAACATGTGTGGGAAGAGAGGTATGGACAAAACCTGGAGGTTGAGTCATGAACACGTCCTCAGCTAAGGATCCTTGGAGGAAAGCATTATTGATATCGACTTGATGAAGGGGCCACCCATTAACCGTAGCAAGAGATCGGATAGTTTGAACTGTAGTAGGCTTGAATACGGGACTGAATGTCTCAGAATAATATAGACCGGGACGTTGGTGAAATCCCTTGGCTACAAGGCGGGCTTTATGACGAGATACAGACCCATCAGGATTGAATTTTGTGCGGAATACCCATTTGCACCCAATGACATTTTGAGAGGGGGATGGAGGAACGAGATCCTAAGTATTGTTATGAAGTAAGGCATCAAACTCTTGTTGCATGGAATTGCGCCAGATGGGATTTTTCAAGGCTTGGGTAATGTTAGTGGGTTTGGTATTTGGGTCTGGAAGAGAGACATGAAGATTTAATTTATTTATGGGTTTGATGATGTTGTTTTAGAGACGAGTGACAGGTCCCCTAGGGGTCGGAGTGGCGGAAGGTGTGGGTGTGGGTTCAGGTGTTGGGGTGATATGGTCAAGGATGGGAGTTTCAGGAGAGGGGGGAATTTGGGCAGTAGGTAGGGAGGTAGTAGTTGCAGAGGTAGTTGGTAATTGTAGGGTGGTCGTTTGAGGAGGTTGGGCAGTAGGTATGGTAGAGGTGGGTGGAGTGATTGGTGTGGGAAGAATGGGTAGGGAGTGATTGCACCAGGATGAGGGTGAATGGTCGGGTGAGGTGATAGTGGGTAATGACTGGAACGGAAAATTTTGTTCAATGAATTTAGCATGGCGGGACGTAAAGATTTTGTGAGTGGACGGATCGAGACAAAGGTAGGCACTTTGGGTAGCAGAATATCCCACAAATACACATGGGGTGGAGCGGGGGTCGAGTTTATGAGTGGTGTAGGGACGAAGCCAAGGATAGCATAGACAGCCAAAGCTTCGAAGTTTGAGGTAATTTGGTGATTGGTTGTGAAGTTTGGTGAAATGAGAGAGATGATTTAGGGTGGGTGTGGGAATACGGTTAATGAGGTAGCATGCTGTTGCAAAAGCGAGGGACCAGAATTTTCGTGGCATGAAGGAGTGAGTAAGGAGGGAGAGACCGGTTTCGACTATGTGATGATGGCGTCGTTCAAAATAGCCATTATGTTCAGGAGTGTGTGGAGGAGTTGTGAGATGGGAGATGCCATTTGAAGAAAGAAAAGACCGAAGTCCAAGATATTCTCCCCCATTATCACTGTAGATTGTGAGGATGGGGCGGTTAAAAAAAATCCACAAGAGATTTAAAGCGAACAAAGACTTGAAGAGCATCATTTTTGTGTTTCAGGGGATAGAACCATATATATTTGGAAAAATGATCTACAAAAATGATGTAGTATTTAAAACCATCAAAAGAATGAAGTGGGGATGTCCAAATATCACTGTACATAATATCAAGGGGACCATGAGAGCGAATAGTATTGTCGTGAAATGGAAGTTTATGGCTTTTATTGCAATCACATGAATTACAATTGAAGGAAAGAGAACTAGGAATTTGTAAACTAAACTTGTTACTAAGAAAACGTAAAATTGAACTAGAAGGATGTCCTAATCCATGATGCCAAGTTGAGGTTGTGGAGAGAGCAGCAGAATGGAGAGTTGGAGGAGAGGGAAGCCACTCATAGATGCCAGATTTAGGTTTGCCTTGATGAAGGATGGTGCCTATGCGAAGATCCTTCATAACAAAAGAATCAGATGAGAAAGTGATGGAAGCACAGTTATCACGACAGAACTGAGAGATGGAAATAATATTGCGGGAAATTGAGGGAACATGAAGGACATTATTTAAAGAAAAAGTAGATGTAAGAGAAGAGATAGAGGTGGAACCCGTGTTGGAAATTTGAAGACCCGACCCATCGCCAATAAGCAGTTATTTCGTACCATTGTATGGTGAATGTAAAGCTAGAGTGTCCAAATCGTTGGTGGAGTGATGAGTAGCTCTGCTGTCTAGAAGCCAGGGGACCAGAGTTTGTTGGTGGACAGTGGATGTATAGGCTGCTGGTGGTGGGTGGTATGGCTGTCGAGATTGGGTTTGTGATGGGCGAGGGGAATAGTAGGAGTTGGGGTTAGGGTTGTGGTTGTTGGTGGGGAAGACGGCATTGGGGAACTGCTGTTTGAAAGATCTACACTGGGACATGAAGTGGCCGTGGTTGCGGCACCACTGACAACGGCCATGGTAGGGGATCTGTTGTCCATAGGTGTTGGGATTTTGGTTGGGTGGCTGATTAGGGTTGGTGTTTGAGGTTTTGGGACTGCGGCTAGGGTTTGGTCGGGTGTTGGTTTCAGAGGCGAAATTGATAGAGGCTGGGAACTGCGATGGAGCTAGGGATTTGTGTTTAATGGTGAGTTCCATGTTGATCAATTTCTCATGTAATTCATCGAAGGAGATAGGTATATCTCTACTTTGAACGGCTTGTATGACTGAATCGAAATCTGGGTCATTCAATTGATCAAGAGCTCGATCTACCAGATCATCGGTATCAAGAGGTCGACCAAGCGATGCCAATTGATCTGAACACAGTTTGAGTTCTTGCATATATTCAGAAACTGATTTAGGGCCTTTGGTAATTGTGTGGAGACGGTCTTTAATCTGTTTTAGGTGTCCACGGGTCGGATTGGCATAGGTTTTTGCAAGAATACTCCAAGCATCATATGTGGTGATAGCTTGAGAAATCAGAGGTACGAGAGAAGGGGTGAGTGTGCCGGCCAAGGCACTAAGAACTAATTTATCCTGGCGGAACCATGTGGTATACTCTGGATTTTTTATTGGAGGAGGTGGAGGGGCTGCGGCAGCTGCTGCTTTTTCTTCATCTGTGGCGGTTGCAGCAAGGGTTGCCATGGGTGGTGTGATAAATTGGGGAGGTGCTGATAGGGTTCCATCAATAAACCCGTATAGATCAAGAACAATGAGGGTCGCTTCAATTTGAACCTTCCACGCAATATAATTTGTGGAGGTGAGTTTGAGGATATGAGATAAGGAGACGACGACGATCGGTTTGTTAGGATCACTGGTGTTTGGAAGAAGAAGCAGGGAATCGTTGGCGGCCATAGTTTAGAGAGGGATCGAAATCTCTGGTACCATATAAGAGAATTGAAATATTGTAGAAACTCAGTTTTATTAATCACAATAATAATGTATATATACACAAGTTATGCTTTGAGAGCAGGTAATAGAATCCTACTTAAAATACAATGCAATAAAATAGGAAATGAAATAAAGACTAAATCAACTAGGAGATTTGAGTATCTCTATCAGCATAAGCTAAGAAGAAAGATCGTCATTATGTACACGTTCAGAATTAACAATCTGATTAGGAGACTGCACATTACAGTCCTGTTAGGAATCTGACAGAGTTAACTGAAACCTGTTAGGGATCAAATTGCAATACGAAAACTTTAAATAGACTTTGACTAAAAAGATAAGGTTCACCCTAAACCGAACATTTCGCCTATACGCCCGAGCTTGAGCTGAACGAGAATGTGGTTTGGGATTCAAGCCACCTAATATGATATGTAAACAAGGGATCATAAAGTGTACTTAACTATCCTTTTCAATTTCATGTAGGAAATACAAGGGCCATTTTATCCAACAAAAAGGGTGGTTTTGTTCTCTTACCCATATGAGATTAAAGGTGTGCAGAAAAATGAAAATATCAAAAATCGTGTCGTATCGAAAAAATTGTATCGGAAAACAACTAAACTGACCCATATGGTTTTTATTTATTTTTCTTAACTGAAAATTTGGTAATAGTAGAGTATTTTGCTAATATACCGAAAATAAAAACTATGTGTATACATTGGCAGCTCTAGCATAGTGGTAGGAGGGTTAACTGACCCCTGACCTTTCTATTATATGCACTTTGTCCCTTATAGTTTTGAAGAATAGTTATACTTACTTCCTAAAATTTTCAATTGACCCCCTCAAATTTTATTTATTACCCCCTTATTTTATTTTTATTTTATAGAATATAAGGTTACTTTTATCTCCTCCTAAAAAGATAAGGTTCACCCTGAACCGAACATTTCGCCTATACGCCCGAGCTTGAGCTGAACGAGCATGTGGTTTGGGATTCAAGCCACCTAATATGATACGTAAACAAGGGATCATAAAGTGTACTTAACTATCCTTTTCAATTTCATGTAGGAAATACAAGGGCCATTTTATCCGACAAAAAGGGTGGTTGCGTTCTCTTACCCATGTGAGATTAAAGGTGTGCAGAAAAAATGCAAATATCAAAAATCGTGTCGTATCGAAAAAATTTTATCGGAAAACAACTAAACTGACCCATATGGTTTTTATTTATTTTTCTTAACTGAAAATTTGGTAATAGTAGAGTATTTTGCTAATATACCGAAAATAAAAACTATGTGTATACATTGGCAGATCTAGCATAGTGGTAGGAGGGTTAACTGACCCCTGACCTTTCTATTATATGCACTTTGTCCCTTATAGTTTTGAAGAATAGTTATACTTACCTCCTAAATTTTTCAATTGACCCCCTCAAATTTTATACGTTACCCCCTTATTTTATTTTTATTTTATAGAATATAAGGTTACTTTTATCTCCTCCTACATTTTAAATTCTCCTTTATAGTGTCTTAACATGAATAATCAAATGAAGGAGTTTATAGTTTTCATTACTTAAACTAAACATTTGAAACCTCTTAACTAGTTCCACTCTAAGGTGGCGTTTTTTTTTTTTTTAAGTGTTAAGTCCTGAAATCTGAATGCATATTTGAATTGATAAGAGGCAGCGTCTGAAAGCTGATTTCTGAATTATTCAAACTGTTTGATTATTCGTCTGAATACACATCTGAATTTAGGATTACGACATTGAATGAAGTAGAAAAATGACGTGAATTATTGTTTATATAGTGTTTTAGTTGGATATCTTTAGAATTATGAGTTTAAAAAAAAATATAAATTGAAAAAAAATCAATTCAGAGGCAAATCAGACTTCATTTTAGGTCTGAACATTAAGAGGCAATTCAGATGCTTTTAGATCTGAATCTGAAAAAAAAAAAAAAACAGACTTAATGCCTTATGGTTTGACTCTCTCAGACATTCACCCCATTGAGTAGCTCTGAATGGAAAAACAAACAAGGCCTAACTAACTAATGAAAATCAAGTTTTGAAGGTGTAGAAGTTTGAACTATAGTTTTTCTTGTACCAAAAAATAAAATAAAAACAATTCTTTATAATTATTTCTTTATATTTTAAGGTACTGTTTAGAGTTTATTTGTTCAATGCGGAGTTTCAAGTATCCTTTCTAATATTATCTTCATATGATGAATGCTGTGGAAGCCAAGTTTTTCACCTACCTAGAAAAAATTGAAAATAAACCGTACCGTAGTTAAATCAACCTAAAAATCAAAATACCATATATATATATATATATATATATATATTCATTAAACCGATATGCTTTGGTATTGTATTGATATTATCCCAAATTGTATCATATTAGTGCACACCCTTATGTGGAATGACAATTAAACTCGTTTCATTATTGGTATTATAGTGTTTTATACGTCAATCTTTGATTGTAGAGCTATAATTATCAACCATTATTTCGCTTTTACCAAAACATCGATTTCTTCTTGGCATAACATAGAATGTATACAATTGGCAGGGCTAGAATTTTTGTTAAAGAGGGGCAATTTTTTTTACTAGAGTATAACATCACATGCTAAAGTATAAAATTGACTCAAATAAGGGGGCAAAACTTTAGATATTCCAAATTTTCTATAACAAAAATAGGGCAATATTGATAAAATCTTAAATTTTAATATCAAATATTACATGTTCCAAGAATATAGAGAATAAATTTGACATTTTTGAATGTTAGAACTATGGATGTCTTATTGAAAAGTACCACTTACTTGAAAAAGAAAATATTTATTCAATTTTCTCTCCTTCACATTCAGAACAACTATTCACTTACTATTTTTTTTTTATACCTAACTTTATCTCTCTTACCCACTCACAACACCTACTTTTCTAACATCTTTTCTTAATTCTCGTTCTTAAAAATAAATACTCCCCCCGTCTCAGCGTAAGTGTCTATCCTTCTATTCACATGGAGATTAAGAAATGAGGGAAGTGATGTAAGTGTTCTGAGTATGAAAGTGAGGTAAGAAAGAGAATGTGAGGTAAATAATAGTAAGGTCTTTCTAATTCTTGGTATATTCACAAGTTAGATGTCAAAAATGCTTTCTTATATAGTCATTTTGAGGAGACTATCTATATGCATCAACCTACTGGTTTTCGTGATATGTCTCATCCCGATTATATGTGTTTGCTTAAAAAAATCATTGTATGGACTAAAACATATTAGCGATTTGTTGAGTTCGTGCATAAAATGGGAGGAGTAGCTCATGATCTTTATATAGTCAATGCATGGCTTGTTAATTCCCGATGTGAGATAATACCTCTAACACGCCCCCTCACGTGTAGTCAGGCTTTGCCAAAGGCTTACAATGTGGACTTAATCGGGTGGCACGGAGCAACATCGTGGGTCGTTGGGCCTGCACGTGTAACAGGCCAACTCTGATACCATGATAAAGTTTGAGCTTCAATCCCAAAACCAATTGGCGATGGGAGGAGTAGCCCAAGATCTTTATATAGTCAATGCATGGCTAGTTAATTGCCGATGTGGGATAATGTCTCTAACAATATCGTCCAAGGACTTTTGGATGGGCATGTGGTAAGCCAAGTGGACCCAAGTATATTTGTATTCAGTGGACCAATGCGTGGTGCTTATGTAGCGGGTTGGCCTTTCGGGCTCGGGTCATCACAAATGTACTTAAAGAAAGCTCTACCATTCTTGAGTTCTTATCCTCCTTCTATTCCGATTTAAGGTTCTTACTTTCAGTTGGAGCTTACGATGGAGCGGACCGAGACCGAATGGAATCGACGAGCTTGACTAAGTCAACTGAGATCAAGTCAAATGAAGAAAGAATCAAAAGGAGATAAAGTCAAATAAAGGTATAATCAATAAATATATTTTACCTTATTGAGAGATATAGTTTACTTTATTTAGTTGATGTATTTTAGGAAGAGGAGTATTCCTCAAGAATAGGGTTTAGGCTTTAGTATAAATGTAGGGTTAAGACATTGTAATTATTTGAGAGAGTGAATAAACATATATTACCATCATAATCCTCTCCCCACACACGATTTCTCAACACTTTCCTTTTTAATCTGTCACAATTTAAAGTTTTTACTTTGCTTCATTACCTAAAATGAACAATGAATTCTCGCAACAAAAATTCATTACTTACTTTCTCTCTCCTGCTTTACTTTTCATAATCACAACATTGAATTTTTCTTAATGTCAGTGCAAAGTCAAAATAGAAACCTTAAATCGGGACGAAGGGAGTACTCCTCTACGGCGGGTGAAATTTTCAAACTCGGACCTTGATCATTTCGTTTTTCAAGATTGTTTAGAAGATGAAAATGTATATTGGAAATGTGAACATTAATTTTTCATTGGAAGTGTAATGGGCTTAGGCTCCAACAGTCTCTCTTCTCTTTTGTATTTAAACTTTTATCTCAATTTACAAACACTAAATCATTCATCTTTTTTTAAAAAAAAAAAAAAAATGTTGTTCGATTTCGGGTTAGAAAGAATGATCATCAAACTTGGTCCAGTAGGAGATAAGGGTGGGATAAAATGGAAGGAGAAAGGTCGCACAAAAATCTCCCAAATCTTCATTTGGTATGATGATAAGTGTATTAATTCAATTCAATTTCAGTACGTTGAGAACGGTATCATGCTACTCTCTCCCAAATATGGCTCTCTTTATCCGATTCCATCCAATTTTCAAGCTGTAAGTACATTTTTATTAGGAATTTTTATCTTCAAATGAGGGTAGTGCAGTCTAACTTTGACTTTTTTTAAAAAAAAATCATGTTGGTTATTATATTAGATCAAGTTATTCTTATTCATTTTGATTGATTTTATCAATTGATTAAACTGTTTTTTTTAGAATCAGTCTTATAAAAATCTTGTTTTACACTAAGAGATGTGTAAAACTTGTTTTACATTATTAAGAGATTATGTTTTACATAAAAGATGAAAACATGTTTTACACTAAAGCGAATGTAAAATATGGTTTTCTCGAAATGTTCACGTTTTTTATAATTATTCACATAATAGTACTTTTTCTTAGTACAGTCCAATTAATATCCAACAAATCTCAAAGTTTTATGTTATAGATTGACTCACTTTAAAGTGTCAGATTTTCTTTTACTATTACATGCCTTTTCTCTTTTTCACACTCACACTACCTATTTTTTCAACAATCTTCTTTTAATTCCCATTTTTAAAAGCAAAAAAGAAGTTTGTTATGGGATGGAATAAGTACTTACTTTTTGATTGTTAAGATAAAAAATATTTTGCAATATTTTACTTATGATTTTCTTTTAGGTAAGATTCAACTATCCGTCGGAGTACATTGTCGCTCTGAGCGGCCATGAGACTAACAGTGGTAACGCGATCGCATCCCTAACATTTGGTACAAATCAAGGAATTTACGGTCCGTACGGCATCCAAAATTCACAAGGAAAAATGTTTCATTTCGGAATTTCGGAATGGGGGAAGGCCAGTTTGCTGGATTTTATGGCACTGAGGAAGACAATATGTTAATGTCAATTGGAGTTTACTTCAAGCCAGTCACAAGCATGTCTGGAATTGGAAACATGTTTAGGAAGATGATGAATGATCTCTTTGCAGATTTTGCTAAATTTGTGGGCTTATTTTCTCTAGAAGGGATTTTGTTTGTGGTCTTGTTTATGTTTGTATTGTGGTTGATGTATTAGCTCTTTGATCATTGGTGTGTTAAATTTTTGAAGATTGTCAAAATCAAGTACTTTAATGGACTTCCTTAAATTTAATTAGTAGTTTTCTTAGTTTTTGTTTTGTTCTTGGTACAAATTAGTTAATTTCTATTGAATTTCTCCCAAATTTTTATTCTACAACAAGTATTGATAGATTTATTAAATATTTTATATATATAAAAAATTGAATATTCCATCCGTCTCAAAAAAAGATAGTCTTGTTTCTCTTTTTTATCTCAAAAAAGTTTGTATTATTTCTAAAATTAAAGCTTTAACTCAAACAAACAAAATATACCATAGCTTAAAATTACAAATACACAAAAACCATAACATCCAAATCCAACAACAATTTTCATAAATTAAACTTGATGTTTGATTTTGTTTATGGTGGTTGTTTGGTGGTGATCATGGTAGCACGATGGTGGCTATGGTGGCGGTATGGTGGCAATGGTGGACGTTTGGCGGTGGTGGCCATGATGGTTGTATATGGTGAAGACTTGAGAGTTTTCACAATGAAATGACATCGCCCTTAAATTTTAGAGTTAAAAGACGTAATCATATCACTCACCATGTGACATGCGCATGACCAATTTTGTTAAATTTCTAATGTTTGTTTGGATTCTGATCATAAAGTGAGGTATTTTTAACATGAGGTGTCAAACTGGGACGAATGTCGCATGTGGTGCAAAGTTGGATTTGCTTTAAATTTAGGGTGGTAAACGTATTTTGGCCCAAAAAATGTCAATGAAGTTGCACAAACTTAATTGTGGGGAGGGGTCAACTGAGCCCCCTGACTTCTGTGTTTATGCCATTTTGACCCTTACAAATTTTAAAAAATATTGTCCTGACCCCCTAAAAATTCACAGACGACCCCCTTAAAAATTCACAATTGACTCTGTCATATATCCTAAATTCACAATTGATCCCCTCATATATAAAGAAAGTCCCAGAATCCGACTGTCTACTCCGTGTCCCCCTTTCGTAAATCGCAAATCGCTTATTGCGGCGAACAGTAAATGGGTAATCTGTAAATTTCACTTAATAATTTATCAATTAGAAATTTTAGAATTTCACTTTAATGATTAGATCGTCACCAATGGTTGGTCTTAATAATTTATCAATTAGAAATTTTAGAATTTCACTTGAATGATTAGATCGTCACCAATTGTTGGTCAAAGTTCATTTTTATTGACCATAAAAAATCAAAATATTGCAACCTATTTAAAACATAGGGAGTATATATTTACTTATGGAGGCGGTATGTGTGTAGAAATATTAAAGTAAAAATATTTTGATAGTGAGTGGTAAAATTAAAAACAATGTTAATTTCTAAACTTGTTTGGCAAATGAAAAAAAAAAGTGAAAAATACACTTTGAAAACCGAGACCTAGATAGTGTGTAGGATCGCGCGGCTTTGGCCAAGAGGTACCGACTTGGGATTTCCTTCGGGAGGTCCCAAGTTCGATTCCCCTCCCCCCATTCCCCAATAATTAAGTGGCCTCCACTTTGTTGAAGGTCTCAGGTTCGCTTTCCTACGGGAAGTTTGTGGAGAACTTGTGTTATCAGCCCATAGAGGATACCCCTTATGTAGGGGAGTTTGTGCCAACAGGTGATCTTTCAGATGGCGCGAGGACGTCTATGGCAAGGAGGCTACCACAAGCAGACTACCAGATGGCGCAGGAACGTCTACGAGTGATTTCTAGAGCGGCAAGTATCATTGTAATAGATTCCAATATAGTAGTTTGTAATAGATAGGGCAATAGATTTGTAATAGACTTCATAGGAGTTTGTAACACGATGGCAATTGCCTTAAATGATATGATACAAACTTTCAAAAAAAAAAGATACTTCCTCCATCCCAAAATATATGCAGTTTAAGGAGAGATTTTTTGTCCCAAAATATTTGCAGTTTTACTGTTTTCCATACAACTTTGACACATTTTGCCCAAAATACCCTTATTTAGTGCAACTTACTCCCTATGCATGCACTCCTTTGTATTCATGTTGCACTCCTTATTCCCAATGTCTTGTCATGATGAAACTTAAATATGGTGCTATGGAGGGAATAAACTGTGGAGGGAGTAAACTTTGGAGGGGAAATTTGGCGGATTAGATAAAGAGCAATGCTAGGGGCACAAAACAAAGTCACAAAATCAAGCTCACATAATGAGGTGGCGATATTTTATTGGTTGTAGCGATAGTGGACCCGCCACACTCTATTTAAAAATACCAATAAAATCACTACACTTAGGATTTTGTGAGTGAAATTTTGTGACCTTTTTGTGCCCCTAGTATTATTCTTAGATAAATAGAGTAGAATATGAGGAGTCTGCAAAAGGTAATGCAAACGTCAATATGCAAAAGGCTGGTAGTGTAGTTATTTTACAGACATGATTAATTAGGATTAATTGTGTTTATTTTTGGGCTAGGTTCCTACTCCATTAACTACTCATCCCATGATTGATGAAGGTTAACTTTGTCATTTTACTTTGTTTCTTAATCTCCGTGAAATAAGCCCCAACTACATATATTTTGGGACAGAGGGAGTAGTGTGTAGGAACACAATCACACATCAATTACTATAGTAGCTTTTAAGCTTTTTAGGTATTTTACACCATTCCTAAAGTTGTTTACACAAAAAAGAAGTGCAAATAGTAGAACCCCATACTTAATTAAACAAGACCAAAACAAAAGTACATTACAGCTTCTACAAATCACAGTTGGGACCGCGGATTTGTTTTTGGGTCATCTCCCAAAAGGCCTCAAACTAATGGAGTGTGTGGACACCTTTATATACTATGCAATTCTTCATTCAACTGCCAATGTGGGACTTGGGTTGACACCCCAACAGTCTTGTGGTTAAAAAAAATGGTCTTTTTATACACATGAGTATTACTCCCTCCGTTTCAAATTATCTGTCGCTTTAGGAGTAAAAAATTGTTTCAAAATATCTGTCGCTTTACTGTTATCAATGGACTTTTACCCTTTTGTCTCAATTATACCCTTATTAATGATGGTGAAAGTATCTCTCATGCAAGCATTTAATCACCTAGAAAGTTGAATTATTTAAGGGCAAATGGGTCTTTTTAACATGCATCATTAATTACATTTCTTAATATGTATATGTGTGAAAAAGTCTAAAGCGACAGATATTTTGAAACAGATGGAGTAACGAATTTCATTAATGGGTTTTTGATTTCAAGAAGACTGTTCATTTTCGTTTATAAGAAATGGGAATGCCAAGAGGCACCAGTCCAGTTAAAGCTTAGGCTCATGAGAAAATACAAATGGGTTAATGACAGATTAGGGCCTGAACTCAAGGGGGGTGCGTCAAAACGGGGCCTGAGTTTTTTTTTTTTCGCTAGATCAGGGCTCAATATCTCAAATTTTCGGCAGTTAAGGGCTTTTTGACGGAAATCGTTAGAAAAGTTAGTTAAGTGACATGTGCCGAGCACGTGATCGACTAAATGGATGGGTTTGTAATGATATTAGTTAGTAACGGTTTTAGTGAAATTTCTGAAACTTAGAGGGCTAAAAAATGAATTTTTTGCAAAAACAATTAAATTATATATACTCCCTCCCGTCTCTCTCATTGCTCAACCCCCCTCCTCTTTTTTTTTCTCCCTACACCGGCGACCCTCACCAATTTCTCGGCGACTCCCAGCCGCCGACGACTCCCAACTCTCTCTCTCTCTCTCTCGAATTTCCGACGATGTATCGCAGATTGCCGCCGACAAGGTGTTCCTGGATGGTCAGATCCGACCTATTTTTCCGTTAGTCAACAAGGATCTTGTTGGTCCCAGAGGGCAACAAGGGTATAGAACCGCTAGAGGGGGGGGTGAATAGCGGTCCGAAACTTTTTTTAAAATACCCTTTTAAAATAAACCGAGTACTTATCAGTTTGGCCAACTGCGGTTCAAGGCACAAGAACCGAACTGATAAAATGCACAGCGGAGTTTGCGGTTTGGCCAAATAGGTTAGTTAAAGAGTTGGGAAGTTTGACTCGGGTTGAGAAAACACTATGATGCAATAGAATAGTTAAACTTAAAGTTTAAAGGAAAACACAATTCATCTTTCAAGTCATTTCGTGTATGGAAGCAAGTTCAAGTTCAAGACCACAAACAAGAAAGATAAATATCAAGACAGAAAATAAAGATCAAACACACAAATTGAAGAGGTTCGTTCCTAAATGAACTACGTCCTCTACCTAGATGGTTAGTCTAGGATTTTCTAATAGCTATAAGACTTGTATTAATTTAGAGGAGGTTTTACAAGATGAATCTAAACTCTAAACAATAAGTCTAACCTAAGCTATAATAACAACCGGTGTTTTCGAAGTATATAATCTATGTGATCATATAAATCGGGTGTGTGTGTGAAAAGAAATCAAATGCTCTAAGTATCTAAATGATGGTTGAGCAAATGGAATTCTTTCGGTGTAAAGGCTAAGTATGAATGGTTGTTAGGCTTGAAGCTTTGATGAAGAACTGGGTTTGCAATGGAGATGGTTTGAAGATATGAATATCTGGGTTTAACTCTTCAAAGAAAACTTGAATACTTGGAATGAATCTCTTGAAGCTCAGCAACCTTCATTATTGAATAATGGAGGCTATTTATAGGCAGAGCACCCTTGTGACCGTTGGGTAAAGATTTGAATCAAATCTGAAGGGTACAGTGCTGTCGACATCCCATTGGTTGAGCTGTCATTTTCGTCCTTGGTTTTGTCTTGTAGTCCTAGGTAGTTGTTGCACCACTACCTGAAAATTGTCCTTTTGTTGCAGAAAGGACTAACGGTAAACAAATCAAACTGATAGACAAACCGACATTCCTTGCAGAAATTCCAAGTTAACTTAGAGTTATTTTGTCTGAGGAATAAATGACATCTCTTTAATTCTTTAATAACTGATCTGCGGTTTCACCAAGCATAGGAGCGGTTTGAAGAATGATCTTGATGGGCGGTTTCATCAAACATGCAAACTGCAGTTTGATGAAAACTGAAGGGCTCCATGCTGGCGGTCTCAAGATGACGGTTTCAAGCACTAAACCGCTAATGATACAACCGAACTATACTCAGCCTAGACAACTAAACAAACTAGAAATGGACTTATCTAAAAATTGAAGTAGAACTTCATTACATGCGGTCCTAAAGTCCATAAAAAGACACGTGGCATGGATCAATCAAATTAAGGTGGGTGAGCTAACAATGAATCCTAACAATCTCCCCCTATTTGATTGATGCCATTACCACACTATGATAATAGCAAAACATTGTACTTGGTAAGAACATGTCAGAAATAAATTTCATGAAATTGCATGTCCCAAGTCAATGCACACACTATGCTAGATCATAGATTTCTAATCTATCAAAAACAAAGGAAATAAAGAAAAGATAGAAAGGAAATACATTCAGATGCATAAAAGATGATATGATTTTGAGGATCAAAAATGCATGTTTAAACTGAATGTTTAAACCATAATGCACTAAAAAGTATTTTCATGATGAATGTAGTGCATGAGGTTTTAAGAAATACAAGCATTGTTTCACAAACAAGCAGTTTGAATAAACAAAGTTTTGGAAACAGAATGCTATGCAGTCATTCTCATTATAATTCAATCATAAAGGATAGTAACTTACAATGTATGAATTACAAGAGACATCAAAAAGAAAGACTAATAAAAGAAATCTAGTCTACTTCATCTGCAACAGAACCCCTTGCAGCAGCAGCATCATCTGCGGTTTGGTTCTGAACGGTTTGAGCGTCTTGAGCAGCTTGTTCTTCTGCAACTTGAGCATCAACAGCGGGGGTGGTTTGATCAACATTTCTAGAACCGGATCCACGGGTGGCTTCAAAAACAAAGTCAGTTGCACGAAGCCGAACTTCAGTCGGTTCACCAATCTTCAATTCAATTGCAGCGGCTTGTTTGACAAGTTTTCCGGTTCTATGCAGGATAAGTTCTGAAGAATCAAGTGCGTGCTGAGCCAGAATGTCAAGTTTCTCAACAACAGATTGAAGTGATGCATCAACGGCTTGAAACTTTAAGTTGCAAAGATCATTGTTGGTTCTGACAAGATCTTGAAGAGCCAGTTGATTTTCCAAGATTAAGTTCAGTTTCTCATCTAGCTGTTGTTGTCTTGACCTATCATCAAATCTCTCATTCACTCTCTCCCCCTTAATGGCATCAAGATCAGATTGTAAAGTGAGGAGATGAGTGTCAAACCTAGAAGTGGCGGTTTGCTGATGAACTTGAATATTCCTAACCGCATCTATTAAATCGGCGGTTGTAGCATGAAGAGGTAGAATTGGATAGGAAGGAATTGAAGAGGGTGGTTCATCAGAAGGAGTGTAGTCAGGGGTGTGCTCATCACTGGAATTATCATCATCAGAAATTTGGATGGCATCATCAGATTGATGGGATGAGGAAGGCATTTTGGCTTTGCCTTTCAAAAGAATGTGTGCCTCTTCTAAAGTTTCACCCATAGAGATCCTAAGGGCGGTTTCAAGCTCAATGGGATCAAAGTGAGGAAAAGAACGAACAGGGATAATTGCAGTTTGAGGAGGGGAAGGAGGAAGAAGAGGGAATCTCAAATAATCATCATTCAGAAGAATGGAAGGGGAAGGCACAAATCTCCAATTCAACATAGGAGGATAAGCTCTAGCAGTTAATTTAAGAAAGAATTGACTAGCAATAGTGGGATCCATGAGTACCTGATCGGCAATCTCACCCATCAATTGTTCTGCAACTGAAAGAATTAATTTTTCAACTGCGGCTTCCATCTCATCCTTGGGAAAAATAGCATAAGGGTTAGGGCGGCCAGCTTTCAAGAATCTAGCTTCGGCTTTGGCGGCGGCACGAGCATGGGCTCCAGCCCTTCTTTCCCTAGAGGTTTCAGTCTTGAACCGCTTCAGATAGCGTGCTAAGTCAGCAGCATTCTTTCGTTTCTTTGTCTTCGGTTTAATGAATGAAACCGATGGCGGAGCAGATGGTGAAACTGAAGACTGAGCCATCGGTTGGACCGACGTAGAAACTGAAGGTTGAGCAGATGAAAGAACTGGTGATGGTTGAACCGCTAAGGCATAAGGTAAGTCTGGAGATGAAGATGGAGTATGTTCTGGTGAATCAAAATCCAGCTTTCTTTTAAGTGAAGGAGGAGAGACCTCAACCAACATTGGGTCAATACCTGCCTTCCTCATCTCAGCTCTTTCTCTTAGCTCTTTTGAAAATGCTCCTTCAAGTGGTGAGTGATCCCTTTTGTAGTCAGCCTCACTGAAGTCTATAGCTCCTGGTGGCCTTGACTGCCAATGCTCCACATAATCACTTTTCTTCACCAACTTTCTCTTCTTCTTTGGCGGTTGAACCTCAAGAACTTCATCATCTTGCTCAGGTTCACCAAGTGCCTCAGACATATCAGTCTGCTCAGGCAATGCTACAGCCTCAAACTCATCGGTTTGTTCAGGCTGAACCACAATGGTAGATACAGTGGTTTGTTCAACTAGAACCGCATCCTCAGACACTTCGGTCTGCTCAGGATCGGTTTGAGAGGAAGGTTTAAGGTTTGGGAAGGCTTTGAAAATTTCAGCCAACTGTTCTTCAGAGAATTGAACAGAGGGCGGTTTAGAAGTGGAAGGTTAAGGAGGAGAAGGGATAGGAAGGAAAAGATGAGGTGAAGGGATAAGTTCTGGAATGGATTTAGCCTTGGCGGCTTTAAGAGAGGAGGCATCCATAGCAAAATTGAAGGATTTCTTTACATTTTGATGTAATGGAGAGAGGGGTTTAACTTGAGGTTTGGGAATAGAGGGTTTAGAAGTGATAGGTTTTGAAAGAGTAGGAGATAGTCTGATGGGGGGAAAAGAGGTTGAAGAAGATGAGGGTTTTGATGTCGGTTTGGATAAGGGTTTAGGAGGCGGTTTGGATAGGTTTGCTTTTGTAATAACTGAAGGGATTTGAGCAGATCCCTTTCTCTTCCTTGGAGCAGCGGTTTCCTTGGGACGAGCCGCAGGTATAGACCGAACTGCAGGCTCCCCCTCAACCGCAGACTCCCCCTCAGCCTGTACCGCGGTTTGAACTAACTGACTTAACCCCAGTCGGTTTAGAGTGGCAGTTTGACCTTCATTTCTTAGCATCGTAGCATGGGCCTGATCAGCAATGGCACCAGCATACGGTTTCCCAAATTTGTTGAGCCGAGCCTCAGGAAATGGGCCACGTTCGGCTTCAGGAAGAGGGTCCTCATTCCAAACAGTTTGAGCATACCGCCATCCAAAAGTTGTTCTGAAGGTATCAAGTTTTGACAATCCAAAGATAGATTTTTCACTTGGATCCAACCAATAGTCCTTGTTTTCAGCCGAGAACTTGAAAATGGCAGTATCTTGATACAAGAACTTTGTTAGCAATCTGCAATGAGTTCTGACCTTGGATTTTCCAGCGGCTTTAGCAGCATGGAGGCGGTTTAGAGCATTTATGATCTCCTTCATCACAACCTTGGGCCAGTGCAGTTTCTTCCCTTTAAGAATGGCCACACAGTAAGCATACTGTTCACTTGTAAAATTGTTGTGGTTTCCATTCTTGCACATAACTCCAGAATCCACCAATTCACATAGGTGAGCCATCACCTCTCCAAAGTCCTTTTTGGAGGAATTCTTGGTGGAGAAAGAATTAACTCCAATCAACTCCATTGTAGTATTGCTTAGAAGTTCCGATTTTATCCCCATGACTCCAGAGTTCTCAAGACCAGCTAGAACTGCAATCTTGGAAGCGGTTAGGATCACTTCTTTGCCACAGACGGTGGACTTGATAGCATCTTCAAACTTTATCTCTCCGGATTCCAGATCCCTTATCGGTTCTCCTCTAACATCTAGTAAGGCAGCATTTGTGGAGATCCCATTTTCAAAGAATTCGGCGCAGATAATTGTAACGAACTGCGGTTCATCCATAAGAAACAAAGGTAGCAGCTTTGCATCATTCAGCAGTTTGAGGAGCTTCCTTCCAACTGCATCTTGTTTAATTTCATCCACAAGAATCCTAGAGCCGGGAACAAAGTTTGAGGGATCCTGAAAGATTTTCTTAGTTAGAAATAGCTTAAAGAATGATAGTTTGAATCCTTAAGCAAACCGCAGTTTGATTAAGTCCTACAAACTATAACAAGGAAACCTAACAATTAAAACATGCGGTTCAAGGAGAGCAAGGGTAAAAATGTAAAAACAAAGAATGAAGGAACAGTGAAGGCAAAACGGATCAAAGAGGGAAAATTTTGAAAAAGAGTTTGAATGCATGAAGAACACGAAGAACAGAGTATGAATATGCAAAACAAAATCTTAACCAAAACGTTGAAAAAATTATATCAAAATGATCACAAAGAGTAGATTCTAACAAAGTTCTAAATAAACTAAGACAAATAACAACACATGAACCCAGAATCTGCAAAATTTCGCAAGAACACCAAATAACCCCAAAATTGATTTTGCTCAAAATTGAACACAAATCTTAAAACAAAGTAAACAAACAGTGTATATAAGTAAATGCGAGCACAAACCAACCAAGAAATTGAAGAAAAAGCATAAAATGATCAAAGGAAGATGAACAAGCTTTTAAGCTTCAACAATGGCGGATAAATGAAGTATACTGAGTTAGGGTTCAGAATTTCATACCATATCAGGCTTCGATGGTTTGGACGATGTAGAAGAAGAAGCAAGATCAATTGATTTCTTTGGTGCCATTAAAAATTTGTTTAAGTAAGAGAATTTTGAGTGAGAACAGAGAGAGAGAGATGAGTGCGTACAGAGGAGAGAGAAGGGGTTTTTGCTAAAAAGAGTAAGAAGGTAAAAAGATAAATTGAAAAATGGTTTGTCTTTTATACTCAATTAACCACCTCGGGTAGTGGAGCGGGCATGACGACTGAAGGAAACTCAACCGTCAGTGTACCTGTCGATTCGCATTCAATGCGGCAGAGATAATTGCAAAAAGGTCCTTAATGAATGAAGTGACATAAAGTAGGGACTAAAATGCAATTTCATACCTGAGCGGTTTTGCGTAAACCGACTTACCTTTTCCTCATTATCGGTTTAGGTGAAACCGATATCTTCCAGATCTATCTTCGGTTTCAGTATAAAAACCGAAACCTTGCTTTGACAATTCGGTTTGGACAAAACTGAAATTATTCTACTTGACTCTTCGGTTTGAGTGGAATCTTTAACTGAACCATCTTGTTGCGGTTTTGTCGATTGAACCGCAAGCTATTTGCATTTTCTTAATAGAGCCAAAATACTTAACAAAAATTATTAGAACAAGAATAAATAGGCATGAATTATATTAAGTAAGTTCCAGCATACCCATTTCTCCTCGTAAATGAAAGAACCTAGAGTTTTCAAGCGGTTTGGTGAGAATATCTGCAATTTGATCGTCGGTTCCCACTTTTGCTAGAAAAATGTTCTTCTTTTCAACATGATCTTTGAGGAAATGATATCTTATGTCAATGTGCTTGGTTTTTGAGTGTTGTACTGGATTGTTGGAGATTGATATTGCTGCAGTACTATCACAGTAGATAGGGCAGTTCTTCTCAAATACTTCATAGTCTTCCAACTGCTGTTTCATCCAGAGAATTTGAGAGCAACAGCTTCCAGCCGCAATATATTCAGCTTCAGCGGTTGAGACTGAAACCGATGCTTGTTTCTTGCTGGACCATGATACAAGCCGGGTTCCAAGGAACTGACAAGTACCACTTGTGCTCTTTCTGCTTATCTTACATGCTGCAAAGTCAGCATCTAAATAACCTAATAGATCAAATGAAGATTCTTTGGAGTACCAAAGTCCAAGATTAACAGATCCACATAAATATCTAATAATTCTTTTAACAGCAATAAGATGAGATTCTCTAGGGTCAGCTTGAAATCTAGCACAAACACAAACACTGAACATGATATCCGGCCTACTAGCAGTTAAGTAAAGTAAAGAACCAATCATACCTCGGTAGAGAGTCTGATCAACTTTCTTACCTCGTTCATCTTGATCCAAACTACAGGCCTTTTGCATTGGGGTATCAACTGGCTTAGCGGTTTTCAAGCCCAAATTTCTTGATCAAATCTTTGGTATATTTGGCTTGGTTGATAAAGATTCCATCATGACATTGCTTGATTTGGAGTCCAAGAAAGAATGTCAATTCTCCCATCATACTCATCTCAAATTTACCTTTCATAAGCTTCTCAAACTTAACACACATAGTCTCATTAGTAGAACCGAAAACAATAGCATCAACATATATTTGAACTAATAATGAATGACCTTTGTGTTTAGCAATAAATAGGGTTGTATCAATTTTACCTCTAGAGAAGCCTTGATCAATAAGAAATTTAGATAGAGTGTCATACCATGCTCTTGGAGCTTGTTTGAGTCCATACAAGGCCTTCTTGAGCTTGAAGACATGATTGGGATATTTGTTGTCTTCAAATCCTGGCGGTTGAGCTACATAAACTTCTTCTTGTAGTTCACTATTCAAAAATGCACTCTTCACATCCATTTGATATAACTTGAATTTCTTGAAGGAGGCATAGGCCAGGAACAATCTAATGGCTTCAAGTCTGGCTACAGGGGCAAAGGTTTCATCATAATCAATTCCTTCTTCTTGCCTATAACCTTGAGCAACCAACCTTGCTTTGTTTCTTGTAATAGTACCATTTTCATCCATCTTATTTCTGTATATCCATTTTGTTCCAATTACAGTGTGATCTCTGGGCCTTGGAACTAGAGTCCCAACTCTGCATCTTTCAAACTGATTGAGCTCTTCTTGCATTGCAGCTACCCAACTTGGATCACTTAGAGCTTCATCTACCTTCTTCGGTTCCATCTGAGATAACAGTGCGGTTGAGAACAAACTGTGGTTATCCCTATGAGTTAAGCTTCCTCTTGTCTGAACACCAGAACTGATAGGACCTATAACATTAGTTGTTGGATGGTCTCTATGTTCATTGATTTCTGGAGGGAGGTCTTCATGAACCACTATTTCTTGAAGATTTTCCAGAGGAGGCTCTTCTTGATATTCATTGAAATCTTCATTGAAGGTGATGTTTGGAACTGGATCAACGGTTTGAATGGGATCAGAAGAATGCGGTTCTACAGCAAAACCTTCGGTTTGATTTGGAGCGGCTGAAGAACCTGATGGAGCGGTTTGAGTAGGTTGGTCATTTGTGGTTGCATGATTAGGGTAAGATGTACCTGTCTCAAAACCACTAAAATCATCAGCAACATTTGGAGCCATATGTGGCTCAAGAAGATTATGTTCATCAAATGTAACATGGACTGATTCTACAATTTTTAAAGATGTCTTATTGAAACAACGAAAAGCTTTGGAGTGCTTTGAATAACTAACAAAAATACCTTCATCAGCCTTAGCATCAAATTTACCTCGATGCTCTTTGCCATTGTACAAGATGTAGCACTTGCATCCAAATATTTTGAAGAAGGCAATGTTGGGTGATCTGCCTCGCCACAATTCATAAGGAGTCTTGTTGTGAACTTTGATGATTAGGGAACGGTTCTGGGTGAAACATGCGGTATTGACGGCTTCGGCCCAGAAGTATTTGGGAAGCTTTGCTTCTGCAATCATTGTCTTCCCGGCTTCAATCAAAGTCCTGTTCTTTCTTTCTACAACTCCATTCTGTTGTGGAACCCCAGCGGCAGAGAAGTTATGATCAATTCCATGATCATCACAATATTGGGCAACACCATTGTTTGTAAATTCGGTTCCATTATCTGAACGCACGGCAACAATGTCATCCAATTTCTGAGTTTGGAGCTGTCTAAAGAGGGCGGTTACGATGCCATAAGTATCATCTTTAGAGGCCATCATTTCCACCCTTGTATATCTTGAATAATCATCAACCACCACAAGTGTATAGCGGTTTCCTCCAATACTGGCGGTTGGGATAGGTCCAAATAAATCCATGTGCAGCAGTTGCAAACAGCGGTTCGTTGAAGGTGCGGTTTTACTAGGAAATGACTGTTTGGGCTGCTTTCCAAGCTGGCATGCTTTACACTTTTCATCATGATGGTCAGCCACTTTGGGTAGTCCTTTTACTAGACCATCCCTGTGCAATTTTGCTAGATACTTGAAGTTCAAGTGGCTGAGCCGCTTATGCCATAACCAGCTGCTTTCACTTATATTTTTGGCTACAAAACAGAGGTCAGCAATAGAAACAATATTGCTCAAATCTATCATATAAACATCACCTGTTCTGTTGCCAGTCAGTAGAGTGACTTCAGAGGAAGCATCTTTGATATAACAGCTAGTTGATGTGAAGATGCAGTTCATTCCTTTGTCACAAAACTGAGATATGGAGAGAAGGTTGTGCTTGAGTCCTTCTACTAGTGACACATTTTCAATAGTCACTTTTCCTCGTTTGATTGCTCCATATCCTACTGTTTATCCTCTCTTGTTGTTACCAAACACTACTGGGGGACCTTTCATTTGGATGAAACTGCAGAGTAGTTAGAATCTCCAGTCATGTGTCGTGAGCATCCACTATCCAAATACCAGAGATCCTTCTTCTTCTTAGCGGTTCCAGCCATAAAACATGAAATCTGAAAAATAAACATGAAAGGTTTTGGTCCCCCTTATTCCTTGGGTCCTAGGGTTAGCAGCTTTTTGGGACCCACACTTGTTTGACCTTAGGATTTTTACGTCCCTTGGCATTGGGTGTGAATCTTAAAAGACAATGACCAGCACTATGACCAAAATCAGCACAAATAGCACAATGAATAAATCCAGGTTTTGGTTGCGGTTTTACAAACCCTTTACTGACCTTCGGTTTCTCATGTTTTACTGGGTCAGCGGTTTTGGCTTTAACAAAGATTACCTTCTTGAGCTCAACCTTCCTCTTAGGTGCGGCTTTAGGGAAAATGATAGGAATTTCCTTAAACCGACTAGGAGCGGTTTCATCACTCAATACTTCCTTGGTTGCCTCAGCCGCTATGGATTTCTCTTTCCACTTTGAATCTCTCCCAGTCTGGTTTTTAGGGTACTCAAAGAAATAATTTTGCCTTTTAATTTCTTGTTTTGAGCCCTTTTTACCAGCATGATTAACCTTAGGAATTTCTTTGGTTTGTTCAGTAGGTTTCACACCACCTTCGGCACAGAGACAAGGACACTTACACCCATCATCGGTTTTAAACCCCAATCCACTTTTATCCGAAGTAGGAATTTGTGAATTTTGGATTTGTTCCACGGTGACACCAGACTTAGTCCATACATCTATCACTTTTTGGAGGTCATCCCTTTGTACGGTAAGATCATGGATTTGGGTGAGAAGTACCTCGGTTCTATCCTTCAGATAGCGGTTTTCATCCACAATAGTAGATATCCCAGCAATTTGGAGCTTGAGATTTTCAATTTCCTCCTTGTGGGATTTACATACACGTTGGGATTCTTCAAGTTCCGCAGCCATTAGTTTATATGCCTTTTTAAGTACAGTGTGTTGTTGACATATAATATTTGCACGTTCTAGTACCTGATCATCATGACTTTGGTCTGCTTGAACCTCGGGAGTGTAGTTTGGTGTTGTAGGAGCTCTGCTTGATCTAGCCTCAGGAGTCTTAGGTGAAACTAACTTCATTTGTTGTTTTGGCAGTGGAAGGCTTTCGTCAATTTCAATTCTTTCTTCAAATCCCATAAGACAGAGATTAGCAGTTTCTTCATCATCACTTTCATCTGAGTCTGAACCCATCCATGTCAGCGGTTGATCTCCTTGGTCAGCTACCATTCCTCTTCTTTTCACGAATTTCTTGTTGAATGGTTTCTTTGCTGGCGCGGCTTCATACCTCGGTTTGGGACAACTTGAAGCAAAGTGACCTGGTTGTCTGCAGTTATAACAAACCAAGTCATCCCTAGTCTTGGGATCTGCAGTTTTGTTGAATCTGGTTGGAGGGACAAACTTTGCTGGGCCTTTGGATGGAAATTGAGATCTATTGTTTTTCCTGAACTTGGTGTATTTCTTCACATACAAAGCAAATTCTTCATCATCCATTTCATCAAAATCAACTTGAGTAGAACTTGAGGATTGTGATCCTACACTCTGAGCATACGAACTTTGAGGAGGAGTATAGGATTGATGAGACTGCTGATAAGATTGATAAGATTGAGGATATGGTTGATGTGATTGAGGATAGGATTGGTGAGACTGTTGGTAATATTCAGAGGGTGCGGTTTGAGGATTATATCTAGGAACATTTTGGTCAGGAGAAGCGGTTTGCAAGTGGAGGTGAGGAGCGGTTTGATGATGGTCTGGATTGTAGACAGGAGATGAGGCATTGTTGAATGCAGCTAGAGAGAGGGTCTTAAATCTGCTTTCGGTTTCATGGACCTCTTCAAGCTTAAATTCAAAAACCTTCAGCATGGCATACAAGTGTCGAAGATCAAGAGCTTCCAAGTCCTTGTTGTCTTCAATGTTAGTAGTTTTGATCAGCCATTTGCTACCAAGTGCTTGCATGAATCTCATGTTCAAATCTGTATTAGAATAGACATGTCCAAGAGAAAAACAAACATTAACAATATCAATAAACCTCTCATAGCATTGTCTAAGAGATTCCTTAGGATCTTTAACAAAATAGTCAAAGAGTCTTCTCTGTTGATAGAGGCGGTTCTTCTTGGTATCTGAATCTCCTTCCAGAAAGTCAACTATAGCATCCCAAGTAGCCTTTGCGGTTTTGCAGTGAAGCACCTTAGAATGAGTCCTCAGGTCAATAGCTGAAACTAGCATGGACATAGCTCTTCCATCAAAATCCACATTGATGCGGTCTGCATCAGTCCATTCACTTTCTAATTTCTTAACTTCAGCTTCTTCTCCTGCGGTTCCTGCACGAGGATTAGCTTTCATAGGAACATATGGTCCATCAATAACTGCGGTCCACAGTCTACGATCACATGAAATCATGTGTTTCATCATCCTATCTTTCCAAAAGATAAAACTATCTTCATCCAGAATCGGCAAGTGATTCGAATTGGATGTTTGCATCATATGGGTGTTTGTGTTTGCCATTGGATCAGCACCCAAGCGGTTAAGCTTGTAAAAACAAGTTTGGTGAATTTGCTCTGATACCACTTGTTGGTCCCAGAGGGCAACAAGGGTATAGAACCGCTAGAGGGGGGTGAATAGCGGTCCGAAAATTTTTCTAAAATACCCTTTTAAAATAAACCGAGTACTTATCAGTTTGGCCAACTGCGGTTCAAGGCACAAGAACCGAACTGATAAAATGCACAGCGGAGTTTGCGGTTTGGCCAAATAGGTTAGTTAAAGAGTTGGGAAGTTTGACTCGGGTTGAGAAAACACTATGATGCAATAGAATAGTTAAACTTAAAGTTTAAAGGAAAACACAATTCATCTTTCAAGTCATTTCGTGTATGCAAGCAAGTTCAAGACCACAAACAAGAAAGATAAATATCAAGACAGAAAATAAAGATCAAACACACAAATTGAAGAGGTTCGTTCTTAAATGAACTACGTCCTCTACCTAGATGGTTAGTCTAGGATTTTCTAATAGCTATAAGACTTGTATTAATTTAGAGGAGGTTTTACAAGATGAATCTAAACTCTAAACAATAAGTCTAACCTAAGCTATAATAACAACCGGTGTTTTCGAAGTATATAATCTATGTGATCATATAAATCGGGTGTGTGTGTGAAAAGAAATCAAATGCTCTAAGTATCTAAATGATGGTTGAGCAAATGGAATTCTTTCGGTGTAAAGGCTAAGTATGAATGGTTGTTAGGCTTGAAGCTTTGATGAAGAACTGGGTTTGCAATGGAGATGGTTTGAAGATATGAATATCTGGGTTTAACTCTTCAAAGCAAACTTGAATACTTGGAATGAATCTCTTGAAGCTCAGCAACCTTCATTATTGAATAATGGAGGCTATTTATAGGCAGAGCACCCTTGTGACCGTTGGGTAAAGATTTGAATCAAATCTGAAGGGTACAGTGCTGTCGACATCCCATTGGTTGAGCTGTCATTTTCGTCCTTGGTTTTGTCTTGTAGTCCTAGGTAGTTGTTGCACCACTACCTGACAATTGTCCTTTTGTTGCAGAAAGGACTAACGGTAAACAAATCAAACTGATAGACAAACCGACATTCCTTGTAGAAACTCCAAGTTAACTTAGAGTTATTTTGTCTGAGGAATAAATGACATCTCTTTAATTCTTTAATAACTGATCTGCGGTTTCACCAAGCATAGGAGCGGTTTGAAGAATGGTCTTGATGGGCGGTTTCATCAAACATGCAAACTGCAGTTTGATGAAAACTGAAGGGCTCCATGCTGGCGGTCTCAAGATGACGGTTTCAAGCACTAAACCGCTAATGATACAACCGAACTATACTCAGCCTAGACAACTAAACAAACTAGAAATGGACTTATCTAAAAATTGAAGTAGAACTTCATTACATGCGGTCCTAAAGTCCATAAAAAGACACGTGGCATGGATCAATCAAATTAAGGTGGGTGAGCTAACAATGAATCCTAACAGATCTCCTCTTAGGTTACGATGCGGCCGTCGATCGGTTGCCTTTGCGGTCGCCGGTGGATAAGGTTTTCATTGAAACGCCTCAAACGGTGTCTATTTCGTCGGAATCTGAAGCAATTGAGTCGGAGCCACAGTGAGTGTCTGTTTGATTTTGTTGGGCTGATTCAACGAACCAGAGGATGTAGAAAGGGGGTTATAGTTTGATGGGTTTTTTGTTGGGCTGATTCAATGGAGTCGCCGGAAATTTGAGCTGGAAATTTGATTTTTTTTTTATTTTTTTTTGGGCTGATCCGACCTTTTTTTTTTTTTTTCCTCTAAGATTGAGCTGGAAATTTGATTGTAGTTCTAAAGATGTGGTTGTGGGAGAATGAAGGCGGTGGCGGTGGTGGTTTTGGTGTGTTGACGGTGGTGTGGTGGCGGTGGTGGTTTTGGTGTATGGTGGTGTTCATAGATGGCGGTGTCAATAGTGGTGGTGGTGGTGGCGGTGGGTGTGGTGATGGTTAGTAGGAATATTATAATCCCTCCGTCCCAAAATGAATTTTATACTTTTTTCTAAGAATATTAAACTCCCTCCGTCCCAAAATGACTTTCATAGTCCCAAAATGACTTTCATACTTTTTTCTAGGAATATTATACTCCCTTCGTCCCAAAATGACTTTCATACTTTTTTCGACGTTACTACGAAGGAACTTTGACCAATGATTTTAAGTTAATATAATTATTCTAATGGAAATCTAAAACATGTTACTGATAGTATTGTTGATGCTGTGTCAATACTCAATAGCAAGTTTTAGATTTTCATTAGTGCAATTGATTTAACCTAAAAAGTAATTTATTATGTTCATAGAATAAAATTTAAAATTATTTATAATTTTCTTTATTTTAAATTTATTATTTAGAAAATAATCTAAATCCTTTTATATTTAATATAGCTATTAGATTAATTTGTTTAATAATTTTGATTTTTTTAATAAATTTATTTTATATATGATAATTACTTATTTTATTATATACTTGATTATTTAGAAAAAATATTTATTTCATTTTTAAGCCCTCTAAGTTTCAGAAATTTCACAAAAACCCATACTAACTAATATCATTACAAACCCATCCATTTAGTCGATCACGTGCTCGGCATATGTCACTTAACTGACTTTTCTAACGATTTCCGTCAAAAAGCCCTTAACTGCCGAAAATTTGAGATATTGAGCCCCGATCTAGCGAGAAAAAAAAACCCAGGCCCCGTTTAGACGCACCCCCTGGAGTTCAGGCCCTAATCTGTCATTAACCCAATACAAATTTGGGCCTGTCAACTGAAAGTCATGATATTTTGTCCCTAAATGAATACGTATCCATTTTCAAAAAATATTTATCTCAAAATGAGTGTCTTTTTTTAGCATAATTTTTTCCCTAAATGTTTTTTTTTTAATTTTTTTTCACCGGTCTTTTTATACATGCAAAACTAAATGTCTGGAAATGAGATTACAAAATTATATCTGAATCTTTGCCACCAAAGTGTACAAAAAATTGACATTTTTAAATATCCATTAAAATGACATTTGGACACTCATTTAGGGACATAGATAGTACCACTTTATGTGTCATTATTGTTTTGAACGTGTGTGTTTTACAAATCATATTTATTGTGACAATGACTTTTTTTCTCTTTCCGAATTTTGGGGGTGGTAAATTCATTTTTTAAAGAGCTCAGTTAACCTTTTCATTTGTTTCGTTAATTTTTGTTAACAACCGTTTACTTTAATTAACGGACATCCAAAATTGCTTAGGATTGCAACTTTATATAAACTCCGTGTACTAAATTGCAACTTTTAGTACATTATACTCCCTCAGTTTCAAATTATCTGTCGCTTTAGGAGTAAAAAATTATTTCAAAATATCTGTCGCTTTACTATTATCAATGCACTTTTACCATTTTGTCTCAATTATACCATTATTAATGATGGTGAAAGTATCTCTCATCCAAGCATTTAATCACCTAGAAAGTTGAATTATTTAGGGGCAAATAGGTCTTTTTAACATGCATTAATTATATTTCTTAATATGTGTGAAAAATTCTAAAACGACATATATTTTGAAACGGCGGGAGTATCTCACACTGTGCACGTAAACTTAATGGTATTACTGTGCAATTTGCCCAACTTTATTACTTAGACCATGTACAATGGTTGCTTAATGGGTTTGTTTAATGGCATTCAACACAAAAGAAATGATTTAATGGTTACAATGGTTGTTTAATAAGGGGGTTATGAATGGTTTTATTAATAGATTCAACAAGTGTGAATGGGAATAGTGGGCACCGGATTGGACACGCGGCGGCCACACACTCGGCCGCGTGTGGTGCGTGCACACCACGCGGAGACAAGGCGCGTGTGTGCAGGCGGCGAGCCCTTTTTTTTTTCGTTTTTCCTGGCCTGGACACGTGTCACCTTCTGATTGGCTGACGAGTTATTTTTTTTTATCCCAATTATTTGAGCTCAATTATTTCACAGAAAAATGTTTTTTTTTTACACCAAAATTCCCAAAAAAAATTTCTTTAAATTGACGTAAGTTTCATTGTATTCTGACACAAAAAAAAAAACCCATCTTTTTCTTGAAATTGATCCCAATAATAACTATTTCAACACTAATCATAAAAATAAAAAATAAAAAATAAATTTTAAGTGGTGAGGTATAGGATGATGAGTGAGAAAAGTGTTGAATGGGGGATTAAACAAAGGGCAAATTGCAATTTAGTTACCTGAGTTTTACATGATGTTTCAATTGGTTCCTGAATCCGTTTTTCAGCAGATTGGTTACTCGAGTTTGTCATTTAGTTGCAATGTGGTATAAAAATGGATGGATTGTTAGTTTTTTAATGAAATGGATGGAAAATCTAACAAGTTTCTTTTATAATTGCAAAGTGCACCTTCCAACTCAACTTATTCACATTTTTACCCCATAATAAAAAATTTGTAACATCTAAAGACATTAATTAATAAACCTACAAATTCTAATTGTTTGTTTTAGAAAAACTTGAGCAAAATAATAATAATAATAAAAAAAAAAAAATCTTCTCGCTCTCACTTAAAAAACATTGGGCATTTTCTTAAGTATATTATGCATTGTCCGGAAACAGTAAATTGACAAAAATTGCGCCGACAAGCCACAATTTCTTGTGCAAAACGTTTCTCCGGCCATCAATTTTTTGATTAGAAATGACAAAGAGATCATGAAGGCAAGCACTACCAAACCCACTTGGATGGAGCAGAGAGAAAACAGTGGTCGCGAGAAGGGGGAGAAGGAACGTGGGTGGAGAGATCGCCATTTTTTGTGGTTTCCTTTGTTTTTTGACGGGCCAAAACACTGTTCCGCTCTGGATATCATATTTTATAATTTTAGTTAAATAAAATTAGTATTTTTATGAATGATATGTATTTGTCATAAGTTAAATAAAATTATTATTTTTATGATAGATATCATAATTTTTATAATTTTGATGTAATAAATAAAATGAAAATGACTGAAACGCTAATCTTTGGACATATGCATGCAAATTATGTTAGTTTTTAAACATTCGTTAGGAGTTAGGGGGTGAAGTGGGAAAATTTAAATTGTATGGTTAACCATTGCAATTTTGAAAGAAGCTCGTTAGGTTTTTCATCCACTTTTGTTAGTTTTTAAACGATCCATCCATTTTTATACCACATTGCAACTAAATGACAAACTGAAGTAACCAATTTGCTGAAAAACGGATTCAGGAACCAATTGAAACATTGTGTAAAACTCAGGTAACTAAATTGCAATTTGCCCTTAAACAAATCATTGTAGGGTTAAAAGTTGAATGAGTGTTGAATTGATGAATTGGAGATGTTTTTTTTTAGTTTTTATTATTAATTGATAATGGTCATGAAAGCTACAACTGGGCCTATAACACAAATGTTATAAAAGCTACAACTAGACCTATAAATAAGCTAACACAAATCTCCCTGACGGGATTCAAACAAGTTGACACTCTTTCATTTCTTTGTTACTCCTGATCACGAACATGTTTATCCTGGTCATGCCACACCCACCTCCAACAAGTGGGTCCCACCCCCACATGTACTATCACCATCCTCAACCGTCCGATCCCACTGAGCCTCTGACCAAAAAACAAAATATCAAGAAAATTCCAAACCAAATTCACATCACCTTCTTCACAGAAAAAGTCATCATCCCGTACCACCTTCTTTCTCGAATCACAATTACCAGCTCCAAGTTTTTATTTTCTAGTGAGAGAAAGTGAAAAAATTGCTTAAGTTCTAGAGAGAGAGAGATGGGGGATGTGAGAAAGGTGGGTGTTGCAGTGGATTTCTCAGAGGGGAGTAGGAAAGCAATTGAATGGGCTGTGGATAACCTTGTTCGGAAAGGGGATCACCTTATCCTTGTTACCATTCGACCCGAAGGCTTATATGAATCTGGAGAGTTGCAGCTCTGGGAAGCTACTGGCTCACGTATCATCTCTCTCTCTCTCTCTCTCTTCCAACTTATGATTCTTTTTATTTACTCCAGTTTTCAAATTTTGATCTTTTTGTTTTTGGGTTTGTTAATTTGTTTGATTAAGCCGGGTTAACTTCGTTTTTTTTAATCACAAGGGTAATATGGTCATTTTATTGCTGTCTGGAATTTATGATTTTCTTGATGGTTTTGAAGTTTACTCTCTCCGACCCATACTTATTGCTACCAAATTAGAGTGCACGGGGATTAATAAAATATGTTGGAAAAGTAAGTATCTGTGGGTAGGAGGGAGAAAAGAAAATAAGTTAGTGGATAATTGTTGTTAGTGTATATGAGAGAGAAAAGTGAACATTTTGGGTAAGTAGCAATAAGTATGTGACGCATAAAATGGAAATAAGTAGCGATAAGTATGTATGGGACGGAGGGACTATCTTGTTGGGTGTATTTGGGAAGTTTGATATGATCACAAGGGTATAATGGTCATGGAATTTGTTCTTGGAATGGTTATTATAATAATCATTTAATGTGCCTGAAGTTCTTATCATTGTGGTCAATTGGGAAATTTTGTGTGATCACAAGGGTAAAATGGTCAATAAAATTTTTGTCGAATGATGCTACTTGAATTATGCTGAAATTCTTGATGGGCTTGAAGTTTGTCAACACTTACATCCTGGGGTTGTTTGGAATTTTGATGTGATCAGAAGGGTAGAATGGTCCATGTAAGTTTTTTTCTTAGAAATTGCAGCATGAGAGCTACTATGGTTAACCATAAGGGGTTTGATCATGCTGGATCAATTGGAAAACGTGATAAATCTTAGCTTTCAAATGTTTATCTCCCAATGGCGGCATACATGTTTGTAGTAACTTCTAAGGATTTAGTGATAGGGCTATCAATTTTGGGTCGGTTTGAACATTTGATCTGTAAACAAGGGTAAAATAGTCATTACAAAGCTGTCTAGAATGGTACAGTCGTACAGATATGCCAAGCCTACTATGGTATCCTTAATATCCGTGGTAACATACCCCCTTCGTCCCTAAATGAATGTCAAAATTTCATTTTAAGTGACGTTCTGAAAATCTCTACTTATACAATTTTGTGGTAAAGATTCAGATATATTCTTGTAATCCTCTTTCCAAACATTTAGTCATGCAAGTATTAAGAGGCTAGTGAAAAAAAATACTAGTATAAAACATTTAGGGCCAAAGTTTTTTTCCAAAAAAATAAATAAAATAAATTCATTTAATGATAGAGGAATTACTTTTTGGATAATGATATGTATAGTGAAAATTCAAAGGGAAAACTCATAGCGAAACACTGTAATCCGTTGGATTGTAATAAATCTTTGTGGACCCCACTGCTAAAACCTCATCCAATGGATTAGAGTATTTCACTATGAGTTTTCCCTTTGTGTTTTCACTATGTGTATATCATTGTCCTTTTTGGTCATGTAGACAAGGGTACACTCTTCTTAACAACTACCCCCAATTTGAAAATATGCAACATTCCGAACTAACAAATTGTTCAATGTTTTTCTAGTATTGGTAAGTGTGTTGTGTTCCGAGTGTAAGCAGGGGCGGATTTATGACCAAGCGAGCGTAGGCGATGGCCCACACTGAATTTTTTTTCAGAAAAGATTTACAGAGTATTTTTCCCACAGATATCACTATATATTTTCTATGTCTAAATAACCAAGTATGTATGGTAGCCAAGCGGTAAGATTGTAGATAAAATTGCAGAATGACTTAAGATCGATTCCTAGGAGCAGATTTTTTTATTTTTTTTTCCTTTTTTCTTTTTTCTTTTTTCTTTTCTAAAGCTACTCACCTATTATCTGATTAAACCCACCCACCTTAAGATTACTGTATTCTTGTTCTCTTTTCTAAATTCACCTACCATTTTTCTGAATTCTGATTATACCCACCTACCTTATGAAAGTAACAAAAATACTAAATTTAACACTTAAAACTTATTAATATTCCAAAAAAAAAAAAAAAACCCTCATTCAAAACAAAATCTGGTTCTTTTTTTTTTTTTTTTTTTTTTTAACATTTTGAGACGGAAGGAGTAACATATATTAACACTTAAACATTTATTTATCGTTATTTTCTTTTACGTTGAATACTCACTTTAAATAGGCGATTCTTTTTTTGCCATAATAAATAGGCGGATTGTTTTTGGCCCACACTGGATTTACATCCTGGATCCGCCACTGAGTTCAAGATACACTCAAAAAGACTATTAGGAAGTATTTATCATTAGCAGCCAATGGTTAGCCTTTCCGCTTTTGTATTACACCCTCTGTCCCAAAATGAATGATCATTTTTATTCTTGACCTAGAAGACATTGGTCATTATTTTTTTGGACGAAGATAGTAGTAAAACATCCGTACCTTGAGTCCTCTACATGTGAATATGTGATGTTGATATGAAGGTTTACGTGAATATTCAAAGCCATGTTATTTGGGCTCTCATGTTTGTGTGTGTGTGTGTATTTCTCTTTTCGTTAAAGAGTCCCTTTGATCAATTGATGTGGTTCAGTGGATATGTTGGTAACTCATTACGCCTTTTGTTTTAAAGCAAGTGTTTTGTTTGACTTGGCGTAGAGAATTATAATAGTGAGGAAACTACGTTATGGATTATTGAATCGTTGTAGATTTTCTGATGTTTCCCATTTGGTGATGAACCCTTAATCAATGTTAAAGTGGTGAAATTGACATTCTCGAAAAGGATAGTTTACAAAGCGGACACTTAGTTTGAAATGTTTCGAATAGGAATGCGATTTATACTTATTCTGAAAAGTATGGAGTATATGCATCACAAAGTGCGTTCCCTTTATTTTATCTTCCAATAGGATTTTGAAATTTTTTAAATGGCTTGTACTTAAGATGTCTCAAAGCTGCCATTTTTTTAGTTAATAATCAATGATATTTTTAGACCAATTTGGGTCTTAAGATAAATAGATAATCATCAAAAAATTGTGTTTTTAACAATCCGTGATTTGTGAGTAGACCTAGTGTTTTCGTAGCTTTTCTTATAGGAGCACTGTTTTTTTTAAACGCTGCGGAAAAGAGTGAAGAAAAAAAATTATTGAGCACGAGAAGAAATAATTATAATTTGTTGTGGATGTTGGTTTTAAAGTTATTCCATTACTCTCGTTGGTTGTTCATGGTCAATCGCACCTGCGACTGAGTTGGGTAGTCTCATCAGAGTTTTGAACAAAATATTTTTATTTTCTTTCAAAAAAAATTATTTCTTAAGAAATAATATAAAATGGCTTCACCCGGACTTGAACCGGAGACCTTCAGTGTGTTAGACTGACGTGATAACCAACTACACCACAAAACCATGTGCATTAATCTCGAGATAAATTTAAATTAGACAGTTTTGCAGTCACAAAAGAGAGACTGCACTTGTGAAGAACAAGAAAAACTATTTAGTTTAATGAGCTAATGATTTGTTGACTCATCTCGAGATAAATTTAAATTTGATTTGTACTCTACATCTACATAAACAAGTGTGTAAGCTTTCAATGTTCTTTACTTGTTTGTTTTTATGATTTTCATCAGCTTTGATTCCATTGAGCGAACTTACCGACCCCCATGTCATGAAAAAATACGAGGTGAAGCCTGACATTGAGACATTGAATATTGTCACTGCTGCTGCTGCTCAAAAAGAGGTAATTGATTTGTTTGATTTTCTTTAATGGCATTAGGAGTTCTTGAAGTCAACTTTAATATGTGAAGCTATTTTTTTAATTAATCAAGTTGTGTTATATACTTTCCTGACGTAGATTGTGGTACTTATGAAAATCTATTGGGGAGATGCTCGAGAGAAGTTATGTGAAGCAGTCGATAATGCCCCTCTCAGTTGCCTTGTTGTTGGGAACAGAGGGCTTGGCAAGCTTAAAAGGTACCTTGCTTTTGACTTCAATATTGTTCCTTATGAACCAAACATAGCAATTGAGAACCTTCCATCTACTACTCCCTCCGTCCCAAAAGAAATGTCGTATCTGACTTGTCAACGTATCTAAGAGATGTGCTTTACATGTTTGTACAATTTATTTAGAAATGGAAATTATTTTGGAAAGACCAAAAATGGAAGTGTGACATTTATTATGGAAGATAGGGAGTATAATTTGAGTGGGCTTGTTGTGTGTTAGTCGAACTTGGACGACTGGACGTATAAGCCTTTTGGACTGGTAGATGAACATGTGGTGCACTCCACGGTGGTCAGGCTTTGGTTGTTACATGTTAAGTCTTTAAAAGAAATAATAAACCGTACTCATTCTATCCAAATGAGTGTCTATTTTCTTAAAAGAAATGTCAGTCCATTTTCCAATGAAGTTACTAAATTCACCTCATAAACTACTCCAATCATGTGTTTGCCATTTGACACCGGAAAACGCAACAGAAAATAAAGTAACGATAAAAAGATATGAACGGATAGGTATGCTCACCACTTCAAGGAATTCACTTTGAAGATACAGGGCATAACAACTCACCACTCAACGGAATCCACCGAAGCGATACAGGGTTGTATAATGTTCACGACTCAATGGAATCCACCAAAGAGATAAGAACATAAAAGAAGGCACTAAGCTCAACTTTATATATAATAAACTCAAAATTCAACTATCTGTATCTTTTACAATGCCATCTAGTATGGTATTTATAGTTACTTGGAACATCCCTCCAAGCTTAGGAATCATCAAAATACTTAAGGATTGATCTAGCAATTATTATGTAGAGATAAGATAACATAGAAAACTAGACATGATAAGCATGAAGACTTTCCCAATTTTCGTATGAATCTGTCCATGTGATTGCCTTCTGGTCAAACAGCCATAACTCACTCTAGAAAAATCCAAATGATGATCCGAAAAGTTCTGTAGAAACTAGACTCAAAGACCTATTGTTGATATTTTTTTGTAATTTTTGGATAAAAGGTTTGAGTGATACACTCTTTTAAAGTGGACTGATTTTATTGGAACTGTCAAATACAAACCACTTGGTTCCGGCGTCATACTCCCCCACTTGAAGAAAATTCGTCCTCGAATGTTATTTAGTGTAATAAAAACACTTGCAAGAATTCTTTCCAAAAGACCTTGATGAATTTTAAACTTTATTGCCCCCGTGACGACATCCATCCAATCGCTCCAATGAGTTATGAAAGTAATCAATAATAAGTTTCTTGATGAACCAAGAAATTGAAGTATTTGAATGATGAAGATCAAAAGGATCTTTGTAATAATAGTCAAGATTAAGTTTTTCAAAACTATCCTTAGACCAACTCAATGAAGGTGTATAAAAAACATTTGAAAATTCCCCAAATAAAGAAGATGAGAAAGATTCACAAATTTTACAATCATCCATGCATTTATCAAAACATGGTTGTGACTCATTTTCCAGTTGATGATAAGCAAATTCTATTAAATCTTGAGGATATTCATAAAAAATTGGAGGTAGAGACCAATCAACAATTGGTTCTGGAGTGATGGTACTAGTAAAAGGCCAAAAAAGACTATCCATGATAAATTGAGAAAGAAAAATATTTTTTGATTTTTTTAATGAAATAGGAGATGACGAATAAGAATCGGATAAAATGATATTTAAACTAAAACAAGAACGTTTCAAGAATCGGAACCTGCTCTGATGCCAATTTGACACCGGAAAACGCAGCGGAAAATAAAGTAACGATAAAAAGTTATGAACGGATAGGTATGCTCACCACTTCAAGAAATTCACCTTGAAGATACAGGGCATAACAACTCACCACTCAATGGAATCCACCGAAGAGATACAGGGTTGTATAATGTTCACGACTCAATGGAATCCACCAAAGAGATAAGAACATAAAAGAAGGCACTAAGCTCAACTTTATATATAATAAACTCAAAATTCAACTCTCTATATCTTTTACAATGCCATCTAGTCTGGTATTTATAGTTACTTGGAACATCCCTCCAAGCTTAGGAATCATCAAAATACTTAAGGATTGATCTAGCAATTATTATGTAGAGATAAGATAACATAGAAAACTTAAGAGACATGATAAGCATGAAGACTTTCCCTATTTTCGTATGAATCTGTCCATGTGATTGCCTTCTGGTCAAACAGCCATAACTCACTCTAGAAAAATCCAAATAATGATCCGAAAAGTTCTGTAGAAACTAGACTCAAAGACCTATCTGTTGATATTTTTTTTTTTGTAATTTTTGGATAAAAGGTTTGAGTGATACACTCTTTTAAAGTGGACTGGTTTTATTGGAACTGTCAAATACAAACCACTTGGTTCCGGTTGCAATGACTTAGTATGCTCATTGATAGTATTTATGTGTATTTGCTACAAAAAGTCAACCTCTTTAATTTGTACTCCCTCTGTCCGAAAATGATAGTACCATTTCCCGTGTTTGCTTGTCCCCGAAAGATAGTCTCATTTCCAAAATTAAGGCTTCAAAATCACTAAGTTTCCAAAACTTGCAATGTAACATTAAAATGTTTGAGAAGTCAAACGTGACTATCATTTTGTGACGGAGGGAGTATAAAGAATTGAAAACAAACACTCGAATGGGGATAAAGGATACTACATGTATATGTGTATCTAGTTTAGTTTACTCCTCTATTCACTTTGTTGTAGATGATGCAAAAGTCAGAACATACTCCACACCCCCAGGTCACCCGTCCCCATAAAAAATGTTGTACTTAACATTTTGGGTCGCCCCCAAAAATTGTCTCATTTCTAAAAAATAGTATAATCACACTGTGATTGAAGAAGGTACAAGCATGTAAAGTATGTTCCGTATAACGTTGACCTGTTAGATAAGGGTTTCTTTTTCTCTCTTTTTTTTTGTACGGAGGGAGTAGAAAATAGCTTCAACAGTAATTTACCAATCCGTCCCAAACAGATAGCTAGACTTAGGATTTTCAATTACGGGCATTTTCAATGGAACCAAATCCTACAAGAAAAGAGCGTAGTCAATTCCGTTGACGATCTGAGTTAACAATTCTTGTGTTTTTTTATTGTGTTTATTTCTTTTTCTATAAATATTGCAGTTTAATTCCTAGCGATTCAAACGGGTTATTTGATCTTGGATCCCATTTTTCTTTATTTCATTCCAGGGCTATCATGGGCAGTGTTAGCAACCACGTGGTGAACAATGCTTCATGCCCCGTGACCGTGGTGAAAGCATGAATAAATTCTGGAGAAAACGGGTTTTTCTAATATGAACATTTGTTGGGAAAAATAAGTGTGTATTTAATAAAGCTGCTGAAGTTAGATCTTCTCGCGTATATAACTTTGATCTGGTTGAGGATGTTTGTATTAGTGTATACAATGAAACGGAGTTTTTTATCCAATGATGTTCGTATTAGTGTGTGTTCATTGTAACCGGAGAAAAAACTCGAGGAGTTTATGATGTATTGTTGTTTCGAAGATGTTAATGACATAATCATCTTTCTTTCAGTTTGTCTGAGTTAAACCGAGTCGTTCAAGTCGACTTATTACTTATACGATTTACAATTGCTCAAATCTGTCTTCATGAATCTGGGTCGTTCAACTGATTGATTACTTTTACGATTTACAATTGCCCAAATCTGCACTTCTAGAGGTCAAAATTCTATTGACCACAAACAAGTTCCGTGAAAAGGGCAAATCAGTCACAAATTTAAACAAAATGACTTTTGGTTTCAAAGGTTGTCCTTTTTTCTATTTGTAACTACCTATTTGAATGGTAACTAACCCCAAATTCCCTCTCTATTTCTCCCCTCTTAAATTCCCTCCCACCCCATTTCCATTTCCAATTCCTCTCCTCTGTCCACTTTTGAAAAAAAAAAAAAAAAAAAAAAACCCATCAGAAATGGAGCCTAATAACACCCCAAAAATCTCTCTCCTCATCCCCTTACTCTCCCTCCTCCTCCTCAACTCCATCTCTCCTTCTCTCTCCCACCTCCCCCTCGCCCCGGAAATCTCTCCCGCCCCCCAACCCTCAACCTCCGACGAAGAAAACCCCTTCCTAGAAAACATATGCAAGTCAACCGACTACCCCGACCTCTGCCTAGACACAATCTCCCCCCTCCTAAAGGGCAAAACCGACATTATCTCTGTCCTAGACGCAGCCATGAACGCAGGCCTAGAGACCACAAACGCAGCCATCCTACTCGCTAAAAAACTCTCCACAATGCCCGGAACCTCCCCTGGCATGGTCTCAATCCTATCCGATTGTAAAAATAGTTACGAAGACGCAAAGGAGAATTTTGAAAAGGCGATCGGAGGGCTACCGGTTGGCGATATAGGGTTGATGAACTCTATGCTTAGCGCAGTTATAACGGACGTTTCGGATTGTGAGGATGGGTATTCTGGGAATGTTTCTCCATTATCACCTTATTCTGAGAAGATTGTGAATATGACTAGCAATTGTCTTGCTATTGTTTCATTGATCCCTGAGCATATGAAATATGTTACTTTAGGTTAGAAAAATTTGCACATAAATATGTATATGTGTGTGTGTGTGTGTTTTCTTTCTCTTTTCTAATTATGAAAAGAGTTTTAAGATTTGTAGAACAAGAGGGAGGTTTGCATTCATGTTTATGTGTGAAATCTCTATAGGTATCTGTATATCAAAATTGAGTAATAAATTAATTTATAAGTTGTTATCTCAGTATACTAATGTGTAATCTATATAAAAAAAAGTTTATTATTGAATTTTTTGAAGCAATAATGTGTAATACTAATATTTTATTTTTATTTTTTTGAACGAGGTAATACTAATATTTATTAATTCAGCATAATGTGTAATACAAATTTTTATCATCTAAATTTATTCTTAATTTTCATTACTTATTTTTATTCAAAAAGAAAAAACTTTCATGATATATTTTTAATATATTTTTTATTTCATTTTATTTATTTGATTCTTTATTTATTTATATTTTTATTGTTATTATTTTTACTTATTTTTTTACCATCACTCCACTTTATCAATTTTCGCTCATCTCTTTATTCGTTTATGAGTTTATACGGCAATTCATGATAGGCAACTATAAATAATTTAAAGATCCTTCTCCTTGCCACCTTCCTTATGGCGTGGACATCGTCAAAAAAAAAAAAAAAAAAACCACTTTGTTGTCAGAGTTGTGTGTATTATAAGCAACGAGATGCAAACTTGTGAATTAACGCGTTGCTCTACTTGTCAAGTGTTAAAAACTTGGACGGAAGAGGCACCAGTTTAAGGTTTTTACTTGCTTTATTCCTTAAATGGCAAATGATAAATAGTGTTTTGGACATTCTTGTCCTCATAAAGTTCATATATTACAAAAAGCCCATCACTTACTCATCTACTTTTCACCCACTTGCTTTATGAATTGACAATTATATCCTCCACCCACTACTATTCTTGACTCAATTTTGCCTTGATTCCTTAATATGCGTGCAAAGTCAAACTAAGAACCTTAAACTGGGACGGAGGGAGTATATGTTTTCGATGAACTAAGATGAATTCATGTTATAAACTATTCCGTACAATAATTTTCGTTTTTTTCAAGATTATCCCAACTTCTTTCACCATAACATGGGAGTCCGAAGACCTTTTATAAGCCCTTTTTCTATTAAAATTCGAATAATTTAACAGACTGGGATGAATTTTTGAAGGCTAGCATGTTTTTAAGTCAGTGTAGCCTATTTTGGAATAATTTTAGCATTGTTTTTTGAGAAAATTTTGGGGGAAATTAGTTTCTCTATAAGTTATAAAAAGTCCTGTTTTTATAGGGGTTAAAGTTTAGGATTTAAGGTTTAGGGTTTAGAATTTAGGGTGTAGGGTTTTAGAATTAAAGGTTAAAAAGTGGACTTTTTATAACTTATGGAGGAACTAGTTTCTCCCAAAACCAACTCTTGTTTTTTTATAAGCCTCTTTATTCATCGACAAATTTTGATTTCATTAATTTATTTCTTAAAAAAAATCTTAAGATACTAGTTTCTGACAAGATAATAACTGGAATATATGTTTGATCAGATAATCGTGGTTATATGGACATTTTTTATGCAACATATTTTCTAGGAAGTATAGACAGAGTTTTTTTTTTTGTTTTTAAATATAGAAAGTAGTTGATAAAATTACAAGTGGAGTTCATATGATGACTTTCATTTTAAGAGAGGGTATCAAATTTCTGATTGGGAGCGCATTTCATCTTTATCTTTTATTGTATTGTTCCTCGATTATTTTTTTCTTAATTTTTTCTTTATTATCTAGGAAATAACATTGTGCATGTTCTATATGCCTAATTTATACTAATAGAACATAATACCCCCTCCGTCCCCAAAATGATCTTCTTATTTGCCACTTTTTATTGTCCTAAAAAGTTCTTCCAATTTCTACAATTTAGGGTTAAAAGTGTATAAATAAAACATGACTAGTGCCGCAAGTGTTCATATCCTTAAAAAGTTTGAATAGTCAAATGTGAAGATCGTTTTGGGTATAGTTTTTTAGTATTTGAAACTTTGTATTTGATTAAAATTACTTATTAGATAGGCTATTGTTCTTTGTTTCATTTTTTTTTTTTTTTTCCAATTTTTGATGAGTGAAACAATCACCCCACCCAATATTCAACCAAGTTCTTTACAAAAAGACACTTAGATCCATCTCCAACGGTACTCTAAAACTCCAAATATAGAGTATTGTTTTACTCCAATGAAACTCTAAACATTGCTCTATTAATAGAGCAACACTATCACTTGCTTCAAATTTGGTGCAAGGGATAGTGCTGCGCTATCCCATTTTTCTTCTTCTTTTTCTTTTTAAATGTGCGTTTTTTGTTTTTCTTTTTGATATATATGAAAATATTTTACAATATAAAATTATATAACCTACTATTATTTATATATGTGAAACAATAATGAATATTGTCATTATATTCTTATTTAGTATAAGATTTGAAGCAAACTGTTGAAAATATTTGGTGTAAAAATTGCACTATTATAAAAAAATAGTGCAATCTTTACAAAAAGACACTTACAGCTTAAAATAAAACAAAAATATTTGATTTTCTTAAGACAAATTCTTATATACAACGGGTGTACAGCCATGCGACGGGCCGCTCCATGGCCCGCCCCGCCCCGACCGACCCGCCAACCAGCCCTCAACCAGCCCAGAGCGACACGTGGCGCGCTGTGAGCCACTCGCTGGTTCACCCAGCCGCGCGCTGTCACGTGTCGCCTTTAAAAAAAACCCATTAACTTTAAAATGCTATATCTTGAGATTTATAACTCAGAAAAAAAATTAAAAATACCGTTGTGTTCGTCTTGACCAGAGGAATAAAACTACATAGGTCATGATATGGTTTGATTTTTTTTTTTAAAAAAAAACATTTTTTTGCACACAAAAAGTTTGAGTTGCTTGTCAGCTGAGATGTAACACTCTGTTCTAATAAAAGTAACAGTTTCATATTCAAAAAGTAACACTTTTTACAGTCAAATGTAATAGCAATTTTTTTAAAAAAATGGGTTTTGCATTTCAATTGTTACTTTCTCAATAAAAAATTGTTACCTTTCATATATAATGTTACATTTAAGAATATAAAATGTTACAATTGAGGAAAAAAAATGTTACATTCATTTTTTATAAAATGTAACATTAGTTTAGTTGTCAATCCGTTACATTTGAAAAAAAAAAGTGTTACATTAATTTAGTTGTCAATCTTTTATGTTATCTTTAATCTATTGCAGCAAAATTGTGGTACATTTTTTTTTAAAAAAAAGTGTTACATTTGAAAGAAAAAAGTGTTACATTTCGTTATAACAAGTGTTACTTTTGTTGGGAGGAAAAAAAGTTTTGATTGACAAAAAAAAAAAAAAAAAAAAAAATAATATAGGCTGACCTGGCACCGCCGCACAGCGTGCGACGGTTGCACAGGAGAGTGCCTCTTTTCTTAATCATATTTATTAGTTATTCATAAAACCTTGTTCAGTTTGATTAAATCATTTGAGTAGAGAAAAATGTTGCTCTTTCTAGTTCAATTTAAAATAAATACATACTCATTTTGACACTTGAAAAGTTATTTTTATGGATCAATATGAACTTGTCAAATATTTAAGCTAATCTTTTTAGGGGAACAAAAATTGTGACTAAATTCCAATCCCTTCACTCCACTAGAAAATACAACACTCAAAACAAGACTTGGATGCTGCAAAATATACATACACAATTTATTACTTATGCTCATAATAATGTGCCAAATACGTGCTCTATACAAATACCTCCCACAAGCCCAAAGCATCATATAGCATTGCTTAATTTACTACCTTCTTGTTGCAGATCAACAATAATATTGTGGTCAATAAGTCAAAGCATAACTAATAATTATATTACAAATTATACTTCGAAAATCCTGAAATCTAGCCCGTCGATTCCTTGATCATCAAAATATTTAATATTTTTACGACTCATCCATGAACACCGCTCCGTGCCCGCTAGCTTTCATGAACTTCTTCAACAAAAGTACAACAATGGCAATGGTGAGTCCAACAGCTGCCCACGTGAAAAGACGATCATCACCTTGTTTCTGAACCCTCTTAACTTCTTGCTTCTGCGAAACATGTTGCTGGCTCGGGTTTTGAACATGAATTTGTCTTGAAATTGTCAAGACTTCTGGATTCGCGTTTTGAATCAGAGGAGCTTCGTTTTGTTCTTCAACTATCCTATCGAGTGCTTCAGTGGGAGGATTCTGTGGGCCCACAGCCTCGGTAATCTCTTCTGCAACATTTTGAGGAGGTGGCGGGGTTTCAGCTGACTCCTCATCGGCTGGCTGTTCTTCAGAAGGTGGTGGAGTGCTAAGTTGAGGGGCTTGGGGTGCCTTGCTCATCATGTATTCGTGAATCTACATCGTGAAGGTATCAAAATCACGTTCAGGGCTATATGTACATGTATGTGTAAGTGTGTGTGTGTGTGTGTTTGTATGTGTAATGTTTCTGGGTGTGTGCGCGTGCGTGTGCGTGTTTGGAATAAATCTTGCGATAACCAAGCTTATATCAGTTGAGCCGACACTGAACTTGGTTGTATATGTTAAGCCTGAAATCATGTTCGAGCTCGACACAAACCTTAACATAACTCGAGTTTGATACAAGTCGAGCTCAAGCCGGCTCAGTATCATAAACATCATTATTTATTCAAATCTAGAATGTAATAAGTAGAAGTAAAAGTAGCAGTCGAAAAAAATATACCTCATCCATAAGCTTCTGACGGTCCGGAGTCCCATACTTTGGAGCAGCTTCTCGAGATTTCACTGCAAGAAGACGCCTCTCTTCTTTCTTGAAGTCTAACGATCCCAAAGCACCATTTGGATTGGTGGGCATAAATGCAATTAGTGCTACTAAAGCGGTCCGAACTGCCAAGTTATACACATCATGTCATTACGCCATCACAATTAAATGTTCACAAAACTAAATTGTCCCAAAAGCAAAAAATTACCACTCCATGATGGCTGCCAGTGCTCAGGATGATGGTTTGATATGCTTAAGCATATCTTAGTTTGAGTCTCAAAACGTCCATTTGGCTGAAAACAAGATTCAAAAATTAAATAAACCATGATCAAAAAGTAGGTAGAAACTTGATGTGGTTGTACAAAGCCCTTAGCAGTTCATACAAAAAAAGGGTTCAAAAGGGAAAGAATACCGTCAATAGCATAAATGAAGGAGGCTTGAACGGGTACTCTGCAGGCAATTGAATCCTGCCATGATAAATACCCCCTTCAAATTCAGTGTCTTGTGGACCCCTGATTGCAAATTGCCACTCAAATATATTCTCCTGGCAGCACAAAGTAACAATCAAACTTGTGAGATAATTTTGCAAGTAAAATCAACAGCCAACTGAGCCTTTATCAAACAGCATCAGAAGAAAAATTTTGTGCGGTTTTTCACAACTTAAATACCAAACGTGGAGAGAGGGGGAGGGGGAGGGAGAGAAGAGAGAGAGAGAGAGAGACCACGACATAGGAGAACAAGAGTGATGGTCAACAACAATACTGTATTATCTGAAGGGAGTTTAAAAGTAGAACAATCTACAAGAGGAACACTGATAAGATTCTAATTAATTACTAGCCAACAGAAATTTATAGCACCAATAAAATGAAGAGTGACAAGCTTAATTTGCTCCATTTATTCACATTCATCTACATTGATTTAGATTTTAAGGAAAAAATAAAATCCAGAAAGAGTACCAGGAAATGTGAAGTACGCAGTCCATCCGTCCAAATAACAGGAAAACTATATTTAAAAAGAAAAAAAAAATTGGTCCCATTTGACAAGTTAATCTTTTTAAGATTGAAGCTTTACTTTAATGTAAGTTGTACTCGTGAAAAAAAAAAAAAAAACAACTCAATAAATATGACCATTGTTTTGGGAAAAACAAAAAACGGAAGAGGAACAAGTCTTTTTAGTATGCGTCTTACTACAGATACAGAGAGTAAAAGGATAATAAGCAATACTCCCTCTGTCCCGAAATAAATGTCCTATTTTCCATTTTGGTTTGTCCCAAAATAATGTCGCATTACTAAAAATAGGATATGAATTATGGCGATCTTCCTATACTACCCATGTTAATAGAAACAACCAATGCAATGTCATGAAAAGTACTACTCCACCTACCAATCAAGGAAGCATAATTAAAAGCTTAAAAACACTGACTTTTCAACTATGACATTTATTTCGGGACAGAGGGAGTAATTAATTAAATGCAAATAGTAGCTTAAATTTGTTCAAGAGCTTTTATTAGTTCAAAGTAAACACTGCAAGGGCATTTAAGGCACACTTTAAGTGCCTTGCTTTTTAAGAACTTTTACAAATCCAATGCAAAGAGATTCTACGAAACGAAATACTCTGTGAGGATTGAGGGAACATGTTAGCAGGAACATTGAGTGTTAGGAAAAAAAATATGCATGGTTTCTTAGAGCAGGGGCGGAGCCATGCCCATGGAAAAGGGGGCAATTGCTCCCCCCCCCCCTCCCAAATTGACTTTTCAAATTTTACTAAATTAGTACTAGTAAATTTTCAATTTTTTATTTTTACTATGGAAAATTGTATTTTGCCCCCCCCCCCCCTCTCTTCAACCAAGAAAAAATTAACACTATATCATATTTTTGCCCCCTATTTTAGGTATTACATTACAATATTCTAAAATAAAAGTAATCTTGCCCCGTTCAAAAAAAATCCTGGCTCCGCTACTGTCTTAGAGCTTACAGCTAACTTGCACGGTAAGGCTATTCTTCATGTATCAAGTTGTAAGAACTTCTGCATTGTAATTGAAGAGCACACTTTCTGCTTCAACATGCTCAATTAAAGCTCATTAACAATTGTGAAACAAATGAATCAAAACAAGGATGCTGAAGCAGAAAGTGCGCTCTAAGGCAACCTGTTCTTTGGTCACCTCGACTTAATCTACTTTTTTGGGTCAGTTTACGGGATACACGTCCCCCTTCAACCACACCCACCACAAATGCCCCCCCCCCACCCCACCCCCAAAAAAAAAAAAAAAACCCACCGGGCACACACATACAAGGGTCGTTCTCTCCAGTAGGATTCTTCCTATGCATTCAAGGATTATTTCACAAGTGCTGGCCTCAATTCACAAGCCTAGATGGATAGCTGCTTATCATTTGGAGTCATCTACGGTTGCCCTAAATCAATTCCTCCAATTACAAAACAATAATCCAAAATATGAATGAAATTACTTATAAGTCACAACACAATCAACAAACCAACCAAAGTAAAGAACAATCCATCAATTTAACATCATGGCTTTGTCCGAACCCTAATTGTCAAAAAAATTGCATAAAAATATTACCCAGCATAATAAATTTCAATAATCAATACCCAAGTCATCGAATTTCAAATAAACGAGATAAAATACTTAAATGGGTGAACCTAAACGAGCACAGATACCCCCCCCCCCCCAAAAAAAAAAGATCGAAATTATATTTTTTTTTATCAAAATTGCAGAAAAGTGCAAACAAATTAGGGAAAATTGATTGAGAAACCTCAAGGGGTAGGCTCATGAAATCATCAGAAGGGTTGGATTGCATCTCTTTGACCTCCTGCAGAATCCTCTTCACAGCTGGGTTCTTCATATTATATTTGTCCCCCATTGTTACGAAAAAGCGTTCTAACTACAGATCTGAGATCGCCTGAATGATTTCCACCACCCAACCTTCGAAATTTGTTGAAGAAATCACGAGAAAAAAATGCAATTTCTGGAGAGACGATGATTTATATGAGATCTAGAGAGAGAAAGAGAACGGATTTGGGGACTGTGTTTAAAGAGGGAGTGGAGGATGGAAGGAGGAAGACTCGTTCCGTTGACGGTAAAAAAATCAGCTCAAGAGTCAATACTGTTGGATACACGTCGATTTGCTTAAGTGGCGGCTCATTATTGGTCTAATTTTGTTTTTTTTTACTTCTAAGCACACTCCAAAATACTTCATCTTATCCTATTAAACATTTCATTAATTTTCCTTCAAAAAAAAAAACAAAACATTTCATTAATTTCCGAGGGGATAACGCCACTACAACATTTACTTATCAACTACGATTTTTGTAAATTGACATAACTATCCTTCCATATTTTAAGGAGATAATGAAATACTTTAGAGTTATATTGTATACACTACTAGTACTCGTGCCCGTGCCGATGGCACGGTGACAGTACACTACATATAATTAATGAACAATCATTACAAAACCACTATGTAGCAAAAATCTCGAGATAAATCAGTCGACTATATCACTACTAAAAGGGTTAAAGTTACCGCCATCGACGTCTGTAAAAATGATCACGATGCTGGAGTTGAGTAGTTCTGTTTCTCCACCTCATCAAGCTAAGGCCGCTTCAACAGCAAGCCAAAAGTGCAAGGATACATGAAGCTCTGTGCGGCTCCCTGATCTCAGCAACTCATTTAACCTGTGCTCTTTCCCTTGCACCATTGTAGTTACACCGAAAATTCTCAGGTCCACATTTGCCCTTCATACACCGTACTTGATACCTTTTTCAAATACTTTACTGATTGGTTTTCCACCAGTACCTTAAGTTTGTTGTTATAGTCTTTCCACTAATGAAGAATTCTTGCTACATCATCATACCCTTCGTCCTCTTCCTGGAGTAATCCAAAAATAAAAAACTTAGTTCAAAGATTAAGTTATTTATGTCAAACAACAACAAACATCGACATGTCTTTCATTGTCAATAAACTCAAATAGTCAAGTTAACCAAGTAAATATAGTACTACCTGTGTTCCAACATTTACCAAATTGCTATGGATCAAGAGCAAATATATACATTCATTTTGGGGGAAGGAGTACTAATTAAACAGAATTGCAACAAACAAATAAAATTCATTAGCAGGAAATAACATTCCAAACATATTAAGCAAATATTAACCTGCCTACTTGAATGTATAGAGAAAACCACTTGAAACCTTCTCTGTTGCCCCTGCATAAATTGCATACTATCAATATATGTCTAAGAATATTGACAACACTCGCAACAAAAAGAAAGCTTTTAACTTGAATACTACTGTAAGTCAACTTTTGTTATGTATTAGTACAAAACCGAAAACAATATGGGGTTAGTTCTTTTATTTACTAAAACAACAAAATGGTATAGTAGCAAATTAAAACAAATAATTGATAACTTAGAATCATGGTGACAAAAAGGGAGTTTTTTGTTAGGTCATGAATCATTAAAAAACTTTCCAAAACATGGGAGTGGGATGGGGGGGGGGGGGGGTCAAGTTGACAGGTCTACCAACAGGTAGAGTGCATCTCATATTGTCTATATACTAAATAATAAATCTGTTAAAAGACGGAATAGTCACAACAGCAAGAATCCATCAAAAAACCAACTCACCCACCCAGCCAATGTTTTACCACCCAACTGCCTAGCTTTAACCATTAAAGAATTGATTAAAAATCCTTCTCATTATCTTCACAGTTTGCTCATCAATAAATAAGAATCGATTTAGTTCTCTAAATGTTTCCGATATAGAGAATACACATCAATAACAAAAAATGGACATTCATTTTAGAACGGAGGCATTATTATTTATCAGCTGTAGCATGAACAAAACAAACTTAAGTAAGAAACTAATCTCATTAGGAATTTAGGATAAATGAATCATTTTTCAAACAGAAAAAATGACAGGTTGTCTACAACCAAACATGGTCTGAAAAACAACCAAGGTACCTGGGGAAGGACGTCTAGCACACCCCGTGAACGCCGGTACACCCATCTCCAGCAGAGAGCTGCTAAAGACAGACAGAGAGAGGGGGGAGGAGAAATCAGCACCGCGGAACAGGTGATATGATAAAAACATAATCATAAGAAACATGCTGAAATTAAAAACAATAAAAACAATTACACCGACTAATTCAACAACAAAAAAAATGGTGAGAGCATGAACATTTCGATTAAGTGGGGTGTGGGGAATACCCTTTCTCCTCTAGGCTGTTTGCATCAATTCCTACTTTCACGGTCAACATAACCTACTGCGAGTAAATTGACATTTCCATCCACCTTGTTTGATAAATCTGTTCTGTTCTTAATTACCCATGCAGGCTAAGAGAGTGGGAAAACTAAATGAGAAACTCAGCTTTGCTTTTGCTGAAGAGAGGTCATATAAAACCATCATTTTGATGCTATAGCTTCTCACCTGTCATCAGCAAATATACCATGGAAAGATCAGCAAATATACCACAAAATAAACTCATATTGAACTGAAGCTATACTTGAGAGGGCACACATGAGAAAATCAAAGAAAGAAATCAAAACAACATTTGTTAATCAGAGAGCTTATGGAAAAGAATTTGGTTGGTAATTGACTCATTGTGATGTGCCACTTTGTTCTAAGCAGAGAGCTAGTGGCAGCATTATTTACGGCTACGTAATTGAAACTCAGCTCCAACAAACCTTCAAACAATGGCAGTACCATTTCTATTCTTCGATCTAATTAGGGAATAGAATAATTAAACATCAACGGCAATAATCAAGCTTGGAAGTGGCAGAGAGAATGCGATTGCGAAATTGACAGGGGTAATTTCAGAAACCGCTTAATTGACAACCATCGACTAAAAACTCATATAGAAAGCACAATACAGTAGGTAAAAACAGTCTAATGTGTACAGCCAGACCCTTGCAGCAACCAAAATACTTCCCAGTTCAAGTCAGAAGCAACCTTGGGTTAAAGAGGGTTAGCAAATTAATTGTGCAGAAAATCACCTCAAGCCAAATGTGTCGTTGGGTGCTACGTTGTCGGAGCTCCACCACTCTCCTGCGCCGGTTTGCCCTTTGCAATTGTTTGAATCTCCATCGGCCGCACTCCCTTTCGGAGCTCCACCACTCGCCGATATGGGCTACCCAGCCGCTCAGTCTCTCAACGTACAGTTGTCTTCTCCGTACTTCTCTGTCGCTGCTCGACTGCTATGAAAGAACAAAGAGATGGCGATTGAGAGATTGAGGGAACGAAGATGAGATTTGAGAAACCGCCTCATCACAGCCATATGATCTAAGTCCTAAAAATCAATCTAACGGTTAGGGTTGAAATGGAAAAATAATTGTTTAACCACAGCCATTAGATTAGGTGGTTTATGGGTGAATCTCAGCCCTCCTTTGTCTTAAGTCAATTGGTAGTTTTTTTGAGCTGTATTATAATATAGAGATACATTTTGCCTATCCACTACATTTGCAAAATAAAAAAGTTAATTAATTATGACATTGACACAAATTTCAATTAAAATACTTACTTTATTTTGTAATGAAAGAAATATCTAGAATAATCATAACTATTTTTATTAAATTTTAACATGTCTTTAATTTAAGTTATACATATATTTTTCATCTTTGCACATTATATTTTAAAATAACCAAATCATACTACGATCCATTACAATGCATTATATTTTACACATACTTGAAATTGTTTTTACATAATACTAAAAATAATTATATAATAAAACATATATTATTTAATTATATTATTATATATTAAAAAAATCATTAATAAATTTCCAGAACAACGTTATAATTTCATTATTTAATTTATGGTCCATTTTTTTAACACCGCCTTTTTTTTTAATTCGTTTATCAACAAAATAAAAGAAGATTGAGTTTCATTGGTAATTAATGAGAATATACAAAAATCAATAATGAATGATAACTATGTTGCTGATTTTTAAAAATAATGTTGCTAATTAATTTAAGTAAGGAAGTGTTTAAGTTAGAAACTTGGTTTAATATATAAAGAAGGAAAGTAATTAAGGGGGTAATTGTGTCAACACAATTGTTAATTCCTCTAAAATTAAGGACATGTAGTGGATGATTATAAAATGTAATGGCTATAGCCACTCCCGTTATTTTATTGGTAAACTTCATTTTCTTTCTTTAACATTTTCTTCTACTTCAACCCCATCCATTAACATTTTTCCCTTAATGCCCATCCCCTCCCAATCCATCACCATTCATATTGCATTTATCTTGGCCTCCAAACAAATGTTCCACCAGCAATGAATGTTTTTTTTTTTTTTTTTAATAATGGGATGTGGTTGACTGAACACCATAAAAAATAGAGTGTGTTTTGGGGGAAACTAGTTCCTCCATAAGTTATAAAAAGTCTTGTTTTTTTACCCTTATACCCTAAACATGAAACCCTAAAACCTAAACCTGAAACCCAAACCCTAAACCTTAAACCCTATAAAAACATAACTTTTTATAACTTATGAAGGAACTAGTTTCCCTCAATATTTTCTCTAAAAAATGTACTTTTACTTGTGGCCGAAAACTATGAGATGCATTCTTTCACTAGTGTAGATGTGTTGTGTCATTTCACTGATAAGTAGAACACTAGCTTAAAATCTAGGTGGATGAGATTCGAACAGGGGCGAGGGACAATCGAGAGATATGGCGGGGAAAAGGAGAGGCGGCATAGTGGAGGTAGAGGGTTATGGAAGATGGAAAGAGGGAGAAGAATGAGGGGTTGCCATGAAATAGGGAGGTTGAAAAATAAATTGGCCTATAAAAATAATGTACTCCTTATGTTTAAAAAAAAAAAAAAAACGATCTTTCTCATTTCTATGGACACTATGAAAAATTAACTTTTAGTAGTAATATTTCATAAATCTCTTTGTTATCTGCTTTCAAATGTTAGTTTTGCAAGTATAAAATATTTTAAAAAAATATATAGTTTTGTATGACAAGAAAATCTAAGTGAATAGTATTATAAAATTTTCATTTTAGGTAGGTAGACTTATCAATGGACGTCTAATCTAATGTGGAGTTTGTGCACATTAATACAGAGGAAAGGTGTTTGGGGATGCATCAAACGAGCCCAGTATTTTCAATGGACATTATTTTTTTGCATTATAACATGTAAATGCCACTATTCACCACTCCAATAATCACTATATCTCCCCCTGCTTTTTGGCCATAATCGATTTTGGAAATATATCAAAAATTATATTTTTTATTTTCCATAAACAACCCTTGATTTTACTGTTCAGTATTTTTCCAGACTGCTCTACTTCGACTGTGGAAGTAAGTATCTTGAACCTTTATTTGAATATTAGCCTACGTTTGCTTTGCACTGTCAAGAAAAACATTGTTTACTTCGAAAACTAATCTTCGTTTACATTTATGATCATATGTCATGGTTGTTTTACTTGTGATTGAGCTGTTGAATGTTTAGGAAAAGGTTGATTGTGTATCTATGCAATGTATTAATAAAATGAGAGTCCTATAGTTAATGCACTCCAACTGTTTGTTGTTTTGCCTTACTCGAATTCAGTTGATGATTCCTCCAAATGCTTGATTTTTTGCACAATAAACTGCATATCGTTCGACATTACATATGATTACTCATTTCGCAGTACAGTTTCTGTATGAGAATCCGTCCAACTGCGATGTAGGATTGACATTTTCTAATGTGCCTATTGTGAAAGAAAACATCTAACTTTTAATTTTACAAAGTTCTGTAAGCTTCTGTTAGAGTTGGCTCAAGTTCTAGAATAATCTAGGATTCATTATCGTTTTGGACATTCATCATTATCCACATGGTGAATGTATGATGACTTTGGAGTTTCCAAAGAAGCTTTTGGTCTTTCATCTCTCTCTCTTTGATACATCCTTATCCTTGGATGGTTTGTGCCTATAAATAGGTTTTGGTAGGATGCTTTCTAGCATTCAAGTTGTGAGAAATCATTTGGGTGTTAAAACACATTGTGAGAGAGAGAGAGAGAGAGAGACATTCGTAGTGAGAGATCACTTTGTAAACAATTTGTAATCACCTTATAGTGATTTTGGTTGCCACCCGTGGACGTAGGATGATTTCTCCGAACCACGTAAATTCTCGTGTCTCATTTGTTACTTTGTTCGTGTGGGTGTGTGGAAGTGCAAGATCCGTTCCGCATTTGGTTTCAACAGCTTCTACGCTATAGTCGATTTTTTTTTTTGGGTTGGGGGGGGGGGATTTAGAAAAATAAGAGTAAAAAGAAATAAGTATGTTAATAGCATTTTGTTTTAAAAATGGCTGGTCATGACATCTCTTGGAAGGATGGAGTCACTGGTTGCATGTTTAACTCCAGAATCAATATACAAACTAACGGGGTTCAGAACCTACTCCATATCCATCCTCTTGTGTGCTGCAGATAAAATTAACTTGCCTAAGATTTTGATCAGTAAGACGCTATAGCTCTGTTTGAAATGAAATCGAGTCAAACTATATTTTAGTAAATCAGACCCAAGAGATAGCAGATAATAATGAACGCAAATCAACAAGTAAGAACACATATTTTACGTGGTTCACCAACAACCTATTGGCTACGTCTACGGGCAAAGGGAAACATATATTATTATAGCGGAGAAACAATTACAAGAAGATGATCACACTAATCTATGTTTGCATAAACTTTGATCACAAAGTTCCTAGCTATGCAAAACCCTAGATCTAGAATTATTGATCTCTCTCTCTCTCTCTCTGTCTTTGATCTCACAGAGACTACTAATTTACAACTAGTATTTATAGGCTAGAGACGTAAACCAGAAGACAGAAGGAGTCCTAAATTAAATCCCAAAAGGACTTAATTTACTTTCCTTTTTCTTCTCAAATTTGACTTATTCAAAGTCATTATTCTCTAACAATCTCCACCTTGACTTTGAATCTCCCCTAATAATCCAGATGCACGAACTGCTGACATAGACTCCACCTTGAGCCACATCCCTCGTGCCAGAAACATATTTTTCCACCTTTGCCTCAGTCTGTCTTTCGTCAAAGACACTAGATTTGTCCTCTGGACAACCAGATTTTTCGCGCGCCATGTATCTTCTAGACACCCAGAATTTGCCTCACCAGACAAACAACTTTGTCCTCTGGACAATCAGATATTTTTCATGCACGTAACCTACGAACACCCAGACGTGCACCTACGGGCACTCAGAATCTCCCCAACGGGCGACTAACAGTCATTCATATGTGGCTCATCTAGTCAACATTGGATCTTGCCAACCATGAACGATAAAACTGGTGTGTGTTGATATTCTAGCGGTGGCTTGCCCAGTTCACTCCCGCCTAGAGTAAAACGCTGCTCCACCTTCTTGTCAATACCCTCACCCATCTTAGAACCTTGGAGGATATACAAGGAACCTTTTCTCTCGCCCTTCAGAATCACATCTGAACCTTTGTAGACATCCAGAACTCCACCTTCACCTTTGAAACTGTATCCCTTCTTGTCCAACCGACTGAGCGATATCAGATTCTTTGCTACTTGTGGAACATGTCTCACCTTGTTCAATGTGAGAAATTTATCACCAAAAGTTCTCACCTTTACGGAGCCCATGCCAACTACCTCGCAGACAGATCCATTAGCCATATAAATACGGTCTCCATCCTTCTGCTCGTATGTTGTAAACTGCTCCTTGCGGGAACACATGTGATAAGAAACACCCGAATCTAGAACCCATGCAATTTCCTCCACGCTTCTTCTTCAGGCACTAGGGAATAATCACAATCCTCATCCAGATTGTCACTGCTCGCCATCGCTGCAGCCGACTCAGAATTCTTCAGATGCGGAGGCAGATGGACAACTCTGAAATCTAACCAGATTATTGCCTCGGGCAATACAGATTTTGATCACTAGAATAGACTACACCAGATGTTAGATCTTCAGATTATACCAGATAGCTAAATTTTGATCACAAAACCCTAGCTTCAGATCTCCGTCTTCAGATGCAGATACCGGACACTAGAACGTTCCAGATGCGTTCTTGGATCACCAACGAACACCAGATGAACTTCCAGTTTCAGATCTACCAGATTTGCTATTGCTAGCACAGATGAGCAATCACTGACTGCTCTCAGATTTATTGATTCTCGATCCTCTACAGTGAAGAGTTTCAGAATAACCAGGAAAATCTCAAACTCAAATATTTCAGAGGCAACAGAATACAATACCAGATGTGTCCAACCTAGACACCCAGATTTATGCACGGACCCTGCACGCAGACTGCACGTGCGATGCACGAAAACTGCACCCGGACTGCACGTGCACTGCACGTTTTATGCACGCAATCTGTACGTTTTATGCACGCGATCTGCACGTCCAATGCACAATCTTCTACCATAAAATAAATTTGTTCTTCCCGTCAGACCTGTCAATCTTTTGGTCCATCCCGGAATCTACCACTTCTTCTACAGCGGAATGCCCTGATCTTTCTCTCCTAACCAGGCTCTGGTGCCACTTGTTAGTAAATCAGACCCAAGAGATAGGAGATAATAATGAACGCAAATCAACAAGTAAGAACACATATTTTACATAGTTCACCAACAACCTATTAGTTACGTCCACGGGCAAAGGGAAACAGATATTATATGGAGGAGAAACAATTACAAGAAGATGATCACACTAATCTATGTTTGCATAAACTTTGATCACAAAGTTCCTAGCTATGCAAAACCCTAGATCTAGAATTATTGATCTCTTTCTCTCTCTGTATTTGATCTCGCAGAGACTACTAATTTACAACTAGTATTTATAGGCTAGAGACCTAAACAAGAAGACAGAAGGACTAGTATTTATAGGCTAGAGACCTAAACAAGAAGACAGAAGGAGTCCTAAATTAAATCCCAAAAAAACTTAATATACTTTCCTTTTTCTTCTCAAATTTGACTTATTCAAAGTCATTATTCTCTAACACTATATATATAGTTCAGGCATGAATGATCTACTAGTATTTGATAGAAATCACTGCATCTTGCTGGGAATATATTGTACATCCAATGGCCACATAGAATGCAACAATTGTGGTTGATAAAAGGAAAATAAAGACTAGTACATTGCACTCCCTCCGTCTCAACCTAAGGTTCTTAGTTTGATTTGGCACGGGGATTAAGAAAAAGTAAATATTGTGAGTATGAAAAGTAAAGTAGGAGAGAAGAAGTAGATAGGTAGTTTTTGTTGTGAGAATGACGAGTTCCATTGTCCATTTTAAGTAATAAAACAACTAAGAACCTTATGCTGGGACAAACCAAAAAGGAAAGTAGTAACCTTAAGCTGGGATGAAAGGAGTATTTTATATGAACTTGCAAATTAATATGTGACTTTTCTGAGTTGGCATAGACTTGTATGAGTTGATTATTAATCATTTATATAATATTGTGTGGTAGCCAAACATGTTTTGAAATCACTTTTGGCATAAACACACTTTTGAGAATTGTAAGCCAAACAGAAAATTGAGATTTGAACGATCACTTTTACTAGAATCAATTATGAAGAGCCACTTTTGAATAATCTGAAGCAATGCCAAACCCACCCGGAGTATTATTTTTGCCATGAAATCTTACATCATATGTTCTGTTGCCTTCAATGCTTTCACGAAAGCCAAATCATGTAATCAACCAAAGCACCTTTTTGTTTCAGGTAATTGGAACTAATCAATTGTCTTTCTTTATCAAATTCATCTGTCTCTATTTGGAGACATGTTTCTTTTTATAATTGCATAATCTCGTTTTCGTTATCCGTGATTTAGACAAATTTCTTAGTTTCTATCGAGTTTTTGTTTTTGTTGAGGTATTACATTTATGGTTGGCTAGAAGAACACAAGAAAAGAGAAATAGAATTTGATATTCTCTACCAATGAGTGTTTATGTTGGAATAGAGACCAACAGGGAACTAGCGATCGGAGCAAAAGGAAAGAAATCCGTCGGAGGGACTGACCTTCTGGGCGGCCGCCCAGGGTGATGGTGGGCGACCGCCCACTCCATCAGTTGGAACCATCAGCCGGAACACAATTGTGGGCGGCCGCCCATAGGCAAAGTGGGCGACCGCCCAGGTGTCGGGACAGGTCGAGGCTAAATCGGTTTTTGGGCCAGATTTCGGGTTTCTTTGTCCGTCTAGGGTTAGGTTTTATTCTAGGATACCTATATAAGCAATGTTCCGCCCCCATACTCATTGTAACTCCATATTTACATATTATAGTGCAGGATCCTGGCTTGGTAGTGCCCCCAGACGTAGTCAAACATATTGACGAACTGGGTAAACAATTTCTTGTGTTTGTTTTGTTCTTTTGCTTTGGGTTTCTTATTTCTTGTGCTTGTTTGTGGTGCCGGGTTGTTCTTGCGATTTGCTTGGGTGTTGGGTTGGAAAGGGCTAATTCCACAACAACTGGTATCAAGAGCTTTGGTTGGACGATCAAAGGGGTTTATCAAGCAATCAAGAATGGGCAAGGATAAACAAGCGGTTGAGAAATTTGATGGTTCTGACTATGGGTTTTGGAGGATGCAAATAGAGGATCTCTTGTATAATAAGGATCTCTATCAGCCTCTAACAGGAGTCAAACCGGAAAAAGAAAAGCAAGAAGACTGTGATCTCATGGATCGGAAAGCCTTAGGGGTGGTTCGATCTACATTGTCGAAGTGGATCGCGAAGACTACCAGGAAGGCGAAAACCACCAAGGAGCTATTGGATTATCTTACTGAGAGATTTGAAACTCCATCTGCTGCAAATAAGGTTGATTTGATACGCAAGATGGGTAGTCTCAAGATGCAAGAGGGAGGATCCATAGCTAAACACATCGATGAGTTTATGGATATTATAGACTCATTGACTGCGTTGGAGATTACTTTCGGTGACGAGGTTCATGCGTGTTTATTGCTAGCGTCCTTACCAGGAAGTTGGAGCGGAATGGTGACAGCGTTAAATGCTTCAGCGGGTAAGAACAAATTGAAGTATGATGATGTTAAGGACTTCCTCTTGGGCGAGGAAAATCGCATAAAGAAGTTGGGGACACCGTCTACTTCGGAATCGGTCTTGGCTACAACTAGTAGGGGAAGACCGGGTTCTAGCAATAAAGGGAGAACATGGTCAAGGGAAAGTGTAATCGGGGGTGGGGATCAGTATGAGGAGAACAAAGAAAGACCAAGGGTTGCAAGAGTATCGGTAGAGTGCTATCATTGTAAGGAGTTAGGACACTACAAGAGGGATTGTCCCATGCGAGGGGATAAATCGGCGAATGTGATAATCAAAGGTGACGATGTACTGATTCTGAGTATTAGTAATGCGCTAGAATCATGGGTGCTGGATTCGGGGGCATCATTCCACTCATGCGGGCATGCAGGAGCGATGGAAAATTACACTTCCGGTGATTTCGGAAAGGTCTATCTGGCGGATGGCGAGCCTTTGGAAATCAAGGGGAAGGGGGATGTCAGAATAGGAGCATCGGACGGGAACGTCTTACATCTACACGGGGTCAGACACATTCCGGGTTTGAAAAAGAACCTGATTTCAGTTGGGCAGCTGGGTGAAGAAGGTTACACGGTAACTTTTAGCTGCAGGAACTGGGTTATTACCAAGGAGGATTGTGAGATCGCTCGGGGTAATAGGGAAGGAAGATTGTATTTGACAAACACCAAGGATAGTATCGCGGTGGCGTCAGCCAAGGGTGATACGGATTTGTGGCACTGTCGATTGGGTCACATGGGTGAGAAGGGGGTATCCCCGGTAACTTCTCGGGGTGGTGTGTCATATTACATGACCTTCATTGATGATTTGACAAGGAAGGTCTGGGATTACTTCTTAAAAGGGAAAGATGAATCTTTCAGGATGTAAAAGAAGTGGAAGGCCTTGGTGGAGAATCGGATTGGACTCAAGGATAAATGCTTGAGGTCTGACAATGGTGGGGAGTATGAGCTCGGGGAGTTTAAGGAATACGGTGATGCGAGGGAGATTCGCATGGATATTCCAGACTCGGGTGGGAGCGGCACCGTTCATGATGACCAAGGTAAAGGGTCACTGAAGATGGACCAAATACTCCAGGACCGGATATTCCGCTACGCAGATCTAACGGTGAGTGTAGATCGGAGGCAAATGCTCCAGGTTTCTCAAGCAAGGTGAAGTTGAAGCTGGGTTTAGCTTCAACGGGGCTTGGAGAATAGAGGAGGAGGATGATGGCACTACCATGATCGAGGAGAGCACTAGGAAGGCACCAAGGATGAGTTGAAGAACGGATACGGGGCTTATATGCGGTTGATCTCTAGGTGGGAGATTGTTGGAATAGAGACCAACCGGGAACTAGCAATCGGAGCAAAAGGAAAGAAATCCGTCGGAGGGACAGACCTTCTGGGCAGCCGCCCAGGGTGATGGTGGGCGACCGCCCACTCCATCAGTTGGAACCATCAGCCGGAACACAATTGTGGGCGACCGCCCATAGGTAAAGTGGGCGACCGCCCAGGTGTCGGGACAGGTCGAGGCTGAATCGGTTTTTGGGCCAGATTTCGGGTTTCTTTGTCCGTCTAGTGTTAGGTTTTATTCTAGGATACCTATATAAGCAATGTTCCGCCCCCATACTCATTGTAACTCCATATTTACATATTATAGTGCAAGATCCTGGCTTGGTACCCCAGACGTAGTCAAACATATTGACGAACTGGGTAAACAATTTCTTGTGTTTCTTTTGTTCTTTTGCTTTGGGTTTCTTATTTCTTGTGCTTGTTTGTGGTGCCGGGTTGTTCTTGCGATTTGCTTGGGTGTTGGGTTGGAAAAGGCTAATTCCACAACAGTTTATTCTGTATTAGAAATTTGCCATACATGATTACCCTTTAAATTATTAAAGGAGTTACTAAATTCACCTTTGATGAATACCATATTTCAGTTTATACTTGCTTCATTTTTAGTCTATGAACTGGATAATGTGGCTACTCATGACTTGCATTTGTTGGTGTTGCATTTTTATCCTTATTAGATGGGAATGTTAGTGTTCTCAACCAGCTGAAAGTATGCTGGAGTCAACTTTTATTTTTTTTAGTTATAAGAAAAAAAATCATTTTTTTTAGCAATTTACAAGTGCCCTTGAAGGGGAGCCTTGGGGAACAGTTGAAGTTACGTTGCCCCACCAGTGCCCTTGTCTACATTAAGCCAATATGAGCTCGGCCCTTCAAATCATATACATTCCCAGCGATCTTGGATCAAATGAAGATGCCGGCATTAATCAGATCGATAATCCAGTCTTCTTTCCTTTAATGTCTGCTGCATGACATCATATTCCTAGTGAGTTATGTTTAGACTTGATATTATTCAATGCCATTGTGCCTAAAAGTTCTTGTTCTTATTTGTATGTCTCATTTATCTGTCATTATGTTTTAAGGACTATGCATACATAATCTGTTTTTTTCCTCAACTTGTTATCTTCAACTGTCATTAGCCAAATAATATTGCAGGCCTCATTTGGTTTATTGCAGATTTTCCCCAAGTTCCTTTTCAAGTCTGGGTTTCAATGAAGGCAAAATTGGATGCCACAAAGTTCTTTCGTAACCAAATAAAGCACAAATTTTCTTAACGTAAGTAGCAATTTCATTTTTTTTTTTCAATTTGACAAGTAACTAATGTGTTACTGTGTACATATTCAAATCCTAAGGACGGTAAATCTAATACAATAATTGTTTGTATATACTCCCTCCGTCTCATAACTATGTGGACAAAATGGGTTGTGCACGGGAGTTAAGGGATGAATAGTAGTGGGTAGTTGTTGTGAGTGTGAAAAGTGAAGTAGGAGAGAGAAAGTGGGGTAGGGAATAGTAGGTTGATTGGTGTTGTGAGTATAAAAGTAAAGTAGGAGAGAGAATAAGTGGGAGGATTAGTAGAGATTCTTTGCCATTTTAGGAAATTGTAACTTATCAATGGGACGCCCAAAAAGGAATTTTGTCCACATAGTTATGGGACGGAGGGAGTATTTAACAACCACGAGGAACCAATAATTTGGTCAATACGAATGGGGTACTTGACAAATGATACGTTGTGGAGATGCAGGCTTGGCCATTACTTCAAATACATCGACACCGTTATCCTAGATCTTTCTCCTGTTTTGGAGTATGTTTATTGCTTATTAAATTTTACTCTTTTATGAGAAGTCATTATCACGGACTTAAGACCATCCGTTTTGAAAGTGTGCTTACTGCATAGCGCTATATATGCAAGATTAGTTGTTATATAATATACTCTCAAATTTGAAAAAAAAAAACAAAAAACATACAGCTTCAATTTTTGGGTGAATAGCAAAATGTACCATCTCGACCAACTTGAGTTTGGTCATCTTCCAGATAGCTACTGTACTTTTGAGGGGCTTGAAAGTGGGGGAAGAAAACTAGAAAGAGAGACTGATGGAGCAGAAGTTTTGGGGAAGCTTGGAGGCAAACATGCTTTATGTTCTGATTCTCGAATCTATCAAGAAAATTTAAAATCTGAAGTGCTTTCAGATTTTAAATGTTTAGAGAATTCATATTCAGATCTTGTTTTTCAGTCTTCAAGATCCGTCAGTATCCAGTCAGAGGTTGTGGATACGACTGAAGTACAAAAGGAAGCACCATCTCTTCCTCTTTCATCCCTCGGTCTTCTGAAAAACTTCGAAAATAGGTTCCAACAATTTCCTTATCATAAAATATACGAGTCAAGGCAAGACTCGGAAGGAATCGATGTGAATAAAACGTTATCAACTCTAGAAATTATCAAGTTGGCAGCAGAAAATTTTATTCAATCTTCTTCCAAACAGATTGACAAGGATAATTTCTCTGTTCTTTTCCATCCATTTGCCAATTCATTCGCTTGTCTCTCTGTTGAGGAGACTAGAAATGTTGAACTCATTCAATATCTTCTAGCTTCTGCTGAGAAAGTAGGACAACGACAATATGTTCAGACAATTAAGCTTCTATACCGGTGCGAAGAGTTGTCTTCTGCATTAGGAAATCCTATACAGAGATTAGTTTACTATTTCTCTGAAGCTCTTCGGGAAAAAATTGACTTGGAAACGGGACGGATTTCATCAAACAGTTTAGGAAAGAAGCAAATGTTTGATTGTGAAGAGGCGATGGTGAAATTTTCTCCGTCTGTTGTTTCGTTTCACCAAAAAGTACCATTTTATCAAGTGTGTCAATTTGCTGGGGTGCAAGCCATAGTAGAGAATGTTGAGAAGGCAAAAAAGATTCATATTATTGACCTTGAGATAAGAAATGGAATTCAGTGTACGGTTTTAATGCAAGCTCTTGCTGCTAGGCACGAAAGTGTAGAGCATCTAAAGATAACGGCAATTGGGATGACATCAAAACCGACAATTGAAGAAACAGGTAAACACTTAACGGAGTTTGCTCTCTCTGTTAATTTACCGTTTTCTTTTCAGATAGTTATGGTATCAGACTTTCTTGAAGTCAATGAAAATCTATTTGAGATAGATCCAGAGGAGGCCGTTGCTGTTTATTCACCATGGTTTTTATGGAGCCTTATTTCACAGCCAGATCGTTTAGAACATCTCATGAAAGTTATGAGAAATATTAAACCTTGTGTTTTCGCTATTGCTGAGATTGAGGCGAATATAAATTCACCTATTTTTGTGACCCGTTTTACAGAAGCTCTCTTTCTCCAAGGGGTATTTTTTGATGCAATAGAAGTTTGTATGGTCGGTGATGACCAAAACAGATTGAGTAATGAATCTATATTATTCCGACAGTCAATTAGGAATACTCTGGCAGCTGAGGGGGAGAAAAGGGTAATTCGACATGTTGGGATTAATGTTTGGAGGGAATTTTTTGCACGGTATGGAATGGTGGAGATGGAACTGAGTTCATCTTCCTTGTATCAAGCTAGTTTGGTGATTAATGATTTTTCTTGTGGGAGTTATTGCACACTTGATAAAAATGGGGAATGTCTTACCATTGGGTGGAAGGGAACACCATTGTTTTCTCTATCTGCTTGGAAATTTTCATGCTGATAACTTAATGGCTAGTATGTACTTCTTTTATTCTATATGAAATTTATGTTGAGGTTTACTAATCCAGTTTCTCCAAGTCTACATGTATGATGTGATTTTGATTTTTCTGTTTTTGTGCCTTTATAATTTTCATGCTGATAACTTAATGGCTAGTATGTACCTCCTTTGTTGCCTTAGAATACTTGTATTTTCCGCTAGGGCTGTTAAACGAATCGAGCCGGCTCGTAAAAGCTCGAGTTGAACTCGAGCTCAAGCTCGAACCGACTTTTCAAGCTTGTTTTGTTATCGAGTCGGCTCGTGTTCGGCTCATTTGTTCGACGAGCTTTGATAGAGATCGACTCGTTTGAGCTCGTTCGATAAGCTCGTTGACACGTAAAGTTTTTGTTCGCGATCGGCTCGTATTTAGCTCGTTAAGCTGGAATTATTATTACTTTGTAATAAATACACATATAATACATGTATAATATATGTATGTACGTAATAATACTCGAACTCGTCTTATGTCAAATATTTAAAAAAAAAAAAGGTCCAAGCTCGAGCTCGGCTCGTTAAAACTTGAGTTCGAGCGACTGACGAAAAGCTCGCGAACAGCTCGCAACTCGATTCGATTCGAGCTCGAACGATCGTGAACTCGAAACTCCAAAGCTCGGCTCTTGATATCAGATATCATACTTTTTTGTTTGTGCTTATTTGTCATCTCTTTCTTTGATTGAAAGATATAGCAATAATTAATTGTCACCTGCAGTCCTTGACCTTTTTAATTATTGTTGGCCAATGGAAAAAGAGACATCTTTAAAGTATATTATCTCAGTCAGGCTTATCATCTTGGAGGTTTACTTCTTGTAAGTTAGTGGCTTAATAGTAAATAAATTGAAAGCTCATTCTACTTTTCTATATCCTACTCTTTCTGGTTATTTAGTAGAATACAAATTTTCTTGTCGTAGTAGCTAACATCTTGGGAGATCTTTGCAGAATAAGTTTAGAAACTACTAGGGAAGAAAATGCATAAAATAAGGTAAATGGTCCTCATATAGATGATCAGGTTGGGAATATGCTCGATATTTTTTTACTTGAACGTCATAATTTCTGCTCGGATTGCATTTTATTATTTTAACATTTATGAAGCTGTTAGGTGTTGACAATATGGCAACTTTTGTGTGTTGAGCACAAGGCAACATAAATGGGTGGAAGTGCACCCATTTACTCAAACAGTTTGTGGTTCAGATATTGTGATTTTAACCTTCAAAAAAAAATTATAGTGCATTTTTGCACCCACTTGCAAAATGCTATGGGCTTGTCTTTCTTCAAACATTCTTCTTGTGATGTTGGCGCTGACTTGTGCTCTACTATGTTGTTACAGTTCTTGATTTTCTCGATTTAAAACTTTATTATGAACATTGTAGTTATTCACCTTCTGATTTGTTGCCAAGGAAAATGAAAGTGAAGGAGATAGACTGTTCGACAATCACGATGCTGGAAAGTGCTGGCGGTAATGTGGTCTATCTTTTAAATATACCGCAATTGTGAGAGCCTTGTGCGCTAGTCCGTCATTATGAAAAAAAATCAGGGTTGTTACTAGGTTCATATGATTTTGCTCCTTTTGTGTTTGAGAAAAAGTGTGCATTTGTCAGTACTCAGTAGTAAAGATTTTTGCACAGTCCATGAACAGTTGAACTTGCTTTTCAGTTTCAAGCGGATATGCTGGTTAAGAACAAAAACTGTGGCAGTTCGTAGTAGCTCTTTTTGATGCTTTGGCAGATTGTATGACTGGATTAGAATCTAACGGAAGGGATTTGGGGTAAGATGTTTGGCTGTTGATAAGGAACACTTTGGCTGCTGAAGGAACAGAGAAGAAAATTTGGCACATTAGCCACTTAATTGCAGGGAATGAAAGTCTTTTGTTCAACATAAATTTGTTTCTTTCTTATTTGAGCAGAATGTATTACTAGAAACAGAACGTATTTCTAGGAATGTGAGCTTCCGATGGGCTATAGCACGGTGACTCGCCACTGGACTGTGCCTCAAGCAAAGGTACTTATTCATCTGGTTCTGAGACATACTTTGGAATCCCAAGGCTTTACACTGATGTTTGAGCCTACCTCACTTTTACTAGAGTTTGACTTGTTTTGTTCAGGTTCATGTATTTAGGAAACCTTGGTCAATATAAGTGACATTGCTAGTAGCTGTTTTGGGCCTGGATAAGGATGAATCAAGACACTTTGAGAGTATTTTCTACTAAAGGATTAACATTTTTGCTTGTTTTGACTGCTATTTTCCTCTTAATTTTATTACTCCCTCCATCCAAAATAATTTGCTGCGGTTAATATGTCAAACCTATTAAGAATCTTGCTTTACTTGTTTGTATCTTGTATCATTATAAAATTTCACGTACAGTTTGTCTTAGATCAATTTATCTTAGATCATAAAAGCTGCTAAAATGTTTTTCCATGGTTGCTTGTTGGTAGTTGAGTCTAGATTATAAACACTTGCTTCACTAGCATGTTTTGTTTATACACTTTTAAGCCCAAATTGTAGAAATGGGAAGAACTTTTTGGGACAATGAGAAATGACAAACGGGAAGATCATTTGGGGACGTAGGGAGTATAAAAGACCAAGGCTGCATCGCCTTGTATGTAACAATCATGTTCAGAGCGCATCTGTACGTGTCATACTCCCTCCATCCTGGAAAGTTAGTCCCTCTTTTTTCATCATTAGTTTGAATGAATTTTGATCATTAATTTAAGTTACTTTTAATTATCCTAATAAAAATCAAAAACTTGTTATACATAATATTTATAACGGTGTATCAATAACAAAATCTGAATTTTCATTAGGATGATAAAAAGTAACCTAAGTTATTGCTCAAGTTTCATCCAAACTAACAAAAAGTGAGACCAACTTTCCAGAACGGAGGGAGTATAACTCGGTGGCTTATTGATCTTATAATTTCTTGTATCATGCATGAAACATGGTGACAGCTTGCTGTGTTTTTATCATTTAAAAAGGAGGGTGGATGGTTGTGAACCTTTTTTTTTTTTTTTTTTTTTTTAACAACCGGAGACAGTATTTTGGAATTGACCAGGAGGTTGGACAAACCACGAACATGGTTATTGGGAAATTGACAACAAAAGACCACGTCATCTTGAATTCATCATCTACTTCTCGTGTGAGAACACATACACACGGACATGCATCCTCTCGTGCACACATACATTATCAGTAAATAATGAGAAGACAGTTGATTGTTGTTATTGGTTAAAGCAAAAACGACGGAAGAATAAGAACACAGGCACACACACACATGTTCTCATGCTCCTGAAGTTTCCATGTTACTTAGTTTCATTACTCCATTATCTTTGACTACCACATTTTTCTCTTTCATTCGCCTTTCTTCAACCCATTCTTGCAATATCTGCACTGACTTGTCTTCTTCTATGCTGTAACGTTTCTTGCCTTTTCCAAAATAATACTCCCTCTGTCCCGGAAAGATAGTCTCATTTGACTTTTGATGGTCAACACGAATGATAGTCTCATCCTAGTGGAATTTTAAAAAATTGCTGATAAATCATTAAATAGTAAGGAACATTGTGGCAGCTGAAGGAAGTGAGAGGATAATTCGGCACGTTAGTCTTGATGTCTGGAGGGCATACATTGCTCGGTTTGATAGTAAGGAACATTGTTATTGATATGAGCTTTTTGTCCAGGTATCAAGCAGATATGCTGGTTAAGAACTTCAACTGTGGCAGTTGGTGCACACTTGATATGGTTGAGGAGTGCCTTGTTATTGGACGGAAGGTATCTCCAATCTTTTTTTTTTGTTTCTGCTTGGAAGTTCCTGTGAGATTAGCTTTATGATATCTTATAGTTGGATTGAAAGCTTTTACTTATGTAAGTTTCTGATATACACATGGGATTGTTCCATAGTTATTAAAGTATTTAGTGTATATTCTCCTTTTTAACCTCTTATACTCCCTCCGTTCCCTAAATGAACGGCCGAAAAACTTCTATCTCTGCTCTTAATCAAGAGTACTTCGTTTGGGACAAAGGTAGTACTTCGTTTTTTATCAAACATATATATATATATATAGGTAGGTGCTCAAATGAGAACCTAAATATCGTGAGAACCGTGAGAACCAATCATAACCATTAGATTAGAAAAAAAATCAAGGGTCCATATGTTAGATACAATTGATACACTTAGATACATTACAAAAAATTCGATATTACACTTGGATACAATAGGTTAATAAGTATTGTATCTAAGTGTTGCACTTGGATACACTATGTTAAAAACTAATGTATCCAATTGTTTTTCGAAAATTAACTAATATATCCAAGTGTATCCAATGTATCTAACATCTGGACCCTTGATTTTTTTCTTTCTAATCTAATGGTTATGATTGGTTCTCACGGTTCTCATATAAAATGGTTCTCACAGGAGTGCGACCCTATATATATATATATACTCCTTCCGTCCAAGCACAAGTAGGACTAGAGGAGTGAGTACAATAATTAAGGAAAAGTAACTTATGTGTGGTAGAAAATGAAGAGAGAGAATGAGTGGGGTAAATAGTAATGTTGGTTGAATAAATTGAGTGGTGGAAAATGAAGATAGTAGTGTTGGTTGAATAAATTGAGTGGTGGAAAATGAAGAGAGAGAATGAGTGGGGTTTGTTGTGGGTAAAAATTCACACGACGACATCTTCAAGGATAGCGACGTCCTGATAACTTACAGCCGTGTAAGTATTTATTTTATTTATTAATGATTATGTTAATAAATCTTTTATGCAGATAACAAATATCCAGCACGTGCCAATTCGATGATCGAAGAAGACTTCACAGGGACTTGGTCATATGAAGATAATCATCCGAGTTTTTAGGAAAGTTAGTTAGACTAGCTAGGGTTATCTTATTTACTCTTGTATTTAAAAGCAAGGGGCGGCTCACAAACACACACATTCACAACTCTCAATTGTACTCCGCCATTAGCATTTTTTGTAACCTCAAGCTATCAATACAACCGTTTAGGGGTGGTAGGTGCTCAAAAACACCTCCCAAGGTTTTGTGCAGGCGAGTATATTTTCTCAAGGGCTTTCCTCGTATAAACCATTGTTCCATTGATATTTGTCATCTACCTTCAAACAATTTTATTCCATTGCACCCTCCTTTCAATTTCAAGACTAAACGCCTTTTTTGACCAATTTAGTTCTTATTGTTTTTTTTTTTTTTACCAAAACAGTTTGGCGCCCACCGAGGGGCCTTTGGTTTTTTAATTGTTTGAAATTTCTTCGAATCACTATGTCTACTCAACCCATGATCTCTGGCATCAATAAGGCTCCCAGCGCAACCATTGGTTTGAACTCGCCGATCGGGGGCAACAGTCCCAACAAGACGACAGGAAGCCATTCTGGAGTGCTGCCGCCGCCACCTGGTGGAGCTACCAAGAAGCAGTCAGCTTTATCCTCTGATCCTGAGCTCAAGAATATACTAATTCAGATGAGGAGTCAGCTAGACAAGCAGCAAAACAACACATCTTTGATATGCGACACCCTGGTGAATATGCAGAAAGAGCAAAAGGCCTTAAGCGAAAGGGTGGATTCAATATCACCAATTCGTCCTAGGGTTCTCAACTTTGACACTGGGGGCAATCATTCTGTATTCAACGAATTCATCCCAATGGCCAGCGGAGCTGAAGGTGGAACACCATCATCTACCTTGATGACGACCTCTGCAATGATGTCGTCTCCCTTGGATCCCGGTTCCTTCCAGTTTTCTCCGCTTAGCAATACTTCAGTTCCGCCTTCTACTTTCAACATCTCAGGAACATCTACAGGGCCATCCTATACCAACAGCACCATTGTGAGATCTTCAGCGGATGTCAACCCCTTCGGTAACATCAATTCAAGTTTTGCATTTGATAATACAACTCGTACTTCTAATCCTTTTGCAGGTACTTATCTTGCAAATCAACTTCAAGAGTTAAGGAATATGGTTATGAACGTACCAGGAGTCACACCTCCCATTCAGCAGGTCTCTCCAACATGCTACAGTCAGTCTCGCTTCGTACCAGCTATTGCACATGCCGACATCCCCAAAGGATTCAACATTCCTTCCATGAAGTTCTATGACGGAAGTACAGATCCTGAAGAGCACGTCGCCCACTACCAGGAAAAGATGGAGATCGTTCGCATACCGCTTCAGTACAGAGAAGCCTGTTTGTGTAAAGGCTTTGGATCAACCTTGATTGGACCAGCCCTGAAGTGGCTGATTCGTCAACTGCCAGGATCGATCGGGTCGTACGCCCAGCTCATCAACATGTTCAACAACCAGTTCTCGTGCAGCCGACAGTTTGAGAAGTTGACCAGTGACCTCTACCGAATTGTCCAGCAGCCGTCCGAAGCATTGAAGGACTATGTCAACAGATTCAATAAAGAAGTCCTAGAGATCCCTAATCTTGACATGGCTACAGCAACAGAAGCTTTCAGGATGGGGTTGAAGAAAGATTCACCATTCTTTGAAGATTTGGTGATGAATCCATGCAAGAGAATGGAAGATGTGCACAACAGAGCTACAAGGTTCATCCGCCTGGAGGAAGATAAAGTACAGCAAACAAAGGATTCTGGCAAGACGTCAACATATGACAACCCTGACAGAAGAACAGAGACGTCTCACCAAAAGCAGAACCACAGATCCAGGCCATACCATAGAAGCGATTCTAACAAGATTCATTCTATGGAAGATGAGGACCAAGAGGATGTTGACTGTCCTAAAATTACTGATTATTGTTTTTCTGTTGATGTTGCAGGTATCCTATGTGCAATGAGCAACTTAGGGGACAAAGCAAGATGGCCGAGAAAGAATGACAAGACAGCTACTTGGAAGGACAAATCAAAGTGGTGTGCCTACCACAAGGATTTTGGACATCTCACAGAAGATTGCATCGCCTTGATGAAGGAGCTGAGCTACTTACTGTCAAAAGGATATCTCAAGGAGATTCTGAGTCATCGGAAGAACAAAGCAGAAAGCAAAGAGAGCATTCCAGAATGACCACCTTCTCCTCCACCTGCGACTAAGGTAATCCAATTTATTAGTGGTGGTTCTGATATTTGTGGTACTTCTTACTCTGCAGCTAAGAGACATGCACACGAGTCCAAAGATGAAAAGCCTCAAAGAAGAGACAAGACTTCACAGCTGACTTCTCAACATGTCATCTCCTTCGAAGAAGACAACAGGGACAACGTATTGGAACCACATCATGATGCACTGGTTATTGCTCTTCAGATAGCAAACTGCAAGGTCAGAAGGATTTTGGTAGATGGTGGCAGTTCCGTGAACCTTATCACTGTTGCAGCCCTGAAGGAGATGAATATTCCAATGACATAGGTAGTCAAAAACTCTGCAGTACTAGTAGGCTTCAGTGGTGAAACAAAGGATACATCGGGAGCCAGTATATGTGGAAGGTGTCAACTCCATGGAAAGATTTTGTGTAATAGACTGTGCAACAAGTTACAACGTGATATTTGGCAGACCTTGGATTCACTCCATGAAGGCAGTACCGTCTACTTACCATCAATGCGTGAAGATGCCGACACCCTGGGGAGTTGTCAAGATTTACAGTGACCAGCAAACGGCGAAGGATTGCTACATGACATCTATGAAAGCGACGTCATCCTCCCGGCAAGCATAGCAATTAAAGAAAAAAGCACGTCAAGTCTTGGAAGCAAGGGAACATGATGTAAAAGAAATACTATTGGATCCCTCCAATCCAGATTTGAAGGTGCTAGTTGGCCATGATGTACCAGCAGAATTTGAAGAAGAATTGATTAATCTTTTAAAAGAAAGGGTTAAAAGCTTTGCATGGACACATGAAGACATAACGGGGATCAGCAAGGACGTCATTACCCATAAGCTCAATATTGACCCTTCCTTTAAGCCGGTGCGACAGAAAAGAAGAAAGTTTGCTCAAGAAAGGAACCAGATTATCCAGGAGGAAGTTGACAGGCTACTAAAAGCGAAGATGATCAGAGAAGCGGAATATCCGAAGTGGTTGGCTAATGTTGTAGTGGTGGAAAAGAGGAACGGAAAATGGAGAGTTTGTGTCGACTTCACAGACCTAAACAAAGCATGTCCGAAGGACCCTTTTCCTCTTCCACATATCGACACCTTAGTAGACGCAACATCAGGACATGAGATCTTGACTTTCATGGATGCATCTTCAGGATTCCAGCAGATCCAGATGGAGCCTTCTGACCAAGAAGACACCGCCTTTATTACTCCTACAGGTATTTATTGTTATATTGCTATGCCATTTGGACTAAGAAATGCAGGTGCAACATATCAAAAGCTTGTCAACATGATGTTTAAAGACCAAATTGGGAAAACCATGGAGGTCTATATCGATGATATGGTGGTCAAGTCAAAGAAAGCTGAGAACCATGTACGAGATCTTACCCAAGCTTTCGATATCCTGGACGCGTTCAACATGAAGCTAAATCCGACAAAGTGCAACTTCGGCATGAAGTCTGGAAAATTTTTAGGTTACATGGTGACACAGAGAGGAATAGAGGCAAGCCCAGAACAGATCACAGCGATCCTTAACCTGACGTCTCCCCGGACTGTCAAAGATGTTCAGAGATTGACAGGAAAAGTAGCAGCCCTCAACAGATTCATTTCAAAATCCTCAGAAAGGTGCAAGCCATTCTATGACATCTTGAAGAAGAAGAAGAAGAATAGCATATTCGAATGGACAGAATTGCATGAAAAAGCCTTTCAGGAGCTCAAGCTGTACCTGTCAACATCTCCATTGCTGGTCAGACCACAAGAAGGTGAACCCCTATATGCTTATTTGGCCGTCTCAGAAGTAGCTGTTAGTGCGGTCCTTGTACGAGAGCAAGATGGTAACCAACTTCCGATATACTATGTAAGAAACTCTTTTGGATGCGGAAACAAGGTACTCCCATCTAGAGAAGTTAATTCTGGCCTTAATTACAGCTTCAATTAAATTACGACATTATTTTGAAACTCATGTTATCTAAATTCGTACTAATTATCTTATTAAGAATGTCATGAGAAAGCCAGAGATGTCCGGAAGAATGGCAAAGTGGTCCGTACAGCTGAGTACCTATGACATCAGATATGAACCAAGAACAGCTATAAAATCACAAGCACTTGCAGATTTTGTGGCAGATTTTAGTCCAAGTATGCAGCCAGAAGTAGAATTGGAAGTACAACAACTTCAAGGTGACGACATCCTGAAGTGGACACTATTCACAGATGGCGCATCTAACATGAGAGGAACAGGTTTGGGTATTGTCCTAAAATCACCACAAGGGGACATTATACCTCAGGCCATAAGTTGTGATTTTAAAGCCACCAACAACGAAGCGGAATACGAAGCCTTAATTGCAGGATTGACTATTGCTCTAGACCTCAACATCAAGGCAATTCAGGTATATTGTGACTCATTATTATTGGTTAATCATTTTAATGGTTCTTATGCAGCTAAGAATGCCAAGATGACATCATATCTGGGGATCGTGAAAATTTTAGCAAGCAAATTCCAAAGCTTCTCCTTAGAGCAAGTACCTAGAGAAGAAAACACCCAAGCAGACGCCCTTGCTAACTTGGGATTAGCCTTCAGAAGCGCTTCTCAAACCAACATTCCTATCATACATGTCAATATCCCTGCCGTGGATAAGTTAGAACTCTTCAGCATAGATGACGACATCCAGAAGGATCACGCTGACCAGACACACATTTCCTGGAATGCTCCCATCATTAAGTATCTACAAGACGGTACCATTCCGGCAGATGAAAAGAATGCTAGGGCATTCAGAGTAAGAAACTCTAGATATCTTTTAATAGACAATGTGTTGTTTAAGAAATCTTTTGCAGGTCCATATTTGAGATATTTGGAATCAGACAAAGCCAAAGAGGTTCTTAAAGAACTACATGAAGGAATTTGTGGCAACCATTCTGGGGGCAGAAGTTTGTACACCAAGGCTTTAAGGATGGGTTACTTTTGGCCTACAATGCGTCAAGATGCTGCTGAATATGCCAGAAAATGTGATTCGTGTCAGAAGCATGGCGATATCTTGCACCAACCAGCAGAAATGCTTCATCCTATTCTTTCACCTTGGCCATTTATGACATGGGGAATGGACATCGTGGGGAAATTTCCTAAAGCACCAGGAGGGAAAGTATTCATGCTAGCTATGACTGATTATTTTTCTAAATGGGTAGAAGCGGAAGCATACGTCCAAGTCCGTGACAAAGAAGTCATCTCCTTCATCAAAAGAAACATCTTCAGTAGATTTGGTATTCCTTCAGAGATAATCTGTGATAATGGCTCCCAGTTCATCAGCAAGAGAACAACAGACTTCTTGGCTAGTTGGGGAGTCAAGATGGTGACATCTTCGCCTGTACACCCTCAAGCCAATGGACAAGCAGAGTCGAGCAACAAAATTATAATCAACAACTTAAAGAAGAGGCTAGATCAGAAAAAAGGACGCTGGGCTGAGGAACTTCCATTCGTTTTATGGCAGACAGGACCACACCAAAGAATGCAACTGGACAGACACCATATTCCTTGGTATTTGGAGCAGAAGCCGTCATCCCTGCAGAAGTCGTCGTCCCAACAGCAAGATATGGGTTGTTGACATCTGAACAGAACGACGTCAACCTATCTCACGATCTGGATACCATTGAAGAACTAAGGGACCTTGCAAGGATCAGGATGGCAGCCTATCAACAGAATATTGCACGATCATATAACAAAAATGTCAGGATTAGAAGGTTTCAAGTTGATGACTTGGTATTACGCAAAGTTTTCCAGAACACAAGAGAACTCAACTCTGGTAAATTGGCTCCGAAATGGGAAGGTCCATACTTGATAGATGCAGAAGCAGGGAAAGGATCTTATTGACTTTCTACTCCAGATGGCGTCAGGATCCCAAGAAGTTGGAACGATATTCACCTCAAACTATACTTTATGTAAGTTGAAATGCATTCATTTAAATCAACAAATCAGGTACGAATTTGCTTTTGTTTTATTTACTTTATGTTTTTTTTGATTATATTTTCCGAACCGTTACTATCGGAGGGGTGTTAGCTAAGCTAACACCCATCTCTAACATATTTTTGTCTTGCAAGGAAACTCAAGAAGTTTATTTAGGTCAAGACAACCAAATGTGCATGAACAAAACAATAGCACAATCAAGGTGTTGACATCTTCATACAAGTCGACTTCTTATCAAGACAAATCAGGTATGGACCTATCTTTACTTTTTGAATGATTTTAGGATTGCATAAAGTTTTTCAAAATGGACCGTACCACTTAAAGCATTTTCAATATTTTATTATAAACTTAGATTTTTCAGATTAAACAAATAAGTTTTGAGATTGGCCATCTCATCTTAAGTTCAAGGTATTCAAATCCCTTCAAAGGTTTTAAAGAAATTGCTTTCTTTCGTCTCTATTAAGGTTTATACACCTTCGTCTGGAGCGCACGATATTAATATTGATTAGGGTGTGGACTGGGCACGTATGTTTATATGTACGCACCCCCCAGTCCCACTTAGTCGAATATTAATCTTAAGCTATGATCAATTGGTTATAACATTTACATGTTATCTAAGAACAAAGGGTACTTGGCATAACGTGTCAATCATAAATTATGCAAAGGATTTAAACATCCTACGCACGAAGGCAACGCAGTTTAGAAACCTAAAACCCATTCCATTCATTGAAAATCTACCATTTACTTAGCCTATCTTTGTCCATCAAAACCACTAAGAAAACCTACAAAAGATGGAACCAACCCCACACTTTGAGAAAATAAATTGTTTTAGCCCTTATGGACCATTACAAACCAAACAAAAACCTACAAAATATGGAACCAACCCCACACTTTGAGAAAATAAATTGTTTTAGCCCTTATGGACCATTACAAACCAAACAAAAACCATGAAATTGTCTTTACAACCTTCCTGGGACGCAGCCCGATAAAACTTAAAAACTACCCTAATTGGCTTCCGCCGCTGGTGGTTCCCCTTCTTCCTTCTTGTCATCACCCTTAGTAGCCGACGACACCTCGCCTGTCTCTATGCCTTCTCCAGTCAAACCCTTCAAGATAATGCGCTGCTGCTCGATGTCCCATTCCGTATGCTTACTATTCAAAAAATCCTCCATCATTTGGATCTTGATTTCTACCATACTGATAGCTGCAGACTTCATTAAAGCACCCTTCAAATCCTCAATTTCTTGCAGATGGACGTCTTGGATAGATGACATTCCTTTCATCAAGCTCGCAACCTCATCATTCAGACTTTGAATCTTCTTTTGTGATTCCTCTCTTTCCAAAGTCATCTGCTTCTTTAATTGCAGGGATTCCATCAATAGCTTGTTGTTAAACTCATCCAAAGTAATTACTTTGGACTCCATAGCTCCAAAAGCCTGCAAAAGCAAAATTGGTTAGTAATCTTAAAGTTATTTATTGCAAAATAAATGTATAAATTCTTGCAGGACTTACATCTGAGGCAACAGCAAAGAACCTCTTCCTGATATCTTCGACCTCCATATCTTCAAAAACTCCAACTTCCACAATCTCCTTCTCTTCACTTTTTCTCTTCTTTAATCTGGATCCAACAGACGCCGCGGCTTCAATCTTCGGCTTGACCGGTGGCTTATTGACAGAGCTCATCCCAACAAACGTTTCCAAGTCTTTTAATGAGAATCCTTGGGTAGACTTAGAAACTGTTCAAAAGAAGGAAAACTCATTGTTTTACAAATAATGAAGAAAGAAACAGAGTCTCGAGCAAAAATCTTACCCGTTGACATCTTGTAAGAAGACAACTCCTGGTTACAAAGGCGAAAAGCTCCAATTTCTGGAACCTTGAAAGATCTATCCTCCACAGAGAGCTCTCTCAAAGCATCCAACTTTTTTTTAGAAAACTCCGTTGGTGGAAATAGCTCCGCCCACTTGATATCTGCAAGCAAGAAAAGAGAAAATTACAAGTTCAGTTAAGAATTAAAGGGAAGTTCAAAGATAAAGATATATACCTCCCCTATTCCATCTTCATGGGATACTGTCATCACAACCTGAAGATTTTCTATCAACAAAAAAATAACGACCCTTCCAACCTCGGTCATTTACAGAAACCTTCAAAAACGCTGTATCAACCCCAGCCTTCGTTTTTAACAGATAACGCTTGGAACCAAAGGACTGCAAATCGTACACTAGAGCCAGTTCATTTAAGCCTATGTCTAAATTATGCTGCTGATTTACTCTTAAGATGCAAGAAAAGACTCGCCATACCATGGGCATTAACTGGGCATATGCTAATTGGGTTCTTTTGAAGAATTCAGACACGAGTGGAGGAAAAGGGTAAGTAAACCCTAAAGTAAAAGGATACTCATAGAAAGCAATCCATGAGGGGGATACGAAATCAACTTTTAAGGAAACATCGAATGGGTGAAAAATAGAGGATTCGGGAAGACATTGGTGATTTTTGAATAGATCAAGTTGGGAATCATTAAAAACACAAACTTCACTATCAGGATTGGCTAGCAGAACCTCACAAATGAAGTCGTCAGATTCTGCATTCTTGCCTTTACTCAAAGGACTAGGAACCAAATCCTTGGGTTTGGACCACTTCGTCTTTCCCATGATGAAGAATCAAAAGCAGGAAGGAAAAGAAAGAAGAATTATTACCTCGCGTTCTTCACCGCAAAGAGATAGAGAGTAGAAGGCTGTGAAAAAGAAAAAGAAGAAAAGTCTTTTTATTTACCCTAACCACCCAAAGTTCCTAGACCCTAGTAACATTCGTTGCCCTAGAACTCTACCGCTGTACGCCACGTCCAATCAACCGTCGGAGATTCGTGAATCCGCTAGAAGTCCGTGGAAACTTATCTTTTAACTTATCGTAAAAAGTAAGTTTGGGGGCAATTGTTGTGGGTAAAAATTCACACGACGACATCTTCAAGGATAGCGACGTCATGATAACTTACAGCCCTGTAAGTATTTATTTTATTTATTAATGATTATGTTAATAAATCTTTTATGCAGATAACAATTATCCAGCACGTGCCAATTCGATGATCGAAGAAGACTTCACAGGGACTTGGTCATATGAAGATAATCATCCGAGTTTTAGTAAAGTTAGTTAGACTAGCTAGGGTTATCTTATTTACTCTTGTATTTAAAAGCAAGGGGCGGCTCACAAACACACACATTCACAACTCTCAATTGTACTCCGCCATTAGCATTTTTTGTAACCTCAAGCTATCAATACAACCGTTTAGGGGTGGTAGGTGCTCAAAAACACCTCCCGAGGTTTTGTGCCGGCGAGTATATTTTCTCAAGGGCTTTCCTCGTATAAACCATTGTTCCATTGATATTTGTCATCTACCTTCAAACAATTTTATTCCATTGCACCCTCCTTTCAATTTCAAGACTAAACGCCTCTTTTGACCAATTTAGTTCTTATTGTTTTTTTTTTTTTTACCAAAACAGGGTTAAATGGTGGAGTAGGATGAATATAAACATATCCATTTTGAGTAGTCTCACGTGTGGTGGGACGGACCAAAAGGGAAAGAAGTCTCACTTCTGCTGGGACGGAGGGAGTATATATAGTTTATCCAATGGGCAATCTAATGATTTCCATTCTAGCCTTTCTTTTATATGCTCTGGCTAGGGAAGTAACAGATTTTGAATAGCTATGATGGAACAGATAATGTAGTTCCATTCCCAAAAACCGGTTTTATCTTTTCTGGGGTAATTGTTCCACTCTGAAGTTTATTCTTTTTACTTATTCAGATTTAAGTAGTTCCTTTATGGGTGCCACACAGAGGAGAAGGCAATTAGCGGAACTCTAGGTTAGTGCATGTTTATGGGCTTAAGTTAACCAGATCCTCGAGACCCTTTCAAAGTCTAAAGAACTCTAGGTTGTTGCTAAAATGCATTTGCTGTGCATATCGCGTGAATGCATGTATCTTGTGTTTGTACGGTACAAACAATTGCTGCATTCAGTGCATCAGAGTACTTCTTTTGAGTTTCAGACCCTCAATGCTTGAACTCCCCCCCCCCCCTTCTCTCTTTTTGAGCTGGACATTGCCTATGCTTGAACCAAGACCTCTTTTTATTGAGTTTGCCTTACCAGCCCTTCTCTTTTTTGGAGCTTTAGACAGCATGCATGTTTTTGGAGATTTTCGACTTTCCAACCTCTCTTTTACAAGAGCTTGACTTGTATTGGGCAGATTCATGTATATAGCATTCTTTCTGGTAATAAAGGATTAACATGTTTTGCTTGCTCTGACTACTATTTTCCCTTAATTTTATTACTCCCTCCATCCAAAATAACTTTTCGAGTTTGACTTGTCAAACTTTCTTAAGGATGACACATTACTTGTTTGTGCATTGTACCACTATAAAATTGCACTACAACAATGGTTGCTGGTTGCTGATGTTGTGTGCTTATATTATTCTATGTTACAGTTACATTCTCAATCGATTGAAACATGTTTTTTGCATTCTTTCTTCAACCCCTTAAAATATATATTCCGAAGTCCCGGACCAGCGTGTTTTTTTTTGTGATTGGTTATAATATAAGTCCTAGTTGACAACTGTTAAGCAAATGCCTCTAGATAGGTACTTCGGTTATATCTAATGATGATTACTGTTACCCTATTTTTTTTATATAGATACGTGTTCGTTTACACATTGATTTCTCATTGCCAAGTTCTGGATTATGCTTTCCGGTTCCTTCATTCAAAACAGTGTACAAGAACATATCTTTTTCTGATATAGTTTTATCAAAATAGTACTCCCTCCGATCCAAAATGAATGTCCAAAAATATTTGAATTTGCTCTTGGTCAAGAGTAAATTTGAACAATTTAAGACATTCATTTTGCGACGGATGTAGTACTTGAATAAGAAGAAATAGATAAGTTCATCCTATATGTGTTAATGATTAAAAGTAGACTTCTTTTTATTTCATGAAAGTTGAAAAGTGACACCTGTTTAGGGACGAGTGAGAGTAGTAGCAAAGCACATTCACTAAAAGCATTGACTAGTCAACTGCGGCATTCATTATGGGACGGAAGGAGTTCATACAATATCGACTACTGAAATCTAATTAGATACTACCTAGATGAGATGAAAGTTAAGTTTTTGTAGATGTTTAACGGAAAGTGATCAAAACTGGAAGAAGCCAGCTGAGGACATGATAGGCATGGATTGAGGAGGCAGCTGCTGATGCTGATGTTGATCCCAGGATCTAAACCAACGGTCCTGATGAACTCCCATGTGGACCCCACTTGTTTCGCCAACATAGCTAGTAAGAATCACTGCAGATTCCAGCCTTTCACGGAGTTCTTGTTTCTGGGCCCTCATGATCATATTCTCTGCCTCAATTTGTAAGTGTAGTTGCTTAAGTTTGTTGATTTTTTGGATCATTTCGTTCTTTTTTGTTTCGAAATAAAGTACTTGGTCATTTAGATCCTTCATGTGCTGATCCCTATTCATCCTCGATCTCCGTGCCGACTCCCGATTCAAAATCATTCTCTTCCTTTTCTTGTCATCGTCGATAAGGGCGCAACGGTCATCTTGTTCTGATCCTGAACTTGCTCGTTTCATTGATGACATTTCCAAGGCTACCCTCTGGTTCTATTCAGGAGAAAACGTAGAAGCAATATAGAAAAACTACCGAGTATGATTGGACGAGTTTAGCTCTACCTATTAGCAAAGCAACACTCATGCCACTAAGGGTAATTTGGGAAGAATGTGAAATGGAAAAACTGATAAATTGAAGTTGAAATGGAAGATATGTTAAAGATAGAATGTGTTTAGTATAATGAAGGGGGGGAAAGGCGAAGGATTTTGAAAATATGCAGAAGGGTATTTTGATTTTCAGTAGGGAAGGGGGTTATTCGACCCCCTTGAATTTTGAAATGTGTCAATTTTAGCACCTTCAAAATTTTAGAAAATGACATTTACTAGAAAAAAAAATGATGAATTTATTCATTTTGACCCCCTTAAATTTGAGAAAAAAATTGCATTATTCGACCCCCTTGTATACTAAATTTGTAAACCTCAACAATAATACTTATCCCCAAGCAACTTTGACCCCCTTTTCGGAAAATCCTAGCTTCGCCACCGGGTATTTTGTAGGGATTGTGTGATGAAAGTTTTGGCTTTCACAGAGAAAATAGTTGGTATGAAAAGTATGACTAGCTTAGATAACAAAACATGACAAAACTCAGTGTCTGCTCCTAACTTTTAGATTTGGATAAAGTTAAATTTAGGAAGATGTTCTTTTCTTAATGATTAGCTTTTGCTTATCAGTTGTTCTTGACTCTTTTACTGCCATCCCTCAAATTTGGAATATATAGACACACACACACACACACACAGTGTCAAAGCTACGTTGTGGTCAAGGTGGTCACTGGACCACTTGATTTTGGAGCTATGTCAATTTCACCGCATTCAAATATAGAAAAATGACATTTCACCACTAAAGCAGTAATTTTGACCCTCTTGTTATATATATATATATACTCCCTCCGTCCCGGCTCACTTGACACTTATTTCCATTTTGGTCTGTCCCAGCTCATTTGACACTTCCCAAAATAGCCTACTTTTTATAATTTTATATTCACTTTACCCCACCACTCATTCTCTCTCTCTTCATTTTCCACCATTCAATTTATTCAACCAACGCTATTATTTACCCCACTCATTCTCTCTTGTCATTTTCTACCACACATTTTCCTTATTTTATTATTTTTCCTTAGTTATTGTGCCCACCTCTTGGGTGTCAAGTGAGGTGGGACGGATGGAGTATACACACACACACACACACATTTATTACGAATTAATATCCTCTTTGATAGTCATTGCATATGTTATTTTTCAATTTAAGATGAATTTTCTTACATGATGAACTTTTTGTGTCTATCCAAATTATGTAGATGAAGATATAGCATTACTTGAGTAGACTGTGGTCTGGTTTTGGTTATGCAGATAAATCTATTCTAAATGGTCTCGAGATCAAAAAAGACGGTTGCAGTCGCAAGTTATGATAATTTTGGAGCTCCAATCTTTTCTGTTTCTGATTGGAAGTTCCTGTGAGGCTTTCTCTATGATATCTTACATTTGGATTGACTTTTTTCCCGTTTCTGATTACATATGGGGTTGTTAAAATATCCTGTGAGTTTTGATCAAATTCATTGATTTTACGAATTTCGTTCCTTTTTGTCTCGAAATACATTACTTTATTGTTACGATCCTTCATGTGTTTCTCTCTCTTCATCCTTGACATCCTTGCTGATTCATCATTCGTAATCATTTATTTCCTTTTTCTTTTCATCTATCTTCGCGTATTGGTCATCCTGTTCTGACCCTGACCTAGCTTGTTTCATAGGCACTGTTGCCATGATCTCTTTTTGATTCTGTATATACGAAGATGTTAAGCAAGGTTTAGATGAGGAACAAAAGGTTGTTCAAGAGAAAACATAGAACCAGTATAGGAAAACAACCGAGAAGGATTCAATGAGTTTTATGATACGTTTTAAGTGTTGCAATACTCATATCACTCGGGGTGTCAGTTTTCAGATTGGGAATAGCTCAAAACTTGAAATGATGATTATGGATGTTGTGCGCGGCGCGGAAGCGGTTCTCATGCACACCAACAATTAGGTTATGCTACAACATTAATTTGGACACGAACAACATGACGGAAAGATAAATAAGACAAGATTTAACGTGGTTCACCCCAACATCAATGGACTACGTCCACAGACCAAACAACAATATATATCTTCAACATTACAAAGTGTATCACCCTCAAATCCGAGTCTCTCCCTCACTCAAAGATTACAAGAAATGATAACACTAGGATTCTCTCTCACAATAGTGTACAACTCCTTCAAGATTGTACACATCTCTCTCACTCATTCTCCCCTAAGGGAGGGCACTCTTGTCACCACAAGGCACACTTGAACTCTTTCTACATGTCTCTATTTATAGGCACCAGACATCTCCTAGTTCAAACCTTATCTAGATAACAAAACACCAAAAGTCTCATTGGAAAAACCAACCATCACATTCATGATAATCATGAATCACATGAGACAATGTATCTTGATTCCTTCTAGAACTTGAGCCAATATCTAACAATGGAAAGATCCATGGGAGAGAAAATGGTGTTGGTGATTGATCAAGTAGAGGGGAAAGAGGGAAGATATGTTCTTGACATGTATTTACACGAATAGATTTGGAAGAGTTTTTGATTTTAAGGTTGAAAGAATGTTCCTGGAGGGGCCTAGTATGGTATGACAAGTATGACTTAGTAGACAAAATGTGACAAATATTATTAGCAGACAATGGTTCTTAACATTTTGATGTTCACAGCTGCCCAAAATCAAAACCGCCTGGAAGTCCGAGGACCTTTAGTACTGTACTCTACTCCCGAACCAGCAGCCTTCGCGCCAAGCAAGACCGCCCTTGTCCCTTTTCTTTCTCCATTCCACCTCTTTCTTTGCTTTGTTAGGTTGAGATTAGGAAATTGCTGCTTTCTTAAATAATCATTTGCTACTTATCAGTTACCTTATCTGGCATTATTGTAATCTTAAGAAAAAAAATTGTTGGTAAAATGCATCTGCTGTGCAGATTGTGCGAATGCATGTATCTTGTGATTGTACCGTACAAACATTTGCTACATTCGGTGCGTCAGAGTGCTTCTTTGAACTTGAGGGCCCTCAAAGCTTGAACTTCCAGCCCCCCCCCCCCCCCCCCTCTCCCCTCTTTTGAGCTGGACAGTTCATATGTTTGAACCAAGACCTCTTTTTACTGAGTTTGCCTTTCCAGCCTTTTTATCTTTAAAAAAATCGACTTTCCAACCTGTCTTTTACAAGAACTTGACTTGTATTTCGCAGATTCATGTATTTAGCGTAACTTAGTCAACATAAGTGGCATTGCTAGTTGTTGTTTTTGGCCTTGATAAGGATGTATCAGGACACTTTATAGACTAATCTTTCTGGTAAAGGATATAACATGTTTTGCCTGCTTTTACTGATATTTTCACTTAATTTTATTACTCCCTCCATCCAAAATAATTTTCCGTGTTTGACTTGTCAAACTTTCTTAAGGATGACACTTTACTTGTTTGTGCATTGTATCATTATAAAATTGAACTACGACAATGGTTGCTTGCTGATAATGTTGTGAGCTTATATTGTATGGACTATGGAGTATGTTCAGAAGTACTGACTTAGCATTATTCTTTTTATTTTATGTGTGATTATTGCCCTAGTTGACAAGTGTTGTGCAAATGCCTCAAGGTAGGTACTTTGGTTATATCTAATGATGATTAATGTTATCCTATATTTTTTTATTTATTTAGATACGTATTCGTTTACGCTTTGATTTCTCATTGCCAAGTTCTGGATTATGCTTTCTGGTTCCTTCATTCAAAACAGTGTACAAAAACATATCTTCATACAAGAACATTTCTACTTCTGATTTAGTTTTATCAAAATAGTACTCCCTCCGATTTAAAATGAATGTCAAAAAAAAATTTAAAAAATTGCTCTTGGGTCAAGAGTAAATTTGAACATTTTTAAGACATTCATTTTGGGACGGATGTAGTACTTGAATAAGAAGAAATAGATAAGTTGATCCTATATGTGCTAGTGATTAAAAGTCAACTTCTTTTTCATTTCATGAAAGTTGAAAAGTGGCATCTGTTTACGGACGAGTGCGAGTAGTAGCAAAGCACATTCACTAAAAGCATTGACCAGTCAACTGCGGCATTCATTATGGGACGGAGGGAGTTCATACAATGTAGACAACTGAAACCTAGTTAGATGCTACCTAGATGAGATGAAAGTCATGTCTTTGTAGATATTTAACTGAAAATGATTAAAACTGGAAGAAGCCAGCTGAGGACATGATATGCATGGATTGAGGAGGCAGCTGCTGATGCTGATGTTGATCCCACGATCTAAACCAACGGTCCTGATGAACTCCTATGTGGACCCCACTTGTTTCGCCAACATAGCTAGTAAGAATCTCTGCACATTCCAGCCTTTTAGCGAGTTCTTGTTTCTGAGCTATCATGATCATATTCTCTGCCTCAATTATTAAGTGTAGTTGCTTAATTTTGTTGATTTTATGGATCATTTCGTTCTTTTTTGTTTCGAAATATAGTACTTGGTCATTTAGATCCTTCATGTGCTGATCCCTCTTCATCCTCGATCTACGTGCCGACTCCCGGTTCGAAATCATTCTCTTCCTTTTCTTGTCATCGTTGATAAGGGCATAACGGTCATCTTGTTCTGATCCCGAGCTTGCTCGTTTCATTGATGACATATCCAAAACTCCCCTCTAGTAAGAAACTATTAGAAAAGTTTCTACAAAAGTATGTATTTTTTTTCAGGAGAAAACGTAGAAAAAGTGTAGGAACACGACTGAGTATGATTGAACGAGCTTAACTCCACGTAAAAGCAAAGCAACACTCATGCCACTATGGGTTTTGGGAAGAATGTGAATCGGAAAAAAGGCGATAAACTGAAGTTGAAATGAAGATATTGAAGGAGATGTGTGTGTGTATATATATATATATATATATATATATGTATATAATGTTGGTATTAGGAAGGAGGAAGGGGAAGGATGTTGAAGATATGCAGAAGGGTATTTATAGGGATTATATGATGAAAGATTTGGCTTTTAAGGTAGAAGGAACCTTCACAGAGAAAATAGTTGGTATGAAAAGTATGACTAGCTCTGATAACAAAACATGACAAAACTCAGTGTCTGCTCCTAACTTTTAGATTTGGATAAGGTTAAATTTAGGAAGATGTTCTTTTCTTACATGATTAGCTTTTGCTTATACACACACGGTGTCTAAGCTATGTATGTTGTAGTCAAGGTGGTCACTCGACCCCTTTGATTTTGGAGCTATGTCAATTTTACCGCATTCAAATTTAAAATAATGACATTTTACCACTAAAAATAGTAATTTCGACCCTTTTACACAGAAATCTTGGCTTCGCCACTATATGTATGTGTGTGTGTGTGTGTGTGTTACGAATTAATATCCTCTTTGATAGTCATTGCATATGTTATTTTTCATTTAAGATTTACATGATGAACTTTTTCCGTGTCTGTATCCAAATTATGCAGATGAAGATGTAGCATTACTTGAGTAGATTGCGGTTTGTTTATGCAGATGAATCTAGTCAAAATAGTCTCGCGATCAAGAAAGACGGCTACAGTCGCAGGTTATAAACTCTAAAGCATAAACTATAAATGAGAGAGCTTTTCCGTCCCGCTTTGCTTTTATCCTGCTTTAAGCTGCTTCCTCCTCTGCATCTTCTTTGTTCATCTCTGTTTCTGCTTTTCTCTGTAGCTTCTTCTACTATGTTTCTTCAGTAATTTAGTCTTTTAAGGACCTGACAGCAAACTCCCTTTTGTTTTCAGGTGCAGTAAACTGGAATTTGTACCCGCAGCTGAAAATCGCGAAGAATTATTTATTTTTTCATCTTTTGACGTTTTTGTCATTTTCTGTTGGGTTCACCGTCATTTCGGTGCACCCAACAACGTGTGGTCCCGTATGGGGCCCACCCTTGCTCGGTAAGCTTATCGAATATGTCACTGGCTTTATGTTTGGTTAATATTTTACTTCCTTAATTTAAAATATTCCTTGTGAGGTGTTTTTGAATATTCCTTGTGAGGTGTTTTTGTCCTCATGATAACACCTTTAAATACTCCCTCCGCCCCAATTTAAAGTTCTTAGTTTGACTTTGCACGGAGATTAAGAAAAAGTAAATGTTGTGAGTATGAAAAGTAAAGTGGGAGGGAGAAAGTGGGTAGTGAGTTTTTGTTGTGAGAATGACAAGTGGGTCCCACTTTCCATTTTAGGTAATAAAGCAAAGTAAGAACCTTAAATTGTGACAGACTAAAAAGGAAAGTAAAAACCTTAAAGCGGAAAGTGGGACAGAGGGAGTATATAGTAGGAATACAATTTAAAGTTTTTAACTAATATGATTATCTTTAACATTATTTGTTTATGCACTTAATCTTCATCTTTACAAGTGTTAAGTGTATGTTAAAACGTCGGTTCTTTATCTAAAAGTTAAAAATGGACCGTTATATCCTTTTCAGTGATAAATATAACAGTAATTATTTTTATTTAAATTTTTCTTAAGCTCTTTGTCAAACATAGAGCAAGAACTCAATTGCAACCTTAATAACTCCTGTGTCATGGAGAGATTGTTGCAGTTTCCTTGTCATTTGTTTCCGAAATACTCCCTCCGTCTCGTTACACTCAATCAATAGGTGGGCACAATAACTAAAGAAAATGTGTAGTAAGAAATGACGAGAGTGAATGAGTGGGGTAAATTGTAGTGTTGGTTGAATAAATTGAGTGGTGAAAAATGAAGAGTGAGAATGAGTTGTGGTATATTCAATATAAAATTATAAAAAGTAGACTATTTTGTGAAGTTTCAAGTGAGCTGGGACGGATAGAGTATTTCCTTAACTTTTACTCCCTCCGTTTCAGACTAAGGTTCTTACTTTCTTTTTTGGTTTGTCTCAGACTAAGGTTCTTAGTTGCTTTATTACTCAAAATGGACAATGGGACCCACTTGTCATTCTCACAACAAAAACTTTTTACACACTTTCTCTCTCCTACTTCACTTTTCATACTCACAACATTTATTTTTTCTTAATCTCCGTATAAAGTCAAACTAAACTAAGAACCTTAGTCTGGACGGAGGGAGTAATAAATATTTGGTTTCTAGAATTAATACATAGTACAATATAATTAAGTTTGAGGAATAAAACACTAAGTGGCTGTAGTTTAGTGGTAAGAATTCCACGTTGTGGCCGTGGAGACCTGGGCTCGAATCCCAGCAGCCACACTTAATTTTTTTGGTCACTTGCGACCTAAGTTTTAACTAATTTGGTGATTTTTTTTCTTTCCTCTTTCAATTTTTCTTGATTCTAAAATGTATTCTGTACAAAATTATACTCCCTCCGTTCCTTAATATAAGTCGTTTTAGACTCTCAATTTTGTCCATTTTTATAAGTCGTTTTAGCTTTTATTTGGTCTTTTAGACCAAAATGCCCATCTTTAATGCTTCATTGGTTTGTGTAAGGTAGTTGAAGAGAGAAATGAGTCTTTATTTGCATTAAATTAATACTAAGAGATAGAAAGGGTAATTTGGGAAGTTTAAAGAAGAGTTATTGCTTCCTTGGTTTGTGTAATTTTTGCTAAAACGACTTATATTAAGGAACGGATGGAGTAGTTGATTGGAATGGTGTCAACTACCAAAAAGAAAAAACATACTCCCTCCGTCCCACCAAAATGATCTTTACACTTTTTTTATGCTACTACAAAGCAACTTTTAGGAATGATTTTAGGTTGATTTAATTAGCCTAATGAAAATCTTAAACTTGTTATTGATAGTATTGTTGATGATGTGTCAATAGCAAATTTTAAATTTTCATTAGTACATTGAGTCAACCTGAAATTATTACTCAAAGATCCTTCATAGTAACGTCCAAAAAAATGTGAAGATTATTTTGGGACGGAGAGAGTATATTAATTCCATTTATTTCAAATGCAAGATACAAAGAACTCCAGAAGAAAGGAAGGTATGTACACGAACAATCTCATCATTCTTCATTATTTTTCATCACACATATTTTTTTCACACATAACTTTTATTCTTAACGCATAACTGATAAAGATGCATATAAAAAGCACAAACACATTTCATAAGAATCACACTACACATCACTGACAAGTAATGCTGACATAGTATTGTTTTCAGAATGAATATCTGAAATCCTTTCTGCTCCGAAGTTAAGTGGAAATTTGGGTTGTTGATCAGGATAGAAAACTCCAAAATGCTTCTCAATCTCGGGATTCTTATTGTTCTCATCAAACATAGCAAACAAGTATGCTTCTATAGCTTTACCCGGCCTCATAGGACTACCTTGCACAACATGTTGAACAAAATTCGTGTAATAAGCGTGTGCGTTATCATATGTAGCTCCAAATCCACCATCGGAAGGCCATCCACTTTCCGACACAACCACCTCAAGGGAACCCCCTCCGGCCTTCTCGAGACAAGAATATAAAGAATCCAACATTGCATCGAACAAGTTTTGGTATCCGTTCCCATTGTCCCATACAACTACGTCTGGAGACGTAAATAGAGCATAAGGGAGTGATATATCAGTAGGATTTCCCGAATAACTGAAAAAACAACCCGCATTTGGCAACATTAAGTGTCATAAGTAAATTTATAGTCCCCCTTTCCCAGAATAAAAATGTCCTACTTTTCATTTTCGTTTGTCTCAAAATAAATGTCGTCTTATTTAAAATAGGGTATGAATATACTAGCCACTCTAATAGGCACAAGCACTCTAATGTCATAGGAGTTGTCACTCCGCACATATAAATAGATTGGGTTGATCAAGGAAACATAACTAAAATGTTAAAAACATTTACTTGTCAACTATGACATTTATTCCGGGACAGAGAGATTAAATATGATCAAAACGTAATAATAAGGAATTTAAGCAAAATTACCTGAAATAAGTGTAGATATTAGCAAGCAATGGTGATCCAACACTATTGAGGAAACCAATGATCGGGTCGAAATAAGCCCTAATATCTCCTCGAAACGAGCCAGCTGATGGAGGGTAAGAGACTTCGATAAAAGTTGTATCGATTGCGGTCGACACCTTGATATTATCTCCAAGTCCATGAAATGCAATCGCTTCATGCACATTTGTCAAGGCAGGGAGAACAAATTGGGCTAAATCAGCTGTCCCACCGTTAATAGGGCTGACTTCATTTCCAACTGCAATGTACCTGAACCTAACATCGGGCCAGTAGTTCTTAACATTGTTTTGGACCCACGCACGTGCATTATCTTGGCTCGAGGCAACATTTGGAGTTCGGAATTCGGGACCCCTAAGATCACCTCGATGTTAGAGCCTCTAAGTGCTTGTAGCGCCTCTTGATTTGGATCGTAGAGTCTCATACGTTGGATATTATTTGATCTATATAGGCTCACCACTTGTGACTGTGACGGAAGATTGTTACCCTGCATCCCATAACAAACACCCGTTTGCGCGCCTGCATCAAACAAATTAATTTACAAGTTATAAGTCAAATTTTATTTAACTCAATTTTAGAAAAAAAAATAGAAAGAGAGAGAGAGAGGGGGGGGGGGGGGGGAGAGATTACTTGTCATGTCAAAGGTTGCAGCTAGAAATCCCAAAAGAAGAAATATGGATGCCATTTGAGAAGATTTTGTGCCAAGAGAAGCCACGGAGATTTTTTGAATATGTCATTATCAACCATTTGAAGTGTTTATATAGGAACTGAATATGCAAAAGAATGTTTAAAGAATTACAAGTAGAATTACAAGAGAAGCCATGGAGATTTCATGGCTGCTAACTAAATGTCTATCCATATATTATCATTAAAACCCTTTTCATGAATAGACATCAAGAATAATTGTTTTCTCATCCAAAAGTTGTTGGATTAAATTTTCTTACTAAAATAGACTCATTGTGCTTTAAAGAATGTATCCATTACATTTTAAATAAACTTTAGAAAATTTATTTAGAAATGTCTGTGTATAATGTTTTATCGACATGATGAAATGATTTAATGAGACATGATACTCTCTTTTCTAATTTTTTGTAATTTTCAAAATAAACATTGTGTTTCTAAATAAATAAATGTAAACATAATATTATCATTATACAAATAATGTACAAAAAAAAAAAAAAATTAATTATTTGTATTTGTGAAGATATTTACATTATACATGGGTTAAAATCACTTGCTCAACAAAAGATGGTCATGCGGAATTGAGTATGATAAATTAGTATGAGATTGTTTAAATAAATAAATTTAAACACTACAAAATTACAATTTCAAAGCTTCATAACAATTAATTTATGAGGTGGTCTCTTGTGAGAACACCAAGATTCGTCTCATAGAAAAGACGGGTTGACCCATGATCCATGGGGCATAACCTGCCACATGGCAACCACCCATTGGCCAATTTTTTATTATTTTTTTGAGTTTTTATATGTTTTTTCCCGGCTTTTCCGTCGTGTACCAAAAGTAATAGTTACCATAACTTAATGTAATGCCTGTATACATATAAAGTAACATTGTTCATAAGTAAACGTAACACCTGTTTTACAAAAACAAAAGCTCGTTTCACCCATTTTTTCAAATGTAATACTAACTATAATTACGTGTAACCCAAACAATATCTAAATGTAATTATCATTTATACTGAAATGTAATAGTGCTTTTGCAAAAATGTAAAATATTGTGTATTTTGATTTAATTTTTTGAAAGAAAGTAACATTTGAAAAGTAACAACTCATATACATGAATGTAATTGTTTGTACAAGTAAATGTAACACTTTAATAAAAGAATTTATAACATATTTCTATAGATAATGTAATACTTTTACATGTAATACTAATCAAGTGTTTTTAGCTCTAAAAATGTAAATGCTTGAACTATAACTTTTTCTATACATATGTGTTACAATATGTATAAACATTGTTACATATAAGTAACACGTTCGTTACATTTTAGTTGTAATAAGTATTACGTTTGGCAAACGAAGAAAACATAAAAAAAAAAAAAAACACTGTTACTTTTCTGTATATATGTATTACTTTTATGTATACAAACTGTTACATATAAGTAACACGTTTGTTACATTTAGTTATAGTAACTATTACTTTTAATAAACAAAAAAATAATAATAATAATATATATATAAAAAAAAAAGGCCTCTGAGTCATGGATTCGGGTCATGGGTCAAAAATGACCCGTCTCTACAATGAGACGGATCATGGTGTTCTCGTACAAGTTTTTTTCTTAATTTATTCCGGCGGCTTTGAGAGGTGGGAGGCTGGAAATATTGACATTTGGAGTACCAGGCAACTTGAGTACGTAGATATTATTATGATAGTGGGGATAGAAGAGTTAATTAAAAACAGATTTATTTTCTTTCAAAAAAAAAATTATTTGAGTGTTTAATGTTTAAGTATAATTTGATGGCTGCTTATCAACGGAAAGGCATATGCTTTATTTCATCTTTAGCTACTCCCTCCGTTCCTTAATATTTGTCTTTTTAGAGATTTAAATTTGTTCTTAAATATTTGTCACTTTCGGTAGTTATATTTTAGTTAGAACTAATTACCCTTTATCTTTAAAGAGAACTTTTCATATTCCATTTGTTTTATAATAAGATGGTACTCCCTCCGTCTCAAAATAGATGTCGTTTTAGAGTGTTTCACACATATTAAGAAATATCATTAATGTATGTGAAGAAGTCTCAAATACCCCTAAAGTAATTCAACTACCTAGGTAATTAAATGGTTAGGTAAGAGATAGTTCACTATCATTATTAAGTGTATAATTGGTATAGAGTAATAAAAAAGCTTTGAAAATAGTGAAACGACAAGTATTTTGAGACAAAATTTAACTCCTAAAACGACATCTATTTTGAGGCGGAGGGAGTAACTATTAAAGATGTGAGAGAAAGGGCAACTGTGGAAAATAGAAAGATAGTAAATGCTTTCTTGGTTTGTGTAATTGTGGCTAAAGTGACAAATAATAAGGAACGAAGGAGTACAAGATAAGACTAGTAATAGTAGTAAATAGTAATGACGCTCACCACTCTCAGCTAATTTTAATAATTATTAGTCTTAATTTACGTTTCGGAAAAAATGTAGCCTGATTTTTTTTACCTGTACTTAAATCCGTCAAGGATTTATTTTTACTTGTCCCTAACCAGGATCAATGGCGTATTTTTAATGTTTTCCTATACTACCATAAGCCAAAAATTTAGTGAAAAAAGGTCGAAGTTATGGTTTATTGTTATTTTTTCCTAAATTTAAAGGGTCAAAATTGAAAAAATTAATACTTTTATTAGTCGAAAGGTTTTTTTTTTTCTAAAATTAAAAAATGTAAAGTCAAACTAAGAAACTTAGTTCGGGATGGAGGGAGTAATAAATTTTTGGTTTCTAGAATTAATGCATAGTAGAATATAGTTAAGTTTGGTGAATGAAATACTAAGTGGCTTTAGTTTAGTGGTAATAATTCCACGTTGTGGCTGTGGAGACCTGGGCTCGAATCCCAGCAGCCACACACTTAAATTTCGGTCACTTGCAGCAACCTAAGTTTTAACTAATTTGGTGATTTTTTTCTTTCCTCTTTCAATTCTTCTTGATTCTAAAATGTATTCTGCACAAAATTATAGTTGATTGGAATGGTGTCAACTACCAAAAAGAAAAAACATACTCCCTCCGTCCCACCAAAATGATCTTTTACACTTTTTTTTATACTACTACAAAGCAACTTTTAGGAATGATTTTAGGTTGATTTAATTAGCCTAATGAAAATCTTAAACTTGTTATTGATAGTATTGTTAATGATGTGTCAATAGCAAGTTTTAATAGTACAATTGAGTCAACCTGAAATTATTGCTCAAATATCCTTCATAGTAACGTCCGAAAAAAATGTGAAGATTATTTTGGGACGGAGGGAGTATATTCCATTTATTTCAAATGCAAGATACAAAGAACTCCAGAAGAAAGGAAGGTATGTACACGAACAATCTCATCATTCTTCATTATTTTTCATCACACATATTTTTTTCACACATAACTTTTATTCTTAACGCATAACTGATAAAGATGCATATAAAAAGCACAAACACATTTCATAAGAATCACACTACACATCACTGACAAGTAATGCTGACATAGTATTGTTTTCAGAATGAATATCTGAAATCCTTTCTGCTCCGAAGTTAAGTGGAAATTTGGGTTGTTGATCAGGATAGAAAACTCCAAAATGCTTCTCAATCTCGGGATTCTTATTGTTCTCATCAAACATAGCAAACAAGTATGCTTCTATAGCTTTACCGGCCTCATAGGACTACCTTGCACAACATGTTGAACAAAATTCGTGTAATAAGCGTGTGCGTTATCATATGTAGCTCCAAATCCACCATCGGAAGGCCATCCACTTTCCGACACAACCACCTCAAGGGAACCCCCTCCGGCCTTCTCGAGACAAGAATATAAAGAATCCAACATTGCATCGAACAAGTTTTGGTATCCGTTCCCATTGTCCCATACAACTACGTCTGGAGACGTAAATAGAGCATAAGGGAGTGATATATCAGTAGGATTTCCCGAATAACTGAAAAAACAACCCGCATTTGGCAACATTAAGTGTCATAAGTACATTTATAGTCCCCCTTTCCCAGAATAAAAATGTCCTACTTTTCATTTTCGTTTGTCTCAAAATAAATGTCGTCTTATTTAAAATAGGGTATGAATATACTAGCCACTCTAATAGGCACAAGCACTCTAATGTCATAGGAGTTGTCACTCCGCACATATAAATAGATTGGGTTGATCAAGGAAACATAACTAAAATGTTAAAAACATTTACTTGTCAACTATGACATTTATTCCGGGACAGAGAGATTAAATATGATCAAAACGTAATAATAAGGAATTTAAGCAAAATTACCTGAAATAAGTGTAGATATTAGCAAGCAATGGTGATCCAACACTATTGAGGAAACCAATGATCGGGTCGAAATAAGCCCTAATATCTCCTCGAAACGAGCCAGCTGATGGAGGGTAAGAGACTTCGATAAAAGTTGTATCGATTGCGGTCGACACACCTTGATATTATCTCCAAGTCCATGAAATGCAATCGCTTCATGCACATTTGTCAAGGCAGGGAGAACAAATTGGGCTAAATCAGCTGTCCCACCGTTAATAGGGCTGACTTCATTTCCAACTGCAATGTACCTGAACCTAACATCGGGCCAGTAGTTCTTAACATTGTTTTGGACCCACGCACGTGCATTATCTTGGCTCGAGGCAACATTTTGGAGTTCGGAATTCGGGACCCCTAAGATCACCTCGATGTTAGAGCCTCTAAGTGCTTGTAGCGCCTCTTGATTTGGATCGTAGAGTCTCATACGTTGGATATTATTTGATCTATATAGGCTCACCACTTGTGACTGTGACGGAAGATTGTTACCCTGCATCCCATAACAAACACCCGTTTGCGCGCCTGCATCAAACAAATTAATTTACAAGTTATAAGTCAAATTTTATTTAACTCAATTTTAGAAAAAAAATAGAAATAGAGAGAGAGAGGGGGGGGAGAGATTACTTGTCATGTCAAAGGTTGCAGCTAGAAATCCCAAAAGAAGAAATATGGATGCCATTTGAGAAGATTTTGTGCCAAGAGAAGCCATGGAGATTTTTTGAATATGTCATTATCAACCATTTGAAGTGTTTATATAGGAACTGAATATGCAAAAGAATGTTTAAAGAATTACAAGTAGAATTACAAGAGAAGCCATGGAGATTTCATGGCTGCTAACTAAATGTCTATCCATATATTATCATTAAAACCCTTTTCATGAATAGACATCAAGAATAATTGTTTTCTCATCCAAAAGTTGTTGGATTAAATTTTCTTACTAAAATAGACTCATTGTGCTTTAAAGAATGTATCCATTACATTTTTAAATAAACTTTAGAAAATTTATTTAGAAATGTCTGTGTATAATGTTTTATCGACATGATGAAATGATTTAATGAGACATGATACTCTCTTTTCTAATTTTTTGTAATTTTCAAAATAAATATTGTGTTTCTAAATAAATAAATGTAAACATAATATTATCATTATACAAATAATGTACAAAAAAAATAAAACTAATTATTTGTATTTGTGAAGATATTTACATTATACATGGGTTAAAATCACTTGCTCAACAAAAGATGGTCATGCGGAATTGAGTATGATAAATTAGTATGAGATTGTTTAAATAAATAAATTTAAACACTACAAAATTACAATTTCAAAGCTTCATAACAATTAATTTATGAGGTGGTCTCTTGTGAGAACACCAAGATTCGTCTCATAGAAAAGACGGGTTGACCCATGATCCATGGGGCATAACCTGCCACATGGCAACCACCCATTGGCCAATTTTTTTATTTTTTTTTTTGAGTTTTTATATGTTTTTTCCCGGATTTTCCGTCGTGTACCAAAAGTAATAGTTACCATAACTTAATGTAATGCCTATATACATATAAAGTAACATTGTTCATAAGTAAACGTAACACCTGTTTTACAAAAACAAAAGCTCGTTTCACCCATTTTTTCAAATGTAATACTAACTATAATTACGTGTAACCCAAACAATATCTAAATGTAATTATCATTTATACTGAAATGTAATAGTGCTTTTGCAAAAATGTAAAATATTGTGTATTTTGATTTAATTTTTTGAAAGAAAGTAACATTTGAAAAGTAACAACTCATATACATGAATGTAATTGTTTGTACAAGTAAATGTAACACTTTAATAAAAGAATTTATAACATATTTCTATAGATAATGTAATACTTTTACATGTAATACTAATCAAGTGTTTTTAGCTCTAAAAATGTAAATGCTTGAACTATAACTTTTTCTATACATATGTGTTACAATATGTATAAACATTGTTACATATAAGTAACACGTTCGTTACATTTTAGTTGTAATAAGTATTATGTTTGGCAAACGAAGAAACATAAAAAAAAAAAAAAAAAAACACTGTTACTTTTCTGTATATATGTATTACTTTTATGTATACAAACTGTTACATATAAGTAACACGTTTGTTACATTTAGTTATAGTAACTATTACTTTTGATAAACAAAAAATAATAATAATATATATATATAAAAAAAAAGGCCTGTGAGTCATGGATTCGGGTCATGGGTCAAAAATGACCCGTCTCTACAATGAGACGGATCATGGTGTTCTCGTACAAGTTTTTGTCTTAATTTATTCCGGCGGCTTTGAGAGGTGGGAGGCTGGAAATATTGACATTTGGAGTACCAGGCAACTTGAGTACGTAGATATTATTATGATAGTGGGGATAGAAGAGTTAATTAAAAACAGATTTATTTTCTTTCAAAAAAAAAAATTATTTGAGTGTTTAATGTTTAAGTATAATTTGATGGCTGCTTATCAACGGAAAGGCATATGCTTTATTTCATCTTTAGCTACTCCCTCCGTTCCTTAATATTTGTCTTTTTAGAGATTTAAATTTGTTCTTAAATATTTGTCACTTTCGGTAGTTATATTTTAGTTAGAACTAATTACCCTTTATCTTTAAAGAGAACTTTTCATATTCCATTTGTTTTATAATAAGATGGTACTCCCTCCGTCTCAAAATAGATGTCGTTTTAGAGTGTTTCACACATATTAAGAAATATCATTAATGTATGTGAAGAAGTCCCAAATACCCCTAAAGTAATTCAACTACCTAGGTAATTAAATGGTTAGGTAAGAGATAGTTCACTATCATTATTAAGGGTATAATTGGTATAGAGTAATAAAAAAGCTTTGAAAATAGTGAAACGACAAGTATTTTGAGACAAAATTTAACTCCTAAAACGACATCTATTTTGAGACGGAGGGAGTAACTATTAAAGATGTGAGAGAAAGGGCAACTGTGGAAAATAGAAAGATAGTAAATGCTTTCTTGGTTTGTGTAATTGTGGCTAAAGTGACAAATAATAAGGAACGAAGGGAGTACAAGATAAGACTAGTAATAGTAGTAAATAGTAATGACGCTCACCACTCTCAGCTAATTTTAATAATTATTAGTCTTAATTTACGTTTCGGAAAAAATGTAGCCTGATTTTTTTTTTACCTGTACTTAAATCCGTCAAGGATTTATTTTTACTTGTCCCTAACCAGGATCAATGGCGTATTTTTAATGTTTTCCTATACTACCATAAGCCAAAAATTTAGTGAAAAAAGGTCGAAGTTATGGTTTATTGTTATTTTTTCCTAAATTTAAAGGGTCAAAATTGAAAAAATTAATACTTTTATTAGTCGAAAGGTTTTTTTTTCTAAAATTAAAAAATGTAAGAATATCACAACTCTAAAATACAAGGGGTTAGATGACCCCCTGGCCACAGTGTGGCCTCGCCATTGTGTACCACTACACTACATTTGTCTCAAAATAAATGATTTTTTTTTTTTCAAAATTCCTCTTGATCGAGAGCTAAATATTTTTTTGGACTTTTTTTTTACGAAGAGAGTAGTATTATATTTGGATTACTTTTGCAATTAATTTTAGGACTTGAATAATAATTTTAAGTAAGGTACCCAAAAATTTAAGACATTTTAGAATCGGTCCTGGCGGTAGGCATGCGGCAGCCAACGAACAACGTAAAACTTTGTCACATTATCATAGACTGAGTACTTGGAGCGCAAATTTAATAGGGTGTTAAGATTAGAGCCAAACCGGGAACTAGACCGCAACAATATGAAGAATTTTGTGGCAAACAATCTGAGAATATGCGACGCACCATACGGTCATGTAGCATGTCACGAGGTCGCACAAGGAGGTGCATAATGACACAAGGTCTTGCAAATTTGGTCTACGAGCATCAGAAGGAACATAAGGCCTATGCGTTGCATAAATGTAGCCGCATAAAAGGCAGGAAATGGTATGCGGCCGCATCATACTTATTAACATATTAAGCCAATTTGTTTATTATAATTATATGTATCATCATAAAATTATTTCTTAATGAAATATTTCTTATATTGTATTCCTCAAGTCAATTTTCATAGCCTGAATTATTTTTGACAAATTGCAATTCGGTTACTTGATTTTGTACCATTTTTTCAATTTGGTTTCTAAGAGTGTAAATTTTGCAATTTAATACCTAAGTTTGACATTTTGTTGCACACTGATATAAAAACGAACTAATGGTTAGTTAGTTTTTTTTTAACCAAAAAACAATCATAATCATGCGTCATCACATGACTTCTCACGGGTATATTTGTCATTTCGATCACAAATGTTCAAGTTACCTGCGTTTTGTGTGTATCTGGAGGGATGTTTCAAAGACCGGCGTGGGCGATAATAAATAAAGGAGATTACAAGAAGCATTTTGTCGTGTTAATGGCTGGAAGCGCTGAAAGAGATAAGGAGAAGCTTTTTGTCGTGTTAATTGCTGAAAGGGCTAAAAGAGATAAGAAGAAGCTTGTTGGCATGTTAATGGCACGAAAGGTTAAAGGAAATCGTTGCTTTTGAAAAGTAAACACAGCATGAGATTTTGGGGTACTTGTATGTGGGAGTCAATTTCTCCTATTAATGAGATTGTTGTCGTTTATAACGAAAAAAGAGATGTAACAATCGTCCATATGCACACGTCACGTGACTTACACATCTGTGATCAAAATGACAAATATACCCTTAAAAATTGATTGAAATTCCACTAGTGCCCAAAAAGCTGAATTGAACCGCTATGGGAGAATGAGATTTCCGCTTTCATAAATGCTTGACTTGAGACGAGACCAGATGAAATTGACTCCTAACTTCTTTTCTTCATCGGGAGAGGAGGACGGCGCGCTCAGACTAAAAAATGGAATCCGCCAAGCCGGAAGGAAAGGAAAAGAAGGAAAATACAAAACGTTCAAGCGCCAGCTATCTTCATTGTAGCATGCCTGAATCTAACAGGCTTTCACGAATAACACATGACTGTTTTCTGTTAAAAAAAAGAACCTAAAACTTTGTAAGTTTTTGTATCAATTTATAACAAAAGAGCTGGGTTGCAAAATTTACACATTTGAAAATTAAATTGCAAAAATGGTACAAACCTAAACCCAGCAAATTGCCTTTATTCTTTTCCCAATATACAAATATATCAACTTTTATTCCCCAAGTCAATTTTCATATTGTAATTTTTTTTTACTATAATTGTTTGAGTCGTCATAAGATTCAGTGTAAATAACATCTCAAACAAAATGAAAATCCAAATTTTAGATTCAAATCAATAAAAAAAGAGAAAAATTAAGCCAAAAAAAGAAAACAATAAAAAAACATAGGTATTTTTGTGATAAATCTCTCCATGTCTATCAACAACAACAACAATAATGAAATCAATAATATTAATTACCGTTGTTCATAAGTGATTTCTTCTCATGAAAAAAAAAAAAATCATTCTCTCCCTTTCATAAAGGTTGAACTTAGGTTGAGTGTCTCTTGTGAATTCATTTGACAAATTAAATTAGAGCCAGTCTTCTTAAAAACATGTTTTACACTAACTTTAGTGTAAAACTTGTTTTTCATGAAAAACAGATTTTCTATAAGAGATAAATAAAAAACAAGTTTTACACTAAAGCTAGTGTAAAACAAGTTTTTCACCAGATTTTCACATTAAATTAACTCCTAATATATATCTTGATTATTTTTTTAAGAAAAAAATAATATGTATATATTTTTTGATTATTGATTTTAGTCCCACTTGCTTTGCCTTATCACTAATTTTATAAGGCCGCCTTGAAATGATAGAACGTAGGGCAGAAGAGTGTTGAGAGTTTCGTCCATGATGGAAGGCTGTTAAGGAGAAGAGTGTTTAGAGATTTTCAATATCACTAACCGTGAATTTCTCTTGTATTGATCAATGATATATATACACCATTACATGTAAATAAAGTCCTAATATAAATCAACGAGTTTATTGCAAAATTGCCATCTGTACTATTCAGTTTTTTCACTTTTACATCTGTACTATTGAAACAACAAAAGTGACTTGCGTACTATTGATTAATTAGCAAAAGTAACCAAAATCGTTAACTAATATTAATGAACGTTAGCAATTTAACGGATATTAATATCAATAATTACAATTTGCCCCCAATAAATAAACAAACCCTTTAAGTTCTAAAAGGGGTATATTTAAAAATTATCAAAACCCTAATTACCTCTCTCCACCCTCATTCTCACCCCCTCTCTTTCTCTCTCACACACAAACCACTTTCTCTCTCTATCTCTCCAGCCAACCGCCTCCCCCTCCTCTAGCCGGCGATCTTCCCTATTCTCGACGAACTCTCCGGCGAACCTTCTTCCCCGCTCCAACCTCTTTCCTCCGGCGAACACTCTTTCTAATCTAACTTCGGCCGTCTTCTCCTTTCTCCGGCGCCCCATCTTCTCCAACTCCGGCGAAGCTCCTTCCGCCCAGATCAGACCGAAAACCTCATCCAGCATGCTCCAGATCTGTTGCTTTCTTCAGATCCATCTCTTTTTCTCTTAGATATGTCGCTAGCTTCCTCTGTCTCTCGAATCTGTTGCCGGATCCCTCTCTCTCCCTTCCTTTCTGGTCATCGACCTCAGACGCCGGCGAGCTTGCCTTCCTCTCTCTCTCGAATCTGTCTAGAGCAAACAGAGATGAGTGAAGGCGCAAAAAATATGAAGATGATCAACGGTAGTGACGATTGGAGGTGGGATCTGTATTTGCAGCAATGAAGATTGGGAGGTAGCGGTGATTATGGCAGTGAAGGGGTGGCTGGAGTTGTAGGGAATGGGGATGATGGTTAGGACTTGGGATTGATAGATGAATTACTTTTCTGAATTTAAATTATGAAGGGCACAAGTGACTAAAATGAAAAATATTACTTTTTAGGATGAAGACTGAAACAAATGAATAGATTAGACTTGAACCAGTTATTTAGCTTGATAATTTTTTAACGCCTATTAACGTCCATTATATATTTTAACGATTTTGGTTAGTTTTGATAATTTTATCAATAGTACGCATGTTCATTTTGTTGTTTAGATAGTACGGAGGTCAAAGTGATATTCTTGTCATAGTACGGATGTCAGAAATGTGGTTTACTCATAAATCAACTAAGGATAGAAATCATTTTACAATATGTACAGATTTCTTCCCATCTATGCGATATATATTCTGAGAATAGCATGATTGTATCAATCCACAACATTTACCGAGACTGCCCTTTGTGATCTTTGGCAAGACTGGTTTGTTCGTTTACACCCCCCTCAAGCTAAGCGGCACAGGTGCGAGCTGAAGCTTGGAAGAAAGAAGATCTAACCGAGGTCGAGCTAAGGCCTTCGTAAAAACATCTGCTAGTTGTTCTGTCGTAGCAATATAGGACAACTGTAAGAAGCCACGCTGGTGAAGATCACGAAAAATGGGACCCACTTGTCATTCTCACAATAAAAACTTTTTACACACTTTCTCTCTCCTAATTCACTTTTCAGACTCATAACATTTACTTTTTCTTAATATCCGTGTAAAGTCAAACTAAGAAACTTAGTCCGGGATGGAGGGAGTAATAAATTTTTAGTTTCTAGAATTAATGCATAGTAGAATATAGTTAAGTTCGAGGAATGAAATACTAAGTTGCTTTAGTTTAGTGGTAATAATTCCACGTTGTGGCTGTGGAGACTTGGGCTCGAATCCCAGCAGCCACACACTTAAATTTTGGTCACTTGCAGCAACCTAAGTTTTAACTAATTTGGTGATTTTTTTCTTTCCTCTTTCAATTCTTCTTGATTCTAAAATGTATTCTGCACAAAATTATAGTTGATTGGAATGGTGTCAACTACCAAAAAGAAAAAGCATACTCCCTCCGTCCCACTAAAATGATCTTTTACACTTTTTTTTATACTACTACAAAGCAACTTTTAGGAATGATTTTAGGTTGATTTAATTAGCCTAATGAAAATCTTAAACTTGTTATTGATAGTATTGTTAATGATGTGTCAATAGCAAGTTTTAATAGTACAATTGAGTCAACCTGAAATTATTGCTCAAATATCCTTCATAGTAACGTCGAAAAAAATGTGAAGATTATTTTGGGACGGAGGGAGTATATTCCATTTATTTCAAATGCAAGATACAAAGAACTCCAGAAGAAAGGAAGGTATGTACACGAACAATCTCATCATTCTTCATTATTTTTTTCACACTTAACTTTTATTCGTAACGCATAACTGATAAAGATGCATATAAAAAGCACAAACACATTTCATAAGAATCACACTACACATCACTAACAAGTGATGCTGACATAGTATTGTTTTCAGAACGAATATCTGAAATCCTTTCCGCTCCGAAGTTAAGTGGAAATTTGGGTTGTTGATTAGGATAGAAAACTCCAAAATGTTTCTCAATCTCGGGATTCTTATTGTTCTCATCAAACATAGCAAACAAGTAAGCTTCTATAGCTTTACCCGGCCTCTTAGGACTACCTCGTCCAACATGTTGAACAAAATTCGTGTAATAAGCGCGTGCGTTATCATATGTAGCTCCAAATCCACCATCGGAAGGCCATCCACTTTCCGACACAACCACCTCAAGGGAACCCCCTCCGGCCCTCTCGAGACAAGAATATAAAGAATCCAACATTGCATCGAACAAGTTTTGGTATCCGTTCCCATTGTCCCATACAACTACAGTTGGAGACGTAAATAGAGCATAAGGGAGTGATATATCACGAGGGTTGCCCGAATAACTGAAAAAACAAGCCCACATTTGACAACAATGAGTGTCACAAGCGAATTTATATATATGATCAAAACCTTAATAAGGAATTTAAGCAAAATTACCTGAAATAAGTGTAGATATTAGCAAGCAATGGTGATCCAACATTATTGAGGAAGCCAATGATCGGGTCGAAATAAGCCCTAATATCTCCGCGAAACGAGCCAGCTGATGGAGGGTAAGAGACTCCAATAAAAGTTGTATCGATTGCGGTCGATACCTTGATATTATCTCGAAGTCCATGAAATGCAATCGCTTCATGCACATTTGTCAAGGCAGGGTGAACAAATTGGGCTAAACCAGCTGTCCCACCATTAATAGGGCTGACTTCATTTCCAACTGCAATGTACCTGAACCTAACATCGGGCCAGTAGTTCCTAACATTCCTTTGGACCCACGCACGTGCATTATCTCGGCTCGAGGCAACGTATTGGAGTTCGGAATTCGGAACCCCTAAGATCACCTCGATGTTAGAGCGTCTAAGTGCTTGTAGCGCCTCTTGATTTGGATCGTAGAGTCTCATACGTCGGATATTACGTGATCTATATAGGCTCACCACTTGTGAATGTGACGGAAGATTGTTACCCATCATCCCATAACAAACACCCGTTTGCGCGCCTGCATCAAACAAATTAATATACAAGTTATAAGTCAAATTTTATTTAACTCAATTTTAGAAAAATTTAGAGAGAGAGAGAGAGAGGGGGAGGGAGATTACTTGTCATGTCAAAGGTTGCAGCTAGAAATCCCAAAAGGAGAAATATGGATGCCATTTGAGAAGATTTTGTGCCAAGAGAAGCCATGGAGATTTTTTGAATATGTCATTACCAACCATTTTAAGTGTTTATATAGGAAATGAATATGCAAAAGAATGTTTAAAGAATTACAAGTAGAGGCTAGTGTTTGGCCTGTCATGGCTGCTAACTAAATGTCAATGAGTCTATCCATATACTATTATCATTAAAACCCTTTTCATGAATAGACATCTAGAATAATTGTTTTCTTATCCTAAAGTTGTTGGATTAAATTTTCTTACTAAAATTGACTTATTGTGCTTTCAAGAATGTATCCATTACATTTTTAAATAAAATTTAGAAATGTTTGTGTATAATGTTTATCGACACGATGAAATGATTTAATGAGACATGATACTCTCTTTTCTAATTTTTTGTAATTTTCAAAATAAACATTTTATTTCTAAATAAATAAATGTAACATAATCTTATTATTATACAAATAATATTTAAAAATAAAAATAATTATTTGTATTTGTGAAGATATGTACATAATACATGGGTTAAAACAAAAGATGGTCACGCTAAAGTACAAAATTACAATTTCAAAGCTTCATACCAATTAATTTATTCCGGCGGCTTTGAGAGGTGGGAGGGTGGAAATATTGACATTTGGAGTACTAGCTAGGCAACTTGAGTACGTAGATATTATGATGATAGGAGTTCAGATCTCCTTTACCGCTTTGTGTGTTCCCTTCTTGTGCCATTATAATCACAACCGTTTACATGCTTACATAATATCAACATAATGACAATCTTAATGACTGCAAGTCGTTGGATCACTTGTGGCACAGGGAGGGGCACACAAAATGGTACAGGAAATCTGGACTCTGATGATAGTGGGGATAGAAGAGTTAATTAAAAACAAATTTATTTGAGTGTTTAATAAGTATAATTTGAGGGCGGCTCATCAACGGAAAGGGATAGTATGCTTTATTTCATCTTTAGCTACAAGAGAAGACTAGTAATAGTAGTAATGACGACTCACCACTCTCAGCTAAATGTAGCCTAATTTATTTATTTTTACCTATACTATTAATGACGAAACTAGAAATTTAGTGAAAAAATGTTGAAATTATAGTATATTGATATTTTTCTTAAATTTAAATTTAAGGGGTCAAAATTGTAAAAATTAATATTTTTAATAGTCAAAATGTTATTTTTCTAAAATTAAAAGATGTAAAAATAACACAACTCTAAAATACAAGGGGTCGGATGAACCCATGGCCATAGTGTGGCCTCGCCACTGTATACCACTACCTCTGTATCAAAATATATACTGTATTTATTTTTTTCAAAATTGCTCTTAATCAAGAGCAAAATAAATTTTTTTGTACATTTTTTTATGCAGAGAGTATTATTTTAGATTACTTTTGTAAGTAACTAGTACTTGTGCCCGTGCCAATGGCACGGTGACGATACACATGGTTTATAGGTTGAAGAAGTTGAAAGATGAACAATATTGAAAGCTCTCCAATATCACCAAATCCATTTAAAAAAAATAAAAAAAATAGCAAGCAATCACACACTACAGACACAATGCAAACTGAAAAGTAATTTTAAAAATGGTTTTGTTAAACAAAAGGATTGTTTGCCTACTTTTATCATCAACCCTTATATTAACTTGAAAATAAATGCACATTCCAGAGTAAACGACATCAAGTCTCAAATACCTGCAACTCATTTGGTTAGAGGACAAACATAAGTTGCCCATGGACATGGACTAAACACGCTACACCTTAATCAGACCTTCTCTACCAAACCGTACAACCATCATCTTTTATGTCCTCTTCCACCACTTGACGCATTGTAAATAAACCTTAAACCAAATCCTACTGGCCGGGTCATCGGAGCCACTAACCAAGTGGTTTCCGACAGCGTCCAAGGACATTGCAACATGGGTGTGCCCCTACAACGAACCTTTAAGCCAGTAGTGGCATAACCATTCGAGCACCCACCATCTGCAATGAACATTCGAATCAAATTATGAAAAGAATGGAGCTCTTATCAGAAGGCGGAGAATCATAAAATGAAATGTTGAGTAACATTATTAGTTGATGATATAAGGAAAGATTGAAAATATCAGAACCGATTGTTGTTGTAGGCCAAGAGAAACTGGGAAAACTAAATGAGTAACTCACATTTGCTTTAGCCCATCTACCACTTGGTCACCCTGCCAGCGTTTCCAACCCCATTCTCCACCTAAGTATCACATACCTGCCAACTGCGATCTACAAAAGCACCCTTCGCAACCTGCCTCTCTCGCTCACAACCAATTTCCCAATAAGATTCATCAGATGCCTACTGTATATTTGGTTTGAATATAAATTCGACGATCAAATGGAAGTGCCTGCTGTATGTTTGGTATATTTGCAGCCCAATAAGATTCATCAGATGAGTATTTGGAATATTTGCAGCCCAAGATTATTGAATATAAATTTGACGATCAAATGGAAGTGCTTGAAATCATAATGAAAATATCAAGTAAAAACACACATTAATTACGATCAATCTAAAAAATATACTCCATCCGTCCTACCTCAATCTACAAAATTTGTAATTTTGGTGACCCATTTTAATCTACAAATTTATCTGCCATAACCTCAACTTGCTTGCCCTTATATCGACCACCATCCACTTCAGCCTTAACCTTCTTAGGGTTTCGTTTAGTTTTCAACTTAAACAATGATCCAATCGGCTCGTCATCATCCGAATTGAGCCCAATCTCAACCTGAGCAAATCTCTTCTTACTAACATATTTATCCCCAACCATCTTATCAACCCTAGCTGCTTTCCCAACAATACACTCCTCATCCAACCCTTACCCAATTCCCTTCTCAACAGCCATTGTCCAACCCTAGACCCAAATCTCAATCAAACCCATCACATTCCATCTCTTTATTCCAAGCCAAAAATGCTCATGTGTCAATACCTCTCAACAATTCAGCCCCCAAAAAACCATGCCAAACCAAAACCAACCCCCAAGAAAATCCAAAATTCACCGCCAATTCAAATTTCTTTGAACTAAACAACAAACAGCTCATATGCTTTTAATCTACAAAATCCCATAATAAAAACATTTTATTACCTTTTAAATAATAGGACTCACTATGCCATAATTTTTTAAAAAAAGAAAAAGATCCATAAATGAGGCGAAGTTGTAGCATGGTACAGATTAGGTATTCAAAGGCTTCAAATAAGCCACACCCTCTTAGGCTTCCTGCATAATTTGCCTTTCATATTAATGCAAGTCTCAGTAAAGTCTTAGACTAATAATTTACATGGAATTTGGTAATGGCTAAACCAATCCAATCGTCAGAAGACAATCAATTTTCCCAGTTGTGATTCAAAGCACAATCAGAAAAAATAAATCAATAGATGTGCACCGCCAACAAAGATTTCCACAAAAAAGGGAGGAAGAAACAGGTTCACTCAATTTACCTCTTTCAAGACCGCATAGAGAATAGCCACAAGAGATGCAATAGAAGAGAAACCATACAACTTTCAAATTGAGTGTGTAAAGTTGTCCCTCATGTGAGAATTGAGATTACTCGAGCACGGACCAGAGAGCCGAAGAAACTGCAGTGACGATGCTTGCTTCTTTTTTCAAATCGCTAACGAAGATAAAGAGAGAGGTTTGAGATCGATTTGCGGAGAAACGGAAATCGATGGCTTGGGGATGAGAGGTTGTGAGGAAGGGGAAAGGAAAATAACGTATGAGAGTGGCCGTATGTGAAATTGTCGTCTGTTTTGAACTCTGGCCAACCGCCGTGAACTGCCAGTGAGAGATGGGTGAATCTCAGCCACTTTACGGTGGTTGAGAATCAATCTTGACCTCCCTTTATCCCAGCATTTATTCCTGATTCCTATTGTATTATAGATTGTAGGGCTTGAATATTAATTTTAAGTGAGGCACCCGAAATTTTAACAGGGTGTTAGGATTGGAGCCAAACCAAAAACTAGTCCACAACAACATGAAGAATTTTGTGGCGAACAATTCGGAGAATATGCGACGCACCATACGGTCATGTAGCATGTCACAAGGTCGCACAAGGAGGTGCATAATGACACAAGTTCTTGCAAATTGGTCTACGAGCATCAGAAGGAACACAAGGCCTATGGATTGCATAATGTAGCCGCATAAAAGGTAGGAAAGGGCATGCGACCGCATCATACTTATTAAGTTATTAAGCCAATTTGTTTTTATTATAACTGTGTCTGCATCATCATAAAATTATTTCTTATTGAAATATTTTCTTATATTGTATTGCTCAAGTCAATTTTCATAGCCTGGATTATTTTTGACAAATTGCAATTTGGTTACTTGATTTTGTATCATTTTTTCAGTTTAGTTCATAAGAGTGAAAATTTTGCAATTTAATACATATGTTTGAGATTTTGTTGAAAACTGACTAATTGTTAGTTTTTTTGACCAAAAAACAATCATAGTCATGTGTCATCACATGACTTTTAGGGGTATATTTGTCATTTCGATCACAATTGTTCAAGTTACCTGCGTTTTGTGTGTATATGGAGGGATGTTTCAACGACCGGCGGGGGCGATAATAAAGGGGATTACAAGAAGCTTTTTGTCGTGCTAATGGCCTTATCACTAATTTTATAAGGCCGCCTTGAAATGAATAGAACGTAGGGCAGAAAATTAGTTATATTCGACAAGTAAGCATTTTAAGGATGGTGTTTTCTTTACTTTTTCATTTTATTTTATTTTTTCATTTTTGCACAAAGATTGTGTAAGAGATCTAAAACACAATGTTTGGGCAAATAATTTGCATTGCAATTCACTGAATATAATTTACAATGGAGGGTATATATATACACAAGAGTCTTGTGATGCAAGTAAAAGAACATATTCTAAAATAGAATACAAATATAATTAGGAAACTAAATCTTCTCTAACATGCCTCCGCAAGATGGACGATCGATGAGTGAGACCAATCTTGATCATTAGTTCTTGAAACCGAGCCCGAATGAGAGGTTTAGTGAGAGTGTCCACAAGTTGATCATGACTAGAGATGAATGAAACACGTAAGGTGTTATTTTGAACAAGCTCACGAACGAAGTGGTAGTCAAGACCCAAATGCTTCATCCAAGAGTGAAACCGTGGATTGGCTGTAACATATGTAGCACCCAAGTTATCACAGTAAATAACTGGGGTGGTAGTCGAGGATGAGGCAAGTAAGCGAAGTAAATTCTGAAGCCAGATAACCTCAGCAGTGGTAGTAGCAACAGCATGATATTCGGCCTCCGTAGAAGAACGTGCTAAAGTACGCTACATCTTAGAACTCCAAGAGACAGCGTTCTTACCCAAATAGACAATGTAACCAGTGGTAGACGTGTAGGTATCCATGTCTCCAGCCCAATCAGCGTCCGTGAAGGCATGAAGAGTAAGTGGAGAATCACGACGGATAAGCAAACTGTGAGAGACTGTACCCGCCAAATAACGAAGAAGGCGCTTCAAAGCAAGATAATGATCCTCAGTAGGTCTGTGCATAAATTGGGAAAAGCGGTTAACAGCAAAGGAGATATCAATCCTAGTCAGAGACAAATACTGTAGTGCACCAACCAAGGTCCGAAAGATGGTTGGATCTGACATAGGCATGCCACGGTTAACCGAGAGAGGTGGCATATTGACATTTGGAGTACTAGCTAGGCAACTTGAGTACGTAGATATTATGATGATAGGAGTTCAGATCTCTTTTACCACTTTGTGTGTTCCCTTCTTGTGCCATTATAATCCCAACCGTTTACATGCTTGCATAATATCAACATAATGACTGCAAGTCGTTGGATCACTTGTGGCACAGGGAGGGCACACAAAATGGTACAGGAAATCTGGACTCTGATGATAGTGGGGATAGAAGAGTTAATTAAAAACAAATTTATTTGAGTGTTTAATAAGTATAATTTGAGGGCTGCTCATCAACGGAAAGGGATAGTATGCTTTATTTCATCTTTAGCTACAAGAGAAGACTAGTAATAGTAGTAATGACGACTCACCACTCTCAGCTAAATGTAGCCTAATTTATTTTTTTTACCTATACTATTAATATTAATGACGAAACTAGAAATTTAGTGAAAAAATGTTGAAATTATAGTATATTGATATTTTTCTTAAATTTAAATTTAAGGGGTCAAAATTGTAAAAATTAATATTTTTAATAGTCAAAATGTTATTTTTCTAAAATTAAAAGATGTAAAAATAACACAACTCTCAAATACAAGGGGTCGGATGAACCCCATGGCCATAGTGTGGCCTCGCCACTGTATACCACTACCTCTGTATCAAAATATATACTGTATTTATTTTTTTCAAAATTGCTCTTAATCAAGAGCAAAATAAATTTTTTTGTACATTTTTTTATGCAGAGAGTATTATTTTGGATTACTTTGTAAGTAACTAGTACTTGTGCCCGTGCCAATGGCACGGTGACGATACACATGGTTTATAGGTTGAAGAAGTTGAAAGATGAACAATATTGAAAGCTCTCCAATATCACCAAATCCATTTAAAAAAAAAAAAAAAAAAAAAAAGAATAGCAAGCAATCACACTACAGACACAATGCAAACTGAAAAGTAATTTTAAAAATGGTTTTGTTAAACAAAAGGATTGTTTGCCTACTTTTATCATCAACCCTTATATTAACTTGAAAATAAATGCACATTCCAGAGTAAACGACATCAAGTCTCAAAATACCTGCAACTCATTTGGTTAGAGGACAAACATAAGTTGCCCATGGACATGGACTAAACACGCTACACCTTAATCAGACCTTCTCTACCAAACCGTACAACCATCATCTTTTATGTCCTCTTCCACCACTTGACGCATTGTAAATAAACCTTAAACCAAATCCTACTGGCCGGGTCATCGGAGCCACTAACCAAGTGGTTTCCGACAGCGTCCAAGGACATTGCAACATGGGTGTGCCCCTACAACGAACCTTTAAGCCAGTAGTGGCATAACCATTCGAGCACCCACCATCTGCAATGAATATTCGAATCAAATTATGAAAAGAATGGAGCTCTTATCAGAAGGCGGAGAATCATAAAATGAAATGTTGAGTAACATTATTAGTTGATGATATAAGGAAAGATTGAAAATATCAGAACCGATTGTTGTTGTAGGCCAAGAGAAACTGGGAAAACTAAATGAGTAACTCACATTTTGCTTTAGCCCATCTACCACTTGGTCACCCTGCCAGCGTTTCCAACCCCATTCTCCACCTAAGTATCACATACCTGCCAACTGCGATCTACAAAAGCACCCTTCGCAACCTGCCTCTCTCGCTCACAACCAATTTCCCCAATAAGATTCATCAGATGCCTACTGTATATTTGGTTTGAATATAAATTCGACGGTCAAATGGAAGTGCCTGCTGTATGTTTGGTATATTTGCAGCCCAATAAGATTCATCAGATGAGTATTTGGAATATTTGCAGCCCAAGATTATTGAATATAAATTTGACGATCAAATGGAAGTGCTTGAAATCATAATGAAAATATCAAGTAAAAAACACACATTAATTACGATCAATCTAAAAAATATACTCCATCCGTCCTACGTCAATCTACAAAATTTGTAATTTTGGTGACCCATTTTAATCTACAAATTTATCTGCCATAACCTCAACTTGCTTGCCCTTATATCGACCACCATCCACTTCAGCCTTAACCTTCTTAGGGTTTCGTTTAGTTTTCAACTTAAACAATGATCCAATCGGCTCGTCATCATCCGAATTGAGGCCAATCTCAACCTGAGCAAATCTCTTCTTACTAACAGATTTATCCCCAACCATCTTATCAACCCTAGCTGCTTTCCCAACAATACACTCCTCATCCAACCCTTACCCAATTCCCTTCTCAACAGCCATTGTCCAACCCTAGACCCAAATCTCAATCAAACCCATCACATCCCATCTCTTTATTCCAAGCCCAAAAATGCTCATGTGTCAATACCTCTCAACAATTCAGCCCCCAAAAAACCATGCCAAACCAAAACCAACCCCCAAGAAAATCCAAAATTCACCGCCAATTCAAATTTCTTTGAAACTAAACAACAAACAGCTCATATGCTTTTAATCTACAAAATCCCATAATAAAAACATTTTATTACCTTTTAAATAATAGGACTCACTATGCCATAATTTTTTAAAAAAAGAAAAAGATCCATAAATGAGGCGAAGTTGTAGCATGGTACAGATTAGGTATTCAAAGGCTTCAAAATAAGCCACACCCTCTTAGGCTTCCTGCATAATTTGCCTTTCATATTAATGCAAGTCTCAGTAAAGTCTTAGACTAATAATTTACATGGAATTTGGTAATGGCTAAACCAATCCAATCGTCAGAAGACAATCAATTTTCCCAGTTGTGATTCAAAGCACAATCAGAAAAAATAAATCAATAGATGTGCACCGCCAACAAAGATTTCCACAAAAAAGGGAGGAAGAAACAGGTTCACTCAATTTACCTCTTTCAAGACCGCATAGAGAATAGCCACAAGAGATGCAATAGAAGAGAAAACCATACAACTTTCAAATTGAGTGTGTAAAGTTGTCCCTCATGTGAGAATTGAGATTACTCGAGCACGGACCAGAGAGCCGAAGAAACTGCAGTGACGATGCTTGCTTCTTTTTTCAAATCGCTAACGAAGATAAAGAGAGAGGTTTGAGATCGATTTGCGGAGAAACGGAAATCGATGGCTTGGGGATGAGAGGTTGTGAGGAAGGGGAAAGGAAAATAACGTATGAGAGTGGCCGTATGTGAAATTGTCGTCTGTTTTGAACTCTGGCCAACCGCCGTGAACTGCCAGTGAGAGATGGGTGAATCTCAGCCACTTTACGGTGGTTGAGAATCAATCTTGACCTCCCTTTATCCCAGCATTTATTCCTGATTCCTATTGTATTATAGATTGTAGGGCTTGAATATTAATTTTAAGTGAGGCACCCGAAATTTTAACAGGGTGTTAGGATTGGAGCCAAACCAAAAACTAGTCCACAACAACATGAAGAATTTTGTGGCGAACAATTCGGAGAATATGCGACGCACCATACGGTCATGTAGCATGTCACAAGGTCGCACAAGGAGGTGCATAATGACACAAGTTCTTGCAAATTGGTCTACGAGCATCAGAAGGAAACAAGGCCTATGGATTGCATAATGTAGCCGCATAAAAGGTAGGAAAGGGCATGCGACCGCATCATACTTATTAAGTTATTAAGCCAATTTGTTTTTATTATAACTGTGTCTGCATCATCATAAAATTATTTCTTATTGAAATATTTTCTTATATTGTATTGCTCAAGTCAATTTTCATAGCCTGGATTATTTTGACAAATTGCAATTTGGTTACTTGATTTTGTATCATTTTTTCAGTTTAGTTCATAAGAGTGAAAATTTTGCAATTTAATACATATGTTTGAGATTTTGTTGAAAACTGACTAATTGTTAGTTTTTTTGACCAAAAAACAATCATAGTCATGTGTCATCACATGACTTTTAGGGGTATATTTGTCATTTCGATCACAATTGTTCAAGTTACCTGCGTTTTGTGTGTATATGGAGGGATGTTTCAACGACCGGCGGGGGCGATAATAAAGGGGATTACAAGAAGCTTTTTGTCGTGCTAATGGCCTTATCACTAATTTTATAAGGCCGCCTTGAAATGAATAGAACGTAGGGCAGAAAATTAGTTATATTCGACAAGTAAGCATTTTAAGGATGGTGTTTTCTTTACTTTTTCATTTTATTTTATTTTTTCATTTTTGCACAAAGATTGTGTAAGAGATCTAAAACACAATGTTTGGGCAAATAATTTGCATTGCAATTCACTGAATATAATTTACAATGGAGGGTATATATATACACAAGAGTCTTGTGATGCAAGTAAAAGAACATATTCTAAAATAGAATACAAATATAATTAGGAAACTAAATCTTCTCTAACATGCCTCCGCAAGATGGACGATCGATGAGTGAGACCAATCTTGATCATTAGTTCTTGAAACCGAGCCCGAATGAGAGGTTTAGTGAGAGTGTCCACAAGTTGATCATGACTAGAGATGAATGAAACACGTAAGGTGTTATTTTGAACAAGCTCACGAACGAAGTGGTAGTCAAGACCCAAATGCTTCATCCAAGAGTGAAACCGTGGATTGGCTGTAACATATGTAGCACCCAAGTTATCACAGTAAATAACTGGGGTGGTAGTCGAGGATGAGGCAAGTAAGCGAAGTAAATTCTGAAGCCAGATAACCTCAGCAGTGGTAGTAGCAACAGCATGATATTCGGCCTCCGTAGAAGAACGTGCTAAAGTACGCTACATCTTAGAACTCCAAGAGACAGCGTTCTTACCCAAATAGACAATGTAACCAGTGGTAGACGTGTAGGTATCCATGTCTCCAGCCCAATCAGCGTCCGTGAAGGCATGAAGAGTAAGTGGAGAATCACGACGGATAAGCAAACTGTGAGAGACTGTACCCGCCAAATAACGAAGAAGGCGCTTCAAAGCAAGATAATGATCCTCAGTAGGTCTGTGCATAAATTGGGAAAAGCGGTTAACAGCAAAGGAGATATCAATCCTAGTCAGAGACAAATACTGTAGTGCACCAACCAAGGTCCGAAAGATGGTTGGATCTGACATAGGCATGCCACGGTTAACCGAGAGAGGTGGCATATTGACATTTGGAGTACTAGCTAGGCAACTTGAGTACGTAGATATTATGATGATAGGAGTTCAGATCTCTTTTACCACTTTGTGTGTTCCCTTCTTGTGCCATTATAATCCCAACCGTTTACATGCTTGCATAATATCAACATAATGACTGCAAGTCGTGGATCACTTGTGGCACAGGGAGGGCACACAAAATGGTACAGGAAATCTGGACTCTGATGATAGTGGGGATAGAAGAGTTAATTAAAAACAAATTTATTTGAGTGTTTAATAAGTATAATTTGAGGGCTGCTCATCAACGGAAAGGGATAGTATGCTTTATTTCATCTTTAGCTACAAGAGAAGACTAGTAATAGTAGTAATGACGACTCACCACTCTCAGCTAAATGTAGCCTAATTTATTTTTTTTACCTATACTATTAATATTAATGACGAAACTAGAAATTTAGTGAAAAAATGTTGAAATTATAGTATATTGATATTTTTCTTAAATTTAAATTTAAGGGGTCAAAATTGTAAAAATTAATATTTTTAATAGTCAAAATGTTATTTTTCTAAAATTAAAAGATGTAAAAATAACACAACTCTCAAATACAAGGGGTCGGATGAACCCCATGGCCATAGTGTGGCCTCGCCACTGTATACCACTACCTCTGTATCAAAATATATACTGTATTTATTTTTCAAAATTGCTCTTAATCAAGAGCAAAATAAATTTTTGTACATTTTTTTATGCAGAGAGTATTATTTTGGATTACTTTTGTAAGTAACTAGTACTTGTGCCCGTGCCAATGGCACGGTGACGATACACATGGTTTATAGGTTGAAGAAGTTGAAAGATGAACAATATTGAAAGCTCTCCAATATCACCAAATCCATTTAAAAAAAAAAAAAAAAAAAAAAAGAATAGCAAGCAATCACACTACAGACACAATGCAAACTGAAAAGTAATTTTAAAAATGGTTTTGTTAAACAAAAGGATTGTTTGCCTACTTTTATCATCAACCCTTATATTAACTTGAAAATAAATGCACATTCCAGAGTAAACGACATCAAGTCTCAAAATACCTGCAACTCATTTGGTTAGAGGACAAACATAAGTTGCCCATGGACATGGACTAAACACGCTACACCTTAATCAGACCTTCTCTACCAAACCGTACAACCATCATCTTTTATGTCCTCTTCCACCACTTGACGCATTGTAAATAAACCTTAAACAAATCCTACTGGCCGGGTCATCGGAGCCACTAACCAAGTGGTTTCCGACAGCGTCCAAGGACATTGCAACATGGGTGTGCCCCTACAACGAACCTTTAAGCCAGTAGTGGCATAACCATTCGAGCACCCACCATCTGCAATGAATATTCGAATCAAATTATGAAAAGAATGGAGCTCTTATCAGAAGGCGGAGAATCATAAAATGAAATGTTGAGTAACATTATTAGTTGATGATATAAGGAAAGATTGAAAATATCAGAACCGATTGTTGTTGTAGGCCAAGAGAAACTGGGAAAACTAAATGAGTAACTCACATTTTGCTTTAGCCCATCTACCACTTGGTCACCCTGCCAGCGTTTCCAACCCCATTCTCCACCTAAGTATCACATACCTGCCAACTGCGATCTACAAAAGCACCCTTCGCAACCTGCCTCTCTCGCTCACAACCAATTTCCCCAATAAGATTCATCAGATGCCTACTGTATATTTGGTTTGAATATAAATTCGACGGTCAAATGGAAGTGCCTGCTGTATGTTTGGTATATTTGCAGCCCAATAAGATTCATCAGATGAGTATTTGGAATATTTGCAGCCCAAGATTATTGAATATAAATTTGACGATCAAATGGAAGTGCTTGAAATCATAATGAAAATATCAAGTAAAAAACACACATTAATTACGATCAATCTAAAAAATATACTCCATCCGTCCTACGTCAATCTACAAAATTTGTAATTTTGGTGACCCATTTTAATCTACAAATTTATCTGCCATAACCTCAACTTGCTTGCCCTTATATCGACCACCATCCACTTCAGCCTTAACCTTCTTAGGGTTTCGTTTAGTTTTCAACTTAAACAATGATCCAATCGGCTCGTCATCATCCGAATTGAGGCCAATCTCAACCTGAGCAAATCTCTTCTTACTAACAGATTTATCCCCAACCATCTTATCAACCCTAGCTGCTTTCCCAACAATACACTCCTCATCCAACCCTTACCCAATTCCCTTCTCAACAGCCATTGTCCAACCCTAGACCCAAATCTCAATCAAACCCATCACATCCCATCTCTTTATTCCAAGCCCAAAAATGCTCATGTGTCAATACCTCTCAACAATTCAGCCCCCAAAAAACCATGCCAAACCAAAACCAACCCCCAAGAAAATCCAAAATTCACCGCCAATTCAAATTTCTTTGAAACTAAACAACAAACAGCTCATATGCTTTTAATCTACAAAATCCCATAATAAAAACATTTTATTACCTTTTAAATAATAGGACTCACTATGCCATAATTTTTTAAAAAAAGAAAAAGATCCATAAATGAGGCGAAGTTGTAGCATGGTACAGATTAGGTATTCAAAGGCTTCAAAATAAGCCACACCCTCTTAGGCTTCCTGCATAATTTGCCTTTCATATTAATGCAAGTCTCAGTAAAGTCTTAGACTAATAATTTACATGGAATTTGGTAATGGCTAAACCAATCCAATCGTCAGAAGACAATCAATTTTCCCAGTTGTGATTCAAAGCACAATCAGAAAAAATAAATCAATAGATGTGCACCGCCAACAAAGATTTCCACAAAAAAGGGAGGAAGAAACAGGTTCACTCAATTTACCTCTTTCAAGACCGCATAGAGAATAGCCACAAGAGATGCAATAGAAGAGAAAACCATACAACTTTCAAATTGAGTGTGTAAAGTTGTCCCTCATGTGAGAATGAGATTACTCGAGCACGGACCAGAGAGCCGAAGAAACTGCAGTGACGATGCTTGCTTCTTTTTTCAAATCGCTAACGAAGATAAAGAGAGAGGTTTGAGATCGATTTGCGGAGAAACGGAAATCGATGGCTTGGGGATGAGAGGTTGTGAGGAAGGGGAAGGAAAATAACGTATGAGAGTGGCCGTATGTGAAATTGTCGTCTGTTTTGAACTCTGGCCAACCGCCGTGAACTGCCAGTGAGAGATGGGTGAATCTCAGCCACTTTACGGTGGTTGAGAATCAATCTTGACCTCCCTTTATCCCAGCATTTATTCCTGATTCCTATTGTATTATAGATTGTAGGGCTTGAATATTAATTTTAAGTGAGGCACCCGAAATTTTAACAGGGTGTTAGGATTGGAGCCAAACAAAACTAGTCCACAACAACATGAAGAATTTTGTGGCGAACAATTCGGAGAATATGCGACGCACATACGGTCATGTAGCATGTCACAAGGTCGCACAAGGAGGTGCATAATGACACAAGTTCTTGCAAATTGGTCTACGAGCATCAGAAGGAACACAAGGCCTATGGATTGCATAATGTAGCCGCATAAAAGGTAGGAAAGGGCATGCGACCGCATCATACTTATTAAGTTATTAAGCCAATGTTTTTATTATAACTGTGTCTGCATCATCATAAAATATTTCTTATTGAAATATTTTCTTATATTGTATTGCTCAAGTCAATTTTCATAGCCTGGATTATTTTTGACAAATTGCAATTGGTTACTTGATTTTGTATCATTTTTTCAGTTTAGTTCATAAGAGTGAAAATTTTGCAATTTAATACATATGTTTGAGATTTTGTTGAAAACTGACTAATTGTTAGTTTTTTTGACCAAAAAACAATCATAGTCATGTGTCATCACATGACTTTAGGGGTATATTTGTCATTTCGATCACAATTGTTCAAGTTACCTGCGTTTTGTGTGTATATGGAGGGATGTTTCAACGACCCGGCGGGGGCGATAATAAAGGGGATTACAAGAAGCTTTTTGTCGTGGCTAATGGCCTTATCACTAATTTTATAAGGCCGCCTTGTTGAAATGAATAGAACGTAGGCAGAAAATTAGTTATATTCGACAAGTAAGCATTTTAAGGATGGTGTTTTCTTTACTTTCATTTTATTTTATTTTTCATTTTTGCACAAAGATTGTGTAAGAGATCTAAAACACAATGTTTGGGCAAATAATTTGCATTGCAATTCACTGAATATAATTTACAATGGAGGGTATATATATACACAAGAGTCTTGTGATGCAAGTAAAAGAACATATTCTAAAATAGAATACAAATATAATTAGGAAACTAAATCTTCTCTAACATGCCTCCGCAAGATGGACGATCGATGAGTGAGACAATCTTGATCATTAGTTCTTGAAACCGAGCCGAATGAGAGGTTAGTGAGAGTGTCCACAAGTTGATCATGACTAGAGATGAATGAAACACGTAAGGTGTTATTTTGAACAAGCTCACGAACGAAGTGGTAGTCAAGACCCAAATGCTTCATCCAAGAGTGAAACCGTGTGGATTGGCTGTAACATATATAGCACCCAAGTTATCACAGTAAATAAACTGGGGTGGTAGTCGAGGATGAGGCAAGTAAGCGAAGTAAATTCTGAAGCCAGATAACCTCAGCAGTGGTAGTAGCAACAGCATGATTATTCGGCCTCCGTAGAAGAACGTGCTAAAGTACGCTACATCTTAGAACTCCAAGAGACAGCGTTCTTACCAAATAGACAATGTAACCAGTGGTAGACGTGTAGGTATCCATGTCTCCAGCCCAATCAGCGTCCGTGAAGCATGAAGAGTAAGTGGAGAATCACGACGGATAAGCAAACTGTGAGAGACTGTACCCGCCAAATAACGAAGAAGGGCTTCAAAGCAAGATAATGATCCTCAGTAGGTCTGTGCATAAATTGGGAAAAGCGGTTAACAGCAAAGGAGATATCAATCCTAGTCAGAGACAAATACTGTAGTGCACAACCAAGGTCCGAAAGATGGTTGGATCTGACATAGGGCATGCCACGGTTAACCGAGAGAGGTGGCATATTGACATTTGGAGTACTAGCTAGGCAACTTGAGTACGTAGATATTATGATGATAGGAGTTCAGATCTCTTTTACCACTTTGTGTGTTCCCTTCTTGTGCCATTATAATCCCAACCGTTTACATGCTTGCATAATATCAACATAATGACTGCAAGTCGTTGGATCACTTGTGGCACAGGGAGGGCACACAAAATGGTACAGGAAATCTGGACTCTGATGATAGTGGGGATAGAAGAGTTAATTAAAAACAAATTTATTTGAGTGTTTAATAAGTATAATTTGAGGCTGCTCATCAACGGAAAGGGATAGTATGCTTTATTTCATCTTTAGCTACAAGAGAAGACTAGTAATAGTAGTAATGACGACTCACCACTCTCAGCTAAATGTAGCCTAATTTATTTTTTTACCTATACTATTAATATAATGACGAAACTAGAAATTTAGTGAAAAAATGTTGAAATTATAGTATATTGATGTTTTCTTAAATTTAAATTTAAGGGGTCAAAATTGTAAAAATTAATATTTTTAATAGTCAAAATGTTATTTTTCTAAAATTAAAAGATGTAAAAATAACACAACTCTCAAATACAAGGGGTCGGATGAACCCCATGGCCATAGTGTGGCCTCGCCACTGTATACCACTACCTCTGTATCAAAATATATACTGTATTTATTTTTTTCAAAATTGCTCTTAATCAAGAGCAAAATAAATTTTTTTGTACATTTTTTTATGCAGAGAGTATTATTTTGGATTACTTTTGTAAGTAACTAGTACTTGTGCCCGTGCCAATGGCACGGTGACGATACACATGGTTTATAGGTTGAAGAAGTTGAAAGATGAACAATATTGAAAGCTCTCCAATATCACCAAATCCATTTAAAAAAAAAAAAAAAAAAAAAGAATAGCAAGGCAATCACACACTACAGACACAATGCAAACTGAAAAGTAATTTTAAAAATGGTTTTGTTAAACAAAAGGATTGTTTGCCTACTTTTATCATCAACCCTTATATTAACTTGAAAATAAATGCGCATTCCAGAGTAAACGACATCAAGTCTCAAAAATACCTGCAACTCATTTGGTTAGAGGACAAACATAATTTGCCCATGGACATGGACTAAACACGCTACACCTTAATCAGACCTTCTCTACCAAACCGTACAACCATCATCTTTTATGTCCTCTTCCACCACTTGACGCATTGTAAATAAACCTTAAACCAAATCCTACTGGCCGGGTCATCGGAGCCACTAACCAAGTGGTTTCCGACAGCGTCCAAGGACATTGCAACATGGGTGTGCCCCTACAACGAACCTTTAAGCCAGTAGTGGCATAACCATTCGAGCACCCACCATCTGCAATGAATATTCGAATCAAATTATGAAAAGAATGGAGCTCTTATCAGAAGGCGGAGAATCATAAAATGAAATGTTGAGTAACATTATTAGTTGATGATATAAGGAAAGATTGAAAATATCAGAACCGATTGTTGTTGTAGGCCAAGAGAAACTGGGAAAACTAAATGAGTAACTCACATTTTGCTTTAGCCCATCTACCACTTGGTCACCCTGCCAGCGTTTCCAACCCCATTCTCCACCTAAGTATCACATACCTGCCAACTGCGATCTACAAAAGCACCCTTCGTAACCTGCCTCTCTCGCTCACAACCAATTTCCCCAATAAGATTCATCAGATGCCTACTGTATATTTGGTTTGAATATAAATTCGACGGTCAAATGGAAGTGCCTGCTGTATGTTTGGTATATTTGCAGCCCAATAAGATTCATCAGATGAGTATTTGGAATATTTGCAGCCCAAGATTATTGAATATAAATTTGACGATCAAATGGAAGTGCTTGAAATCATAATGAAAATATCAAGTAAAAAACACACATTAATTACGATCAATCTAAAAAATATACTCCATCCGTCCTACCTCATTAGGAAACTAAATCTTCTCTAACATGCCACCGCAAGATGGACGATCGTTGAGTGAGACCAATCTTGATCATTAGTTCTTAAACCGAGCCCGAATGAGAGTTTTAGTGAGAGTGTCCACAAGTTGATCATGACTAGAGATGAATGAAACACGTAAGGTGTTATTTTGAACAAGCTCACGAACGAAGTGGTAGTCAAGACCCAAATGCTTCATCCAAGAGTGAAACCGTGGATTGGCTGTAACATATGTAGCACCCAAGTTATCACAGTAAATAACTGGGGTGGTAGTCGAGGATGAGGCAAGTAAGCGAAGTAAATTCTGAAGCCAGATAACCTCAGCAGTGGTAGTAGCAACAGCACGGTATTCGGCCTCCGTAGAAGAACGTGCTAAAGTACGCTGCATCTTAGAACTCCAAGAGACAGCGTTCTTACCCAAATAGACAATGTAACCAGTGGTAGACGTGTAGGTATCCATGTCTCCAGCCCAATCAGCGTCCGTGAAGGCATGAAGAGTAAGTGGAGAATCACGACGGATAAGCAAACTGTGAGAGACTGTACCCGCCAAATAACGAAGAAGGCGCTTCAAAGCAAGATAATGATCCTCAGTAGGTCTGTGCATAAATGGGAAAAGCGGTTAACAGCAAAGGAGATATCAATCCTAGTCAGAGACAAATACTGTAGTGCACCAACCAAGGTCCGAAAGATGGTTGGATCTGACATAGAGAGAGGTGGCTGTGGGGCCATGAGAGTTGGCATGGGTTTGGTGTCATCCCTCTTGGCACGATGCAACAAGTCCTGAATATATTTTTGCTGACTTAGGAGAATACTATGTGCATGGGGAATAACCTCCACCCCAAGAAAATATGAGAGAGTGCCAAGATCCTTGAGAGAAAACCTGGTGGAAAACTGTGATATAAAGGTTTCTAGCAAATCATTGTTACAACCAGTGATAATTATATCATCCACATACACAAGAAGATAAATAATACCCCGAGAATGCGTGAGAGTGAAAAGAGAAGAATCTGAGACACAGTTCCGAAACCCAACCTGCAGTAATAGTTACGAAGCTCCGTGTACCATGCCCGTGTTGGTTCGTAGACACATGCGCAGCGGAATTTAGCAATTAAAATTTTAAGAAACCCAAAGCCATGGATCCGTTCATATGATTAAATCAAATACAACATAATGAATAAAGGATAAACTAACCCTTGATGACTATCAAAGTTTTCTTCGGTCTTGGTGGAGAAACTTGAAGCTTTATCACGGACAAAATTCACGAACTTTGAAGATGATAAAATTCACCCTCTAGCGGTGTCCACACTTCGAACGAATATCAAGAGGCTCCTTGATCTTGGTTGCTAGACCAATAATTATGAAACACACTTTCACAATTTAATAAAGAACTATATGGTATTTATTTGTGAATTATTTTGTTCCTCAATCAAGGATGTCTTAGAACAAAATAAAATCTCTCTCAAACTCTTTGAGACTCACAAAAGCACTTGTTAGGATGGTCTGGCCGAATTGGGGTTTTTATACACAATTAAGACATATTCCAAATAGGTAACTTGTGCCAAAAAATTTCCTAATCGAATTAGGAATTTTTCTGTCGGCATACCGGGCGCCCGCCTGGTCCAACCCAGGCGCCCGCTCATTTGAACAGAAGGTCCAACCCCTTTCCGGACTCATTCAGGCGCCCGCCTGGTTCAACCCAAGCGCCCGCTTGGTTGACCAGGAAGCCCAGAACTTTCCAGAAATTCCTTGGAGGTCCTTCGACCCTAAATGCCAATATAGTCCTCTTATTTAAGATTCGTTCTATTGTGTGTGACCCTCTAGGATTATACTAAGTTGACAATGGGCTCAAACATGATCCCATAAGATATGATTAGGTTATAGCAAACCGTCATACCTACCCAAATAGTATAACTAGATACAAGTTCGCATTCCTTTAGAATATGTCACAATCCCTTTGTCCACGATGTCATTGAACACAAGTCATGGTCAAACAGTCAACTTGTTTTTGTTCAATACTTTCTCGATTCCGAATATGTCGATAATTCAAATGCTATTGATCCAATCAATCCATTTGAGTCCGGCCGAACATTTCATCAACATCATTCCTTCGAGGGGCCCAAGCTTGACATCTCTCCGTGGAGGGACAAATCCATTTAGCTTATTATTCTTCCCAACGGGAATCCGATTATGCCAATCATACCCTTTATAACTACCGTGTTAAGGTAGCGTTTGAATATGTCAAACACAATGTTCATCAAGTGGAATACTATAATAACTTTATGTCTAAGGATTCAAATGACATAACTAATATGAGATATATGTACGACATAGACCATGACATAAATCTCATACAGCGGGTCATGTCCAGTACCTTGTTCCAAACAAGTACCCATAAATCTAACATGATCATCTCATGATCATTTAGCCTTTATACTAGTGCTTAACAAGTACTAGGGACGGAGATTATTATAAGTAAACATGAACAACAATAATAATCAAAACATCTCTTTATTGATATGAAATAAATGATAACAATTACAACGTTTATTAAACGTGCCTAGGGCACCACTACCAACAGCCCGAGGGGCCTATTTTAAACCATAAATTGCCTTGCGAAGCTTACATAAATAAGAAGGATAAGTAGTATCTGCAAAACCTGGGGGTTGAGACATGAAGACATCTTCTGTGAGAGAGCCTTAAAGAAACGCATTATTGATATTAACTTGTCGAAGAAACCAACCACGAACAGTGGCAAGAGTAAGAATAGTGCGAACTGTAGCTAGTTTAACAACTGGACTGAATGTTTTAGAATAATCAATACCCGAGCGTTGATGAAAACCTTTGGCAACCAGACGAGCTTTGTGACGATCAACCGTGCCATCCGGTTTGTACTTAGTACGAAAAATCCACTTACAACCCAAGAGATTTTGAGACGGAGAGGGCGGAACAAGATCTGAACTACTATTGGTGAGTAGAGCATCATATTCTGTTTGCATAGCAGTACGCCAAAGCGGGTTCTTGAGGGCTTGAGTAATGTTGGTAGGTTCAGTTGCAGATTGAGCTTACGGAGAGGTTTACGGATATTATTTTGAGAGCGTGTACGGGACTTCGGTGTGGTGGAGGGGGGCAGAAGGTTCGGCAGACTGAGGGTGAGGTCCGACCGGTTCAGAGGGTGGGCCGAGTGGACCAGTTGAGTTGGCCGGGAGAGGAGCTGTCGGTTCAGGAGTATTGGCTGAGAGGGACCGATCAGGTTTATGGCAGGACCGACCGGTCCTGGTTGTTGTGCTAGATATGGAGCGATCGGGTGGAGGGTGGAGCGACTAGAGGTAAAGGTTGGGAGGTAGGAGCAGGTGAGGTAGAGATGGTTGAGGGAATGATGGGAAGAGTGAGTGTGCACCAGTGTTCTAAAAGATGCTAGGCGGCGGAGCAACGCCTAGCGCCTAGGCGGGGCGGAGGCGGGGCGGAGAAATTAGCGCATTTTTAATATTTTTTATAAATATATATCATATATATATATATATATATATATTATTTATATATTTATTAAAAAAAATAGTGCTATTTATTTTTATTATTTATAAAAAATTAATAAATTATTTTAATTAAATACACTATGAATAAAATTATCCTAAAATGTTTTTAAAATACAAGTACACATGGATGCATTAACTCATACCTGTTTACTTAAACTTAGAGCCCAATTAAACTTACATCCCGACTTGCGCCTAGGCGCCTCTTAGGCGCCCGTCTTTTAGAACACTGGTGTGCACCATGCGTCAACATTAGAGGGAGGAGATGCCAGGCTAGAGGAAAAAGGAAACACTGTCTCAACAAACTTAACATGTCGGGAGGTGTAAATTTTGTGAGTTTCATATTTTCAAAACAACCCATGTTATTGGTTAAGAATCACCTTAACTTGTTAAGTCAGTAACTTGCTCATTTTTTATCAAAATCAAATGATTCTTGGGTCCATTTTGAGTAATTTTTCATAAGCTATCTAATAAACCTACTTTCAGTAGCTATGTGGTTAGGGTTTATTCCTAGAATTTGATTTTTGGTGTTGTGGTCTCATAAAGATGTTAAATTGTGTGAATTTCAGTAATTCATAAGAAATTCATCCGGACTCAAAATTGAGTGATTCTTGAGTCTAAGTTGGATATTTTTCTATGAAGTTCTTAAATATCATATTTTTATATCCATAAAACATTTGTATTATTACCAATTGCCGAAGGTCGGATTTACAGCTATCCAGTGATTTTCGCTTTTACAGCTATCCAGTGATTTTCGCCAGGGTCGGATTGGTATCTACTTGTCATGCTCAAAGCATAAGACACATCCGGCCTAGTACAAATCATGGCATACATGATGGACCCAATTGCCGAAGCATATGGAACATCATTCATTTTCTCACGCTCATCGTTTGTCTTAGGACATTGAGTCTTGCTTAGAGAAACTCCATGTAACACGGGCAAGGTGCCTCTCTTAGAATTTTCCATACGGAATCTTCTAATGACCTTGTCAATGTATGTACTTTGGCCTAAACCAAGTAGCCTCCTTGATCTATCTCTATAGATTTTAATGCCAAGTATATATGCGGCTTCACCCATATCTTTCATTGCGAAGCACTTTCCTAACCAAGTCTTCACAGACTGAAGTGTAGGAATGTCGTTCCAATGAGTAATATGTCATCCACGTATAAAATAAGGAATAGCACTATGCTCCACTAATCTTCTTGTATACACAAGGCTCATCTTCGTTTTTGATGAAACCAAACTCTTTGACCGATTCATCAAAACGGAGATTCCAACTCCTTGAAGCTTGCTTCAATCCATAGATGGATCTTTGCAATTTGCATACCTTAGAATCTTGTTCAAAACCTTCTGGTTGTGTCATATACACATCCTTTTGGAGTTTTCCATTCAGGAAAGCGGTTTTGACGTCCATCTGCCATATTTCATAGTCATGATATGCGGCAATGGCAAGCAAAATTCTTATAGACTTGATCATTGCTACGGGTGAAAAGGTCTCATCATAGTCAATACCATGAACTTGCCTATAACCCTTCGCTACAAGCCTAGCTTTGTAAGTATGCACCTTCCCATCCATGTCAGTCTTCTTCTTGAAGACCCATTTGCATCCTAAGGTTTTTACACCTTCGGGCGCATCAATCAAATTCCAAACTTGATTGTCTTGCATGGATTGCAATTCGGATTCCATGGCTCCAAGCCACTTGTCCGAATCAGGAGAAGACATCGCCTCTTGGTAGGTTGACGGTTCATCATTCTCAATGATTTCTACCTCATTACTATCCGTTACGAGAAATCCATATCTCTCGGGCTCGGATCGCAACCTACTAGATCTGCGAGTTGATTGTGTATTTTGAACAGGTTCCACAACTCCTTGTGGTTCTTGTTCTTGTTCCACTATTGGTTCAACGTTATTTTCTGGGTCTCGAATTTCTTCTAGATTTATTTTACTCCCACTGATTTCTTTGGAGAGAAACTCTTTCTCTAGAAAGACGCCAGTTCGGGCAACAAACACTTTGTTGTCCTCACGGTTGTAAAAGTAATATCCTCTAGTTTCCTTAGGATATCCCACGAAAATACATTTATCAGATTTTGTGTGCAAGTTTGTCTGAGACAAGTCTTTTGACAAAAGCTTCACAACCCCAAATCTTCATGAAAGATAAACAAGTTTTCTTTCCGCTCCACATCTCATATGGAGTCTTTTGAACCGATTTAGTTGGAACACGATTTAGTGTGAAAGCAGCGGTTTCTAGAGCGTAACCCCAAAAGGATATTGGAAGATCAACTTGACTCATCATTGATCGAACCATGTCTAACAAAGTCCGATTTCTCCTCTCGGACACACCATTCCATTGTGGCGGCAATGCCACAAATAAGTATGATTTACATTATTAGGTTTAGATTTCTTATTTACATGATAGACATTGTCATTATTTTCATTCTTGACATCCAAGATATAAAAGGCCATTAAATGTGTCGCGCCCCGACCCATGGTCCTACTTGGCCCCACGTCCGGGACACGCACGGAAGACGTCATAAAACATTTTAGGAAAATTTTTCGAAATATACTTTCATAAAAAGTTCATATAACCAAACAACATTTACTAGACTTGACTACAAGTCACAAAACAAACTTTCACAAACAAGTACTTAGCCACTTGGCCACACACTTTACTTACTATTTACAAATCACCAACATAAACCAAAAAGAGGTGATACAACGATCAAGTCACGGGTACACTACCCACAAGGTTGTACATTTACATAATGTAGCCTTACACAACACTTCCCAAATGTCTTACCCAAAATTCTTTCTCGACGTCCTCCCTGTGATGTGACCTATCCCCTGGGCTCTTTCTTATCTAAAACAGTAAACAAATAAGGGTGAGAATAAATCTCAGTAAGTTACTAAAATGCAACTACATTACATGCTGATATGATAAACATAAAGTAACAATGTCACCAAATAATCATATAGCATATAACACATAATATGAGAGGCTCCCTATCGCCAGCCGTCCCATACCGGTTGGAAATAACGACCAACACATCATACAACACGTAATGCGAAAATAAACACTCATACGTGGATACTAAGCCAAGGTTATCGAACCAAAACAATAGCCATCTGAGAGGCATCAACTGAGCAGCATCGAAGAGCTGAAACGGGTTCCGGAACCAAACAACAACAACAACAACAACAACAACGGGGAAAATGACACAGAGTCATAACCCAAAGTGCCCAACCTTTGGCCTAAGGAAGGGGGTTAAAAATGGGAAACCAATGATAGGAGCCTTATAATGAACTTGGCTCGTGTGCCATTATAATCCCTATCATTGCCCGAACACACACAAAAGTACCAGCTGGACTTTACAAAAAACGAAGCAAAGAATACTTGCTTAAACAACAAACGGGGTATGATTCCAAAGTAGGGAACCACACAAGCTCATCATAGAGAAGTAAACACGTTTTCATAATAGTGTGCACAATATTGACATTAAGTCATCACACAATCAATCCAAACGATCACATCAATTCAAACTTGATCACAAAAGACCAACTCTATCATAATGAACCATTAATACTCTTTTTGGTACTAAACACCTACTGGATTTCCATAATATAAAAATCATAACCCAACTAAATAAACCAACCCATCGTGTAGTACTCGAGAAGAGCTTTCCAACGATAGTTTACACGACCAAAACGGAGTCCGGATGACGAAGTTATGGCCAAAACCAAATAAATTATACTCCCTTCGTCTCACCGACCCAAAAATACTAACATAGGCAACACACAACATTTACAACTTTCACAAAAGCTACAAACTCAGCCTAAGAACAATACTAACACCAACTTCTATAGCATTCCCAACAATAACAAGCTATATAACAAGTTCTTACTACTCCCTCTGTCCCAAATTTACAAGTATATTAAAAATATACCAAAACACCATTTTATAACATATAAAGCATATAAAACATGTTTATGACCATTTTAACATTTAAAGGTAGATTAGTAACTTACTTGCTCTGGAATTGATACCGATGAAAAATTATTCTAAATAGCTAGAAACGATCTACTCAACGCCCTGAACATTTTGGTGAAGTCGGATTTTAGAACGAAATGATAATGAAAGAGGAATATTTGAAAATCTTGGTCGAAAGCCCTCTTCTGTTCGCAAGGCCAAGGGACGGAGAGTATTTTTTGATGCTCAGAGTCTGCGAAGGCTTAATTGTGAAGTCTTTTAAACTTGATCATTTATAGATTTTCATAAAAGCCCCTCTAGAATTGTTATTGACACTTAAACCTCACATCTCTCATTTATATACACCTCATGCATGGAATGAAATAAGAGAAAAGCTGATCATTTAGTTTTGTTTCTATACAAAGAAACACAATCCATGTGATTTGCATTTTGACCAATGGAAACCAAGTAGATAAGTCAACTAAGAAGGCTAGTCAATACTTTCTCAAATATAATCAAAATATTAGTAAGCAAATATAAACCAAGATAGTGTTTCCCCAGGCCCCCACCCAACAACAATAGGTCGGTCAAATTGACCAAAACTAGTAGGTGAAGTGTCCAAACATTAGTGTAGTCAACGAAAGTCAACTCATTTAAATATATTTCATTTGATGAATTATTGTCCACTAAAAAAAATTCATAAAAACGTTTTACAAAGTTAAATTAAGAAAATAAATATTATTTTGAAAGCTCTAAATGTCTAGAGTAAATAGCATTTTTCGGATTTAAATTTCGAATAGGTCAAATAAGTCATTTAAAATAAGAAAACTAACACAAATTAAATTTAAATTATAATATTCTCTAGAAAATTTATACGAAATTGGGACGGGTCGTCACACTCTCTCCCACTTAAAAGAATTTCGCCCTCGAATTTACCTATCGAATACATAACACATAATTATACCGAATCTTATGCAACTACGAAGCATAGCATAACAGGAACCCATCGAGAAATTTACAAATGCAAGGACTTCATGGCAATTTCAGAAATTGCTCCTAAAACATAATTCTCGAGATATCACAAACTTGTCTTATTTATAACCTTAATTGCACTGCAAAAATAACTTCCACTAGGAAACCGCACACTTAGTATTGCTTCCCAAAAATCTAAAACAATAACATAATAAACACTAATAAGGCGTAAACCTTCTTCGAGTGCGAGGTAATCCCTTCACGAAATCCATAGTAACATGTTCCCACTTCCATTCCGGAATTTCTAACGGTTGAAGTAACCCCGCAGGTCTTTGATGCTCAGCTTTAACTTGTTGACATGTTAGACACTTAGATACATAATCCGCTATTTCTCTCTTCATATTATTCCACCAAAAGTGTTGCTTCAAATTCTGATACATTTTTGTGCTCCCGGGATGAATAGTATACCTCGACTTGTGGCCCTCATCAAGAACTTGGCGTTTAATCTCATCCACGCAAGGCACACATAACCGGCCTCTGAAAGTCAACACTCCTTCGGAATTAAGAGAGAAATCCTCGAATTTACCATCTTCGATTTTATCCACTATTTTTACTAACTCCGGATCATCCTTCTGAGCTTCCTTTATTTGTTGAATCAAGAATGGTAGTACTCGAATACTCGCAAAAATATCCCCATGCTTTGACTCATAAGGACTCCAATCTCGAGCATCCTCCAACATCTTCCATTCACGCACCATCAATGAAGCCATAAAAGATTTCCGGCTAATGGCATCGGCTACCACATTTGCTTTACCCGGGTGATAAGAGATAGTGCAATCATAATCCTTCAATAGCTCCATCCATCTTCTTTGCTTATTATTCAACTCTTTTTGGGAGAAAAGGTACTTCAAATTTTGATGATCGGTAAATATCTCAAATTTGGCTCCGTAAAGATAATGTTTCCACTTGTGCAACGCAAAGACAATCGCAACTAGCTCCATGTCATGGGTAGGATAATTTTGCTCACTCGGAGTCAACTTCCTTGAAGCATACGCAATCACCCTTCCATTTTGCATTAGCACACACCCGAGGCCTTCTTTAGAAGCATCACTATAAATCACTAAATCATCATTTCCATTAGGTAGCGCAAGGATAAGAGCTGTAGTCAATCTCTTCTTCAACTCTTCAAAACTAACTTGACACTTGCCATCCCACACATAAGGAACATTCTTTCGAGTCAATTGAGTTAACGGAGTAGCAATTTTAGAAAATCCCTCGATAAATCTTCTATAATACCCAGCTAGACCTAAGAAACTTCGAATCTCCATAACTGATTCAGGCCTCTTCCAATTCACAATAGCTTCAATCTTGGAAGGATCCACGGATATTCCTCTATTAGAAACCACGTGCCCAAGAAAAGACACTTCATCGAGCCAAAAAGCACACTTACTGAATTTTGAAAACAGTTGCTTCTCACGAAGAACAGATAAAACCATTCGCAAGTGTTTCTCGTACTCCTCCTTAGACTTGGAATACACAAGAATATCGTCAATAAATACAACCACGAAGGTGTCAAGATAAGGTTTGAAGACCCGATTCATCATATCCATGAAAACAACCGGATCATTAGTCAACCCGAAAGGCATAACAAGGAACTCATAATGACCATACCTACTACGGAAAGCAGTCTTAGAAATGTCTTCAGAACGAATCTTTAACTGATGATACCCACTCCTCAAGTCAAGCTTCGAAAAGACGACTGACCCTTAGAGTTGATCAAACAAGTCATCAATATAAGGTAGAGGATATTTATTCTTTATAGTTACCTGATTCAGCTTCATGTAGTCAATGCATAGTCTCAAAGACCCATCTTTCTTCTTGACAAACAATACAGGAGCTCCCCACGGTGATACACTAGGACGGATGAATCCCCGATCAAGTAACTCTTGTAATTGAACCTTCAACTTTTTCAGTTCAGCTGGAGCCATTCTATAAGGTGCTTCAGATATAGGGGTGGTACCTGGAATCAAGTCAATACCAAACTCGATCTCTCTATCGGGAGGCATAGAATATTCAGAAGAGAACACATCAGGAAACTCTTTAACTACATTCACATCCTCTATTTCAGGAGACTTTTTAGTAGTATCTAAAACACAGGCCAAGTACCCCACGCAACCATGGTGCAATAGCCTCCTAGCTTTCACATACGAAATAATACGAATTCCCTTACCCAAAGAAGCTGCCCCAAAAAGTAAACACAGGCACACTAGGGATAGAAAACGTAACCACTTTCTTAAAGCAATCAACAGAGGCATGATACTTACTTAACCAATCCATACCCAAAATAACATCAAAATCTTGCAATGGCAATATGACTAAATCAGCAAGTAAAACATGCTCACTAATACGCACATCACAATCATGTAACACTTTGTCAGCTATCAAACAATCTCCCATAGGAGTCGACACTTCTAGCACATAAGGCAAAGACTCAGAGGAAGAATGCAATTGAGATGCAAAAGACACAGAAACATATGAATGCGGTGAGCCGGGGTCTATAAGTGCACGTGCTCTCAAAATTGCATAGAAATTATACCTCCTATCACGGTGGAAGCATCCGAAGCTTGTTGCTGATTGATTGCAAACACACGACCTTGAACTTTTGGTTTTCCCGAGGCATCCCTTTTCTGACCCTGAGACGGTCCAACACTACTCCTCGATAGTTGACCCCTCGATCTAGTACAATCCCTTTGAAAATGACCAAGTTGCCCACAATTCAAACACTTTCCTTGTTTCTTCCAACACCGCTCCTCACTGTGCCCTTCCCTCTGACAATAATTACATACTCTCTTGCTTTGACCCCTGGAGAAATTACCTTGATTTCTAACACTCAGTTGCCCTTGTGGTTGTCCTCTAAATGGGGTTGAAGTTCCTTGTCCTCCACGATTATCATTACGTTGTTGTTGTGGTCTACCTTGTCTTCCCGCACCAGCCAATTCCACCTTCCTCTTGTGTTCTTCAATATCGTGCTCCACATGATAAGCTCGATCAACTGCATCTTGAAATTCTTGTAGTTTATGGGACACCAATTGAGTTCGGATCACAGTTTTTAATCCCTTCACAAATCTCATTGCCTTCCTCTCCTCAGTTGCAACTAAGTGAGTACAATACCTGGATAACTCCGTGAATTTAGCTGCATACTGAGCTACCGACATTGCATTCTGTTCCAAGCTAAGGAATTCCACTTCTTTCCGATCTTGATCCACCCTCGGAATGAAATGTTCTTTGAACTTTTTCAGAAAATTTGCCCAAGTATAAGGTACATGAGCGTCATCCCAACTGGCTTTCAATGTTCTCCACCAGTACTCCGCAGCTCCAATCAACTTGTAGGTAGTAAACCTGACTCGATCTTCTTCAGTACATCCCAAGACATCGAATATCTTTTCCATGGACTCGATCCATCTCTCTACCTTGGTTACATCCGGTTCCCCATCATATCCGGTTGGTTTCATCTTTAAAAACTGCTCCAGACCATACCTCGGAGGTGCATGTTCTCCTCCTTGCCTCTGATCATGTATAGTTTTCATAGCTGCCTCGAACATCCCTTGAAACATAGCTCGAGCTTCTTCTCTTACATTACCCTGGCCTGTAGTACTAGACTGTTCACCCTCATGGTCAGGCATTCTTACTGAGTACCTGCATAAAACACTCAACGTTACTCACTCCATACTCAACTACCCTCCTAGGTCACTTAGTCATTCTAGACCATCTACAACCTAGCTCTGATACCAACTGTCGCGCCCCGACCCATGGTCCTACTTGGCCCCACGTCCGGGACACGCACGGAAGACGTCATAAAACATTTTAGGAAAATTTTTCGAAATATACTTTCATAAAAGTTCATATAACCAAACAACATTTACTAGACTTGACTACAAGTCACAAAACAAACTTTCACAAACAAGTACTTAGCCACTTGGCCACACACTTTACTTACTATTTACAAATCACCAACATAAACCAAAAAGAGGTGATACAACGATCAAGTCACGGGTACACTACCCACAAGGTTGTACATTTACATAATGTAGCCTTACACAACACTTCCCAAATGTCTTACCCAAAATTCTTTCTCGACGTCCTCCCTGTGATGTGACCTATCCCCTGGGCTCTTTCTTATCTAAAACAGTAAACAAATAAGGGTGAGAATAAATCTCAGTAAGTTACTAAAATGCAACTACATTACATGCTGATATGATAAACATAAAGTAACAATGTCACCAAATAATCATATAGCATATAACACATAATATGAGAGGCTCCCTATCGCCAACCGTCCCATATCGGTTGGAAATAACGACCAACTCATCATACAACACGTAAAGCGGAAATAAACACTCATACGTGGATACTGAGCCAAGGTTCTCGAACCAAAACAATAGTCATCTGAGAGGCATCAACTGAGCAGCATCGAAGAGCTGAAACGGGTTCCGGAACCAAACAACAACAACAACAACAACAACGGGGAAAATGACACAGAGTCATAACCCAAAGTGCCCAACCTTTGGCCTAAGGAAGGGGGTTAAAAATGGGAAACCAATGATAGGAGCCTTATAATGAACTTGGCTCGTGTGCCATTATAATCCCTATCATTGCCCGAACACACACAAAAGTACCAGCTGGACTTTACAAAAAACGAAGCAAAGAATACTTGCTTAAACAACAAACGGGGTATGATTCCAAAGTAGGGAACCACACAAGATCATCATAGAGAAGTAAACACGTTTTCATAATAGTGTGCACAATATTGACATTAAGTCATCACACAATCAATCCAAACGATCACATCAATTCAAACTTGATCACAAAAGACCAACTCTATCATAACATTAATACTCTTTTTGGTACTAAACACCTACTGGATTTTCGTAATATAAAATTAGAACCCAACTAAATAAACCAACCCATCGTGTAGTACTCGAGAAGAGCTTTCCAACGATAGTTTACACGACCAAAACGGAGTCCGGATGACGAAGTTATGGCCAAAACCAAATAAATTATACTCCCTTCGTCTCACCGACCCAAAAATACTAACATTAGCAACACACAACATTTACAACTTTCACAAAAGCTACAAACTCAGCCTAAGAACAATACTAACACCAACTTCTATAGCATTCCCAAAAATAACAAGCTATATAACAAGTTCTTACTACTCCCTTTGTCCCAAATTTACAAGTATATTAAAAATATACCAAAACACTATTTTATAACATATAAAGCATATAAAACATGTTTATGACCATTTTAACATTTAAAGGGGGATTAGTAACTTACTTGCTCTGGAATTGATACCGATGAAAAATTATTCTAAATAGCTAGAAACGATCTACTCAACGCCCTGAACATTTTGGTGAAGTCGGATTTTAGAACGGAATGATAATGAAAGAGGAATATTTGAAAATCTTGGTCGAAAGCCCTCTTCTGTTCGCAAAGCCAAGGGACGGAGAGTATTTTTTGATGCTCAGGGTCTGCGAAGGCTTAATTGTGAAGTCTTTTAAACTTGATCATTTATAGATTTTTATAAAAGCCCCTCTAGAATTGTTATTGACAGTTAAACCTCACATCTCTCATTTATATACACCTCATGCATGGAATGAAATAAGAGAAAAGCTGATCATTTAGTTTTGTTTCTATACAAAGAAACACAATCCATGTGATTTGCATTTTGACCAATGGAAACCAAGTAGATAAGTCAACTAAGAAGGCTAGTCAATACTTTCTCAAATATAATCAAAATATTAGTAAGCAAATATAAACCAAGATAGTGTTTCCCCAGGCCCCACCCAACAACAATAGGTCGGTCAAATTGACCAAAACTAGTAGGTGAAGTGTCCAAACATTAGTGTAGTCAACGAAAGTCAACTCATTTAAATATATTTCATTTGATGAATTATTGTCCACTAAAAAAAATTCATAAAAACGTTTTACAAAGTTAAATTAAGAAAATAAATATTATTTTGAAAGCTCTAAATGTCTAGAGTAAATAGCATTTTTCGGATTTAAATTTCGAATAGGTCAAATAAGTCATTTAAAATAAGAAAACTAACACAAATTAAATTTAAATTATAATATTCTCAAGAAAATTTATACGAAATTGGGACGGGTCGTCACAAAATGAATTAGCAATACCATAAAGCACATCATTTAAATAAATAGAAAATTTTTTATTCTCAATAAGAAACTTAAAACCTTCATTATCCAAACAAGAAATTGAAATAATATTTCTGCTTAAATCCGGAACATAATAACAATTGTTCAAAACAAGAATTAATCCGGAAGGTAAAGTGACTTCATAAGTCCCTACGGCTAATGCAGCAACTCTTGCTCCATTCCCCACGCGTAGATCTACTTCACCTTCTTTAAGCAGTCTCCTATTCTTTAGTCCCTGCACATTTAAACAAATGTGATAACCACATCCGGTATCTAATACCCAAGAATCAGTGGTAGAAAGGAGAATATCTATCATATAGATACCTGAAGTCGACGCAGCCTTGCTGCTCTTCTTCTTCTTTTGCTCTTTCAAGAAAGCCTTGCAATTACGTTTCCAATGACCAATTTCTTGACAATGGAAACAGATTGCATCCTTTTGTGAATCAGGTTTTGCCTCAGAAGCCTTGGCAACCTTTGCCTTGCTTATTTTGGGTTTGACAACTTTCTTACCCTTTCCTTTGGCACTAGCCTTCTTCCCATAATGAACCAAGAGCACGGGAGAACCTTTCTCCACAATTTTCATCTCTGCAGTTTTGAGCATCCCATGCAACTCAGAGAGATTCTTATCCATTCCATGCATGTTATAATTCATTACAAACTGATTATAACTTTTAGGCAATGAATTAAGAATGAGATCCGTAGCTAGCTCCAATGGAATTGGATAGCCAAGTTTCTCAAGGTGCTCTACATAACCTTTCATTTTAAGAAAGTGAGGACTCACTTGTTGCCCTTCATTCATCTTACAAGTAGTGAATGCAACAATGGTCTTGTACCTCTCTTGCCTAGCTTGCTCTTGAAACATGGTTCTCAACTCCACGCCTATCTCATAGGCTTCCAAATGTTTCAAACTTTGTTGGAGTTTTGAGCACATAGCAGCAAGCATGAGACAACTTACATCTCTAGAATCATTACGATGTTTCTTGTAATTGTCTCTTTCTGCCCTAGGGGCAGTAGGCGGTGGTTCAGCAGGGAGAGGCCCATCGAGAATGTACAACTTATCTTTTTGCCTAAGAACGATTCTTATGCTACGGATCCAATCCATAAAGTTAGTACCATTCTCTTCGAGCTTATCCTTCTCAAGGATCGATCGCAACGACATTGATTGAGTGTTATTAGTCATTATCTACAAATATGCAAATTTTCAAAATTTAATAAGTACCAATTTTCATTAAAGAGATAAATAATGTATTTTCAAACAAAATACTCCCACTAAATTATATGACCTTCATATACATCCAATGTATAATATAATTTAATTGGGCTAAGATCCAACTTTAATTTAACTTTTGAGTCCACGGAGGCGGACCGCTCAAAACTAAATTAATTAGGTAGACAATCATGTCAATCATATCTCATATGATTCTTAGATCCTTTTATGAGATTCTTTGAGAACTCCAATTTCAAAAAGCATGTTTAATCCCATCTTTTGCCTAGGCCCAAAACTGTTTTGACGCCTAATTAAGTCCAACCATTTTAAACGCATAGGAACCATTCAATTTAATGCACCTTGCGGAGGCAAGCCCACATTAAATTAATGAACCTCATCTTGCTCATACATGAATAAAATTAATGCACCTCACGGAGGCGAACCCACATCAAGATTACCCATGTATAAACAAGTGTTTTAATCATAGCATGGCAATGAAGGACATAAAACTTTCTTTGAAGGTTCATTACATATAGCATATAACACATTTATGAGCACATAATATAAACATGTTACACATCAAGTTTAGCCACTAAATTAATCTCCATTAATTTAAGCATGATATTTATGTGTCATTAGTTTCTCTATAATTATGAGGATGAGACTATTTCAACTTCGGTTATTATCTCCAAATCAAGACAACAAGAAGTGCGGTCGAACTAAGCCATTAGACAACCACAATCCCGCACTAATTCAAGAAATCAAGAAAGTAGTCCATGTGGCCGAAACTAAGCAATAGATAGTCTCGATGAACGTATGCCAATTGCATTCACAATTTCACATGGATCTCCAATCATTGAATCAAAAATTTTGTTTCTCAATTTTAGCAATTATGAACTCTTCATAATTCTAACTTCGTTTTATCTTTAAAACTTTGATTGCGATCAATTTTGGGAAACACAATCTCGATGAACGCAGATTAGCCATCCAAAACTTGAACCAATCTAGGAATCACAAGACTAAAACAAATTGAAAAATCAAACCCCAAAATCCACACACAAACCAACTACCCAAAACCCATTCCAGATCAGCAAGTCTGGACTGGTTCTGTTACTGGTTTTAATGAATTTATCGAAAATTCCATATTCAGATTTTTAACCAAAATCAGAACATATTCTGCCGAGCGAGCGCCCGCCTGGTTATGACCAAGCGCGCGCCTGAATCAAGCGGCCGCCTGATCCCTAGCGAGCGGGCGCCTGTTTGGTCAGAATGGTACAGAATTTTAAAGTTCGAAAATTTTGTCTCAAAATTATTTTTCCCCGATTATTAAAACTTTGATCTGATAAAAAATCAATAATCGAAATAATTCAGAATCCACCATAATTTTTATTGCGATTGAATCGTGCGATTAAAGTTGCAAAACAATAAACCACATAAAATCACAAAACACATAAACATCACATATTCCAATATTTATATCATGCTAGGCACATAAACAATTTATATACACATAACATGATCCAAGTATTGAAGTAATCATCATGAACGGGGCTCTGATACCACTGTTGGGTTTCGTAGACACATGCGCAGCGGAATTTAGCAATTAAAATTTTAAGAAACCCAAAGCCATGGATCCGTTCATATGATTAAATCAAATACAACATAATGAATAAAGGATAAACTAACCCTTGATGACTATCAAAGTTTTCTTCGGTCTTGGTGGAGAAACTTGAAGCTTTATCACGGACAAAATTCACGAACTTTGAAGATGATAAAATTCACCCTCTAGCGGTGTCCACACTTCGAACGAATATCAAGAGGCTCCTTGATCTTGGTTGCTAGACCAATAATTATGAAACACACTTTCACAATTTAATAAAGAACTATATGGTATTTATTTGTGAATTATTTTGTTCCTCAATCAAGGATGTCTTAGAACAAAATAAATTCTCTCTCAAACTCTTTGAGACTCACAAAAGCACTTGTTAGGATGGTCTGGCCGAATTGGGGTTTTTATACACAATTAAGACCTATTCCAAATAGGTAACTTGTGATAAAAACTTTTCCTAATCGAATTAGGAATTTTTCTGTCGGCATACCGGGCGCCCGCCTGGTCCAACCCAGGCGCCCGCTCATTTGAACAGAAGGTCCAACCCCTTTCCGGACTCATTCAGGCGCCCGCCTAGTTCAACCCAAGCGCCCGCTTGGTTGACCAGGAAGCCCAGAACTTTCCAGAAATTCCTTGGAGGTCCTTCGACCCTAAATGCCAATATAGTCCTCTTATTTAAGATTCGTTCTATTGTGTGTGACCCTCTAGGATTATACTAAGTTGGCAATGGGCTCAAACATGATCCCATAAGATATGATTAGGTTATAGCAAACCGTCATACCTACCCAAATAGTATAACTAGATACAAGTTCGCATTCCTTTAGAATATGTCACAATCCCTTTGTCCACGATGTCATTGAACACAAGTCATGGTCAAACAGTCAACTTGTTTTGTTCAATACTTTCTCGATTCCGAATATGTCGATAATTCAAATGCTATTGATCCAATCAATCCATTTGAGTCCGGCCGAACATTTCATCAACATCATTCCTTCGAGGGGCCCAAGCTTGACATCTCTCCGTGGAGGGACAAATCCATTTAGCTTATTATTCTTCCCAACGGGAATCCGATTATGCCAATCATACCCTTTATAACTACCGTGTTAAGGTAGCGTTTGAATATGTCAAACACAATGTTCATCAAGTGGAATACTATAATAACTTTATGTCTAAGGATTCAAATGACATAACTAATATGAGATATATGTACGACATAGACCATGACATAAATCTCATACAGCGGGTCATGTCCAGTACCTTGTTCCAAACAAGTACCCATAAATCTAACATGATCATCTCATGATCATTTAGCCTTTATACTAGTGCTTAACAAGTACTAGGGACGGAGATTATTATAAGTAAACATGAACAACAATAATAATCAAAACATCTCTTTATTGATATGAAATAAATGATAACAATTACAACGTTTATTAAACGTGCCTAGGGCACCACTACCAACAGCCCGAGGGGCCTATTTTAAACCATAAATTGCCTTGCGAAGCTTACATAAATAAGAAGGATAAGTAGTATCTGCAAAACCTGGGGGTTGAGACATGAAGACATCTTCTGTGAGAGAGCCTTAAAGAAACGCATTATTGATATTAACTTGTCGAAGAAACCAACCACGAACAGTGGCAAGAGTAAGAATAGTGCGAACTGTAGCTAGTTCAACAACTGGACTGAATGTTTTAGAATAATCAATACCCGAGCGTTGATGAAAACCTTTGGCAACCAGACGAGCTTTGTGACGATCAACCGTGCCATCCGGTTTGTACTTAGTACGAAAAATCCACTTACAACCCAAGAGATTTTGAGACGGAGAGGGCGGAACAAGATCTGAACTACTATTGGTGAGTAGAGCATCATATTCTGTTTGCATAGCAGTACGCCAAAGCGGGTTCTTGAGGGCTTGAGTAATGTTGGTAGGTTCAGTTGCAGATTGAGCTTACGGAGAGGTTTACGGATATTATTTTGAGAGCGTGTAACGGGACTTCGGTGTGGTGGAGGGGGGCAGAAGGTTCGGCAGACTGAGGGTGAGGTCCGACCGGTTCAGAGGGTGGGCCGAGTGGACCAGTTGAGTTGGCCGGGAGAGGAGCTGTCGGTTCAGGAGTATTGGCTGAGAGGGACCGATCAGGTTTATGGCAGGACCGACCGGTCCTGGTTGTTGTGCTAGATATGGAGCGATCGGGTGGGAGGGTGGAGCGACTAGAGGTAAAGGTTGGGAGGTAGGAGCAGGTGAGGTAGAGATGGTTGAGGGAATGATGGGAAGAGTGAGTGTGCACCAGTGTTCTAAAAGATGCTAGGCGGCGGAGCAACGCCTAGCGCCTAGGCGGGGCGGAGGCGGGGCGGAGAAATTAGCGCATTTTTAATATTTTTTATAAATATATATCATATATATATATATATATATATATATTATTTATATATTTATTAAAAAAAATAGTGCTATTTATTTTTATTATTTATAAAAAATTAATAAATTATTTTAATTAAATACACTATGAATAAAATTATCCTAAAATGTTTTTAAAATACAAGTACACATGGATGCATTAACTCATACCTGTTTACTTAAACTTAGAGCCCAATTAAACTTACATCCCGACTTGCGCCTAGGCGCCTCCTAGGCGCCCGTCTTTTAGAACACTGGTGTGCACCATGCGTCAACATTAGAGGGAGGAGATGCCAGGCTAGAGGAAAAAGGAAACACTGTCTCAACAAACTTAACATGGCGGGAGGTGTAAATTTTGTGAGTTTCATATTTTCAAAACAACCCATGTTATTGGTTAAGAATCATCTTAACTTGTTAAGTCAGTAACTTGCTCATTTTTTATCAAAATCAAATGATTCTTGGGTCCATTTTGAGTAATTTTTCATAAGCTATCTAATAAACCTACTTTCAGTAGCTATGTGGTTAGGGTTTATTCCTAGAATTTGAGTTTTGGTGTTGTGGTCTCATAAAGATGTTAAATTGTGTGAATTTCAGTAAATTCATAAGAAATTCATCCGGACTCAAAATTGAGTGATTCTTGAGTCTAAGTTGGATATTTTTCTATGAAGTTCTTAAATATCATATTTTTATATCCATAAAACATTTGTATTATTCCCAAAATATTCGTTTTTTTTACAGCAGTTTATTATAAATGACTCGAGTGTCGATTATTCTTAATAAATTCATAATTAATTCACCCGGACTCCGAATTTGGTGATTTTTGGGTCTAAGTTGGGTATTTTTCAGAGATATTTTTAATGGACTTAGTTTCTTAACCTGAATTTTTATTGAGTGTTCCAGATTTTCTGTTTTGTTGATGTGGTGCTGAGTTGTGTGATAAGATGTGAATGCGATTAACTTAGTATTGTTGTTGACTTTATTTTCGATGTGTGTTTATTATGTTTAGATAACATTTTTGGTGAGTCATTGATTTTGATAAGCGGATCAAAGATTCATAGAGATTGGATTGAATAAGCGTTTGAGGTAAGAAACTCATCTTACACTTGTTTTTCATGAATACATGAAATTCTTAGCATTTTGTGCTTATAAGTGATGTGATTATGGCTTTAATGGGTTGAATTCATGGGATTCGTATGAGTGTTAATGGTTTGTTAGGAAGTACCATAAACATGGTATTGTATAATGGAATCTGAGTATTATATTAATCAAAGGATCATCTGTGTATTTAATAGGGGTAGTATGGAATAGTAACTGGTGAAGTGTGTTGCGATTTAATGATTTATTGAATCATTATGGTTATATGAGTTTTATCTTGAAAGAAAGTGGAATGATGTTGTGTCAATTGTTATAAATGAGAATGTAAAATAGTATAAAGTTATGAGGAGTCATAGTTATAATGAGAATACGAGTATGAATTGTTGTGGTTTAAAGTGATGGAATATATACCGAACAAGAATCCGATGTGGGATTCACTATATATTATGTAAAGTGATGGAACCTACACCATCATACGTGTTATACTCCTAGCAATATCGGGAGATATTATATATGTACGAATATGAATACCGAACATGAATCCGATGTGGGATTCACTATATGAGTGTGAATATGAATATCGAACACGAATCCGATGTGGGATTCACTATATTTATATCGAATAAATACTGAACACGAATCAAATGTGGGATTCATTATATATGGATACAAGAGTATATTGATGAAAGTCGAGTTGTATGTATGGTTGTTAGAAAAGAGAAATGGGTTGTGTTTTTGTGTTGACAGAAAATTAGAAACGAGGAAATGGATGTGACTATAATAGTGGTAAGGTTTATTATATATGAGTTTCACATTTCTCCGGTTCATTATGTAGCAGTTAAGTTACTTGAATACGGTAATGTCTGTACAATGTTGTATATTTTTATATACTTAAATGCTTCCGCTTATTATGTGATATAAGGATTTCTTACTGAGTTATACTCACTCTTAATTGTTTCAATGTTGAAACAGGTAAATTTAATTATCAAAGACAAGAAACTTCAAGTGAGGGTAGAAGGGAAACAATGGGTAGTTAATTAAGGTCTTTGATAAATATTGTTGTAAATAATGAGTATATGTAAGAGTTGTATTAAGCCATATGTATGTCTTGGTGTTGTATTAGTTTTGTAAACTCCTAATTTAGTCAAAGGAGTTATATTTAGTGGTGCAAGAGTTCACTAACTCTTGTTTCAGTTGTGATTAGTGTTATTATTGTTAGTGACTCATAAGTGTGTCAAATGGTATAATGGGGTAACAAGAGATGTGTAAACTCTTGTTGTAACTGTCACAATGTCGGAAAGTTATTTTTTTAGTCGCGAGTTTTTAAGAGTTGTGATGTCACGTGGACATCGGTCACAACCAAATAAGTCATAAAATATGAGATTAATTTTGGGGGCGTGACACAATAACTAAAGGAAAATAAAATAAAATCTATATATATATTAAAGGTGAGGAGGGCTATGACTTTGACACATAGACAAACATAAGTTAAAGCTTCATTTGTGTGAAGCCACATCATCACTATCCTAAATGTGTGTGACTTTTGATATTCTCATTATTAGCTAATACTATTAGCTTATAATAATAGTTATGATATGAGTTAACTATTACTATTAATAGTTACTATACAAGTTAACTATTCCTATTAATAGTATTAGTTAACTATAATAGTTACTATATAAGTTAACTATTCCTATTAATAGTATTAGTTAACTATAATAGTTACTATAGTAGTTAACTATTACTATTAATAGTGTTAGTCAACTATAATAGTTACTATAATATATAACTATTACTATTAATAGTATAATTAACAATAATAGTTAATATACAAGTTAACTATAATGGTTACTTTATAAATTAACTATTACTATTAATAGTATTAGTTAATCATAACAGTTATAATTTATGTTAATTTTTACTATTAATAGTATTAGTTAATCATAGTAGTTACTATATAGGTTAACATTATTATTAATAGTATTAGTTAATTATAATAGTTACTATAAATATTAATAAGTATTATTAATAGTATTAGTTATTGATATTATTATATAGATTGATTTTTACTATTAATGGTTTTAGTTAAGATGATGTTTACTATTTTAGTTAACTATAATTAAAAAATATTTTTCATATACAATATATTTATATTATAAAAACATGTTATGCTACTTTATTAAATAAAAATATAAAAAGAGTAAAATGCAAAAAAAAAAAAAAAAAGTAAATTAGTTACCCGTGCAGAGCACGGGTTACCCACTAGTTATGAAAATGTGTGGTAGAAAATGAAGAGATAGAATGAGTGAGATAAATGAAAGATTAAATGGGCTTGACACGACCCACCTTAAAGGAGCAAACCATTTAGCCTCTCTACAAAACCCGTCTCATACGTGAACCATCTCACACAAATTTTTGTCCTTTTAAAATATGTGTGTCAAACTTTCTGATATGTCGCACAAAGACTATACTCCCACTGTTCCACCTCTACACCCAAGAGGTGGGCACAATAATTAAAGAAAAAAAATAAAATTATGAAAATGTGTGGTAGAAAATAAAAAGAGAGAATGAGTGAGATAAATAGTAGTGTTGGTTGAATAAATTGAGTGATGGAAAATGAAGAGAGAGAACGAGTGGTGGGGTAAAGTGAACATGAAATTATAAAAAGTATGCTATTTTGGGAAGTGTAAAGTGAGTTGAGACGGACCAAAATGGAAATAAATGTCAAGTGAGCTGGGAGTTTGGGACGGAGGGAATATACTCTTTCTAATGCTATTTAGACCAAATATAGATATCACAAATTGGAATATTTGATATCTTTGACTTGTCAAATATTCAAAAATTCTTTTTAAAAAGTCACAAAATTAAGATGTGCATCATAGAGGGAATTTAACTAGAAAAAGTAAAAAACTATTGTTTGACATGGCTTCCACTATTGAAACTTGAAAAGAACTCAAACTAACAAAGTATGATCGTGGCCCATTTTTTGAGCCCACTTCGATTCACTATGTTTAAGCCCATTAATTTCTTGTTTAACAACCCAATGTTTAAGGCCTTAATTCTTGATGGGCTCTCTAAACATCAACGTTGCTAGAAGGTCCAAGGAGAAGTATGTTACATTTCACAATCCACTTACCATGATGGGCTAAGACAAATTAGGAACAACAATAACAACAAAGAGATTCTGATGAAATAAAAATAAAAAAAGGAATTCCAATAAAAAAAAAAAATAACAACAAAGAGAGAAGAAAATACAATTCGATTTCAAATTTAATACATTTAATTTAACTGGACAAAATCGATATAAAAGAAGCGTTAATATGGCAAGCAAGATATCAAGTCACATGTTCATTTTCTGACTAGATAAACGAAGGTTGTGAACAGAAAACGCTTTGCTTTTACAGTCAAATACATAAAAGTGACATGTTATGGTATTCAAATTAATAGGGCTCGTGATACACCAAACATCATAAATAAAAAAAGGTGACAAAATCAAGTGACATGTTACTTACTGTGTTTAAGCAAAAAAAACTTGTAATACACATCATTACATTCTGTAATACGCTAAATAATATAAATTGAAAATCAAAACAAAGTCAAGTAAATTTAAATTGCACATTTAATATTTTTTTTTCTCAAAAACTAATGTTTTATTGGACCAAGAGTTAATCATATGAAAAACTTGCTTTTGCACTCATTGTTAATGTAATGCAAACTAAGTATATGAAACATATTTTACACTAACACGAAGTGTAAAACATTTTTTTACGAGATTTTGACTGGGACTAAATTGACCCCTAAAAATGTCCCACAAGAAAAAAATTGCGGCTACAACTCCACCAATAATATTACATGAAATATTTGTGAAGAAAAAAGGTTTCAACAAAAAAGTACAACCTTAAACAATAAAAAGATTTCCTACTAACTTCAACCCAAACCAACACACCCAAATCTATTTACATGTTCCCTATATTGTTGTAGCCGTGTCTTTCACGCGCCACTTACTCGCGCGTGTTTTTACTATTTCCACACCTTATTTTCCTATTTCCACACACCTCTTTCCTCTCAAGCCATCAAAACGCTTCCCCCTTTCACCTTCTTCTTCTCTCTCTCTCCGTTCCCCGTTTTCTCTCTCTAAAAATTCTCTCTCTCTCTCTCTCTAAAACTCAACTCCACTGTAGACAAGAGCAGAGTTCCCTACCAACACAATCTAATGATTTCCCTACACTGACCCTCTCGTTCTCTCTCTAAATTCTCTCTCTACAATTCAACCCAAATTCTCCCCTTCAGGATCCCCATTTAAGTTCTTGGCCACATTTTTACTCAACCCGGGAAAAGTCCGCTATTCCCTCCCGAACAAAAGGTATGAATTTTGTTTAAAAACTGTATCTTGGTGTTTTTCTGCATTAGGGTTTGTTGCATGTTATTGATTAGATCTCAATTTAGGGGGATAATCTTCGTTTCCTGCACATTCTTTGTTGATTCTCTATGTGGCATTGATGGGAATTGAATTGAATTGATGGATTTTTGTCTTGCTTTTGTTGTTTGCAGTGGACAGCTTATGGGTTATGGTGGGGCAGGGTTTTGGAACCTTAGTTGTGAATTTTGGGTTTCATGTGATTTTCCATCTGGCTAATTTGTTCAGGGCCTAAGGTTTGTCTTTAATCGTTGCTTGCCTTCTAATGCTTGAACTTTTACAATCCCTAGATTGGATATACTTAGTTGTTTTTTTTGAATTGTTATGTTTATATGGTTTGTGTAATTGGTTACTAGTATTTGTTTTATTGAGTTCTATGTGCGAAGACACATATCAAGCTAGTAGGATGCAGCTCACTCTTATGTTGAGAATTTTCGACAAGGAATGACCTAAGTTGATAAAAGGAATTATCTTACCTACTTCTGGTGTAAGTTCAAGTCTCATGGAATGATGAGGGTCTACGGAGGTGATAGCGACCCTTAACCTATTGCCTATCATCTCATAATACAAAAACATGTCTTATATATGGCTTGAGTTTGTTTTTGTCCACTGTAATTTGAGGGTACTTTTACTTTAACCATTATACTTTTTTGTTAACATAAAACCAATGTACTTTGGATAACCTATCATCCTGGTCCCAAATTTGCAGATTAGGGCACACATTAGGGCACAAATTTGGTATCGGGATTAAGTTTTCCAAAGTACAGTGGTTCACTTGTTAGCTGAAGTACAATGGTCGGGTAAAAGCACAATGGATGATAATGAAGTTTGGCCCTTATATATTGAGTGGAGTGGAGATAAACCTGTAGGAGTGCTTATAAGTAAACTGGAAAAAAAAATAAAATTAAATGATGTAAGAGAGTCTCATTGTACAATGTAAAGCACCAAGTCCACCACTTTGATAGTGTGTTAATATCAATATGCATCGCAATGGTACATAGGTGTGGGGAGGCCGGAGAGCAAAACAGTCATATTAATAAGAATATAATCGAATGTGGATCGATTGATGACTTGTATCGGACAAGCGAGAATGGTGAGAAGGATTCATGTAGCCGAGCCAAGTAATCTGAGCGAATGTAGTGCAATGCTGAGCAGAGCTTTATTTGTTAATAGTTAATACATGCAATGGTGATGATTATTGAGAGCATGGTTAGTAATTTACTTCTTGCGTTTATCACATAGAATATTAACTCATGAGTCATAGGACTTGAGCACATTGGCAACATGTTTGAGAGACTAAATGTTGAACTTTTTAGAAGGCATTTTTGAACAACCTATCAATTGTAATCAGAAGAATGTTACTCTGATTTGGCTACAATGTTGTCTTGTATACATGTTCAACGTAACAAGATTCTATGTCAAGGAAGTTATTGGAATTTTGTTGTAACTATCACTTTAATGGCTTCAGCGTAATCCAATTGAAAATGATAGAAGGAAAGTGATTGGTTTTCTCTTTGAGTTCAATAATTGAAATAACGACTGGCTTGTATCTGTGTGACTTTCCATTGGGCATGTTGTGTTTCATGAAATTTCTGAATTTTAGAATATTGGTTACTTGTCCTTTCTACAGGAATATGGCTCTTCAGAAATATATTCCCTCCGCTGATGCTCCTCATGGGAATTTGAAACCATTGACTCTTTCCAGCAAGGCGAATGCAAAAGCTCAAAATATTAATTCAGACAGAAGTTGCATGGAAGGTGACGTGGATATTGACCTCAGAGAGGTCTACTTTTTGATTATGCACTTTCTATCAACTGGGCCATGCCACAGAACTTATGGTCAACTTTGGAATGAACTTCTGGAGCATCAATTATTACCCAGGCGATATCATGCTTGGTATTCGAGGAGTGGGATCCATAGTGGAGATGAAAATGACGATGGCTCGTCTTTCCCATTGAGTTATAATAAGTTGGTGGAGAGGTATTAATTCTCTCTCCCGTTTTTCAGTTAGAAAGCTGTTGCCATTGAGAGAAAAAGCCTCTTGGATGTTAGGTTGGAGGGTAGTCTTGTCAATATTGATTTTCTGAACAGAGTATAAGTGATTCAGAGACTGTTCCAATAATTAAGTTCTCTTGTTATATAGCATGTTTGATTCTTACTGATATCACTTGTGCTCATTTTAGGTATCCACATGTGGAGAAGGATCATTTGGTAAAGCTTTTGAAGCAACTCTTACTTGGTACAGCTGCTTCTTCCCAGGGTGTCATCGGTCGCAACCTGTCGAGTGCTGCAGCTGTTCCTACTATATTGGGAACCGGTTCATTCTCTCTTTTGTCCCGTACGTGAAAGCTATAGATATAAATATTTGAAGCAGCTGCTGTGCTAACTCTCTTTGGCATGGTTTTGCTTTTGGTTTTGGTCCGTGTGTGATCACATTTTAATATAATTTCTTATATTTTGATGAGTAAGAACAAAACAAAGAAGACCTGCGAGGTTAGCTTAACTAACTGTAAGAGGAAGACACTGTCACGTTTTTGTTGTATAAACGTTATCCTTGAACATACATACATTTTTAGTCTTCTCGTCACAAATCAGCTCTCTTTCTATGATTCAGTGAGTGTGTAATAGTTGATGTCATTTTTTATTCTGGAAGTTCCTTCTCATTTATTACAACTTACCCCATTATCTGTCTTTCAGATGGCGAAAGTGTAAACAATGAAGTCAAACGTCCCCCAGGTTACATGCGTTGGCCTCACATGCAAGCCGATCAGGTGCGTGGGTTGCATTTGAGAGAAATTGGTGGTGGATTTTCGAGGCACCATCGTGCTCCATCTGTCCGTGCAGCTTGTTATGCAATTCTGAAACCATCAACCCTGATGGATAAGATGCAAAACGTCAAGAGGCTTAGAGGGCACCGAAATGCTGTTTATTGTGGTAATATTTCTGTCTGAGGATCCTCAAACTGAATTCATAACTGAATTAATCACCCATCACTATTTTGTTGTCTTGTTGTTTCATTTTGGAAGCCACACAATTTATTATTGGATAATATTTTTCATTAGGGTAATAATTTGACACAAAAAAAGTCAGAAAAGTTTGGCCACAAAATCCTTGTTGGCAATAATAAATTGGTTATGTAGCATGTGGGCCCTGTCATTAAATGGCGCAGACACGTACCAGTGAATGCCACTCAGTATTTTGTGACCAATTGACTTTTTTGTACGTACCCCTAGCATTGCTCTTTTCATAATTGATACTACCAATTAAGCCATACTGTGAAGTTGACTTATCTCTTCAGGTCAATTTTGGCCTTTTCATGTTTTTGGACCATAACAGATTTTATGATTCCTACGTTCAGGAATGATAGCATTTCAATAGCTCAGCTGAAAGTTGTTACTGAAGTAACGTAGTTTTACAATTGATCTAAGAAAATTAACTTGTGTGAAAATGCTGGAGAGCATTCTCAATTCACGACATATAGAAGTGCCTTAGAAGTCAATTTTTGCACGTCCAATTGCAAAGGCTTGTCATCCAACAACTGGTATAGAGGGTCTTCTATTGAACTTCTTTTGAGCTTGACGCTCAGGGTTTGCTCAATGCTGGCTTTTGCTATTACAACTTTTCTTAAGTTATGGGGACATAAAAATGATAACAAGGAGCAGGCAGGGGGAAATCTCTCTCTCTCTCTCTCTCTCTCTCTCTCTCTCTCTCTCCCTCCCTCCCTCCCTCTCCCTCCCTCTCCCTCTACCCCTGTAATCTTAAATGCTTTCTTCCAAATGGTGTTTATGTGGCCACAAATGAGTTTATTTGTATTAACTGCTTATTGATCTGCTTTCAATGAAAGAGGATAATTTGAGTAAAGGAGGTGCGCAACGATGTAACTCTGTTGAGAATTTTACTCTTATCATAGTAGCAATTTACTCTCTCTCTCTCATTCCTTTTGTGTGTTATCTCACTTCTTTTGCTTGATTAAAGGCTCACACTTTTATCCTCAGATTCAATTGCTCTTAAATCTAAAACAAAGTGTGAATTCATGCTATAAACATTTACTTTATGTTGTTAATGCCCATTTCCAGTAAGTTGTCGTTATATGCCTATTTACCTGGAAAAAAAATGGGTATTCGGTAACTGTTTGGATTTTCTTCTTACTTTATAGTGATTCCAAATATCTTTCTATTTCATTGTTGTGATACTTGTCAACTATGCTGCTGATCTGCAACATTCTGCATTACTTTCCTGATCCCCTCCAATAGTTTATCTGGTTCGTTTTTAACGGGGAATATGTGCTCTAGTTTTCACTTTTCTGAAGTTAATTCTCCGCAAGTTAGACATGGCTCAACCTTGATTTTATTACGTAATAATGTCTAATAACTTGTTGCATGCAGCTATACTTGATCGGTTAGGGAGATATGTTATTACTGGTTCAGATGACCGCCTTGTAAAAATTTGGTCCATGGAAACTGCATATTGTTTGGCTAGCTGCCGTGGGCATGAAGTGAGTTCGACTAGTGTATCATTTGAAATTTTCAGCCATATTCTTTTCTTGCTTATATTTTTTCATCTCATTATATGCTTAAAAGGGAGACATCACTGACCTTGCTGTGAGCGTCAACAATGTGCTAGTGGCTTCTGCTTCAAATGACTGCGTTATACGAATTGTAAGATTTTGTTACTTTAACTCTAGCATTAGCTGTATTTATGTTTTTTCTTCAACTCAACTACCCTGTGTGTGACAGTGGCGTTTACCGGATGGGCTTCCAATTTCAGTTTTGCGTGGTCACACTGCAGCAGTTACAGCCATAGTTTTTAGTCCTAGATCGAACTCTATGTTTCAGCTTCTATCGTAAGTTTATTTTCTTACTACCTCCGTCCCAAAGTAAGTCTCCACCTTTTTTGCATGTTAGCACGAAGGAACTTTGAGCTATAATTTTAGGTTGATTTAATTATCATAATGAATATATAAAACTTGTTTCTTAGACACCATTATATATACTATCAATAACAATTTTTAAACTGTCATTAAGATAATTAAATCAACCTCAAGTTATTGCTCAAAGTTCCTTCGTGCTAACATGCAAAAAAGGTGGACACTTACTCTGGGACGGAGGGAGTATGTTTTTTCACCAATAAATATTTGTCTGGCCTCTGGGTTTGTATGTGCGTAACTGTGTATTGACTAGTACTAGTTGTTAAAGAGTGTCAGTGTTAATTAGTGCCCGTGTCGATAAATCAGATATTTACGATACTGCCACCACGTGCTCTAAAAATAAGTTCCAGTTATTTAAGATAGTGCCATAGCGCATTTAAAAAAGTGAGCTCCAGTTATTTACGATAGTACCGCCGCATGTTGTAAAAACACGTTTTTGGTAAGTGTTAAGAAGAACACATTTTTCATAAGACCAACTCTTGATTGAAATGAATGAGGTTTAATCCCACTTCGGTTTCCACACCCACCTATCATTTTTTTCACCACTGCGCACCATGAATCCACCATATCTGTAAAAATTTCAATTGCTCCTTGATTTGTTTTGATTTTTACGTCTTTATTGTCTAGGTACTTTGAAGTATTAGAGCTTATTTGTCAGTATTATTTTATAAGTTCCGATGAACTGTTATCACTTTTCCATTTATTGAAATGTTTGACATGTACAAAATGTGTCTATTAGAAAAGATTTTGGACAAGCAATATGCTCAAAATTTTATTTCTTATAGCCTTCGTTCTTTTATTCTCCTCTGAGCATGTCCAACTTTTATGGTTACTATTTCTGTAGGTCAGCTGATGATGGAACCTGTAGGATATGGGATGCTAGACACTCCCAGTTCAGTCCACGAATATATATTCCAAAACCTTCTGAGTCTCTGGCTGGTTAGTTACATATAATATGTCTATTATATTGCCTGATGATTTATAAGTGAAAGGACTTCTTTTGATTTAAATTTTAAAATAGGTAAGAGCAATGGCCCATCATCAAGTATCGGTCAACAGAGTCATCAGATATTCTGTTGTGCCTTCAATTCCAGTGGAACTGTTTTCGTCACTGGGAGCTCAGACACTTATGCAAGGGTACATCTATAATGCTAATTGAATACTCCCTCCGTCCCATAACAATTGTTATGTAATGTCTTTATTTTCTTTTAATGATGATTTTGTGCTAGAAAAATAAATCATTACTGATTTTTATTCATTTCCAGTGGTTTTAGGATGAAATCTATTAAATGCTTGAACCTTTTCTTATCTTAATAAGGAGTTCGTAATTTACAGGTTTGGAATGCTACTAAGCCCATCAATGATGACCCTGAGCAACCTAACCATGAGATGGATGTTCTAGCTGGCCATGAGAACGATGTTAATTATGTGCAATTCAGGTTGGATTCTCGATTACACTAATTTTCTTTTTGAATTAAACTTTTTTCTGACAAGGGTGCTGCCTTATTATGCAGTGGCTGTGCTGTGACTTCAAGACTCTCTCTTTCTGATGCTTCAAAGGATGATAACATCCCCAAATTCAAAAATTCATGGTACTATCTTTTTAGAATTTAAATCTTGCAAGAAAATTTATATTTGTCTTGAGCTGCTATCGCTTGTTTTGTGCTATAGTTTATATCCATTTATTCATATACATTTTAACTTATTATGTTCACTATCATGCAATCTTTACATTTGTAGGTGTACTCATGACAATATAGTTACCTGCTCCCGTGATGGCAGTGCAATAATTTGGATTCCAAAGTCACGTAGATCACATGTGAGCTGTCTTCTACTCCATTCTCCCCTCTTACATTTAAGATTTACAATTTCTTGAGTCTCTCATTGAATATCTTAATGAGCAATGCTAGGGGCACAATATAAAGTCACCAAATCTTACTCACAAAACGAGTTGGCGATATTTTATTGGTTGCATCGATAGTGGACCCACCACACTCTAATTAAAAGACCAATAAAATCATTACGCCTAGGATTCTTTGAGCGGGATTTTGTGACTATTTTGTGTCCCTAATATTATTCTTTCTTAATTCCTTACCTTCCTTTTCGTTTCTCAAAATCTGATGTAACAATTGTTTTTTGTTTTAGGGAAAAGTTGGTCGGTGGACACGGGCATATCACCTCAAAGTTCCGCCCCCACCAATGCCTCCTCAACCTTCAAGAGGAGGTCCTCGTCAAAGAGTTCTTCCTACACCTCGTGGTGTCAATATGATAGTATGGAGCCTAGACAATCGTTTTGTCCTTGCTGCTATCATGGGTTAGTTTCTTATGTTTCATGTTTAAAAAATTGTCTTTGTGCAAGTCCACATGCATGTATTTCTATAATGGCCGAGTTAATGTTTAAACCCCATGATTGAATAGAGTAAAAATTTTGGCCCTTATTTTCGTGCAGACTGCAGAATTTGCGTCTGGAATGCTGTTGATGGCAGCTTGGTGCATTCTTTGACAGGTCATACTGAATCTGTAAGTGAATATACATTATGAATATGTACTAGTTGCTTTTGTTAAAATGACCAAAATAGGTAATAGGTTGAAACTGAACTGATTCTCCTTAACATATTTGCTCCGGACAGAAACTGACTGATTTTTGTACATCAAATATCCTTCAAAATCTAATATAAACTTATGCGTCGTTCTTGTTTTGTTTGTGTTTTTTTCATGTACACAGCTAAGGCCAATTGTCTTCATTTAATGTCCATGTCAATTCCTGAGAACTCAAGTTCTATGTGAATTATGTTCCTTTTGGGGTTTATATGGTCGTGGTATCATCATGGTTATTATTTTTTTTTTTTTTGTCTCCATGCACTTTTGTATCTGACCTTGTCTAGTTAGTTGTCTTCACTGTTCTATTCTTGATTTCTCAATTTTCTCAAAGATAAAACTAATACTGTAATTTGTTTTCTTTAGCACATTTTTTAATATTTTAATTAAATTCTCACCAACGCCATTCATTTTGGCAGACCTATGTTTTGGATGTTCATCCTTTCAATCCCCGAATAGCTATGAGCGCCGGATATGATGGCAAAACGATTGTGTGGGATGTGAGTTTTCAATTTCGTACATTATCTTTAAATTTTCTTTTGGCTTCTCAACATCATTAAATGTTCACAGTTTCACTGGAAATTCTATCTCTCACCTTTCCATGTAGATATGGGAGGGGAAACCTATTCAGGTATATGATATTGCACGATTCAAGCTTGTTGATGGAAAATTTTCTCCGTAAGTTGATTATATAGCCTTCTAAGTTTAAGCTAACACTGGTAACCTTAAATGAGAAGGCTTAAAAGCAGTCCGTTATTCTTATTATTTTCTTTGTCCTGTAATACAGGGACGGAACATCAATAATACTTTCTGATGATGTTGGTCAATTACACATCTTAAGCACTGGTCAAGGCGAGTCCCAGAAGGATGCAAAATATGACCAGGTAACGGATGCGTATTCATTTATCCATGGGGTGATCTAGTCAATTTTGTTTAAACCAACTTGTAGTTTTAGTACTGATGAAATGTGTCCCTGCCAACAGTTCTTCCTTGGAGATTATCGTCCCCTTATTCATGATGCACATGGTAACATTCTTGATCAGGTTAGTAGTTCCCCAGTTTTTAGCTTTTTTGCATTGGACTTTAATATCTGGTATCTTATACTCAATTTGTCCGTAAATGAATTCCCTTTTTTTGCAAAATATTGTGTCCCTAAATGACTGTCCATTTTTATGGTAAAGTTACTTAATCCCCCTTTGCCAATCATCACATTCTAGTTCACACTTGTACTCATAATGTTATATGGTGATCATTAAGGCTATTTATGTATATATATGTACCACAAAAGATTCTTCTATGTCAACTTTCTAGAACTTCCCTTCAAGTCAAATTGACATTCATTTAGGGACATAGGGAGTACAACTTAGTATGTGAGACTGTTTCCTGATTTAATATATTGGTCAAAAAATTTATATTTGTGTAGGAAACTCAACTTCCTCCCTATCGAAGGAATATGCAAGATCTCCTTTGTGATTCAGGTTTGTTCTCAGACTTTTAGTAGAGTAGGGATTGTTCTTGAAAATATTATGTATTTATTGCTCTCAATACTTGGATACTTTTTAGGCATGATTCCATACCCAGAGCCCTACCAAAGCATGTATCAGCAACGGCGATTAGGAGCTTTAGGGATTGAGTGGAGACCATCTTCTGTGCGGTTTGCTGTGGGGACGGACATCAGCCTTGATCGAGAATACCAAATTCCTCCTATAGCGGACTTAGATTTCGATCCACTTCCAGAGTTTCTTGATGCCATGGAATGGGAGCCGGAAATTGAATTACAAAGTGAAGATAACGATTCTGAATATAATGTGACGGCGGATGAGTATCATTCTGAAGGGGACCAAGGAAGTTTGAGTTCTAATTCTCGTGATCTATATTCTGGTGCAGAAGACAGCGAGGATCAGAAGGGTTATGATGAAAGCCTTCGTAGATCCAGAAGGAAAAGGATAAAGGTAGAAGTAAGTGCTCTTCTGTTATAAACATACTCCATCCCATTTTATGCTTCAAAATTCCCCTTTTGGGTGTCCCATTTTAAACGTCAAAAACTTGTAAAGGAAAGTTTTTTATAGTTCTTTATTTATTGGGCCCCACATGTCTTGCATTCCCTACCCCACTTTCTCTTTCGTACCCCCTTTTTATACACACAACACCCTATTCCACTTTCTATATTTTATGATAAAAGTATTCCTTTTCTTAATTTTTGAACCCAATTTTTTCGAAGCATAAAATGAGACGGAGGGAGTATCTTCTTCCGATCTTGGTGTGCACACTCTTATTGATATTTTGTGCGCAATTTTTCATCTTTTGGCAGGCTGAAATCATGACTTCTTCAGGGAGGCGTGTTAAGAGGAGGAATTTGGACGAATGTGATGCTAACTCATCAAGAAATAAGAATAGAAGTAGGAAATCAAGAAATGACCGGAAAGCATCCAAGAAGAAAAAATCTTCTCTATCCAAGTCTTTGAGACCTCAGAGAGCTGCTGCACGCAATGCTCTAAGTTTGTTTTCTCGAATCACAGGAAAATCTACAGATGCAGAAGATGAAGACGGTTTGGAACGTGATACTTCTGAAAGTGAGTCAATACTGGATGCCTCTAACAGTGAGAGTGAAGAATCCGAAGCATCTTTGGAAATTGAAAGGAACGGACTTTCAAAAGGCAAAGAAGTACTACTGGATGTTCCTGAAGATGTGATTCCAGACAATCATTATCCTGAATTTCAGTTTCCCGAGCGAAGCAGAAGGAAAATTGTCTTCAAAATGCCAAGGCGTGATTCAGAAAAGCATTCGCGTCTTGAGAACAATATTTATAATCCCAGCCAACCAGATTTAGTAGGCTCATCATCTACAGCTCATCAAGGAGTTGATGAATCAAATAGGATCGACTCTTGCGATCCAGTATATGAATCTGCCGATGGAAATGGTGGCAAAACTGAAACAAATGCAGATGGGCAACCTGCAAAGATTATAAACCGTTTGAGCTTGCTTGAAGGATATGAGGATGGAAAGATTAGATGGGGAGGTGTTAAGTCACGCTCGACTAAACGCTCAAAGACTGGAGAACCAGCACCATCCGATCCCCATGTTAGACCTGATTTATCTCTTAATGGAACTGTTAAGATTGGGGCATTTGCCAATGGTCACTCTAGGTCTGAAAAGGAGTCCTTTACAATATCTTCTAGTTCAGAACTCGAAAATGAAGGAGGTAATATGGATGAAATGATTACCACAAACCCGCATTTTGTTGAGCCTGAATCCTTGGAGGTTATGAATGGTTCAGATAATCAACCAGAGCAGTCTGAGTTTCTTGAAAACAGAGTTAATGATAGTGAAACACCTTCAGTTTCATATAGAAGTGCGATTGACAGCCCACTTAAATTGGAAGATGAACCTAAAATGTTGCCGACAAAGCTAAGGATAAAATCAAGAGTTCTTTCAAGAGACCAAGAAAATCCTAATAAAATAATAATTAGATCTTCAGGAGAAAACCCGAGAAATGGCGATGTTCATCTATTGCCCCAGAGCCAATCAGTGGTTCCTTCAGATGATAGGGCCCACACAGGTACATCTGTAGGCACACAAATTGACAGGACTTCCGGGTCTGTTTCAGAAGACTCACAGAATTTACCTTCTCGTGATAGGATGTTCAGGGCAGTTTATCAAAGGTCAAAGTCACTTAGGTCTAGAGGTAATTCTGAAAATGATGGTGGAGGAATGGAGGAAAGCACTTCAAATGGCGGAAAAAATAATCTTGATGAAGAAAATGAAGCCACAAATCAAGGGGCTCGTAGGACAAGGTCCATGGGACTGGGGACTACAAGCCGTGACTTAAAAACTGTGAACAATCATGTCAATTTAAGGGGACTCCGAAACAGTTCTGAAGATGCATCAACTAGTATTGAAGAAAGATCTGTTGCAGACGGAGGTGATGAACTCCCACATGAAGAATGGAGATCGAGTTCAAGAATTAATGTTGGATTAAGGTCTGCTAGAAGCAGGAGAGGCAGTAATTATACTCGTGAAAAAAGTCCTCCAGGAAGAAGGAAACAAAATCAACCAGCAAAGAGTTCATGGTTAATGCTGTCTACACATGAGGAAGGTTCCCGATATATTCCCCAGCTCGGGGATGAAGTTGTATATTTGAGACAGGTATGTATTCTCCCTTGCATTTTTACTGTGTCTATTCTCCCCCCCCCCCTTTCTGAAAGTGATGCTTTTAATCATGGAGTCAATTATATGTTTAGATTCAGATATTCCCTTGAATGCAATCCGTATACATTACTATTTTCTCCTTCCCTCCTAAAAAAGAGTCACTTTATAGACTTTTGAAAGTCGGTTTGACCATATTAAAGAAGCAAACTTTTACTTGGTTGTGGAGGATAAATCTATGAACTTTGTGAACTGCTATGAAAGTATGAATCACATGCTTTCTAGTTTTTGAATGGATCAGTATATACCACATCAAATTTTACTTGGTAAAAGGTTGCACTGACTGTATAGTCAGTATCTGAAAAGAGGGACTAAGGGAGAGCGCAGTTACTGTAAAATATCCTTAACGCATTCTGTTCAATAGGCTATATTTTAATGGCATTATAACCTTTTTTTGTTTGGTGTTGGGAAGTGGACTACTCTCTCCATTCCGCTGAAAGAGTTTGAAGGCAATCAGGTTGAAGATACATAACATATGGTAGCTTTAGTTTTAACATAAGAATATTTAACTATGGGTGTGTCAGAAAAGAACATAGGAGTCAGAATGGAATGGAACGAGTATATTTTCTTTGATATCCAAAATGATAATTGTTGGATAACAATTGCATTTGAGCTTGTAACCTCTATTAAATCTTTAATGTTTTTTTTCCGTGGTACTATTAATCAGGGCCATCAGGATTACATAGATAAAAGCCGCTCAAGAGAAGTGGGCCCGTGGAAGAAAGTCAAGGGGAACATCAGAGCTGTGGAGTTTTGTAGTGTTAAAGACCTAGACTATGCAACTGTTCCAGGTTCTGGAGAGAGTTGCTGTAAAATGAGACTCGAATTTGTGGACCCTATGTCTACTGTGATCGGTAAATCATTTGAGTTGACTTTGCCTGATCTAATTGACTTCCCAGACTTCCTTGTTGAAAGAAGTAGATATGATGCTGCAATAGAGAGAAAGTGGACAAACCGTGATAAATGCCAAGTTTGGTGGAAAAATGATGGTTCAGAAAATGGAGGTGATTGGTGGGAAGGCCGAGTTAAGTCCGTGCAGCCCAAGTCCCCAGACTTTCCAGACAGTCCATGGGACAGATTTGCAGTTCAATATAAAGGTGATACTGGTTTGCTTCTACATAGTCCTTGGGAGCTTTATGATGCAGGAACACAATGGGAGGAACCCCAAATTGATTCCGAGGTCAGAGATAAGCTGGTAAATGCTTTGGTCAAACTTGAGCAATCAGGAAATAAAGCTCAGGTGATTTTCTTGACCCTATAAATGTATTACTGTAGAATATATATATATATATATATATATATATATTTATTTTTTTTTTGGGGGGGGGGGAGTTGGGCTATATATATTGTGCTATAATGGAGTTCATGTCTTTATATTTTTTTCTGATGACAGGATCGTTATGGAGTTCAAAGATTGAAACAGGAATCGCAGAAGACAACTTTTGTTAACAGGTAAACTTATCTTTCATAAATGTGGGACGGTAATCACCTCCTTTATGGTAGATAAAGAAACCGACTTTATTTGTCGAAGAATCCTTCCATTGCACTCAAAACCTAGGTCAGAGGTACTCCCTCTGTTCCACAAAGATAGTCCCACTTTGTTTTGTATGGTCAAATCAATTGGACTTTGACAAAGATGTCAAGATAATTTGATTATCCTATTGAACTTCTAAACATTGTTACTGATAGTGTTCTTTGTAGTGCATTAATAACGGTTGTTGAAATTTCATGATGATAATCAATTTTTTCATTAAATCGTGGGCAAAGTTCAATTGAGTTGACCACCAAAAATAAAAGGGGACTATGTTTTTGGGGCGGCGGGAGTAACAGTTACCTTTTTTTTCCCCAAAAGATTATTGAAGATCTCCCAGATTTTACATTAATGTTGTTAGATCAACTCTTAAAACATGATTTCTCTGAATGATACCTAGAGAAATAGGAAGTATTGGCTCTTTATGTGGGGCAAAGGGAGTATATTGTTAATTTATAGATCTAGTTTGAATGAAACATTTCTTTTTCTTTTTCCTTGGGTTTGGTTGAAAATTTTGTATTTTGATTCATCAATTCCTTGTAGATTTGCGGTTCCTATGACTCTTGAAGTTATTCGACTGAGATTGGAGAACAATTACTACCGAAGATTGGGAGCAATGAAGCATGATGTTGAAGTGATGCTGGGAAATGCAGAATCATACTTTGAAAAGAAAGCCGATCTCTTTGCAAAAATTGAACGCTTACGAGACTGGTTCAGAAGGACTCTTTCGTCTTTGTAGGTGGAACCCTACTAAAGTTTTGTAGAAATCCAGCAGTATTTAACTTGAGGCGCCCGTCCCCTTTTACTTTGTTTTGTTTTTTCTGTAGATAATTCTCTTATTTACTCCCACCTCGACCCCGACCCCGACCCCAACCCCCTCCCCTTCTAGAGAATAGCCCATGATATGTGTTTGGAAATTGGTGTTTGGGCTATGTTTCTTGTTTATGAATAGGGGATGGTTTACCTCAAGAAAAAGTTGAGATGGAAAAAAGTTAGTCTCTAGGAAATGAAATCTTGTATAGACACAAATCTTTGATCAATTGACAAATGAAAATGAAAAAAAAAGGAAATTTTAGTAGTTTTTGTGGGGCCCAGTTCAAATTTTGACCCTGGGAATCACTTCTCTTGTTTGTTCCTAATTTATTTTTATTTACCTTTTTGTTGAAGAATTGTTGAACTGCTTTTGCTCCAAGTATACCATTGCTTTGTGATGAATACAAGTTTTGCTGCTTTTTTTTTTTTGGCAAGAAGCTTGGATGCACACATACATACATACATATACATATATCTACATACATGTATGCATGCGTGTATGTAACTATGTAACTATGTATCATTCCAATAGAAGAGGTAAATATTTATTTTTGAGCTGTTTCAACTGAAGTGCTTACAACGAACAAATTGAGTATGTCACCCTTCATTATTTTTTGTTTAAATCCAAATATTGTCACCTAATATCAAGGTTCTAAAAAACGCTAGGCGGTCGCTAAGCGCCGCAGCGGCGCTTAACGCCTAGGCGGGGCCGAGAATTCAGAAATAACTATAATACTCTAGACGGGACCTAGGCGTTTCATGAACGCTTAGGCGGCCTAAACGGTGGTCTTTTAGAACTATGCCTAATATGAGCTGAAACATTTTCCATAACCTTTAAAGAATTACAAATGTCATAACATGAAAAAAAAAACCCCATTTCCAATCTTTCAATACATTTCCAATGCATCAAATATGACCAAAATATCGTATATTTCCAAGGATTCAACATCAACAACACAAAACTTAAACCAACTAAAGGAAGAAAAACCGAAAAAATACTCGATAAACAAGGTTTTGCCCACAACCCAAGAAGGTCACCATAACTTCATCCATAACCATTTTGCTGCAGTTTCTATCGTTTTCTGCCATGCCTCTTGCTTTTCTTACTCCTACTCTTGTCCTCGGAATCCGAGTCTGAATCCGTCCCGGAATCAGAAGAGTCAGAGCTTGAACTATGCCTGCGATGCCTTCTCTTTTTTTGCTGCTTCGACTTTGCCTTCTTCTTCCTACTTCTCCTCTCGTCCTCAGAATCAGAAGACGAGCTGTAACTTGACTCAGAAGAAGACCCAGATCTAGAAACCGAAGAGGACTCACTATCAGACTCAAACTCAGAACCATCACTATCACTATCAGACTCTGTATGCTTCCTTTTATTACGCTTCCTTTTACTTTTACTCTTACTTTTCTTTGCAAGTTTTTCCTCTTTTACATTCGTCTCCTCGGGGTGATCTAAATCGTACGACACAGGCTCCCGCCTCCTCAATTTAGGGTTCTTGAGCTGCTGTGTGCGGGAGGGTCGTGATATGTAAACCCTTTCGTTCTTGCACTCGTATGTCCAGTGGCCTGCCTGGAAACACTTTTGACATTGTGTAGCTGTCGATATTATAGTCTTGTTTAGATCTTTTCTTTCACCTAATCTCACTTGTTTTTCGGTACTCATCAAATACATCTGCCTCTTTGCTTCTTTCCTTTCTTGCCACCTACTTGGACCTTCTTCCTTTTGACCATAGGCATTAACGTTACGTGCTGCAGCTGTTGCTGCACGTTCAGCCTGTGCACGGCTAAGACCCTTTGCAGCTGACAAGGCTGCTGCCTTGATTCGGTCCGCTGCATCACCTTTCTCTTCTTTACCAGACATGTTTCTTTGTCACTCTTAAAACCCAGATCAATATAACAAGCAACAGTCACTCAATTGGGAACTTTTGGTCCTGATTCAGTATTTCTTCTGAGATCCTGTAGCAAGAACAGAATTAAGTGGACAGAAATAACACCAAATAAGAAGCATCTGAATGTATGACTGCTGACTTAAATTTTATCCAACCATATGCTTCACAAGATATGTTCAGGCTGATCAAAAAAATTAACACCGTCAACTAAATACAACGTTATAAATTTCATAATCCAAAGCTTGAAAATATTGCGTTCGATTCACATAGGAAATGACTATAAAATCCTACGAATATCTATGATGCAGGCGAATCAGTAAAGCAAAACAATTCCAAGCTGCAAAATGATGTATGTTTCGCTGCTGCATGCCACTATTTGTATGCAATGCAGTCTGCACTGTGCTCCCCCAATAAGAAGAGCGAGAACTACTGCACCATGAGTTCCCATTTTTTCATTTTCCCAATTTCCGGAAAGTTTTCAGCAGTAAATAATTACTCGAATGGTAGTAGTTATACCATGGATGACTAGTCAGTGAGAGTGATGAAATATATATGCTCTACAAAACCTATTCTCTCCGATTTAAAAGAAGTGTTACACATTCCCTTTTGGGCAAATAAAAAATAAGTGATCGCTTTCCCTTTTTTTGAAAAGACAGAATGACTTGCGTCCCACAAGTTTTTTGGGGGGCCCACATTTAAACCATTTATATCCACTGGTTTTAGTGTCAATTTGGTTTCCTTAATCTGTGTGCCAACTCAACTGTAGCACTTATTTTGGATCGAGGGAGTATTTCGTAACGTGGGGTGGAGGACAAATGCATCCACGTTGTATAACTATAACATCTGACCGCATTCTTGCTTTAGCGAACCTCACATTCTTCATGTTTAGTTTAAGTAAGCTTTTGAAAGCCACCAGAGAAGATCACGGCTATCCCCTGAACTGATCAGAATTTCAACTCAAATGATATGAGCCACCAACCAAAACAATAGACGACGTACAAAATACCAAGACCAAGCGCATCACAGCTACCTAAAAGGTTTTTCAGATTTTAGTCATACCTCCGTTTGTATTAAGCTGCGTGGTTTCTAGTTGCAAATGAAGTCTATTAATATCAATTTATATTTAGTAAATTGACTGATATACTAAAAGATTAATTGAGAAAAGTGGTGATCTACATCTTCCTTGGTCTATCCACTCCACATCACTCTCTTCAAAGCTTCAAAGCGAAACTACTTTTGCTCTCAAGTAGACGACGAAAACCTTGTTTGAGTGAGTGTACAAGTCAATGTCAAGACTAATATTTTTCACAGATTGAGATCTTAAATAGTTTATTTGCATCACATAATCATACGGCAAGAAAAAAAATCCATCAATGGCGAAGTAGAATATAAGCATCTGGATTCCGAAGAAAACCTTATGGTTCATGTCTACATGAACACCAATTCCTCAAATGCCATTTTCAAGGGAGGTTAACAAGACAGTCCTAGCTAGTCATTATGATGTGATATCCATACAAAATACTAGACAAAGGAAAATAATTAAATCATGCAGGGCACATGTGATTATAGAATGTTTGGCTTGACAATTAGGATATTGGACCATTTTTTATTTTTTAAATGATTGAAGATAGCAAAGGAGATGAGATTCATAACATAAAGGTGCAGGAGGATGCACTAACAAGTAACAAGCAAAAGGAGGAAAACGAGGGTAAATCATGAGATAAGCCAACGCATCAAATCATGTCCCATATGCATACCTAGAGTTGTTGAGCCTCACCCACTAGAAAGAGGCATCACACATCTAAATAACAGACTTAGGATATTAATTCAATAACTCCCTGATATGAAATAAATATATAGGGGGATATGACTTTGGGACCAAGAAACGTGGTTCTTAACCGTAAGTGAACTTGGAGATCAAGTCTTGACTAAATCCACAGAAGAGGTTCTAAAAGAAGTGTTCGCACGGACCATTCCAAGAAGAAGAAAGTAAATAACCTTGGTGAATGTCAAAAAGACTTGATAATCAGCACTAAGATTTTGAGATAAAATTTTAACAGAAGATCCTATATACGGAAGTACGTAAATAATTTTGCGAGCTAATTTCCACTGTGTTGCCATATGCAATTCTTAGAATTAGGTTTCTTCAAAAAAAAAAAAAAAAAAAAAAAAAAAAAGAATTAGGTTTCTCAATCAGATGTTAAGCTAGGAAGATTCAATCCCTAAGTTTCGTATCACAATTCAGGGAAATCAATTGATCTTCTCTAACCCTAATTTCTACGATAATGACAAAAATACAATACAGCAAAAGTCAAGTAAAACAAGCAGTAAAGTAAAGAGATGATCAACGGAGAGGCTCAGAGGCAGAACAATAGTAAAATGTATATATAGAGATAGAGGTATTTAACCTGTTTCTTTGCAGAGAGAGAGAGAACGAATCCGTTCTCCTCCAGTGCCGGCGGCAGTCAAGCTCACGGTGACGGCTGTTATGAGAGGAATCAGTTGTCGGTGGACGGCGAAATGGAAATGGAAACGGAAACTATGCGGAGGTAAATTCTATATACATATACAATACAAGGCATATTACATACAAGGCACCAATAATGGCAAAACTACCCTTCGCGTGTCGTGTGCGAAAGGACGACAGGAAGCCTTCATGTCGTGTACTTTTACACGACATAGACCAATTGTGTAAAATATTAAGTCGTATGAACTTATACGAAATTTAAATTTACTATGTCATTAAGGTCGTACAAAACCACACGATATGATATCATAATCTCGTGTATATCCATACGACATATCAAAATGAAGGTGTTCTTCGATGATTTGCAACACGATGTTAATGATACGCATATGCTATGATAAATTATTGAATTGTGTTGTTAATTGAGCAAAATTTGTACACTTAGACATGACAAGTAATAAATGTCATATTGGATCATACAATATCATATAACCTATCACATTTAAGTGATACCACTTTATTTATAAACCCCAAACAAATGATTGTGGTGTTATATTTCTAATCAAGATTATATTTAAAGAGGTAATTAAACATGTTATAATTCATCATACAATATCATAAATAACCTATCACATTTATTAGTTAAAAGTGATACCACTTTATTTATCAACTAACAGACGTGTTATGATGTGCATATACTAGGTTAAATTAATGAATTATGGTGTTATATTTCTAATTAAGATTATATATAATGAGTTAATTAAACATGTTATATAACGAGTTAAGTTGTTTCGATGATTTGCCAAACGAGGTTAATGACAAGTTGTACATTAGAGGAATGCCACTCGCTCAAGATTATATATTTGAAATTATCATATTTGTTAATCAAGATTATATGTTTATTGTTATAATAATGTGGAAAACAAACAATGATTACATATATGAATGAACCAACATCATATAACCTACCACATTTATTTATAATTAAATTTCTCTTTTTCATAAGTTGTTTCGTGTGTGAATACACGACCTATGTTTGAACATCTCGTATGAACCAACATCATACAATAGTGTATAGTGTATTGATTTTTGAATTATGCATACTTGGTTTTTGTATGACTGTTTTTTGGGACGGATATAGTATATTAAAATTGGATCACTTGATGTAGTACTTAAATTATAGTTTTGATGTATGGATACATCAGTTTGTTTGTTTCAGTTTGTTTGTTTCAGTGTCTGTTTTTTTTTTTCAGTACAGAGACCATCTCGTGTGCTTATACACGAGATGGTATATCATAACTCGTATAAATATACACGACTTGTTTCATTTATGTCGTATGAACATTACACGAAATACACTAATTACCCAGTAATGTATCTCGTGTGTGTTCATACGAGAGGAAAGAAAACATGTCGTGTGTATATATACGAGATGAGTCACACCATCTCGTGTATAAGCACACGACATGGTCTCTGTACTGAAAAAAAAAAACAGACACTTAACAGAAACAGAAACATACCCAGAAACCAGAATTACAAACCAGAAATTTAAACTGAAACATATCCCAAAGTGTCAAACATCAAAAGTTTACAAACCAGAAATTTAAACTGAAACATATCCCAAAGTGTCAAACATCAAAAGTTTACAAACCAGAAATTTAAAATCAATCAATGTATCCCAAAGTGTCAAACTACCAAATGTATGAAATACATGTCTTACAAACCAGAAATTTAAAACATAAACCTAATGGGGACCTCCTAATAGCTCGTGCACCCGTTTAATCTCATCTATGACATCCGCGGGTATCCTGTCATCCGTGAGCATCGCAAGCAGTCTATCTCGAGCCTCTACAACCCTAGGCGGAGGTGGAACGTTAACTAGGCCATCATGAATCGGATTAGTAATCCGAACATGAGTCCTAGCCAGGAACAATGCATATACGTGGAAGTAACAGGATCAGATGCGCTCACGGACGGCCCCCATCTACGCACTGGATCGAAAACCCCCAAGCCGTCCTCTAACCAATCCTCCCATATATCATCACGCGTTCCATAGGACTTCTTGTACCCCTTTTGACCAGCCATCAATGAACAATCTCGGCCGCAAGATATGGGGTCTCTGGGGATTTTCTGCTGGATCCCAAACTGCCGTGTAACACGGTCAGGCATATACGCTTCCGTGATATCCTGGAAGCGTATAACCCCACGGAAGTATGAGACCGGCAAAAGTGCCTCTGGGGTGGTACCGTAGGGAGTCCAACAAACCTAAAAATGAATTTGTTAGACACCGTCAACAGAAATAATAAATTATAACAATTTGTAAAACTTTAAATATAACTAACTCACCCTATCAACCGTCATCGTGTCCAGGGTATACCGGAACTTCAATAGATGGGGCATATCCCTTCCGGCCGTATCAGTACGTACCCATCTACGAGCCCTCGGCTGGCCCTCCGTCCATAACGGGTCAATATCTCTCCGGAAAACCGGAAAGTACTCGTATATTCAGGCCTGCAAATGTATGAAATAAATAAGTTAACAATGTTATAACCATAAATACATGTTGTAATTATTAAATGATTGTTAAATATTACCTCTAAAAGACTCAAACAACCACCGATCTGCTTGCATCCATATCTAGATGCCTTCCCCAACTCCCGGTATAGATATACCAACGCAGCTGTCCCCCAGGATAGAGCCCCCACTCTGTCAATATCCACGCACAATGAAAGGTATTCTGAGGGCATCTTATCCTGAGTCTTGTCCACGAAAAGCGTGGAGCCTAGGAGGAACATGATGTACGTGGAAGCGCGCTCATCGTCAGTCATGTCGGAAGGGGTCTCAAAGGACCGGCGGAGGCCATCTAAAGAGTACGTCGTGCCCTTCCGACATGTATCAAGGCGTGCCCTAATACCGGCTACGTTAGGCTCTGGAACCGCCTTCGTAACAGGGCCACCTGAACAGCTGATACCTACAAATTGAAAATGAAATAATTAATAAAATTGATAAAATTTATGAAATTGATAAAATTTATGAAATTTATAAAAAATAGACAACAAACAAGAATATACCTAGGATATGAGTGACGTCATGCATAGTGATCGTCATCTCCCCCTACGGCATGTGGAAGGTATTAGTCTCGGGAGACCACCGTTCCACAAACGCCGTTAGGAGCGCCATGCTAGGCCGGCGAATGGTAGCATCATGTAGGTAATGGAGGCCGGTACCCTGAACACGAGCCCACCAAGCTCTATCATCCTCCGGTAAAGAAGCAGGCGAGAACCTATTGATTCCAAACAAAACATTATAATTAATAATCCTTCTGTTTCAGAAAAACAGTCCCATTTTGATTTTTTTTTTTTTTTTTTAACAAAAAGTCAAAATGGGACTGTTTTTCTGGAACAGAGGAGGTTTAAAACAATAACAACAAATAATAAAGCTATTTAATAAACAAATCATATACTTACTTATCTAGAATCTGCTGCCTCGTTTGGCGCTTCAACACCGGCTCACAAGTGGCGTTCTCCCATATCTTACGGGCTCGGTGATGACCAAACCCGTATAACAAATCAACCTCCTCCGGGCCGCCACCGGGGTTACTCTTAAGCTGCCACTGTTCATCCTTAGCCCCTTTCCCCTTTCTGGCCCGTGCCTCCCCTCTAGCCACCCGCCTCTTGCGAGGCCTCAAAGCTGAACTCTCCTCCGCCTCCTCCTCCTCCTCCTCCTCCTCCTCATCATCATCATCATCACCAGATCCGTGTGCCCCACCTTCGGAACGAGTACCAGAAGATGACTCCTCCTCTGACCCCTCTAAGCCCGTCCTAGAATATCTACGCTCTAAATCCTCCTCACTATCCGTCTCATCCTCCTCAACGCGCTCAATCACGACATTCTTGTCGTGCCTCCTTTTGGTACGTGCATCTTCTCTAGCTGCAGCTGCCTCATCGGCCTTCCTCTTTCTATTAGAGGCAGTCGCAGGTTTACGTCCCTACAAAAAATTAAATAAGAGACAATAAATAAGCAACATTTCAGGTTTTTCAAGAATCAGTATGCATTTCGTGTGCTAATACACGAAATGTTGGTGAGCATTTCGTGTTTAATCACACGAGATACCTGTCAACATTTCGTGTATTAGCACACGAAATGTAAACTGATGAATCAGTTTACATTTCGTGTTCTAATATACGAAATGTGGAAAGTATATCGTGTGCTTAAACACGAAATGCTCACCTACATTTCGTGTATTGGCACACGAAATGTAAACTGATTCATCAGTTTACATTTCGTGTGCTAATACACGAAATGTGGCCAAGCATCTCGTGTGTGTTCATACGAAACACACCCCGACATGTCCAGATTATACACCCACAAATTCGTAACCAATTCAAACAAAAAACCCAAATTTGTGTTACCAAATCACAATTAGAACCATTTTGGATAGGTTTACACAACATTTAACAGTTATATAATCGGTTTTAGGCATAAAATTTTTGTTGGGTTTTCAAATTTAAATTTTAGGTTAAAAAGAGATTATATTACTTTTGGAGCGGCGGTAGAAGAGGCGGACTTTCCACCGGTGAGAGGGAGGTTTGTCTTCATTTCCGGTGGTGGTGTTGTGGTGGTCGCCGGGTTCGTCGAGTCGTCGAGAGAGAGAAGGGTTCGCCGTTGGTTTTTGAGAGAGAGAGAAGGGTTCGCCGTTGGTTTTTGAGAGAGAGAGAAGAGGACTGATACGTTTGAATGGGAAGGAGGGATTTTTTTTTTTTTTTTAGTATATATATAAGGGCATTTTAGTCATCTGTCCATGCCTTGTAAAATGTGTGCCTTGTATGCAATTTGGTTACATGTGTTCTACATTTAGTTGCAATTGGTTATCCAATATATAAATGTACAAATCGGATTCTTGAGTTTGTAAATTTGTTGCAATGTAATGTAAAATGGATGGAGGGTTAAAAATCTAACAAAATTTGTGTCATGAGCATCAAACATGACATTTGAGAGGGGTACATTAGTCGTTTTGCAGGCATGAGATATATTAAGAGTAAACTTGTCATTTTTTAAGGCATTTAATGAGTAAAATTGCAATTCATTAAATGTTGCGTAAAAAAGAAAATACCCCACACTGAGGCCATGGGTCATGAAAGAGGTTGGCCCCCATCCGTGCCAGCAGCCGCGGTAAGACGGGGGGGGGGGGGGGCACTTTACTTGGATCTGTTTTTATGCTATTAGCTATTCTGTTGATTCTTACTTCATAGCTCCAATCTAGTAAAGGGGCTTTGATGGCCTTTGTATAGGTTGGGTTGCTGGATACGGGATCCTCGTAGTAGGCCGGACCAAGATCCAGCCGAGAGAGGGTAGGTTTTAGAAGCAAGAGGGAGGTAGGAACGCTTCGCCGGATCTTTTCTAAGAGGTTAGATGGTTGAGTCGAAGCGGAGAAGGAGACTCGTCCCTGCTCGACGGGTGAGTCTTGCAATCAAGCTCCCTTCTGCCTTTGCACTCGAGGACCAATCTCTGTCCGGCCCGAGGAAACCTTTGCACGCCTCCGTTACCTTTTGGGAGGCCTACGCCCGACTAGAGCAGCGAGAAGCCATTCTGACTTCTGTGGGTTTCCCGGTAATAGGGAGATTTTGGTAGTTCTCCATGAACTTCTCTTTGTAAACCTTTTGGAGAAGGTGCTTTGGGCATTAAACCTCTTTCTTCTGTGATGGCTGCTATGCACGCCAAACTAGCATGGAGTTCCAACCACTGCTGGATGTGATTCCAAGAGCCGAACCTTCAGCCTCGTATGAGGTCACTCGAGTCATCCTTATCCATATTAGGGTTGTGGAGAGGGCTGAGGCCCAAGGGACCTTGGTGGATTGGGCATGTACGGACTGGAGTAGCCTCTAGGTTCTTCTAGAAGGCCTAGTGTAGGAAGAAAACGGGCCGAACTGGATGCTTGACGAGCTGATAAACCGAGCTGACCTTTGCGTTATTCTTGATGATAGTTCGGAGGGCTAGTGGGCCTTGTTATTGGGCTCTGCTCGTGGACCGAGTAGACGAGCACGGACAAGGGCCCAGATTTGAGTTCGGGTTATCCCTTTCATGTTTCTTTTTAAACCTTTACAGGTATTGAAAATTTTAGTTTTGGTGTATATGCTGAATTGCCAGCCTGACTAACAGACAATAACTTCCTAAAAGGAAAAAAAAAAAAAAAAAACAGACAATAACCATTAAACTAGCACTTTTTAACAAAAGGAGGGGCTATTGCCGAGTCCAAATTATCTGTGCCACTTCGTGTACCACTTCATGTGCCACAAGTAATCTAATGACTCACAATTATTGAGATTGGTATTATTGTAATATTATGCAAACATGTGAACGGTTGGATTACAAGTGGTACATGGAGTGGCACAAAAAAATGGTACATGAGATCTCAACTCGCTATTGCCACTACAAAATATACTAATCCACTACATTCAATATAATTTTAGTTCATTAATCATCATATTGACAATATTGCCTTTTAACGCTTAATGGTTCACTAAGGAAAGGGAGAAAAAAATGGAAACAAAGGCAGAGAATTTGCAATGTTAACTACTATTTTGTTTTCCTTTTCTTTAGGTTTTCCTATTTACAAATATAATTAATTACACTATCAAAATAAATGATGTTTATGCATAAATATATAATAAAAGAAGATATTTCTAAAAGAAAATGATCATGGGACTTTTTTTTCTTTTTTTCGCTTGCCGTTAGAAAATAAAAAAAATTGAGAAAAAAATAAAGAAAAGTAGAGAAATATTTGATCTCGTATGATTGCATAAAATTACAAATTTAAAGTTTATTATTCATTTTTTTCGTAACAGGTTATTCTTCATTTAAAATTACAAATTAAAAAAATTTTATACACAGTATGTTCCTACACAATGTTTTGAAGTATTACTGACATTCTGATCCAACTTTGTCCAATTTAATTTTATTTCTGTAGCAGCTTATATAATAATAAGTAATGGATGGTATGAAACCCCCCACCAAAAAATTAAAAAAAAAATAAAAAAAACGTTTGACCAGTAATTAATTTTTATTAATCATTATTCCCTTGCTTCTATTTTGTAAAAATTAATAATACTATCATTGCTATTTATTTAAAGGGACAGTGTGTTCTTGGAATAACACGGAGAGAAAAAAAAAAAAGATGACAAGTTCCTGGAGACAAATGGGGTATCTACGTAGACAAAAAGAAGGCAAAGAAATGCTATGAGGGGTTTAAAAAAATGCAATAAATGTCTCTTTTTAACAAAATATATATATATATATATATATATATATATATATATATATATATATATATATATATATATATATATATATATATATATATAAGTACAAGGTCAGAAAAAATAAAAAATTAACTACCAAGTACCAATTTGAATAACTGGTATAAGCCAATTGTTTTTCCTAGTAACGTGTATAAGCCCATTTTTATATAGCCATTTTTCTTATTATTAATGGAATTGAAGTCATCGTTCCAAAAAAAAAAAAAAAAGAAAAAAAAAATGTTGATATTCATAAGACCAGCTCAAAGTATGCACTGGAACAGAAAAAAAAAAATGAACTAATTCCCAATTTTATATGAACATTTGCATACTTTTAGTCAATTATTTAGACTTGCAAAACAGAGAGAGAGAGAGAGAGAGCAGTAAAATTCAAAACTGCATTCATTTACATGCTACTGGAACACACTGGCATGTAAAAAAGAAAATTACTAGACATTTCATTTACGATCGCCAAATTCGGCTCCAAGTTTGTGAGCCCACTCAGATATTTGCGACCACCTAAAAGAAAAAAGCCCGCTATCTGATGTACCCAAATTGTAAAATAAATAAAAGGAACCATATGATCAAACTAATAACGAAAGAACGAGCCGAATCCCACTCAAAAGTGTAGGCGAGCTGAGGATGGAGTCAGATAGAAGTGTCTGGTAGACTAAGGAATGAGTCAGACAGGAGAGTCTGGCTGACTGAGGAGAGAGTCAGACAGGAGAGTCTGGCTGACTGAGGAGGGAGTCAGACAGGAGAGTCTGATGGACTTAGGAGAAAGTCAGACAGGAGAGTCTGGCTGACTGAGGAGGGAGTCAGACAGGAGAGTCTGGCTGACTGAGGAGAGAGTCAGACAGGAGAGTCTGGCTGACTGAGGAGGGAGTCAGACAGGAGAGTCTGGCTGACTGAGGAGAGAGTCAGACAGGAGAGTCTGGCTGAATGAGGAGGGAGTCAGATAGAAGAGTCTGACGGGCTCAGGAGAGAGAGTCAGATATGAGAGTCTGACAAACTGAGGAGGGAGTCAGATAGATTGATGAGGGAGTCCGCATGAGAGATGGCGGGTCGAGTGGTCAGTTCGCTAGGCTCACTGATGGGTCTTGTTGGAAGATTAGGCGAGCTGAGGTGGGAGTCCGCATAAGGAGAAGGAGTCGTGAGGGAAGTCTCCATGAGAAAGGTGGTGAACTAAAGAGTGAGCCCACTTAAGAAGGGGCACGGAAAGTGATGAGGGGGAGTTGAGTGAGAGGGTTAGGTGGACTGTGGATCCACTCACCTAAAGATATTGGCTTAGCAAAAGACCCACTTGCTCTTAAGTATGGAGCGTGAGACCTCCATTAAATAAAATAAATTGCGTGTTGCCGTGGGCTTGAGGCTAAGGCGACTCTAAAAAATAAGTTGGTGTGAGAATAAACAAACAATTCGGATAGGTGCACGATGCTAGTGGATGCAAACGGGCCGCTCCGAAGAGCGAGCCGCTGGGACGTCCGCCTGAGTGAGTCGCTTGCTTGGAAGTCACGATAACGGCTCAACAGACTCTGACACTCGGGTCGGATTTCTGACATAAAGGACAGACCCAGTTTTTCACATCCCACTGAGCATGCACCACTCAGAGTGGTGGTAACAAGTAAAGTAGTGCTCCCAAATGAGTGGGTGACACGTGGCATCTTGGTCTCTTTGGTCAAGGCTATATAAACCATTCACCAGCTCAAGCTCTGTAAGCTCAATTTCTCTCAGCCTTGAACTCTCTTATTTTTCTTGTTCTTCTTCTTCTTGTTGATCTCAGTTACCGGAATACTTATTCTCACGCCGGAGGGTTTTTGGGGGAAAAACCTTCCCCCACCCCTAACGGTGTTTGTTTTCTCAGGTGATCAGGTGAGCAAGGAGGGAATCCGAGTGTTCGTTGACCTTTGACTACAACCTTTGAAGAAAGATAGTGCAGCCACATTTTTTGGTAGCATCAATTGGTTCCGTTGCCGGGACCTGAATTTTTTCCTTCTTTGTTCGTCTGAAAATTCTTAGAAACCCAGATTCCGGTGACTTTTTGAGGTTGAAAGAATGGTTGGAAGAAGACCTCCGGTTGGGGCCTCAGATGTCCGGCGAGTGCAGTCAGCCGTGGAGGTTCCCACCCCCCGGAGACCTGGAGAGCACATCAACCCTCAAGTGGAGAACAGCCGGAGAACTCATGAATCTGCCCGGACCACCCATACCAGCACCGTCAGAAGGAGACTACCGACAGCCAGTGAGTTGCTCCGGCGAAGGCAGAAGGAGTTGAGGGATGCAAGAGCAGCAAAGAGGGCTCGACTCGAAGCTGATATTCCCAATACCACTAGGGCTCTTCATCCTCGAGCCATGGAAGGGGATCAGTTTGAGGCGGCTCGATTGCAAATAGAAAGTGAGATGTATCTGCAGCTTCTGAATAACAATCAACGTCTGGTTGAGTTGGGAAGGGAGCCTCTACCCCTCCCATCGTTGTTTGGGCCCCGGGAGAGGGCACCTAGTCGCGCTTCAAGATCCAGACGCAGTGAGGAAGTGTCTCAAGGCAGAACGGAACAGTGTGCTCATGGTGGCAGGAGACAAGAGCGGGCAGACGGAAGAGGTGAAGTGCGGAATGAGAATAGGGGAAGAGAGTTGCATCACCAACCAGCAGATGAAAATGGGTCCTCTTATTACTACGAGTATGAAGACTCATATTTGGACACGGGGTCCTCCTACGACCAAACCTATTATCCAAGTATGGGGATGATGATGACACGGCGTGAGAAGACACTCAGTCCCCACAGATTGGTGGCAGGCAGCCGGTTACATGATGGAAGGAGACAGGAGGATAGGAGGTCACATAGTCCTTACAGGTCGCGTGCGGGTAGCCGGTTGTATGATAAGAGGGAACCCTTTGGTAGGAGGACACACAGTCCAGAAATATCTTACCGATGTGAAAGGAATGACTCCAAGAAGGAGGGGAAATCTGATGAAGAATGGAAGAAGGAAATAGCCTTGCGAATTGCCGAGTTGGAGGAATTGAAAAGCGGGAAAAAGGAGGAGAAGAAGGAGTCATTCTTACTCCCTTTTTGCAGAAGGATTCAAGACTCAGACCCAGACCCTCGGTTCAGGCGACCTAGTCTCTTAGAGTTCAATGGAACGAGCAGAGCTAAGAACCACATCGGGAATTTTGAGGTGCAAATGTCTCTTTTGACTCGAGACGATGCGACAAGATGCAAGGCATTAGCAAGTACTTTTACCCATTACGCTTTAGAGTGGTTCTTTGGACAGCCAGCGGAGTCCATCACCAATTATGAAGATTTCAGAGAAAAGTTTTTATCCCGCTTTAGCGCCTCTGGAGCTCAGCCAGTCAGGAAGCAGGAGTTATGCGGTATCAGGCAAAGGCAGGGTGAGTCTTTGACAGGATACATGGAGAGATTTGAAACAATGGCGGGTAAAATATCTGACTTAACTCAGAATGAGATCATCATGTTGTTTTCTGCCGGTTTGCTGCCCGGTCCATTCAAGAAGGAGTTAAACATGAGGATGTCGAAAACTTCGAGCGAGATGTTTGAAAGGGCGCGAGGTTATGCAGGGGGAGATGATGGGGAGGCTGTAGCATTCAACCCCTCTAAGAAAAGTGTCAAAGAAAGGATTGAGTATGTGAAGAGTGAGAAGGAAGAGGTGAGGTCTCCACCGGGAGGTAAGAAATGGGAGAAGCCTAAGGACGGGACAACGCGGAGCTACGACTTCACCAAAATGACATTGAGGCCTAGCGAGTTGATGAAGCTGATAGATCTGCCTAAGCCTTTCCCTCTTAACCCAGATGTTGAGTCTAACCGTGACAAGAGCAAATTCTGTGACTTTCATCAAGGGTATGGTCATGAGACGGACGGCTGCTACAACCTTAGGAGAATAATCCAATCCCGAGTGAATAGAGGGGAGTTGAAACAATATGTTGCCAAGGAGACTATAGAGGGGGATAAAGGTCAGAGGAACGTGGTAGATGTGATAAGCGATCCAACCCAAAGCATCACCCAACTCAACAACCAGATTATGAGTCTAAACCATGCATTCAATGTGCCCGCCTACGCTCCAGAGGAAGATAGGGTGATAAGCTTTTCAAGGAAGGAGTTGGCTGTGTCGGCCAGTCATGCCAGCCAGCCCCTTGTGATTACCATAGCGCCTGGACACAGCCTATTGCATAGGGTATTGGTAGACTCTGGAGCAAGTCGCAACATCTTGTATTATGAGGCTTATAAGAGAATGAATTACTCTGATGCGCACTTGACTCCCTACGGAGGAATGTTGGAGGGGTTCACTAATCACACGGTACGAGTTAAAGGCACCATTATCTTGGATGTCGAGATTGGGAACGGAGACTTGACCAGCACCAGTGAAATAGAGTTTATGGTGATTGACCTTATATCCCCATACAATGCTATAATCGGAATCCCCTTCATGCAGAGCTTTGAGATGGTAGTTTCAGTCCCACACCAGAGGGTGAAGTTTCCCACCCCTAATGGCATAGGGTGTCTGCAGAGTGAACCAGTGTCGGCAATTAAGAAAAGGATAGAGATGCAGAAGGCAAAACGGGCTGCTGGTTGCCCCTCCACTTCTCTAGTAATTGGGAAAACTCAAGTTAATATGGTGAGCGAAATGATTGCTGACTTAGAAGGGGAAGGTATATGGGAAGTAACAGAAAGCATGAGGAGTAACTCAGCGATCATTATCGCTCCACCACTAAGGGGAACTCATGTGGAGTGCATGGAGATTGATGAGGAAGTGGATGAAGAGATAGTCATGGAGGAGCCAGAATGGGTGGAAACAGGCGACATCCTTATAGAGGAGTTGGTGGGGGAGTTGGCCAAAGAGGAGGAGCCAAAGGCGACCCAACAAAAATCCAAAAAACCAGAAGAGATCATTATTGACACTCTACAGTTAAGAGATGAACCAGAGATTCAAGCTCAAGAAGAGCTGGAGGAGGTGATCATCAACCCGGATTTCCTTGATCAGAAAGTCAAAATTGGTAAACAACTCACTCAGAGTGCCAGAGATCGTTTGGTGGAATTTTTGAAAAATAATCTTGATGTGTTTGCATGGAGAGTGGAGGACATGAGTGGGATCGATGAGCAGGTCGCAGTCCACAGGCTGAATGCAAGCTGTGAGTTCACACCAATACAACAGAAACCGAGATACTTGGCCCAGGAAAAGGAGAAGGCTATGAAGGAAGAGGTCGCCAAGCTTCTTAAGGCTGGGATCATTGAGGAGATCACTTACCCAAGTTGGCTGGCATGTGTGGTGATGATCAGGAAAGCGAACAAAAAATGGAGAATGTGTATAGACTTCACTGACCTAAACAAGGCGTGCCCCAAAGACTGTTATTCGCTACCCAAGATTGATAGGCTGGTGGACTCCATCGCTGGACATAAGATGTTAAGTTTTGTTGATGCATAATTGGGATATCACCAGATTAAGATGGCTGAAGAAGATAAGCTGTTAACAGCGTTCAGAGCCGGAGGTGGGATCTACCGCTATAAGATGATGCCGTTTGGGTTGAAAAACGCCAGAGCGACATATCAACGAACGGTTAACAAAGTGTTTGCATCCCAGTTGGGGAGGAATCTAGAAGCCTATATTGATGACATGGTCATCAAGTCGCTTGATGATGATCATGTAAAGGACCTTGAGGAGACCTTTCAAAACCTAAGGAGCAACTCAATGAAACTGAATCCGAGTAAGTGCACCTTTGGAGTGACAGCTGGGAAATTCTTGGGCTTTATCATCAACCGAAGGGGTATAGAGGCCAACCCTGAAAAAATCCAAGCACTGGTAGACATGGCGCCCCCTAAGTCAGTAAAGGAAGTCCAAAGATTGAATGGAAGGATCATCGCTTTGGGCCGCTTTATTTCTCGGTCCGCAGGGAAGTGTTTACCCTTTTTTAAAGTGCTCAAAGGTAACAAGGAGTTTGCGTGGGATGAAGAGTGTAGCAAGTCATTTGAACAAATTAAGAGATATCTTGGCAAGCCACCGCTATTGTGCAGTCCGAACGTGGGGGATGAACTTTTTGTGTATCTGGCAGCCACCGACTCGGCAGTGGCAGCAGTCCTCATCAAGGAGGAAGGCAATGTCCAAAAACCGGTGTATTATGTTTCGAAGGCCTTGAGTGATGTGGAGACAAGGTACTTTAACGCGGAGAAGCTTGCTTATGCACTTGTTATTGCAGCTCGCAAGTTGCGGGCTTACTTCACATCACACTCCATCACAGTCCTCACTAACGCTCTGTTAAGGAAGTTCCTACAGCAACCAGAATCCTCATGAAGACTCTTGGCTTGGTCCATTGAATTGACAGAATTTGACATCAAGTATGAGCCGAGGAAGGCTATTAAGGCTCAAGCGTTGGCTGACTTCGTGGTAGAAACGTCCTTCAAAAAACTTGATGAAGAAGTTGCAGAGATAGCTAGTAGTAGCCAGCCGCCCAAAAAGAAAATTGCTCTTCTCCCAAACAAGTTGAGAGTGAGGCCTCCCAACTGTTGGTCTCTACATGTCGATGGCTCCTCTGCAAAAGGAGGAAGTGGAGCAGGAATCGTGTTGATAGCACCCGAACGAGAAGATAAGTTTGAGAAGGCTTTGAGGTTCAAGTTTCCCGCTTCAAATAATCAAGCGGAGTATGAAGCATTGATAGCAGGTTTGGAGATCGCTCGGGACATCCACATCAAATACTTGGTGATTCACTCAGATTCGCAGCTCGTAGTGAATCAAGTAAAGGAGGAGTACGGGTTTATCCACCCCATTCTAGTCAGGTATTGTGATTTGGCAAAGGAAATTTTGAAAAACTTTTGAGTTTTGGGATTTGGTGCAAATAAACAGGTCAGAGAATGAGAGAGCTGATTTCTTAAGCAAGATGGCAAGCGAGGAAATTAAGAACTTACCGGGTGAAGTAGTAGTGGAATTTGTTGAGCATCCAGCTATCAGCAAGCCACAGATAATGGAGATCGAGGTTACTGAGAAGGATTGGGTTTATGAGATAGCTGATAAAGTCTTGTTCCATGGTTATTATTGGCCTAGCTTGAGGCGAGACGCAGAAGAGTATGTGAAAAGGTGTGACAAGTGCCAGAGGTATGCTGACATCCCGCGTCTGCCTGCGACCGAGCAAACTCCTGTGGTAGCAACTTGGCCCTTTGACATGTGGGGGATTGATTTGATTGGGCCGTTCGCCAAGGCGAAAGGTGGATACACGCATGTGGTGGTAGCGGTAGACTACTTTACCAAGTGGACAGAGGCAAAGGCCTTATCAACTATCTCAGAGGACAATGTGGTTAAGTTTGTGAGAGAGAACATTTTTTGCCGATATGGAGTCCCAAGGAAAATCGTGTCTGATCACGGTACTCAATTCCAAGCCAAGTTTGAGGCGGAGTGTGAAAGGTTTAGTGTAAAACATGGGATGTCATCCGTAGCAAGGCCGCAAGGTAACGGACAAGCGGAAGCTGCGAATAAGCAAGTTATCAATGCTCTGAAGAAGATTCTAGAGGGGAAAGCTGGAAAATGGATAGAAGAGTTGTCCACAGCTATGTGGTACGTGAGGACTACTACGAAAGGATCAATGGGGGAGACGCCATTTGCACTCACCTATGGATAAGAGGCTATGGCGCCGGTTGAGATGGCCTTACCTTCATATCGAGTCTCTTATTTTGATGAAGGCAAGAATGACCAGAGGAGACTTACGGACTTAGACTTGTGCGATGAGAAAAGGCTGGATGCAAGAATGAGAATGGTCAATTACAAGCAGAAAATGAAGAGTCAACATGACAAGAGAGTGAATAGAAGGTCTTTCAATGTAGGTGATTGGGTCTTGAGGAAGATTGAAGCTACTGGTCATAGGAGAGGCTACAGCAAGCTGGAGCCCAACTGGGAAGGTCCTTTCCAAATCTCTAAGGTCATCAGAGAAGGAACCTATCTGCTCAAGAAAGAGGATGGCACAGAGCTCAAAAATCTGTGGCATGTGGATCATCTCAAGAAGTATTATCATTAAGTAGTGGGAACAACACTCAGCAGTAATGGTGATAGTACATCACTGGTATTAAAGTATTGGTAGTAGAATTAGAGCAGTAGTGGTAATGGGGCAGCCTCAGTGATTGGCAATTGAAGCCCATTGTAAGCAGCTATCTATCTTAAAGTTTATGAATTGGAGTATCTCTTTCTCCTTTAAATTGGTATATGAAAATGAATTCCTTGATTGAATGATGAAAATCTAACTGAGTGCCCTCTCGGAGGCGAATTTGTGAAAATGAAAGACTTGGTTTAAAGGTACCAAGCATCTAAAGACTTGGTTTCAAGGTACCAAGCGCCCAAAGACTCGGTTTAAAGGTACCGAGCATCTAAAGACTCGGTTTAAAGGTACCGAGCGCCCAAAGACTCGGTTTAAAGGTACCGAGCATCTAAAGACTTGGTTTAAAGGTACCAAGCATCTAAAGACTTGGTTTCAAGGTACCAAGCCCCCTGAAAGACTTGGTTTAAAGGTACCAAGCACTAAAGACTCGGTTTAAAGGTACTGAGCGCCCAAAGACTTGGTTTAAAGGTACCAAGCATTAAAGACTCGGTTTAAAGGTACCGAGCACCCAAAGACTCGGTTTAAAGGTACCGAGCGCCCAAAGACTCGGTTTAAAGGTACCGAGCGCCCAAATACGCGGTTTAAAGGTACCGAGCGCCCAAAGACTCGGTTTAAAGGTATCGAGCACTCAAAGACTTGGTTTAAAGGTACCAAGCACTCAAAGACTTGGTTTAAAGGTACCAAGCACTCCAAAGACTCGGTTTAAAGGTACCAAGCACCCAAGACTTGGTTTAAAGGTACCAAGCATTAAAGACTCGGTTTAAAGGTACCGAGCGCCCAAAGACTTGGTTTAAAGGTACCAAGCATTAAAGACTCGGTTTAAAGGTACCGAGCGCCCAAAGACTCGGTTTAAAGGTACCGAGCGTCCAAAGACTCGGTTTAAAGGTACCGAGCGTCCAAAGACTCGGTTTAAAGGTACCGAGCGCCCAAAGACTCGGTTTAAAGGTACCGAGCACCAAAGACTCGGTTTAAAGGTACCAAGCACCAAAGACTCGGTTTAAAGGTACCGAGCACCAAAGACTCGGTTTAAAGGTACCAAACGCCCAAAGACTTGGTTTCAAGGTACCAAGAACCCCAAAAGACTTGGTTTAAAGGGACCAAGCACCAAAGACTTGGTTTAGAGGTACCAAGCACCCCGAAAGACTTAGTTTAAAGGCACCAAGCATCGAAACACCTGGTTTAAAGGTACCAAGTCGGTTTCAAGCGCTTAAACACATGGTAAAGAGCAATACCTTAGTCAGAGAAATTAGCGAACAAGTTGCAAAAAATGTACGCCTAGTTATTGACTCGCTCAAGTGAACAAAAAAATTTGTCACGACGAGTTGTGCCAGGATGACTATGAGTTCGAGCTGCTCAGAAGGTAAGAGTCTGATTTCCTAGAGGGCAAGTGTCTGACTGCCTGGAAGGTAAGAGTCTGACTGCTCAGACGGCAAGAGTCTGACTGCCTAGAAGGTAAGAGACCGACTGCCTAGACGGTTAGAGTCTGACTGCCTGGAAGGCAAGAGTCTGACTGCCTGGAAGGGAAGAGTTTGACTGCTCAGACTGCAAGAGTTTGACTGCCTAGAAGGTTAGAGTCTGGTTGCCTAGAATGTAAGAGTCTGACTACCAAGCGGTAAGTGACCGACTAATCAGCTGGCAAGAGGAAGAATGGCGGGTAACAAGAGCCAAGGCGGCTGCCTAAAGACAAGTCTCATTCTTTGGAGGGCGTATAAGATAGTCACAAAATAAAAAATATATGAGTGATAATAAAATTAGTTCAAAAGGGGCGCGAAGCCTGAGAAAACCACTTAAGATAACATACCAAAGGATACTTGTTCAAGAAAACATGAAATAAAAAAGTTTTTTGAGGCACGAAGGCCATCACCAAACAAATTACAATATCCGAATACAAACACAATGCTTGACAAGGCGTGGAAACTGGTTCACGGAGCTGCCTTCTTCTGAGTGTTGATTTCTTTATGCTTAGCCCCATCAAGACGATAGTAAAGATTCTGAAGTTTAGAGTTGGAATGAGGAATAGGCCATGGAGCTCGTCCTAACTCGGAATCGAGCTGAGCAACACGTCGCAACTCATCATCATTATACGGTAACTGAGCATGAGCTAGCCTAGATACGTCACCATAGGGGAGCTCAACAATCCATCGGGCCACTCTATCGGTAGAAACATCCTCGGCCAAGGCAGGACGCACCGCATCGAAAGAAGACCGCTCTATAGTAGCATAGAACTATTAGGAAGATTTGAAGTCTTCAACATCCAAGCGAATGATGGTAAAAGAAGCATGCGAGTTGCTATATCAGCTCGCTTAATCCAAGGGTCCATTAGTTGAGCAGTGCAAAACGCGAGCATGTGGAAAACCTAATAAATTTCGACGACTGGGTGATCGCCTCGCTAAACAGCGACTTAACTCATCAAGCAAAAATGACTTCATATTAAGGAATCGATGTATATGGTATAGCTTTGAATCGACTGACTGAGTATGGCACAAAAACGTCCTCGAGGGATATGTGATTTACCACCTCTGCTCGCAAAGGTCGCGACTTAGTGTCTATTAAATTGTTTGCTCGCCATTTATCAATTAGTCTCGGGACGTCGTGAACCGTTATACCTTTGATTTAGCTACTCTTCCCTGGACCATAAATAGTCACAGAGAAGAGTAGGGGGGCTATTGATGTACCCAAATTGTAAAATAAATAAAAGGAACCATATGATCAAACTAATAACGAAAGAACGAGCCGAATCCTACTCAAAAGTGTAGGCGAGCTGAGGATGGAGTCAGATAGAAGTGTCTGGTAGACTAAGGAATGAGTCAGACAGGAGAGTCTGGCTGACTGAGGAGAGAGTCAGACAGGAGAGTCTGGCTGACTGAGGAGGGAGTCAGACAGGAGAGTCTGATGGACTTAGGAGAGAGTCAGACAGGAGAGTCTGGCTGACTGAGGAGGGAGTCAGACAGGAGAGTCTGGCTGACTGAGGAGAGAGTCAGACAGGAGAGTCTGGCTGACTGAGGAGGGAGTCAGACAGGAGAGTCTGACTGACTTAGGAGGGAGTCAGACATGAGAGTCTGGCTGACTGAGAAGGGAGTCAGACATGAGAGTCTGGCTGACTGAGGAGAGAGTCAGACAGGAGAGTCTGGCTGACTGAGGAGGGAGTCAGATAGAAGAGTCTGACGGGCTCAGGAGAGAGAGTCAGATATGAGAGTCTGACAAACTGAGGAGGGAGTCAGATAGATTGATGAGGGAGTCCGCATGAGAGATGGCGGGTCGAGTGGTCAGTTCGCTAGGCTCACTGATGGGTCTTGTTGGAAGATTAGGCGAGCTGAGGTGGGAGTCCGCATAAGGAGAAGGAGTCGTGAGGGAAGTCTCCATGAGAAAGGTGGTGAACTAAAGAGTGAGCCCACTTAAGAAGGGGCACGGAAAGTGATGAGGGGGAGTTGAGTGAGAGGGTTAGGTGGACTGTGGATCCACTCACCTAAAGATATTGGCTTAGCAAAAGACCCACTTGCTCTTAAGTATGGAGCGTGAGACCTCCATTAAATAAAATAAATTGCGTGTTGCCGTGGGCTTGAGGCTAAGGCGACTCTAAAAAATAAGTTGGTGTGAGAATAAAAAACAATTCGGATAGGTGCACGATGCTAGTGGATGCAAACGGGCCGCTCCGAAGAGCGAGCCGCTGGGACGTCCGCCTGAGTGAGTCGCTTGCTTGGAAGTCACGATAACGGCTCAACAGACTCTGACACTCGGGTCGGATTTCTGACATAAAGGACAGACCCAGTTTTTCACATCCCACTGAGCATGCACCACTCAGAGTGGTGGTAACAAGTAAAGTAGTGCTCCCAAATGAGTGGGTGACACGTGGCATCTTGGTCTCTTTGGTCAAGGCTATATAAACCATTCACCAGCTCAAGCTCTGTAAGCTCAATTTCTCTCAGCCTTGAACTCTCTTATTTTTCTTGTTCTTCTTCTTCTTGTTGATCTCAGTTACCGGAATACTTATTCTCACGCCGGAGGGTTTTTGGGGGAAAAACCTTCCCCCACCCCTAACGGTGTTTGTTTTCTCAGGTGATCAGGTGAGCAAGGAGGGAATCCGAGTGTTCGTTGACCTTTGACTACAACCTTTGAAGAAAGATAGTGCAGCCACATTTTTTGGTTGCATCACTATCGGGTCTTGTTATGAACAAGCACATGAAATACTAGTTACGGAAACAAAAGCAGCCTAGAAAATTCCGGTCAGGAGATTCGCAGCAGTAGAAATGGCAGCACCAGTTATAGCACACTGCACTATCTGCTCATGAGATGCGTCATCTGCTGTTAGTGCCAATGTCGCCCCAGTTATTGCCCCAGCAACTGCGCTGTTTTTCTGCATTCAAATAAGAAATCAAGTCCAAATTTACCAAATATGCACACATGAATATATAATCAGTATATATATGTGTATGGTGCACATATATATACTCCCTCTGTCGCATTAGAAAGTTCCCATTTGTCATTTTGGGTGTCCATTGAAAAGTCCCAATTTCTGTTAGAAATTTTGGGGTTAGGGTAATTGATAATCCTGGATATTTGATCGAATCGCGTACAATTTCCAAAAATAGAAAATCTACAAGACTTTTTTTTTTTTATTGCGACTTGCTTGCCATATTCGCAACAACTATCTAAAACTACTCCCAACCCCAGTTTCTATCCTCTTCCTACTCAAAACACCTACATTAATAACACTTCTCCTTATTCCCATTCACAACAAAAAGGGAACTTTCTTGTGGTAAAGAAAATATGTACATGTGTGTGTGTACATATGCATGTCTATATATGTGTGTAACTGATCATCTGGTAAAGATATAATATTGGTATGCGCAGACTTACCCAGTCGTGAACTCCACGAGCCTCTCTCAGCCCATAAGTCAGACCTGAATACATCCCTGCAGCCAGCCCTGCCGACACAAAAGTTACATTAGTGGGAGCGCACAAAAAATAATAAATAGTGAAATGATTGGAAAAAATTAAATAAGCGCTCCATAATGATACATGAAACACATTTCGGGGATACAAATCAGAAGACCATCTCACTTCATCATAAAACCAGTGTGCTTAGTTTACCCTCCCTCTGTCCCAAAATGATAGTCCCATTGTCCTTTTTTTGTTTGTACCAAAAAGTTAGTTTCATTTCCAAAATGGAGGCTTCAAAAATCATTGATTTTCCAATATTATATCTTTACCAGATGGTTGAGTCGAAGCGGAGAAGGAGACTCGTCCCTGCTCGACGGGTGAGTCTTGCAGTCAAGCTCCCTTCTGCCTTTGCACTCGAGGACCAATCTCCGTCCGGCCCGAGGAAACCTTTGCACGCCCCCGTTACCTTTTGGGAGGCCTACGCCTGACTAGAGCAGCGAGAAGCCATTCTGACTTCTGTGGGTTTCCCGGTAATATGGAGATTTTGGTAGTTCTCCATGGACTTCTCTTTGTAAACCTTTTGGGGAAGGTGCTTTGGGCATTAAACCTCTTTCTTCTGTGATGGCTGCTATGTACGCCAAACTAGCATGGAGCTCCAACCACTGCTGGATGTGATTCCAAGAGCCGAACCTTCAGCCCCGTATGAGGTCACTCGAGTCATCCTTATCCATATTAGAGTTATGGAGAGGGCTGAGGGCCAAGAGACCTTGGTGGATTGGGCCTGTACGGACTGGAATAGCCTCTAGGTTCTTCTAGAAGGCCTAGTGTAGGAAGAAAACGGGCCGAACTGGATGCTTGACGAGCTGATAAACCGAGCTGACCCTTGCGTTATTCTTGATGATAGTTCGGAGGGCTAGTGGGCCTTGTTATTGGGCTCTGCTCGTGGACCGAGCATACGAGCATGGACAAGGGCCCGGATTTGAGTTCGGGTTATCCCTTTCGTGTTTCTTTTTAAACCTTTACAGGCATTGAAAATTTTAGTTTTGGTGTATATGCTGAATTGCCAGCTTGACTAACAGACAATAACTTCCTAAAAGGAAAAAAAAAACAGACAATAACCAATTAACCATTGACAAATTCTTATGTACACTGGGTGTACGGCGTGCGGCGGGCCGCTCCATGGGCCGACCCGGCCGACCCGCCCTGCCAGCCCTCCTCCATTCCCAGCTTGACACGTGGCGCGCTGTGAGCCACACGCTGGTTCACCCAGCCGCGCGCTGCCACGTGTCACCTTAAAAAAAACCCCATTAACTTTAAAATGCTATATCTTGAGATTTATAACTCAGAAAAAAAAAACCCGTTGTGTTCGTCTCGACGAGACGAATAAAACTACATATGTCATGATATGGTTTGATTTTTTTTTTAAAAAAAAAAACATATTTTTTACACACAAAAAAATTGAGTTGCTTTGTCAGCTGAGATGTAACACTCTGTTTTGATAAAAGTAACAGTTTCATATTCAAAAAGTAACACTTTTTTACATTCAAATGTAACAACAATTTTACAAAAAAAATTGGGTTTCGCATTTCAATTGTTACTTTCTCAATAAAAAATTGTTACATTTCAGATATAATGTTACATTTAAGAATATTAACTGTTACAATTGAGAAAAAAAATGTTACATTCATTTTTTTATAAAATATAACATTAGTTTAATTGTCAATCCTATGTTAATTTTCGGAGAAAAAAAGTGTTACATTTGAAAAATGAGTGTTACATTCTTTATAAAAAGTGTTACATTAGTTTAGTTGTCAATCTTTATGTTATCTTTATCTATTGTAGCAAAATTGTGGCACATTTTTTTTTTAAAAGTGTTACATTTGAATAAAAAAAATGTTACATTTCGTTATAATAAGTGTTACTTTTGTTGGAGGGAAAAAAGTTGGGGTGGCAAAAAAAAAAAAAAAAAAAAAAAAAAAGAAAATCTCGGCAAAAAAGAAAAAAAAAATCGGAAAAGTCGCCCGCCGCACGCCATGCGGTGGGTGTACAGGAGAGCACCTCTTAACCATTAAACTAGCACTTTTTAACAAAGAGGTAGTCTCCTGTACACCCGCGGCACGCTGTGCGACGGGGCCAGGCGACTTTTTCCTTCTTCTTTTTTTTTTCGATTTTTTTTTTTTTGTCATCCATAACTTTTTTTCCTCCAAACAAAAGTAACACTTATTATAACGAAATGTAACACTTTTTTTCTTTCAAATGTAACATTTTTTTAAAAAAAAATGTACCACATTTTTGCTGCAATAGATTAAAAGATAACATAAAAATTGACAACTAAACTAATGTCACACTTTTTATAAAGGAATGTAACACTCTTTTTTTCAAATGTAACACTTTTTTTTTCAAAATTAACATAAGATTGACAACTAAAACTAATTTTAAATTTTATAAAAAATGAATGTAACATTTTTTTTTCCTCAATTGTAACAGTTTATATTGTTAAATGTAACATTATATATGAAATGTAACAATTTTTTATTGAGAAAGTAACAATTGAAATGCAAACTCAATTTTTTTTTGTAAAACTGGTGTTACCTTTAACAGTAGAAAGTGTTACTTTTTGAAGATGAAAGTGTTACTTTTATCAGAACAGAGTGTTACATGTTAGCTGACAAGCAACTCAAACTTTTTTTGTGTAAAAAAATATGTTTTTTTAAATAAAAAATCAAATCATAGCATGACTTATGTAGTTTTATTCGTCTCGTCGAGACGAACAAAACGATATTTTTAAAAAAAAATTCTGAGTTATAAATCTCAAGATATAGCATTTTAAAGTTAATGGGGTTTTTTTAAGACGACACGTGTCAAAATCTGGGAAAAGAAGGCTTTGATCTGGACAGTCGGATGTAGCGAGATTGAGTGGAGCGAGAAGCAGCAGAACCAAGCCATAGGAAAGCGGACCGCCGCATGGCGTGCGGCGGCCGCATTTGAGAATTCGTCTTTAACAAAAGGAGGGGCTATTGCCACTACAAAATATACTAATCCACTACATTCAATATAATTTTAGTTCATTAATCATCATATTGACAATATTGCCTTTTAACGGTTAATGGTTCACTAAGGAAAGGCAGAAAAAAATGGAAACAAAGGCAGATAATTTGCAATGTTAACTACTATTTTGTTTTCCTTTTCTTTAGGTTTTCCTATTTACAAATATAATTAATTACACTATCAAAATAAATGATATTTATGCATAAATATATAATAAAAGAAGATATTTCTAAAAGAAAATGATCATGGGACTTTTTTTTCTTTTTTCGCTTGCCGCTAGAAAAGAAAAAAATTGAGAAAAAAATAAAAAAAGTAGAGAAATATTTGATCTCGTATGATTGCATAAAATTACAAATTTAAAGTTTATTATTCATTTTTTTCGTAACAGGTTATTCTTCATTTAAAATTACAAATTTAAAAATATTTATACACAGTATGTTCCTACACAATGTTTTGAAGTATTACTGACATTCTGATCCAACTTTGTCCAATTTAATTTTATTTCTTTATCAGCTTATATAATAATAAGTAATGGATGGTATGAAACCCCTCACCAAAAAAATTAAAAAAAAAATAAAAAAAACGTTTGACCAGTAATTATTTTTTATTAATCATTATTCCCTTGCTTCTATTTTGTAAAAATGAATAATACTATCATTGCTATTTATTTAAAGGGACAGTGTGTTCTTGGAATAATATGGAGAGAAAAAAAAAAAAAAAAAGAAGATGACAAGTTCCTGGAGACAAATGGGGTATATACGCAGACAAAAAGAAGGCAAAGAAATGCTATGAGGGGTTTTAAAAAATGCAATAAATGTCTCTTTTTAACAAATATTGCAAAAAAAAAAAAAAAAAATTGCAAAGTACAAGGTCAGAAAAAATTAAAAAATTAACTACCAAGTACCAATTTGAATAACTGGTATAAGCCAAATGTTTTTCCCAGTAACGTGTATAAGCCATTTTTTATTATATTAATGGAATTGAAGTCACCGTTTCAAAAAAAAAAAAAAAAAAATGTTGATATTCATAAGACCAGCTCAAAGTATGTACTGGAACAGAAAAAAAATGAACTAATTCCCAATTTTATATGAACATTTGCATACTTTTAGTCAATTATTTAGACTTGCAAAACAGAGAGAGAGAGAGCAGTAAAACTCAAAACTGCATTCATTCACATGCTAATGGAACACACTGGCATATAAAAAAGAAAATTACTAGACATTTCATTTACGATCGCCAAATTCGGCTCCAAGTTTGTGAACCCACTCAGATATTTGCGACCGCCTAAAAGAAAAAAGCCCGCTATCGGGTCTTGTTATGAACAAGCACATGAAATACTAGTTACGGAAACAAAAGCAGCCTAGAAAATTCCGGTCAGGAGATTCGCAGCAGTAGAAATGGCAGCACCAGTTATAGCACACTGCACTATCTGCTCATGAGATGCGTCATCTGCTGTTAGTGCCAATGTCGCCCCAGTTATTGCCCCAGCAACTGCGCTGTTTTTCTGCATTCAAATAAGAAATCAAGTCCAAATTTACCAAAATATGCACACATGAATATATAATCAGTATATATATGTGTATGGTGCACATATATATACTCCCTCTGTCGCATTAGAAAGTTCCCATTTGTCATTTTGGGTGTCCATTGAAAAAGTCCCAATTTTCTGTTAGAAATTTTGGGTTAGGGTAATTGATAATCCTGGATATTTGATCGAATCGCGTACAATTTCCAAAAATAGAAAATCTACAAGACTTTTTTTTTTTATTGCGACTGCTTGCCATATTCGCAACAACTATCTAAAACTACTCCCACCCAGTTTCTATCCTCTTCCTACTCAAAAACACCTACATTAATAACACTTCTCCTTATTCCCATTCACAACAAAAAGGGAACTT